>JAKSZU010000013.1:94391290-94991290 GCA_026018925.1 Tupaia tana
AAGCAAAGCCCGGATTTGAAGCTGGTTTTGACAACTTCAAATCTTACACTTTTCTACACTGCACTGTGGCAGAGACTACAGGCCGTTCACCAAAATCCATTTCCTCTTCTTCTTGGACATGATACCAGACTACCTTTCCCAGTCTCCCTTGCAGTTAAGTGTGACCATGTGCCTGAATTCCAGCCAATGAAATGGAGTCAAAGTGATATGTGCCCTTCAGGGACTCATTTATAAAAACCTCCCATATGTGTTCCTTCATGCTCTCTCTTCTGCTGCTGCCTGACTGTGGGTGACAGAGATCCTAGAGGATGGCAGAGCCACAGACAGAGGGATCCCGAGTCCCTGATGATTCCACCCAGGCTGTTACAAGGGCAAGAAAGAGGTGCCATTGTGTTGAACTCTTACGTACTTGGGTCTGTTATAACCATTCAGGTTACTTGAACAAACATACGCAGCAAATGAAGAAAACAAAGACTAAGAAGTACAGACCCACTTTATGTTCAGCAATCGTTGAGCATCACCTATGACTCAGGCATGGTTTAGGGGCTGTGGATAGGTGACAGATTAACAGAACAGTCCCAACCTGAGCAATGAGCAGACGTCCTGCGTAATTGAGCCCTATCTCCTCAGGGTAGGTCAGAGACATTTCAAAGCAAAGAGAGCATGACCAGTTCTCGTTCGTTCACTAGTAGTCAGCTGGAGTTTCAGACAGAAGACAGGAAAGGCTAGAAGGGATGAGACTTGGGGGAATGGGGTTTGGCTGCTCTCTCAGGCTTGACAGCCCCAGGGAAGACCCAGCAGCATGACCCCCAGACAAAAGCAGCCTTTCCTGGCAGGGGACCAAAGGGCAGAAAGAGAAGAGAAACGGGACTGGACTCGCCTCTCACATAATGTGTCTCTCCCCCTATCTGCAGTGAGACCTGCAGCCTCACATTTCACATCCTCCACATGGTCTCATCCTCACAAGGTCACATCCCCTTTTTGGGTACCTGTCATAGGCCAGGCTCTAGGGACACAGACACACATGGAAAATAGAATATCGTCTCTGCACCAAAACTGCTTAGTGAGCAACGCGGCCCTGAAGGACATTGTTATCCCCCACGAAAAGCACCTCTGGAGAGAGGGACTACCAAGTGGTCTGCGACACAGAAAGAAGTGGCTACTTCCACAGGAAGGCCTCCTGGGGAAGCTCATAATTGAGCTGACATTGGAGGGGGCTTTAAGCCCAGCCAGTAGGGAGCAGGAGGAACGAATGCTACTCCAGGTTTAGCTGGATGGCGCACGTGGTAGGGCACTCCTGCATGACGCCAGAGGCATGTGGGAAGGTCTTGGTTCAGACCCCAGGTCTCCCTCAACATGCCAGGCATGCCCATGGGCATGCTGTGTTCCTGACTAGCTGGGAAGCTGGGGGCTAGCGACTGTGATGTGGCTAGACCCTATCTAGGACACCCCACTCTCCTGAGAAAACAAGTAAATTTGCACCAGCATTTGGTGTGGTGATGAAGACGCTGACTCCCACGTGGCCGACCATGGTTTGAGTCCTGGACCTGGTGGCTTGAAAATCACACCAGACACATGTGCATGCAAGCCCAAAATCCCGAGAGGAGAATGGATTGTGGTATGATCATCCCCCGCTAGGGAGTGATTTCTCAATTTCCTTCTCTCTCTCTCTCTCTCTCTCTCTCTCTCTCTCTCTCTGTCTGCACATGGCCTATGGCAAAAAAATAAATAAATAAATAAAATAACTAAAAAAATACAAGTAAACAAATAAACTTTTTTCAAAAGCTACTCCAGGCCAATAGCTCATTATGAACAGAGGCTGGAAGTGCAAAACTCACCTGGGCCATTAGGATCCAGCACAACAGGATGGCAGGGATGAGGCTAACTAGGAAGCGAAGGACCTTAGGTGCTTTAAGAGCCTAAGGAGCCTCTCAAGGATGTGCATGAAGATTTTGGCTGTGAGGACATCGACTCGGCTGTCAGTCACCAGAGACACCTCAGCCCTTTGGCTCCCGTGGGATTATCTAGGTCCAAAGGGCCCTTTAGTGAATACTGGCAGGCACCCAGTTCAGGTAGAAGGCCCGGGATAGCTCTCAGTAGGCCTTTCGAAGCAGGACATAAGGAAAACAGGATTCTAGCGTGTCCAGAGTCAGGAAGGATGCCTCCTCCACCACCAAGCGCCTGAGCAGAGAAATGGATTCTCAATTCCTGGTTTTAAGTTTGTTGGTCTCCACTGTCCCCTTTGAATTGTGATGCCCCAAGGAGAATCATGACTTTATTCTCCATCAGCATGCTCGTTACCGACAGCGAAGGTCTCAGGACGGATTCAAAACCATCTTCAAGGGCCAGAAGAATGTCTCAAAGGGGACAAAGAAGTGGAGGGGAGGGAAGGACAGACCAAGGGAAAGTGATGACAGGGAGTAGAAAGGCCAGTGACCCCCTCCTTGGGGCAGCGCGAACCTGCCGGCCTCCTCCAGCTGCACTATGGCCGGGGGCGTCGTCTAAACAGGCCCAGCTGCTGACCTCCATGTCAGTCCCGCTGGGACAAAGACACGCCGTACCGTTGCTTTGCCCATGAAGAACAGCAAGTAGGAGGTGGAGGGAGGGCAGCAGCAGAGGGCGACCAGAGCCCAGGGCTGAGGTGCAGCTCCCTGCTTTACCTGGCTGGAGAGGGGGGCACTCCACTCCCTTACCTGGAAGCATCAGCACTAAGTCAGAGAACCAGAGAGAAAGCGGCTCCCCAGCGCCCAGCTTGGAGTGGCCCCAGACCAGGGGCGGTCCGCTTCCATTTCTCCTGAAGAAGTTGGCCCCACCTGTGCATCGCATGTTTAGTATATTATTTCCACATGGTCTGAATTTGATTTAACTCTGCGTCTTCCTCCTCAATGAGGTTGAAATGTATCATTGGTTACTTAATGGCCTTTCAAGCAACGAGGCCTTTATTAAATAGCAGCGTGATACCCAGGCAATGGAAATGCGAGCAGCACACAAATCTCTCCCCACTGCTTGCTGAAAACAGCTTCCAGCTGCCCCTGGGGTCTCTGTCTCTCTGCCTGGAGGGGACACATGAGATGGCCCTAACGGCTGGATGCCTAGCCATGCCTACTCCGGCTTCTCCCTCATGAGAAAGGAGGACGGTGTTCCCTGGGCATAAAGGACACTGGTGAGCCACTTCCCTCCCAGCACAGCCACTCACCCCACTCCCCAAATGCCCCATGGGATAGAAGAGAGAGCACACAACTGCATCAGAAAAACCTGGGTTTGAGTTCTGCCTGCACCTTCATCATATTTTATTTTTTTTTGGAGACGTTTTTGCTATAGGGCACATGTGCTCACCAGAAAGACAGAGACAGAGAGAGAGAGAGAGAAAGCAAGAAATCACCCTTTGGGGGGATGGCCATGCCACAGTCCCTTCTCTTCCATTCTTCTCTTGGGACCTTGGGCATGCACACACATGCGCCCAGCGTGAGTTTAAGCCACAGGGTCCAGGACTCAAACTGCGGTCGATTACATGGCAGTCCAACAACATAGCCATTACACCAACTGCTGGTCCCGTCGCTTCATCATTTTTTAAGAGATTTTTGCTATAGGACGTGTGTGCTCACCGGAGAGACAGAGAGACAGAAAGTGAGAAATCACCCCCCTCCGGGGAATGGCCACACTGCAATCCCTTCTCCATTTTCCTCTTGGGATCTTGGCACACACACACGCACACCCAGCATGAGTTTCAAGCCGCCAAGCCCAGGACTCGAACCGCAGTCAGCCATGTGAGAGTCCAGTGCCTTTACCACTATGACACCTGCTGGCCCCTGCCTTCACCACTTTTAAACTGTGCAACTGGGGATGAATCCCATCCATAGTCCAGGCTTCAGCTACCTGGTCTGAAAGTGGAGCTGCTAATCTATGCCTACTTGCTTCCACCAGCTGCCTGGAGACCGGGTCATGTGATGGCAGTAATTCAGCTGTCATCCTGCAGTGAGGCCTTCTGAGTCCTACCTTGCTGGTATCCACAGACTGGCTCAGTCACAAAGCACCATTTTCTTGCTCATTACACACCAGTCACTTGCAGATGTGGAGACACTGCGATGCTAGCAATTCCCTCTGCTCTCAAGGAGGGTTTCTCTACTTCCGATCACCATCCCAACTCCTAAACTCACCTCCACATACAGCCAGGGGTATAATAGTCAAATCTGATTTTACACACACACACACACACACACACACACACTCCCCACACACATGTACACAGACACCTGTTTAAAACCTTCATTGGTTCCCAGAACTCTCAGTTTGCCGCTCAGCCCTTACAATCTGGTCCCTGCATACCTCTCATTCTCCTTCCCCATCACTCTCCTCCCACTTCCTGTGTTTTGGTGGAGTAATTTTTTTTTTTAGAGAGAGATTTTTGCTATTGAGCACATGCACCCACCAGAGAGACAGAAAGAGACAGAGAGAGACAGAGAGACAGAAAGCAAGAAATCACCCCCCAGAGGATTTGGCCATGCCACAATCCCTTCTCCATTCTCCTCTCGGGATTTTGGGCACACATGCACGCATGCCCAGCTTGAGTTTTAAGCTACCGGGTCTGACACTTGAATTATGGTCAACTATGTGGGAGTCCAGCAATGTAATAACCATTACACCATCTGCTGGTCCCCAGTAAAATTTTTGTGGTCCCCCAAATGTACCCTGTTCAAGCTTGCTGCCGTGCCCCAGACTGGCTGAGCTCCTGTCCTGCACCCTGACACCTGGCTCACCTTCTCATCCTCCAGACCCAGCCCAGAGGCCCCTAGGGGAGGCCCTCTCTGAGCCAAAATCTGAGCTAGCTGCCTTCTCCTCCTCTTCTTTCACTTTAACACTGCTCTTCCTACGCCTGAGAGTGAGCTCCCTGGGGGAAGACACCCACAGGGTGTCACTTCACAATTTTCCCAGTGCTCGGTGGGGCCCCTGGCACTCATGAGGGCTCAGGAAATATGTGAGGAACAAACAAAAAATTATTTATAGAGTATGTCACGTATTGCTCACTGGAGTGTGAGGATTCAATAATAAGATGACAGGTGTGGCCCTTGTACTGGTTGATTTTAATATCTGGTAGGAAAGAAAATTAAACAAACAGTAACAATAAAGCTGATCCATGCTCTGACAGGGGACTGTGGGAACGCAAAGAGTGAGCATCTAACCAAAGGAGGGGGCAGCAGGGAGGGCTTCTTGGAGAAAGTGGGCTGTAAGCTGAGACCTAAAGGCAGAAATTTTACACAGGAAGAAAGAGCTCAACACAGCCTACCTACAAATAAAAGCACCTCATCAATCCGGAGCAGAGCCATCTCACTTATGCAGAAAATAGCAGGAACCCAGAAAGAGGCTTACAGACTACTCCATGGCCAAAACATGTCAACAAGGCTGTGCACCTTCCTCACCTGGGAAGCCTGATTCACGCGAGCCTTCCTCCGTACCTGCAGGCTGACCTCGCCATGCCTTCTTCTGCCCCCACCACAGCTTGCACTTCTTCCAATAGAACTCTCAGCCTCCCACACTGGACTCCTTAGCTCTGCCTGCTCCTGCCAGACTGGGACCAAGGCCACCATGTGGCCAAGACTTTCTAGGCCATCACAAGGGGGTCATGATGCTTGCACACATTTGGGCATCTTTAACCATTGGAAATACATTTAATTATATTTTAAACTCTAAATTATTATTCATAAAAAATAATAATGATTGCATAGTGACATATTATCATAATGAAAGCACTTGCTGATTTAAACCAGGAATGGTGAAATCCTTGTTTGGTAAACAAACATTGGATGCTGTCACATTCACGATGAGTTTTCTGTCAGATGGCAGTCAAGTACCTATTTAAGCAAGCTGATATGTATTGTTCTCCTTTGACAAATTTGATCATCAAAATGTGGATCTAATAGCTAAAACAGCCCACGTTTCTAAATAAGGATCTGCTTTTACATCTAGTGCAGGATAGTGGAGAGCCTTTATACATTCTGTTTTAAATCCCTCAGGGGCATCAGTGTTAAATGCAAAGTTTCCTATTACAATCCAACATCTCACGTGTCTTTACTGTGCTGGGATATTTCTAAATTCCAAATTCCCATCAACAAGTACTTTCCTATGATACTAAGTAAATATTCATTAATAATTAATATTCATTTGTCAATAATAATCCATTGTTGTAACAAATTTGTTATTGAGATATACAGAGTATATGGACTCATTCAATTCCTTAAGGAAAGGGTATCGTTTTCTAATTCACACAAAAGGACAGCCTGGGCCAGTAGTGGCCTTGGTTCAAGGACAGAGGTGGTGTGTGACAGTGTCTTTATCCCAGTGCCTCGCACATCCTTAGGTCATAGCGGACATTCAACATGTATTTGCTGAATGACTAATGAAGACCATCCAGGCCTCAGAACCAAAAATGATAGGTGGGTGCTTTATTTCACTGTACTTTTCTGTACGTTCTAGAAATACTCCTGCACATCCTGATGGAATGGTGTTACGTGAACTCTTAGAATCACAGTCCTTAGTGACCAACTGGAGTCTATTAAACTGTCACACAGCAGGGACCATTTGCCTCTCCATTCCCTAGACACAGCACTTTTTGCGAGAATGCCTGAGGAGCGAGAAGTTTTTACAACAATAACGCACTATTAGAGGAACATCCTTGCAACCTGCCTACGGTGTCCATAAAGTTTAGTAATTTTTGAGAAAATGTCATAAAATCCAGAAAGATGGTAAGGCTTTGTGTAAGTCGTCTCAAGCGAAGCCTGAAACTCCTTAAGAAAGGAACACGTGCAGAGGCTAAGGAAAGCTATGTTATCATGGAAAATAAGCCCTGCCAAGACCTCAGGCCTTCAGGGACTTACAAACAGCTGGCTCTCTATTTCTGGCTTGAGCTTTGCAGTGCCAGAGACAAGCATGAGTTCACTGGCTGGAATCCCTTCATGTCATTTCCCTTTGAAAAAAAAAAACAAGTCACTTTGGAGGTAGTCCAAAAATACGGCACTAGAACCATTACCGATTCCACAGTTCAATTCAATTAGCATTTGTGAATGCCTTCTCTGTGCCAGGTATAGGGGACTCAATGATGAATAAGGTAAGCTCCTTGCTACTGCTATCTTGCAGTCTAGGGGGGAAGAAAGACCATCTCTATCGATAACCTTCCTACCCACTACCATCCTGTCCCAGATGGCATCACTTCTCTCCCAAGGTCTACAATACATCCTAACTTATCCCCGCTCCACTCTTTAACACTCTCTATAATTTATTCTCCATTGGGCAACTGGAGCGATCTCTCTAAAAGGCAAGTGTAATTACCTTGTTCCCTGTACATTTAGGCACTGCTCGGGCCTCTGCATGTGGTCTGGCTCTTGAATGCCTGCTGGCAAAGCAAGAATTGGATCAGAAACACCCACACCAAGCCAGGTCCTCTGAAAGGCCACATCCTCAGTGGGTGAACTAGAAGAAAACCTCTTTGTCCTGCCCTTAGCTCAGTGAAGAGGAAATAAAAGGAACAAAGTCCCCTGAAGATGTCTAACCACAATAACTTCCTGATGCAAGTTTGGAATCCAAATTCATATTACACCTATAACCTTAAAAAAACTAACACCAAAAAAATTAGTTTTAGATGTTCTAGGTTAGCAGAGCTCTGTAAGATGCTCAAGATGAAGATATTCACTTTAAATCCAGGCTTCAAAGAATCATCATAGATTAAAAATCTGAAAAATATGAGCTCACTATCAAAAGAAGACTTAACATCCTAGCCAAGAATTTCAAAAAAGAAGAAGAGAAAGATTAGATGAAAGACAGTATTGAAAGGAAAAATGAATAAGAACTTTCCAGAATTGATAAAACAAACAAAACCAGCCAATCTCAGAGAGAAGAATCCTAACAAATTCCAAGCAGAATAAGAAGAAATTTATACCTAGAAAGGTTTTGACATCAAAAACAAAGAGAATATTTTAAAGATAGTCAGAAAGGAGGCCAGTAGATGGCATAATGGTTATGTCATTGGACTCTCACATAGTTGACTGTGGTTTGAGTCCCAGACCTGGCAACTTAAAACTCACACTGGTCCAGACACGTGTGCATGTGCATCCAAAATCCCAAAAGGAGATTGGAGGAAAAGAGATTGTGGTGTGGTCATCCCCCTTGGGGGGTGATTTCTTGCTTTCTGTCTCTCTGTCTCTTTCTGTGTCTCTAGCAAGCACATGCACTCTATAGTAAAAGTCTCAAAAAAAAAAAAAAAAAAAGTAAGCAAACAGAAAAAGAACTCATGCTGGGCATGTGTGCGTGCCCAAAATCCTGAGAGGAGAATGGAGGAAAAGGGATTGTGGCATGGCCATCTCCCCAGAGGGTGATTTTTCACTTTCTGTCTCTCTATCTCTGTCTCTCTGGCAAGTGTACGTACCCTATTGCAAAAATCTCTCTTAAAAAATTAAAATAAAACAATTCTTAAAAGAAAGAAAAGCACACTTTACTAAAAAATAAAAGGAGCAATTAAACTCATAGCTGATTTCTCTACAGCAAAAATGGGAATGAGAAAACAGAGGCACATCTTGAAAGTACTGAGATAACTCATATAACTATCAGCTTAAAACTGTATGCACAGCAAGACTGTTTTTCAAGAATGAGGGCAAAATGAAGGTAGTTTGGGGCAAATAAAAATTGATAAGAGTTTACTGCAAATAGTACCTCAATAAAGGAACTTTAAAAAGATTACTTCCAAGAGAAAGAGAATGATCCCAGAAGGAAGATGTGAGTTG
The DNA here is from genome assembly GCA_026018925.1 of Tupaia tana. Lineage (NCBI taxonomy): Eukaryota > Metazoa > Chordata > Mammalia > Scandentia > Tupaiidae > Tupaia > Tupaia tana. The sequence continues at coordinate 94,400,062 of JAKSZU010000013.1, forward strand.
TAAAATATAATAATTAACAAAGAAAACGGAAATAAATGTGAGTAAATGTAAATGACACTGAGACTAAATAAGAGGATGATAGTGTCTACTTTTTGAAGTTCGATAAAGGAAAAAATAAGACAGAATAAAATTTATTTTCAGACAAAAATTAGGGCTATAATATATATAAGGCCATGCACAAGTTAATCTAACGTACATATGTAAACATTCAATAACTATTGAATGTACATTCTTTTCTAGTATGCATGTAACATTTGCAAAAATTGACTATATATTAGACTATAAAGCATAAAAGGGGGGTAGGGAGGAAGGATGGGTGGTTAGGCAAGAAAAAGAAAGATTAAAAGAACAGAAGAAGAAAGAAAAAAATATCCTCTAGCCATATGCAATTAGGTTAGATTAATAACAAAAAGAAAAGTAGAATTAACCTCATGCACGTCATGGATTTAGAAATTTTTAAAAAGCAGCAAATCTAAATAATCCATGAATCCAAGGAGAATTTTTCATGAAAATATAAAACACACAGAACTAAAATTTGATTTAAAAAATGCTATAAAACAAAACTCATAGATGCAGCTAAAGCAGTATGTAGAGTCGAGTTTGTAGACTTGAATACTTTTATTAGAAAAGCATCTTAATTTCAAAAACAAAAAAAAATAAACCAACCAAAAATAGAAAAAAAAATACATAATAAAGAGCAGAAAGCCATGAAATAAAAAAAAGATACAATGAAATTAATCAATTTACCAATAAAGTCAAAAGTTACTTCTTTGAAAAAACTGATCAAATTGAGATACATGTAACATATTCTAAGTGACCACGGAAGGATACTTAGCCTAACCTGGCACCTGTATGTGAGTCAGGGAAGATGTATGGAAATGATGAGCCATGACCTTATTTTTGAAGGATGTGTGATAGCCAAAAAAAGAAAAAGAAAAAGAAAAAGAAAAAGAAAAAGAAAAAGAAAAAGAAAAAGAAAAAGAAAAAAAGAGGGAGCATTCAAAGGAGAAGGAAAAGCATGAGCAAATGTAGAGAGGAATTGCACAGCATGGAGGGTCAAGAGAACCAGTGTGGAGTTAGTAGTGCATAGAGTTCAAGTCAGGTAATATGTGAAGTAAATTGAGAGAAGCTTAGGGTAGGATGTTAAAAAGTAGTCAGCTGAGTCTTCACTATGAATCAGGCATCATAGACTACTGCTTTTTATGTGGCAACAAACAATTCCATGAAGTATGGCAGTATTATGCCTGTTTTATAGATAAAGAAACTGAGGCTCAGAGTAAAATATGGCAAAAGTTACATAGAGAGTTGTTTCAAATCTATTCCTGTTTGGGTCCAAAGCCCATCCTTTCAACCATGATGATATAATGCATCTCAGACCATGGAAGGATTTATATGGAGCTTGCATAAGTAGTCTCAACTTTATTCTCCAGGCAAATATTCAAAATCGTCCCCCACCCAAAATCCAAAATTCTTTCTTATAAAGAAAGGTGAGAGTGCTAGTACAGCTATGACTACTTCACGCCACCAGAACAGGATTCCGTCAGATACAGGTGTCCAAGCAGTCAGCATACCAATAAAAGGCAATGTTGCGATGCAGAATTAACAACAGGGGACACTAAACTTAATTGAGTCCCTAAAGCATATTTCCAATTACTTCCTAGCAAACAAGTACTGTTTTATGACAACAACGGTATAAGTATATGGCATCTTTCAACAGCTTTATTGAGTATAATTCACATATCATACAATTTATCCATTTAAAGTATACAATTTAATGGTTTTTAGTATTTTCAGAGTTGTGCAACCAATACCACAATTTTAGAACATTTTCATCACCCATCTATAAAATCTTATACCCACCCAGTCCTTACTTCTGCCACCAAAGTCCTCCCCCACACCCAGTTTTAGGCAACCAGTCATTTACTTTCTGTCTATAGATTTCTCTATTCTGAACATTTCATGTAAGTGGAATCCCAGTCTTCTGTAACTGACTTATTTCATACAGTATGATGTTTTCAAGGTTCATCCATGTTGTATCATGTAATAGTACTTCGTTCCTTTTTATTTCCAAATAATATCCCACCATCTGGATATACCACATTTTATTTATCTATCAGTTGACTAACATTTGGGTTGTTTCCATTTTTCTGGCTATTGTGAATATGCTACTATGAACATTAGCACGCAAGTTTTTGTGTGAACATTTGTTCTCATTTCCCTTTGGTATATACCTAAGAATGTGGTAATTCCATGTGTAACATTTTGAAGAACTGCCAAACTGTTTTTATCAAAATGGCTTCACTATTTTATATTTCTACCAGGAGTGTATAAGGATTCCAATTTCTCCATATTTTTGCCAGCTCTTACTATCCTTCTAATTTATTATACACATCCTCATAGGTATGAAGTTGTACTTCATTGTGAATTTTATTTCATTTCCTTAATGGCTAATAACAGCAAATGACATTTTATTTAATTGCCAGGAGGTCCAGGCTCTTACCAAAGAGAGACAGAGAGAGAAAAGAGAAAGCACTCTTCAATAAGGCATGATCATGCCACGATCCTTTCTCTATTTCTCTATTCCATTTGGGCACACATACACACATGCTCCAGTGTGTTTTCAAGCTACCAGGCTGGGATGAGAACCATGGTCAGCCAAGCAGGATCTGGCTCCACTTAACCAACTGGCCATGCCTGCCAATGAAATTTTAATACAGCTCTTGATGCATAATTTTTTGTACACAAATGATATTTTAATGAAACCCAAGAAACAACCTATTGAAACGTTCCACAGTTTCACTGTCCAATTGTAATGGGAAATGCTTAAGGTTTACCCCCAAGGATAGGTCAGGAATGAGGGAAGGAGTTAGAAGTGAAATATCGAGAATGGAGACAAAATCAACATGTCTACTCAACACATTATTTGAAAGTTAGACTTCACATTTGATCTGTTTCAATTTAGACATAATGACTAAACCACAACAGCCATGTCAGAACAGCCTTGACTTGGGGCCGGCCCTGTAGCACACTGTGTACTAGGAGTTGTGTCCCACGAGGCTGGTTTGAAATCCAGCCCCAGTTGCTTGAAAACCATGATGGACACTGGTGTGCATGTGTCCAAAATCTCAATGGGGTAGAGAAATGGAGAAGAAGGGATTGGAGCACAATCATACCCCATTGTGGGGTGCTTTCTCTCTCTCTCATGCTTGCACATGTGTGCATACACACACATGCATGCGCCTTCTGGTAATAAAAAGGAATTAAAACAATTGTTTAACCTGCCTCACTTTAAACTATGCAGATGAAGAGAATTAAATATTTGCTTAAGGACAGACTCAGAAGATTTATTTGTTTCACTCCCTTCCCCAGTATTTGTCATGATAGTCTTCTAAGTTCTTAAAAAAATACTTATTTAATTTTTTTTTAAATTTTCTATAGGGCACATGTGTTCCATTTTTTTTTTTTTTTAAATTTTCAGAGAGAGACAAAAAGAGAGAGAGAGAGAGAGACGGAAAGTGAGAAAGCAAGCTACCAAGTCTGGGACTCGAACTGCGGTCGGCCATCTAGCACCTCAACTACCATGCCACCTGCTAGCCCCCCAAAGTAAATTCTTACAGGAACTCTTACTAAAAGTTGAGTATAAATTGCTAAAACACTTTTGGGAAACAATTTGGCAATACATTCCAAAAACCTTAAAATAAACTTGTTCTGTAATCAGATAATTGTATTTTCGGAAAGTTATCTCTATGAAAATAATATGAAATCTAGGAAAGAAGCACTCCAGAACAATTTTTAATAGAAAATTCAACCTAAACATTTAAACACAATTAAATAAATAATAAAATATATCCCACTGAATATTTTTGCAGTAATTAAAATGTCATTTGTGGAACGAGCAGTTAGCGTAATGGCTATGTCGCTGCACTCCCACGTAGTCGACCGCGATTCATGTCCTGGACCGGGTGGCTTAAAACTCACACCGGGTGCGTATGCGTGCGTGCCCAAGATCCCGAGAGGAGAATGGAGGAGAAGGGATTGCGGCGTGACCATCCCCCCTGGGGGGGTGATTTCTCGCTTTCTGTCTCTATGTCTCTCTCTGTCTGTCTGGCGAGCACACGCACCGTACAGCGAAAATCTCTCCAAAAAAAAAAAAAAAAGTCATTTGTGAAAAGTTTATATAGCAAGGAAAATGTTTAAATTATAATGTGGGTATTAATACTAACATAACAAAATTACATCAGCTTTGTAAAACAAAGAAATGTATTGCCTAGGAAAAATGCTGGAAAGAAATGTTTCAAAATGAAAATAGTTAATTACATCTCCATAGTGGAATTATAATTTTTCCCCAAATTTTTAGTATTTTAAACACTGTATAAGAAACATTTCTACAAGTGAGAAATGTACTTTTAAAAATAAAACTAATATTCAGTTCCAAAGCCCAGTCCTCCACTAAATGGTTGAAGTCATGTATCTAAGGGGTCTGGAAATCACAATCTCTTCCGGTGGGAGGTACAGTCAGCTGAGTTCCCTACACCAAGTCTTGGTCTAAGAGGAGGTGAGGCAGCTTCTAGCTCTAAGCTACCTCACCTCTGAAGGCTGGAAGAGTTAAAATAAACACTAAGTACTGACTATGCCAAACACATTGTTCAAGGGAACTTCAAAAAGTTCATGGAAAGGTGAAATTACAATACAAGCTTATGTTTATACAAAAACTATTTGAAGCCCGTGCACAGTTTTTTCATCATACACATTTTCCATGAACTTTTTGAAGACCCCTTTTGTATATGTAATTGACAGGGAACAACAATCTTGTAAGCCCATGGTGTCCCATGTGATAGAACTAAAAGGGGGTGGGAACTCCAACACAAATCTAACTCTGTATTGCAATGACTTCCGTTAAACAGAAATAATGAAGTCTACCACACTTACTGAACGAAGTAAAAGTCATGTTAAACAAATGAATGTGAAAGTTCCACATAAAATATACAGTTCCGTGGAAATGCAAGACTCCAAGGCTCTCCGCAGAGCTCATTAATTCACTAGATGCTCCATGGCACCACCTGCAGGTAGAACTGTGTTATTTCTTCTGTCCTCTTAAGTCTGAAATAGTTAAGGACTATTTTCAGTGAATGCGGAGGAAAAAGGTTTTAATTATATTGGGAAAAGTCAAAAGACTTTTCTGACAATCCCATAATAATGTAGCTCATATAAGGCAAATGATTATCTGTTAGATGCTTAAACAATCAATGGGGAGGCATATTTACAACACATGGGCAATAAAACAAAACTATTCATAATATCTATTAACTAATAAGAAAAAACATAAAACATAACCAGAGAATACACTCAATCATTTCCAACATAAAACAATACAAATGACTGACACGTATATGCCAAAAACTCAATCCTGTTAAGAAACGTAAATTAAAAAAACATGTTTTTACCTATCAGCTTGGCAAAGATAATAACAACTATCAAAATACACAGTGCGGGGACCAGCAGTTAGCGTAATGGCTATGTTGCTGGACTCCCACATGGTCGACCGCGGTTCGAGTCCCGGACCCGGCGGCTTAAACTCACGCCGGGCGCGTGTGCGTGCGTGCCCAAGATCCCGAGAGGAGAATGGAGGAGAAGGGATTGCGGCGTGGCCATCCCCCCTGGGGGGTGATTTCCTGCTTTCTATCTCTCTGTCTCTCTCTGTCTGTCTGGCGAGCGCACACGCCCTATAGCAAAAACCTCTCCAAAAAAAGAAAAAAAAAATACACAGTGCGTATACTCTTGGCCTAATTTCCAGGAATTTATGCTATAGAAATAATTGCACAATTACATTCAAAGTGTCTTCAAAAAGTTTGTGGAAAGTACCTATTATGGGAAAACTATGTAAGGATTTAAAAATATTTTTGCACCAAAATAAAGTCATATTTCAATTCCATTTCCTGCAAATTTTTTGAAGTATCCTTATACTTAAAAATGACTGAACAGGGGCCAGCAGGTGGCATGGTCATGTCATTAAGGCGCTGGACTCCCCTATGGCCAACTGTGGTTCAAGTCCTGGACCTGGAGGATTGCTTTCATACTTTCCCTTTCTCTCTTTCTCTCTCTGTCTCTTGTCAAATTAAAAAATAATAACAAATGGAATTAAATAAATAATTTTTTAAAAAAAGTCTGAACAGTGATGCTTACTGCACCGATCCCTAAACTACCAAAGAAAATATGGAAAAAAAATATTCATTAGCAAACTGTGGTATGGACTACATTAAGTTGTTTTTAAAATATAATGAACCAGGGCCAGCAGGTGGCTTGGTGGTTAAGGTGCTAGACTTCCACATGACTGATAGCAGTTCAAGTCCTCAACCTAGTAGCTTGAAAATCATACCAGATATGTGTGTGTATGCCCAAAATCCCAGGAGGAGAATGGAGGAGAAGGGACTGTAGCATGGCCATCCCCCCAAGGGTGATTTCTCACTTTCTCTCTCTTTCTTTCCCTCTCTCTTTTTCTCTTTCTCTCTGATGAGCACACTCGCCTTTATGGCAAAAACCTTTTTTTAAAAAAAAAAAAGAAAGAAAATTGGGGCCAGAAGGTACCATAGTGGTTAAGGCACTGGACTCCCACATGGTCAACCGCAGTTTGAGTCCCAGACCTGGCAGTTTGAAACACACACCAGGCACATGTGTGTGTGTGTGCCCAAAATCCTAAGAGGAGAATGGAGGAGAAGGAATTGCAGGATGACCATCCCCCCAGGGGGTGATTTCTCATTTCTGTTTCTCTGTCTCTCTCTGTCTCTCTGGTGACATGCTCTATAGAAAAAAATCTCTAAATTAAAAAAAAATGAAATTAATCTACACATATTAACAAAGATGTACACAAGGTACTGCCAACTAGGCAGTTGGCAAACACTGTACATATTGTATAACGGCAGCATTTAAAAACAAAATAGGGCTGCCCCCCGGCCTAGTAGTTACAAGAGCAGGGTCCACATGGCTGACTATGAGGCAAGTCCCAGCCTTAGCAGCTTAAAACACATGCTGTGTGTGTGTGTGTGTGTGTGTGTGTGTGTGTGTACATGCATACACACACCCGTGCTTGCCTCAGGTCCCAATGGGATGGATAACGGGAAGAGAAGGGGTTGCAGTGTAACCATGCCCCACGAGGTGTGCTTTTCCCCCCCTTTCTTTATTTCTCTGTCTCTGGTGAGCACACACTCTTTCTGGCAATTAAAGAATAAAATTGTTTACATGTCAATGTATGTACAATATATATCTTGTATCTCTACATAGGATTTACATGGTGGTGGTCATTAGCACAATTCACTGAGTAGTCTGATTTGTCCCTTCCACCTTCACGGCAGGACACATCCCCAGTTAGCCATGGCCATATAAGTGGCTTCAATGAATGAAATGTGAAAGTTAGTGCCGTGTCACTTCTGGGTAGAAGTTTTCAAAACCAGTGCAAATTAACCACATGCCCTTCTCCCTCGGTGATGCTTGGAATCAGGGATTGCAATACAAGCCAGGGTCTCTGAAAAAAACAAGATGATGACAGGCCTCTACCCTCCCCTCCCACTCCCAGTGTGAGCAAAAAATAAGGTTATACTCAGCACTGCTACTTTGTGGATCTTATTACTATAGCACAATTAAGCCAACCTGATCCAAACAAGAATAAGGAAACAAGTCTGGAAAGGCACATACAAACTGTAATCCCAGTGTTACCGCTAAGGAATAAACAGAATGAGGGAGGAAGAGGGAAAGGGAGGAGAATATTTTCAGTTAGGGAGAAGAGGATTTTCCATTTTTATCTTACATACTTGGGTACTATATACATTCTTAAAAGCACATATGGCTTCTGGAATGTAAACAAAGGTAAATATTGGTAAATAATCTAGAATACCCAGAAGGTAGTCCACTGTTGCCTTTTAAAATTCCAATAAGCCACAGTTTGGACACAATGAGAAACAAAATCTCCCAATGCGCATAAAGAACGGAATATGAAAATGGGCCTTCATATGAGTCCTAGGCAGATGTACTGAAGGACTTATTTGAAAAGTAAAACTCTACCAAGGGAAGAAAGCACAGGAGATAGATTGCCCTATTCTTCCAGCTTCATTAAGGATGAGCAGGTTTTATTCAGATGACAGAGAAGCAGATGGGAGAAGAGAAGGAGTTGCCAGAAATGCCTGTGAGGGCTGACAAAGCATTTATTAAAATGACCAGATAATGGTTCAAAACCACCCAGGGAAACAAATGTGTACACGCACGGCAACAGAGGCAGCTGCGACGGCAAGGCCTATGTGATACGAGAAGGGGAGATGTTAGTCCACCTGGAACGGAGAGACAGGGTCACTGTTCACTCCAACAAAACAATTACCTCTGCAGAGCACTCGGGACCGGACTGGGTTTAGCAAGGTTATTTGCCTATTCACACCACCAATTTTTGCTCTGTTTTTGTTTTGCTACAGGGTGTGTGTGTTCATGGCAGGGGAAAGAAAGTGAGAAATCATCCCTCAGAGGGATGGCTACACTGCAGTCCCTTCTCCTCCATTCTCTTCTTGGGATTTTGGGCATACACAATGTTTCAGATCTCTGGGTTGGGACTCCAAACATGCAGTTGGCCATGTGGAATCCAACTTGCTTACCCGCCGTACCACCTGCTGGCCCTCACACCACCAGTGTTTCTGTTATACAATTTTATTAATATGTCACAAAAATTCATCAGAAGGAAAATTAAATCAATGAGTATTCTTACTTCAAAGTGCCAGGCACTTCAGAGATTTTCTGACTTAATACTCACAACCACCCAGCAAGTATTTTATGTTGAGTCTTAGAAATGAAGAACCCGTGGCTCAGAGAGGCAAAGCAACTTGTCCAGGGTCACAGAACCACTATGTGGCAGAGCCAAGACTGAAACCCATGTCTGGTGTGGTCTTTCCAGGATCATGGAGAGGGCTGGATGAACAGAAAGAACAGAGAAATCAGCCCAGGAAATTCACATCTGCTCCACACATCTGATGGGAATTTTCACATGCTACGGCTTCAGTTCTTCCCTGTGAAATCGTCACATAATCTGTTTTGTGAACTCAAACTCAAGATGATGATGTCACTTAAATAACTAAAAGGAGCTTTGCATGGTGATGTATGTAATTAATACACCAAAGTATGAAATAGGCACCAGATCAAGAATGGAGGCCTTAAAAAATCCAATTAGACTCATGAAACATCAAAAGTATCATTGATTTTAAAAGAAAAGACCTTTAAGTCAATGATTAAGAATTAATCACTAGGAGGGACCAGCAGATGGTATAACGGTTACATTGCTGGACTCCCACTTAGTCGACTGTGGTCCAAGTCCTGGACCTGGCAGCTTAAAACTCACAGAGAAGAAGGAATTGCCACCTGGCCATCCCCCCTGGGGGGTGACTTCTTGCTTTCTGTCTCTCTGTCTCTCCAGTGAGCGTCTGCACCCTATAGCAAAAATCTCTCTTAAAAATTTTTTTAAAGAAAAAAGAATCAATCATTAAGAGAGTTCATCATTAAGAATTTTAAAGCTAGACTATATCAAGATGACATTCATTCAGGGCCAGCAGGTGGCATGGTGGCTAAGGGCGCTGGACTACCACATGGCCAACAGTGGTTCAAGTCCCAGACCTGGCAGCTAGCTTTCTCACTTTCTTTATCTCTCTCTCTCTCCAAATTAAAATAACTAAATAAATAAAGTTGAATAAAATAATTCTTAACAAAAAAAAGATGATATTCACCCAAAATCTGTCCCTTGGCTCACACTGATCCCTCTGTGCTTTTGTCATCTGCTGTATTTTGAGAGACCCAGTGTAGCCTGTCACAAAGGAGGCCTCAAAATATTTGTTTAAATGAGTCAAATATGCTGATCATATCTGTTAGGGTTAACCAGTAACCAAGATATGCAAAATCATTCTGTAATATTTGTATTACTAGTTAAAAAAGAAAAGATCCAGTAACCAGTGTCTGTAGTTATCCAATACAAGGAAAAGAATTTCCATTCACTAAATACCTACAGCATTCAAAGCAAAGCACAGCACAGCACACTGGGTTAAAGAAATTTATATATATTCCTTCATTTAATCTCACAAAACCCAGCAAGATAGCTATAAAAAGTCCATTGCTAGAGCTGAAGAAACTGAGGCTTCGAGAGCTTTTTGTATTTAATACATGGTCTGGTCAGACGAGCAGTGAGTGGCAAGGATTTTGACCTACCTCTGTCTGTTTCAAAGCCCAGGCAAATGCCAGGACACAACACTTCCCTTGTAGAGGAGGCACCTGAATAGTGGCCAACTGCTTTTTACATTATAGATGTTCTTTTCAAGGAACATATTTAGAAGGAAAATAAAACATAAGATTGAATTTTTGCACTCAATTTCTGCTGATGCAAAACCAGTGTCCAAATTACCAAAATTGAGGTACAATATATAGTGTATGTTTCATAACATGAAAAAACAGTTCCAGCAATTGTAAAACCTGCTTAAAAAAAAAAAAAAAAAAAAAAAAAAAAAAAAAAAAAAAAAAAAAAAAAAAAAACTTGTAGTAGTTAAGGAACTTAAAGGGTCAAGTGATAGAGCAGTGGTAAATCAACTGAACCCACGTGGGTCCAAGGACCTACCTGAGCATGAGGGACATGTACATGCTGGAGACCAGGCCAGCTGAGACAGGAGATGGATAACAGTGTAAAGACCCTGGGGGAACCTCTCTCTCTCTCTCTTCTCTCTCTCAGAAATAAAAAATAGGGCCATCCTCCAGCCTAGTAAAGACAGTCAGATCCCACATCGCTGACCGCAATTCGACTTCTAGCCCCAGCATATTGAAAATCACACCGGGCATGTGTGCATGCCCCAAATCCTCACGGGGCAGTGAAATGGAGAAGGAACTGCAGTGTGATCACATCCCATGGGAGGTGCTTTCTCTCTCTCCCTCTCTCTGTCTCTGGCAAGAATGCACGTCCTCTGGCAATTAGAGAGAGAGAGAGAGAGAGAGAGAGAGAGAGAGAGAGAAGAGAGAAAGAAAAAGACAAAGAAAGGTTAAAAAAAAGGAACTTGAATATGAGCCCCTTGAATTTGATATCTGCTAAAGGACTGTTGAGGGGTTAGTGCGGATTCATGAAGCTATTGCACTTACTTCATTGTCAAATAACAATGGTAGTGAATTGTGATTTTTATGTTATGACAAGTTTAACTTGCAAAGAAAAAATTCTGGTGGATTAGATGTTAAAATAACATGTCTGTTGAAGGAGAGCATTTGACAGAGTAGGATATAAACCATTCTTAACTATAATGCTGTTTTCTGAAAATGAGAAGTAAATCACAATGACTACCGTTGAAACCAGAAAGGGAAAGAGGTTAAACTATCCAATTTGTCATTTTCTATGGGGCGATTTTCCAGAAGGAAAGCTGAAGCAGAGTGATGCAAACAGTAGGCTCACACTCCATGGAAGGGTAAGCTAACTCGACCAGTCAAATGGCCCAGGAAGGGCTTCTCTGTGGGCAGCAGCAATACAGAATTTGGAAGGCACACACACCAATGCTCCCTCTGCCAGGCAGGATGTATTTCGATGTGTTTTATTTGAAGTCCTATTTGCAGCATCGCTCTCCTGGTTCTACGTGACTCCACCGTCATTTGAGAGTTTTGAGTCTGGGAGGAATGGGAGAGCTAAGTGGAAGATTACAAAATACACCCAACTGCAGGCTTTGGAACAGAAGAGGCTACTGCTTGAACCCTGATTCTCTGGCTTACTTGCTATGCCCACCTCCATTTCGTTCAGTTGTTATTTGGGCCTGGCCATGGAGGTGCGAGTAGTAGGGTGCTGCTGCACAAGACTGGAGCCATATGGAAAAGGTCAGGGTTCCAACCCCAGGTTGCCCTGAACATGCTGGGCAGGCCCACAGGCACACCCATGGTCCTGGCTGGCTGAAAGGTTTGGGGGAAAGATTGTAGTTTGCTAAGACCCTGATGGGGATGCCTCTCTGTCTGTCTGTCTCTCAATAAATGTGATTTTTAAAATGATAATGACAGAACACCTCATTGTAGGATCCTTTTTAGCAGAGGCTTAGCAAAGAATTCAGAATAGGATTGGATACTGGCTACAAGCACAGATCACACAGGGAACAAGTGGCACAACTTGGGCTACCCTGTACCAGCTTCTTGCTAAACTTCATTTTCCTCCTCTGGAAATTGGAGATGATAATAGGATCTACTTCAGAGAGTTCCTAAGAGAACTAAATAAAATAACCTATAGTAAAGTCTCCATACTATTTATTTATTTATTGAGAGATTTTCGCAATAGGGCACATGCAGTCACCAGAGAGACAGAGAGACAGAAAGCAAGAGATCACCCACCAAGGTGGATGGCCATGCCGCAATCCCTTCTCCTCCATTCTCCTCTCGGGATTTTGGGCACGCACATACACACGCCTGACTGGGGTTTTAAGCCGTTGTGTCCGGGACTCGAACCGCAGTTGACTACATGGGAGTCCACCAATGTAGCCATTACGCCATGGCTGGTCCTGAGGCTCCATACAATTTCTAATGAGAATAAATCACTCAGTACAATGCCTAGCATGTAATAGACATTTAGAACCCAGTAACTAATATTAATCCTCTACAAGTTGCCAGTAGGACAATACAGTAAGTGTATACATGCTCTGGAGGCCAGATACACTTCGGAAAACGATGCATGACTCGAAGTCTCTAAGACAAAGAGCTGGCACTGTAATGCATCTCAGGACAGGGGCTTATGCAAACTATTATATTATCAACAAAGGTCCCACTATCAAATCTCTCAGAACCCTCATTCACGGAAGCTGGTATCCATGACACCATTGTGCATATACACAAACCAATGTCTCCAGGGAGGACAGCTCACAACACAGTGGCATCTATTCTCTGTGGTGCCTTTCCTCCAAGGTCTTCTTTAATGAGGGAGCAAAATTGCAAAAGAATATGCAGGGCATGGAGAGAGAATTTTGCATGACTGGAAGAGGACCACGTAAGTCTGTAAATGCTGAGCATCTACTCTGAGCCAGAAGCCCTCTCTCTCTTGTTTTTAAAAAAAAAAAAAAAATATATATATATATATACACACACACACACACACATATATATAACATATATATGTATGTGTATACACACATACGTATACGTACATACATACACATAAAATTTGCATATATATGAATACATATATATTAAAATGCATAAAATACATATGTATATTTAATATATATACATACACATATATATAATTTGCTAGAGGGCACATACACTCAATAGAGAGAGACAGAGAGAGAGAAAGCATCTTCCATGGGGAATGGCCAGGCCACAACCCTTTCTTCCCCACTTTTCCTTTTGGGATTTTAGAAGTACACACACACACACACATGCACACACATACACACTCTCCTGGTGTGTTTTTCAAACTTCCAGGTCCAGGACTCAAACAGCATATTCGGCCATGTGGGATTCAGTCTCTCTAACCACCATGCCACCAGCTGGTCCAGCCTCTCTCTCATTCGTTGCAACTTCAGGGTGACTCGGTCGACATGATTTTGCTACTCAAGAACAGCTTCAATCTTGTCTGCAAGGCTGCAGAGCTATCATCTGTGGATTCGTCCTCTGAGAAACAACTTGCACATTGGGGACACAGTGGAATTAGACCTGACGAGAACAGGTTTGACTGAAGAGTGAATCATCCGGGAGTTGGCGTGGTTCACTTGGGCCTGAAGGAGCATGGGGACAATGGGAGCTGGGTCCATCTAAGGCAACATGTGGTCAAAATCCATCCGAAATGCAAGCTTCCTCACATGGCCTTCAGCGTAAGGTGGCTCCTTCTTCATCTCTCCTTTCTCCCACATACTCCCTAAACTGCCCTCACCCCATCCTGTCTGTAAAGCCTGGTCCACACTGCCTGCCTTTGTTCCTACTCTGTGTGGAATCCCTTCACCCACTCAGTTCCTTGACTGCACTGAACTGCTGGCTGGCGGGTCTGTCCCTCTACACTGGGAGCCCCTGGGGGGCCAGTAGTCTATCCCTTTCATATCTACACTTGCCACCCCCAAACTGGAGTCTGCTAAGGGGGCCAGCTGGGAAGAACACAGAGTTGAAGTCTGTTTTCAAACAGAATGCCTATTTCAAATGTTAGCTCTGCCCCTTACTAACTGTAGGACATCAGGTAAATTAACCTCTGTGGACTCCAGTGTTCTCATCTGTCAAACGGACACAAGGTGACACGTGCTTACTTTTTGGATTGTTTGGAAGAGCAAATAATTATACATACGCAAAGCACCCAAAACAACAGCTGGTACTGAGTGAGAGCTATACAGGGGGCTCTATCGTGGACACTGCTGTCGTTGTTAAATGTGGAATAAAGGAAAATGAAAAAGGGACATTGTGTGTCTTATAGATGATCATACTGTTGAATTCACCTGCTGGTTTGGTGTCACCCTGGTAGGCAGACCCTCACCACGCACCTAGGGACAGCGCTTTCACCTACTTATTATTTACCCGGGCTACCTCCCCCCTCCTCCCCACCAAGCCAGATACTCCCTGACCCTGCAGCAACAACACAGCATGACGTGCAAGGGACACTGGCTCGATCCTTTGCACCCCAGCCCCCAGTAGACAGTCTCACTCCTAGAACTTCAATACTGGGAGTTAAAGACGATCTTGCCCAACACTGTCCCCATAACAGATGGGGAAACCGAGGCCTGCAGAGGTCGTGTGTTTGCAATTTGTTAGTATTGGATTTCTGTATGTTACCTATCATAGTTTAAAGTTGGAAGGAACTTTATCTACTCTGGCACTTTTCAAACCCCACATTCTAGGGGGTCAAGTGAGATGCGAGCTCTGTTGTAAGTTTTCCACTGTGCATTTGAGGAACATTTATTCAATACCTACAACGTGCTGTGCATTAGGGACACAAGTCAGACCCCAGCTCTGACCTCGGGACCTCCCAGGCTAAGGGGGAAAAGCAATGCTACATAAATAAGCACACACCTGATAGCAAAGTCTTCCTGTGAGTGGACTATGTTTTTGAAATATACTGAAATGAGCATCTCGCCTACATACCAGGTGCTTTCTGAGTGGGAGAAAAAGGCCAGGACAGAAGGGCAGTTATAGGTAGTGGCCTGGAAAATGCCTACCCCATTGGGTTGGCCAGTGCCCGGGTCCCATGTAGACTCACATCACCGTCATGTGGCTGCAGCAGTCGAGAGACTGAGAACCACTGAACTAGGTCTACCCACCCCCATCTCACAGACAAGCAAACTGAGGCCTCCAGAATATAACCCACTTGCCCCAAAGAGCACAGCAGATCATAGTCTAGAACAGCTCACTTAGCCTTCCTTCCAAACAGCAGTTCCAACGCCACAGCATGCATGCGATCTGACCTTGCTCACTTCTGTAGCCTCATCTCTCCCCATTTCTCCTCCCGCTCTATGATCGAGCCGTACTGAACAGCGTGTGAAGCCCCAAATGCACCTCTGCTTTGCCCCCAACCACTCCCTTGAGCAAGGGACCCAAAGTCCCCTGCCCCTAAATACCTTCAGGAAGCCCTTTTGGAAGTGTCCTCCTCTACCTCCCAGAGCACTTCTGCCCTCACACGTAGACAGAAACACTCATCACATAATGTAGTCATCCATTCAACAAATATTTATTGAGCAACTTCTATGTGCCAAGCACCCATGAGTACAGCAGTAAACCAAAGAAAGCCCCTGCCCTCGGTGGAGCTTACAATCTAGTGAGGAAAACAAGCAACAAACAAATGAGATATAACATGAAGTCACATAGAATTTGGTACTACAGAAAAAAAAAAAAAAGAGTAAGGGCTGAAGGCTGGAGGGGGAAGTGTGGGAAGGCCTCTCTGAGGAGATGGCACTTGATCAGTGGTCTGAAGAAGTGACAGAGAAAGCCGTGCAAATAACTGGGAAAAGAACATTTCAGGAAGCAGCAGCAATGGCCCTGCAGTTACTGTTTTTTGTTTGTTTGTTTGTTTGTTTTTTCCCACTTGTGCTTTATTCCCTGGTGAACTAGAAGGTCCCTGAGGGCAAGGGTTACATCTAAAACATGTTTGATTCCCTGGGCCAAGCACAGAATGTGGGACCTCTCCAGTGACAGTTATAAAATGAGTGAAAGACCAGGCCTGGGACACATGGGTCCATCTGGCCCCCTCTCTCCTAAAGAGCAAAATCGAGCCTACTTTGTATTTCTCTCTCCCACAGGGCTAAGATGAAAACAGGCCCTGTGTGGGTTTTCTGCCTGGCCTGACCCTGTGGCCTGGTTTCAGTCCCTGAATTCTCTCTTCATTAGGACCGACAAGTTCCCTGGTTTTACCTTGTCTGCCCTCATATCTCTACCCTGGACATGAGACCCTGTCTAGAAACCCAGACAGTCTAGAACAGAACCCACCCTCACTTTGCCCATGTTTCCCTGTGTGAAGATCCTCCCCTGAATCCCAAGCCCTGAGCCAAGGGCCCTGTGGGGTCAGACTTCCCGGATGGCTAGAAGTCATGCCCGATACACGACTTCCTCCCAAACCAAATGGCTCTTTCCTACAGTGACATCAAACCTTGACCACCTCGATCCTTTCTGAGGTCTGTGTGTTCCAACTTCATAAACCATGAACATGACCGTAGCACAGGGCTAAGGACTTGAGTCCTTGTGTCACTTGCTGCAGGTCCCTGGTACCTTTCGCAGGTCACCTGGGTCTATGTCACCAGACTTGACTACCCTAAAACGAAATCCTGACATTCCTGAAAATGCATTAGATGAAGTAATATGTTGCAAATAAAGTCAAACGGCTTTATCTACTCAGCCAGCTGCAACAAACACCCTGGAAGTCATTGGTGTTTTATTATCTCAGCCCCCACCAGGTCTGAAACGGGTTCAAGAATGAATAACTTTTCTCATCTATTCACTCTTTCATCTACCACTTACTGACATCTGCTACAGGCCAAGCCCTGAAACACAACGCAGGGCCTGCACTGAGGGTGACGGTGGTGGTGGTGATGACAGTGGAGGGAAAGTGAGAGGAGGGCAGTGACACAGTTGCCATTCCCTGCACACTCGGACCATACAACACTAGGCAGCGAGTCTTCTAGTGCTAACAGAGCCACGAGAATGACTGGCCTCACTTTACAGAGGAAGAAATGGGCTTAGAACTGAAGCAACTCGCTCTAGGTCCTAAGTTAAGTAGCAGGGTGTAGCAGACCCTGCCTGCTCCCAAGTACAAATTATTACACTGGCCAAGAGTCGCACAGCGAGTGCTCAAGGAGGGAACTTCAGTGAACAGTTAAGGGGGGACGCAGGGGCTCAGGGGTTGGAGGAGGAGACAGGAATGTAACTGGATACCTACGGTATGAGGTGAGTGCAGGTGGCTGGAGACACAGAAAAAGCTGTAGGGGAACTATAGGAAAGAGGGGCTACCTTGACCTGGAGGGGTCTGGGAAGCCTTCTTGGAGGAAGTGACTCTAGGCCTCGAAGGATGAAGTTTGCGGATGACAAGTAGGCTCCAGCGTGGAGCACGGCAGGACTTCAGCCCTCGCCTGACAACCTGGCTGGCACCATGCCGGGTCCTCTGAGTCGGTCCTGTCCACCACCCCCATGCCCACACGGCCGGGCCCGGCCTCACCTCCTTCCACTTGAGCTGGCGGATGCTGATCTTCAGGGCGTCCAGGGAGGTCTTGGCCTTGGAGCTGTCCACGGTGACCGGCCGCTGAGAGCCATACTCGTTGGGACGGCGGCCCGAGCTCCGCTTGCAGCTCCGGCCCTTGCTTCTGGGCTTCCCATGCGGACAGAGGCCTCGCACGGGCCCTGGCTTCGGCTTGGACTTGGGCAGCGTCGGCGGCCGCGGGGGCACGCGGGCATCCCCCTCCTCGGCCGCGCGGGGCTGCGCCGGGGCCGGGGCCTTGGGCTGCTCTTCCCCCGCCTTGCGCTCGGGTTCCCCCGCCGCGCCCGCGTCCACGCGGACAAGCTCCTCTGCAGCCTCCGTTCCCGACGCCTCCGCCTCGGTTTGGGCCGCCGCCGCCTCCGCTTGGGCCGCCGCCTCTGCCTTGGCCTTGGCCACCGCCTCCGCCTCCCACCGGGCCGCCAGCTCCCGCTCGGAGCTGCCCCGCCGCATGGCGCTCAGGGCCGGTGCCGGTGCCACTGCCACCGCCGCCGCCGCCGCTCCGCCGCCCCAGCCCGCGACCAAACTGCCGCCGCTGCCACACGCTCCCCGGCCGAGCCCGTTGCCATGATCGCTCAGGCTCGGGTTGACACCGGCAGTCGCCGCCTCGGGACAGGGCCCGGGAAGGGACAATCGCGGACCAAACCCCGTCGACCTCATAGGCGAGGGGGTTCACGTGACCATGGCTGTCACAGAGGCAGCGGCGGCCATCTTGGAAACGGGCAAGAAGCCACTGGGCCCGCCCACCCCGAGCGTGTTTTCTGAGCGCGCAGCTTTGGGAGCGCTCTGAACTCGAGGAGGAAAGTCTCCGGGTGCGATAGAGGGCAGGGAGCCAGTGAGCCGGTGCAGGGCTGCTGAGCCTGGGGGCTGGGGGTGTTGGGGAGGAGCACCTGTCTCAAACCGAAGGCCCGGTTTCCTCCACCCCTGCACACCCGCCTGGATAACGCTGGGTCTGAAGGAGAAGACGCACTCCTCGCTGTCCCAGGGAGCTCCACCATGGGGGACCTCCTGATTCTGTGATGGACGCGACAAGCCCACGCCCGAAGGGAATAGCAAGTGTTCCGTTGGAGGAAACCTTTTCTGGTCCTCTGAGGACCCCCAGGCTGAGGGATGACACCTTTCCTTGTTTGGGGGGAAGCTGCGGATGGGCCCCACAGTTTGCCATTCGAGTTGAGGCATTAACGACTACTTTTCCTTATTACATCACATTTTTATTGCTGTCGAATATACATAAGGAGACTTCCATTTTAACCATTTTTAGTGTACAATTCAGGGGCTTTCAGTACGTTGGCGTTGTACTGCGACCTTCGCCACCATCCAACTCCGAACGTTTTCATTTGCCCAATCAGAAACCCTGTCCCTTTAACAGCAGCTCCCAACTCCCGGTCCCAGCCCCGGGGAACCTCCGTTCTGCTTGGGTCCCATGAATTTGACTACTAGAATACTACAGGTGTTAGTAACGATGTACAAATATCTGTTCTAGCCCCTGCTTTCCATTCTTTTGAATTGCCATATATTTTTAAAGCCGGTGGAAGGAGAAGAGGCTGTCCCTTCCCATCCAAGAGAGCCTTATTTCTTTTTTAAAGAAATGGGACTGGGGAGGGATCACGGTACTCCTCACTGATGACAGTGACCGTGTCTTCACACAGGTGAATTATGCCACACCTTGCACTATCGGGTGAAAGGAACAAGTTATCAAGGAAGGTGGCCCCTCTTTCTCGTCTCTCCAGGTGTCTTTTTTCTTAGCTTTCTTCTTTTTACTCCGCGAATAAACTGTCTTGAAATATAGGACATACACTCAGGAGGTTCAGACCTTCGTGGAGCAGCAGGTGGCGCTCTCGTCTCTCTCCCTGGAGCCCACCATGTCTTTCCGTGTTTCTTCATGCTTATCTGACCACCTGCACCTGACTAACCTGGGTTATGTATTGAGAGTTCGGGTTCCTGAACCTCACCTGCAGACTGATGCAGAACATTTGGGTGAGTCTGGGAGTCTGCATGCTAAATTAGCTCCTCTGTTCCAAGATAGGCAAGGTTAACGACCACTGGTGAGGGCCGGCCCTTTAGCAAACACAGTGGTTGAGTGCTGTGCGTAGAAAATGGGATCCCACATGCTGACTGCAGTTCGAATCCTGGCCCCAGTGGCTTGAAAAACACTCCAGAAATGTATACATGCGTGCCCAAAGTCCTGATGGAATGGAGATGAGAGGTAAAAGGATTTTGCACGACACAACCCACTGACCTCTCTCCCTCTCACTTGCGCATGCACTCAATACAAACGGGAAAAGAATCATTCATTGATGGAGTCCATTAAAGGCCTCCGGAGATCCGTGGAGCTGTCCGTGGTACCAACAGAAAGCCCTCTCTGGCCCTACTCTCGGTACCAGTCTACCCTCCAAATCCTGTCACTCGTGCTGGTGTCCCCGGTCTCAGCAAGTGTCACCACGTTTATTCAGCCATCTATATTTGAGACTAGCAAAGTCGTGGGGCCAAAAGTCTTGGTGCAGTGGTTAAGGCGCTGGACTCTCACATGGCCAACTGCAGTTGGAGTCCTGGACCCAGAGGCCTGAAACTCATGCTGGGTGGGTGTGTGTGTGTGTGTGTGTGTGTGTGTGTGTGTGTATGTGTGTATGTGCCCAAAATCCTGGGAGAAGAAGGAATTGAGGCATGTCCATCCCCCTGAGGGGGGTAGTGATTTCTCACCTTTCTCTGACTCTCCAGCAAGTGCACACACCCTATAGCAAAAATGTCTCAAAATATAGAAAGAAAGAAAAACAAAATTGGCCAAGTCTTAATTTATCCTTCTTTCTGCACTCCTAAAACCAGGCTGTCACCAAGTCTTTCAAGTTTTACATGGAAATGCCTCTCCTATCTCTCCTCTATTCATCCATATCATTGTCATCCCAGTTCAAGCTTCTGCCTTTAGCCTGGGTCACTGCACCAGCCTTGTCCTCACGGGTCTCCCTGCCTCTGGTGTCTACCACATTCCCATCCATTCTCCAAACTGCAGCCAGACCTGCTAGACTCCTGCTTAGAAACGTCTCCCAATTTCCCATCAGCCACAGATAAAATTAAGGCATGTTAGTTGTCTAAAGAGACTTTCTTTTTAAAAAATTATTTAACTTTATTTATTTATGTGAACTTGACCAGAGAGGGACATAGTGAGAGAGAGAGAGAGAGAGAGAGAGAGAGTGAGGAAGCAAGCCACCAGGTCCAGGATTTGAACCACAGTCAGCCATATGGGAGTCCAGCTCCCTTAATCACCACACCAACCTGCCAGCCCCCTAAAGAGACTCTAATTTCTGAAATCACCCCCCATCTCCACGTTGTCCTGTTCCCTCTGCCTCAACTTCCCCTTCCTTCATATCTCTCCCTGGAAAACTCAGACTAGCTTGGGTGGACCTTCCTCTTCTAGGACAGGCTTTTCTTAGCACCCACAGCAGAAATAGTTCTTCCTACTCTTCTACCGATGTACATAATAGCCCTCCACCCTGCTCTGCCACACTGAGTAGAAAACATCCCAGCCTCCTCCGCAGGTGAGTGTGGTCTGATACCTCTCTATATCCCCATCTCCTCATGAAAAATACACAAATGTATAAACACAGTAGCACTTGTCACTGCTGCTGTTAGACTTTCGCCTGCCTATTTACTTGTTATGGTCCATCTCACCTGCCAGAGGCCAGAAGTACAGACAGCACTGGTCTGCAGACCACTCTATCCCTTCTTCAGTGCCTGGCAGAGAAGACATTCAATAACAATTTCTTGGACGAATGAATGAATCAGTTAATGATTTTTTTCTTTATTTGCTAGAGGGCACATGTGCTCACTGGACAGAGACAGAGAGAAGGCAAGTGAGAAAGCACTCCCCATGGGGAATGGCCACACTACAAGAACTTCTCTATTTCTCCTTTTCAGATTTTGGGCACACGTGCACTCACGCCCAGCGTGCATCTCAAGCCACCATGTCCAGGACTAGAACCATGCAGCTGGCCATGTGGGATCTGACCACCTTCACCACTATGCCACCAGCTGGCCCAAATCAATGAAGTTTAAAATCAAATTGCTCAGATGCCGAACAATAAGGAAACAGTTAAGTGCATTGTGGCAAATGCTGTCAATGACAACATTAGAGTTTAACGTCGATGACGTAACATTACGGGAACTGGTGCCCTGTAATTGCAATGCTTAAAAACTGCTCTGCATAAGCGGCTTGTGAGAATATAGAGACAAATGAGAACAGCTGTGGCTCTGGAGGCACGGGCTCTTGCTTGAAATTTTCCTCTCAATTTTGGCAAGCTGTAGCAGCCTCGTGGCTCTTCATACCCTTGAACCCAGAAACAAGTCCCATTTTTAGAGATTGCTGCTAAGAATCAGAAAAACAAAACTTTACATGGTAATCTATTATTGGTGAGTAACCTCTCTGTGACAGACACTGTACTAAGCATTTTGCCTTCACTGTGTCATTTAATCTTCACGACAGCTCTGGGATGAATTCCATTATTAACCACATCTCACAGATGGTGAGGAAATTGCTACTCAGAAAAGTCACTTGCCCAAGTCACGCAGCTAGAAAAGGCAAAAACAAGATTCAGACTCAGGGTGATCTGATTCTGCCACCTGGATCCCAGCACCCACACTAACACCCACGCCACGCCTTTGTCCACAGAATTGCTCAACAGACACTTAAATATAACTGAGTCTGTATATATGTATATACATGCAAATATATATACACAGCTATGTAAAAATGATATGCAGAGAAAAAATGCTGAAAGCAAACTGCCAAAATATTTTAACAGTGATTATTTGGGGTGATGAAATTAAAGGTCACTCATTTTCTTCTTTATTCTGTGTTATCCAAATGTTCTACAGTGAGATTGCATTGCTTGGATACCTGGAAAATCGCATGTAATTTGCATATTAAAATTGTACTTTGCTATTATATCCTTTTGTTTTGGTTTGTTTTTGTGTCAACTAAACATATTTTTTTCCCCACCTGTTCCCCTCCCACCCTCAGGGAAAAGGGGCATGGACTTACTCTGGTTGGTTTCTGCCCTGTTAGTATCAGGGATAGCCACCAGGTGTCACCCGAGGGCCGGTTTCTGAAATGTTGGGGAAACAGGTGCTAGGAATGCTCTAAGAAAGCATGGGAGGAACAGAGAGCTCCTGCCTGGCTCTGTTTGCAAACAAACCCACTTTTGCGCCTCTGGGCTTTTGTCACTGTTGATCTGCCTGCCTGATGCACTCTCCCCCATATCCCACTTGATGTCCTGTCTGCTCAGAGATGTCTAGTGGGATATGGGGGAGAGTACATCAGTTTATCCTTAAGGCTCAGAGACAGAAACCTCTTTCTCAGGATGTGGCCGAGTACCCGGGTTCTTGCAAGGAGGAGTGATCAATTTTGAATGAACAAAGAATTTCACGTACAGTAAAGTTGGGGGTTCACTTATTCTCAAACACTGTGTTACTTCCTGACTGACAATAGCTGCAGTTCATTGAGTGCAGCTGTAGGTCAAGCCCAGTTGAGTCTTAGAGCTCTTAATCCTCCCAACAACCCTCAAGGAGAAAGTATTACCTTCCTCTGCCGATGGAATCAGAAAAACAAAACTTTCCGTGGTAATCTATTATTGGTGAGTAACCTCTCTGGGACAGACACCGTACTAAGCGTTGTGCCTTCACTGTGTCGTTTAAGCATGGCGTGAGCACAGTCCCGATGCCCACTGCCCGGGCACAAGTCTCAGCTCTTCCATTCTGGCCCTTCTGTGACTTTCCTCACCTGTGAAAAGGTGAAAACGACAGTACCTGTCTCCTAGTACTACTATTGCTTTGAGGAGTGAATTAGCCACCACATGGAAAGGCATTCAGAACAGAAACAGCCAACATATACCAAGCCCTCAGTAAGTATATGGGTGCTTCAGAAAGTTCATGGAGAAGGCATAGTAGGGAAAAAGTATGCACACATTTCTATTTTTTCACCAAAGCAAACTCCTATTTCAATTCCATTTTCCACGAACTTTTTGAAATCCCCCTCATAATTATTCCTTTTTGCTTTCTTTATTTCTCTCCTCCCTGCACCTCATCCTTCAAGGTGCATGCCCTTGCCAGAGAGAGAGACAGGGAGAGAGAGGGAAAAGCACCCTGCAATGGGGCATGGCCAAGCCACAGGCCTGGTGACTCCCTTCTCCATTTCTCCATATGGTTGGGATTTGGGGCATTCACTCACCCATGCCCAGCCTGTTTTTCAAGCCATGGGGCCTGAGATTTGAACTATGCGTTTATCTGTGCTATGTGGTATCCAGCAGGGCATGGGGCCAGCACCATTCCGATATTCTTTATCGTATATTTTAAATGTAATTATAATAAATGTCAGAACGTGAATCCCAGCTCCTTGGGCAGGTCTCTTAAGTTCTGTGGGGCTCAGTGTCCTCACCCCATGCTATGAGAATGACATCATCCAAACTGTAAGCCCAGGGACCAAGTGATCTCAAAACTTAGGTAGTGACCTCCCCTTTCACCCTCATGGCCAGGCCTTTACCTCAACCCAGAAGGTGTCCTGTCTGAGGGACCACGTATTAGCAATGAGATCAGGATCTCTGCTGAGGGGAGGGGGCTTCTGACAAGGCACCAAGCCCCCTGCATAGATGGGCCACCCAGACCGAGCATTTTCAGTGCTGGTCATGCAGGACTCTTGGGTCTTAGGGAAAGGGCCCAGCTTGGGGGATTCAACCAGTTCATTCCAGCAATTTCCATATCCACCCCGGGTGCCTTTGCTGAGTGTAAATTCCATACAAGGCATTGCGTTCAGGAAATTGAGCACGGGGTGAAAATGAATGCCACATCCCTGCCCTCAGGACCCACATTCTAATCAGATGCTCTGAATCCCAGCATTTGGCCATGAACAACTTAGAGGCAGATTCAGGGAGAGGGGAGAGGCATAGGGAAGCACAGCTGAGGAAATGAGAATCACCTGGAAAGGTGCCTGGGACAGGTGCCACCGGCCAACTCAGTCCAGCTGCTTCTCATGGTCAATAACACAAGAGGCAAAGGCTGGAGAAGAAGGAAGTTTATTTTGGTAACCAGTTACAGGGAGACAGCAAGTGCCAGCAAACTGTCCCAAAAGGCTCACCGTGTTCTCCTTATTTATAGGTGCAAGAGACAAGCACATGCAAGTCATTCCTCGCTACAACCAGTCAATTGCTTTCCCCTGAGTAATCATCCTGATTCCTTCAAATACTCACTCCTGGTTTCTCATCTGACCGTTCCTCAAACGGATGTCCTGATGACTCAGCATCTGTTCAGCTTGTTCTCATTAGAGGCTCCTTTTTTAACTTCAAAATGGCTGCAGTCCATGGGGACCGGCAGTTAGCGTAATGGCTATGTTGCTGGACTCCCACATAGTCGACTGCGGTTCACGTCCCGGATCCGGTGGCTTAAAACTCATGCTGGGTGCATGTGCGTGCGTGCCCAAGATCCCGAGAGGAGAATAGAGGAGAAGGGATTGCTGCGTGACCATTCTCCCTGGGGGGTGATTTCTCGCTTTCTATCTCTCTGTCTCTCCCTGTCTGTCTGGCGAGTGCATGCGCCCTAAAGCAAAAAAACTCTCAAAAAAAAAACATGGCTGCAGTCCTGCTGGCCTGCCTAACGAGACTGGACAGATGCTGGCCTTGGAATGCTAGAGACAGAGGATCCAGTAGAGGGAGCAGGATGAGGAAGGCCTTAGGCTGAGGGGCATATGCAAGGAGAATAGGTTAAGGTGGGAACTGGAAGGAGGTGGTGCTGGATTTGGAAGAGATGAGAGGAGTTCAGGGGGTCACGGCTGGGTTCAGGAGGACCAGGTGGGGCTGTAGGACCCTGCTGGCACTCAAAGCCCTCTCCTTCTGATTCTATGGGAGCTGGTGCTCTGAATTCTGAGCCTTAGACTTCTTTTAAAATGAGAGAATGTCATTTTTGGAGTCACTTTCAGCTTCTTGTTTCTGGTGCCTGGACAGAGATTCTAACAGGCACATCGAGGAAAAGAACTTGAAGCCAGGCTGAGAGAACCAGCCACCATACCACCTGCTGGCCCCTGGATTGCTATCTTTAATAAACAGAGGGAAATAAGCACTCACCCTAGAATGTTATACTCAGCTCAACTTTTGTAAAATATTGAGGGCAAAACAAAGACATCTGAGACATAACAAAAACGGAGCCAATCACTTGCTGACCTTCATTAAAGGAAATTTTGAAGGATAAAATTCAGGAAGATCATCTGGGCACTTGGAGGGAGGCATGGAATGCAGCAACAATGGTCAGCACAGTGATTAGGAAAATGCCAGCGAAGTTAAATATTAACTGTAAAAACATTTTTAAAAAACAACAGGGAAGGGAACCAGCAGTTAGCGTAATGGCTATGTCGCTGCACTCCCACGTAGTCGACCGCGGTTCGCGTCCTGGACCTGCTGGCTTAAAACTCACGCCGGGCGCGTGTGCGTGCGTGCCCAAGATCCTGAGAGGAGAATGGAGGAGAAGGGATTGCGGCGTGACCATCCCCCCTGGGGGGTGATTTCTCGCTTTCTGTCTCTATGTCTCTCTCTGTCTGTCTGGCGAGCGCACGCGCCCTATAGCGAAAATCTCTCAAAAAAAAACAAAACAAAACCAAAAAACGACAGGGAAAAGTTCCATTTTAGTGGATATGTAAAGAGTACTAAATGCATTTCAAAGTTATGGGGTCAGCAGGTGGCATAGTGGTTAAGACACTGGACTCCCACATGGTTGATTGTGGTTCAAGTTCTGGAACTGGCAGCTTGAAAATCATGCCTGGCACTTATACATGCCTGGGAGCCCAAAGAGAATGAGTGAGGAGGGATTGCAGTGTGGCTATCCCCCCTGGGAGGGTGATTTCTTTCCTTCTCACTGTCTCCACCTCTCTCCAGTAAGCACATGTGTCTTATTGCAAAAACCTTTAAAAAAGAAAGAATAAGAAGAAAAAGAAGAAAGAGAAAGAAAGAAAAAGGGAGAAAGATAACTCCCCCCCCCACACACACACACACAATTATGCCCTTTTGCATGAGTTCATGTGAAAACAATGCATGTTCAGCATATAAGTGTTCTTCGGGGGAAGGAAAATGGAAGGAGAGTTGGTGGGTTAAGAAATAAATTTTAAAAATGAATATAGAAGACTATTAGACTAAACGTAATTAAGTTAAAAAGCATCCTTCGGGATGAAAAGGGACCCAACAAAAACAAAGGGGCGATCTGCCTTGAGATAAATATTCATAAATTTCAAGGCATTTTACATCAAAATACAAGATCTCACTTAGCCTCAGTAGCACAGCTGTATGCTGCAAGCTCAGCAAGGCTTCACAGGCTCCGAGTTCAAGTCCTGATTCTGCCACCTGTGGGGCAATGAGGGGGCAGGTTCTCTACACCTCAGTGTGCTCATCTGTGGATAGACAGTCTGCCTCCTTCATGGAGCTGTTAGGAGAATTCAGGGAGGTCCTTCCGTGGTGGAGGAACCCTTCTGGGTGCTGAATAATTGTCGACTGTGCCCCTGTCACCATGGGCCCAGGGACTTTGCCTCCTCAGTTCCCTCTACACAGTCAGGTTCTCACTATGACTCCGTTTCTTCTAATATCCTTTCTTCATCCTCAGCCGAGGTGGGGACTCCCAGTGCACATGGACTCACGCCATGGGATCCGCTGGCTGTGGGAGTGGACATAGCCATGGCTCATGTCCTCGTGTCTATGGACAGTGACTGTCCTGAGTGTGACACTTGCACTCCGGGGCCTCCAACCTCTCCTTCTTTCTCCTTTATCCCCCCACTGTCCCTCCATCTGCGACCCTTACTTGGCAAGTTGGTGTCTACGTGTGTATGTGCACAGTCTTGGGAACGTCCACGGCAGGGAGTGGGCAGAGGTCCCCAGGATCTTAGGGGATCTTGTGTTCAAATCAAACCCCATGAGAGAGATGGCGCTGACCTCCAAGGGCCATCTTGGCTTCACCCAGCCCCTGCCTGTCTCCTGCCTCAGTTTCCTGATACTTTCATAAGGAGTTTATTGCGGATCTCAATGTAGATAAAGTTGGACTCAACCCTGGGGTGGTGTTGAGGGGGCGCATTTGAGGGCACCCTGACATACCGGCGACCTGAGGACATCAAGTACCCTCACAGGGTACTTGGGCCCTTCCCGTCAAAACGCGCGAGAAAAGCATTTGCTCAGGACCACGGATAGCGCGAGCCCGTGCTCCGCCTCCCAGTGCGTCTGCGCCCTGCTCCAACGGCTCCCTGAGCAACGATCACTCTAGTCCACGGTCCTGGTAGCCTGCTCTGAGCCATCCAAAGATCCTGGTACTTCGGGCCACCTCCAGTCTCAGCTAGGCAGAGTCGCACCCAGAGCAGGTACCTGCGGGTGAACCAGGCAATATACCTCACACCCCGTTTTCCTGATCCCTGCTTTTCACCTGCTGGGCTTTTTGGGTGAGTGACTGGAGGTAGCTACAGACCCTGAATCTGGGCAGAGAGAAGACAGGTGCCCCCTCCCACCCTCCCTTTCACCCTCTCCCTCCCTGTCTTCTCATGCAGGACCCAGATACACAAGGTCCAACCTGTCCCTGGCTGCAGCACTGGCTGTTGTAAGAGGGCACCAGGCAACCAGCGCTGAGCCAGTGTTGGGGCACTCACTGCTATTAGGGAGCCCCTGGGTTCGCTGTAAGTTTACCCATTTTACACAAGGACACCGCACTCAAGGCCACAGTTCTCCACGTGACCAAGTTCAGCATACAGGGAACGCAGAACCATTGTCCTCAGCATCGCTCCTCCCGGCACTGGTCATCAGAGGCCTCATCCAGGCCTGAGGCCTCCCTGGCCAGGCCCCCTTCTGAGTCCAGAACTTCAGGTATCTTAACTTCCCTGCTTTTCACACCCACAACACACCATCATGGGGTGGAAGTCACTGTCCAATTTTCAATCCAGGAAACAGCATTGGAGATGTCGCCACGTGTGCTTGCCTGCCACAGCCCAGGACGTGGGCCAGCAGAGGGTCTGAAGCCAGGTCCACCGACCCCAGACCTGACAGGTGCCCTGAAGGTGAGGAGTCCCTCATGGGTGTGGGGTATGGGGAGGGGACAGTACAGGGAGGTCTGAGGGGCCAATGGCAAAGTGGGGCCCCTGGGCCAAGAAGGATCCAGGAGTCTGAGTTGGGGTGTGAAATGTCCCTGGGTGGGCCAGATCACACAGGTTCTGAACGCTGGGCAAGGAGTTGGGGTCATTGCCAATCTAGGGTACGGGGGGCCTCATCAAGGTGGTCTTCTCAGAGCCACAGAATCCCAGATCTGGAAGCGGGAGCTGACACTGGAGGGATCCAGGAATGACTGGGAGATGGACTCAGCACCGTGGCGACTGATAGGTCTGCAGAAGCCCGAACACTGCACAGCCCCTCAGCAGCGTACAACTCCAAAGGGTTCTCAACACAGGTACCCTGTGCACTTTGTGGGTGCAGAGTGGTAGATGCTGGCTCCAGGAAGGGAGGGTCTGAGGAAAGACCATCAGGAAAAAGACCAGGCAACATCTTTTACTGGATACCAGGGGTTTGTGGGGAAAAGTTCATACTGATGTTTCATACTTTGAGGTTGGAGGCCCAGCCAAGTGCAGAATGAATGTGTTACCAATGTCCCCACTGCTGAAGGAGGAGCCACACCTGAGTTGTCACAGGAGCTGCTGCTGATCCCCCATGTTAAGGGTCTGCTGGCCTGTTGGAAGGACTGGCTTTGCAGTGCTCAGACTCAGTTGGTGAGTGGGTTCTCTGGAGTGTCTATGAGCATACATGGCACAGATGGGTTCCAGGGAAGGTTTGAGGGACAGGAACAGAGGGAAGTGCCCAATGGTGGGTAGAGCTCAGTGCCCCATAGGCAGTACTCCGTGGAAAATATCAAAAGCTACCCCTCTGGACTCCAGAAGGTACCTAAGTCATCTGATCCATGGGAGGCCAGGGCAGCCTAATGAAGAAGGTGTCTTGAACAGCAGCAGGAGATGTTCCACTGAAGCTAGAATTAAGGTGTCAGGGGCTAGCAAGTGAGTGGATGTCTAGATGACCTGACCTGCTCCAGATTCAACTTGCTTAGATGCCCAGTAAGTGACACATGAGGAAGGAGTCTATACAAGAGGCTGGTTAGAGAATGCCCTCAGTGAACTAGAAAAACAAAGGCAAAGTCAATCTAAAGTTAGCAGAAGAAACACAGATTGGAGCAGAGATAAATGGACTAGAGAACAAAGGAACACTGGAGAACATTGGTGAAAACAGATGTTCCTTCAGGAAAGGTTTACAGAATTGACAAACCTGTAGCTAGTCAGCTAAGAGAAAAAGAGAAGACTCTAATGATTAAATCAGAAATGACCGTGGAATATCACTAATGATCCAATAGAAAGAAAAAGATTTTGAAGAGAATACTATGAACAACTATAGGCCAACTAGTTGGTTAACTCAGATGAGACAGATGAATTTCTAGAAATACACACACTACCACAACAGACCCAAGAAGAAATGGAACATCTAAATAGACTTAGAAGAAGCAAGGAGATTGAATCAATAATCAGACGCTTCCCACCAAAAGTAGCCAAGAACTAGATGACTTAACCTGGTGAATTCTCCCAAACTTTTAAGGTGCTAACACTAAACCATCTTATACACTTCACAAATGAAAAAGAGTAGAAGAGAGAACCCTTCTTAACATTACCCTCCTACCATGGACAAAGACTTCACAAGAGAATAAAATCATACACCAAAATCTATTATGAATAGAGAAGAAAAAAAAATACCAGCCAATAGCATCAAGCAGAGTAGTGAAAGAACTATGCAGCATGATCAAATGCAATTTATCCCAGGAGTTCTAGTGTTCTGCAACATCGGAAAATGCCATCATGTAATACAAGAATAGAGTGAAGAAAATCAATTGATGTACAGACAGCTTTTGATGAAAATCAATGTTGAAGATTGGAAACCTCAACCCTTCATGATTAGAGCATCAAATACAAGATAAAGTGAAGGGAATTGCCTCAACAGATAATTCCAAAAAACTTGCACCTACCATCATACTCAATATTGAAAGTCTGGAAACTTTCTAAGATGAGGAACAAGACAAGGTCATCTGCTGTTATCACGCCCCATTTCCACATTGTACTGGAAGTTGGGCCAGAGTAATTAGGCAAGAAAAAGAAATAAAGGCACTTAAATTTAAAAGGAAGAAGTAAAACTATATTCATTTATAGATGACATACTTAAAAGTAAAAAATCTTAAGAATTAAACAAAAATTGTTAGAACTAATCAAAAGTTTAAGATCAACACACAGATAAATGAAATACAAGGAAAAAAAACAAGGAATAAAATTATATATTGTATTCAACTGCTCTTGAACATGGGAACTGGGGTCATTCAGTGAAACAGTCTCTTTCATAAATGGTGCTGAGAAAAGTGGGTATTTATAGGCAAAGAGTGAAGTTAGAGATTTTACTCACCACCAGATGAACAGTGGACTCAAAATGAATTAAAGACCTAAGTCTAATAGGTAAAACTATTGACACTCTCAGAAAGGAACAGAGGGGCAAATCTTCATGACCTTTGACTTGACAATGACTTGACAATGACTTCCTTAATATGACACCAAAAGAGGAGCAACAAACAAAAACAGCTCAATTGGATTTCATATAAATTAAAAACTGTTTTGCAAAAAGGACACTCTTAAGAGAGTGAAAGGAGAGTCCACAGAATTGTAGAAAATATAATTTACAAATCTGATACAGATCTTATGTCTAGAATATATATAAAAAAATCACACACAAAAAGATGATCAAATTCAATGTAGTTGGGTAAAGAATTTGATTAGGTATCGGGAACCAGCAGTTAGCGTAATGGCTATGTCGCTGGACTCCCACGTAGTCGACCGCGGTTCGCGTCCCGGACCCGGTGCCTTAAAACTCACGCTGGGCGCATGTGCGTGCGTGCCCAAGATCCCGAGAGGAGAATGGAGGAGAAGGGATTGCAGCATGACCATCCCCCCTGGGGGGTGATTTCTCGCTTTCTGTCTCTATGTCTCTCTCTGTCTGGCGAGCGCACGCACCCTATAGCGAAAACCTCTCCAAAAAAAAAAAAAAAAAAGAATTTGATTAGGTATTTCTTTAAAACAAATATACAGATGGCTATTAATAACATGAAAATGTGGGGCCAGCAGGTGGTGTGGTGTTAAGGCGCTGGACTTCAAATGACCAACTGTAGTTCAAGTCCCAGACCTGGCGGCT
The DNA here is from genome assembly GCA_026018925.1 of Tupaia tana. Lineage (NCBI taxonomy): Eukaryota > Metazoa > Chordata > Mammalia > Scandentia > Tupaiidae > Tupaia > Tupaia tana. The sequence continues at coordinate 94,432,009 of JAKSZU010000013.1, forward strand.
TACTTTCTCACTTTCCCTCTTTCTAGAACATCTCTCTCTCTCTCCGGTGAGCACACATGCCCTATCACCTAACTAACTAACTAAATAAATAAATAAATAAATAAGTAAGTAATAGTAATAATAATAATAATAAATCTGAAAAATAAAAAGAACATGAAAATATTACAGCTAGAATTATACCACTCCGTACCTGCTAGGGTGATAATCTTTTTAAAAACAAAACCAAGAGCAGAAAATCAAAAAACTGTTGGAGAGGATGTTGAGGATTGGAAGCCTCACACTTTTGGGAAGGAAATGTAATGTGGTGTGCAGTATTGGAGGAAACAGCTCGGTAGGTTCTCAAAGATAAGCATAGCATTAGCACTTAAACCTATTCCTAGGTGCATACTCAATTACTCGATAGAATTGAATATAAATATCCAATTAAATACTTTATGTAATCATTTATAGCAGACTTATTCACAATATCCGAAAGGTAAAAATAATTCATATGTTCATCAGTTGAATGGTAACTACGGTGTCCCTTTGGGGCTTTGTTGGGGGTTTGACCCAAGTGACTAGTGGCATGACAGTTGCCAGCCCTTCCCTGGTCACAAGGCCAGGCTCTGGTGATGATGTTACTAGCTCAAATTGGGCTTCTCGTGTTGTGCCCAATGCAAGATATGCTGAGGCAGCAACAGCAGCCCCTGGTGGCGGTGGCAGTGGCTCTGCTGGGGAGGTTTGTGCATGTCCGGCTATAGCTTTTGGGACTTGACTAGGGTGACTGATGGAATGGCTGGTGTCAGCTCCACTGTACCACTGAGAGTCACCAAAGGCAGTGGAGGTCATTACTCAACCTGGGTGGCTGGAGAGAAGGATGGAGTCAGCCTCTCTTGGGCACCAACGATTAGTGTCAGTAGCATAAATGGTATATTTGGATGGAGGCTGCGGATGGCTGGTGTGGGCTCTGCTGCAAGAGAAATGGCAACCTTGGTGGGCTTCAATGGTGAGTTGGCTCTGACCACCAGTGGCATGACCAGTGCCAGGTAGTTCGTTTTTTCAAGAGGGTCGTTTTGCAATGGTGGTACTAGGTCGATCAGAGCAACTAGTGCCTCACCCAGGACCTGATCTGCTGCATCAGCGAGGGCAGTCACAGCTGCTGGAATTGACAGTTCAGCCAGGATGGCTTCTGGTGTGCCTGGTACTAGTTTTTTTGGTGCTGTTGAGGGCTGTCTTTTTAGACTTTGGTGGAGACTTGGCCTAGGCGACTGCTGGCATGGCCAGCACCCGCCCCTCTGTGGTCACCAGGCTAGCTACTGGAGTCAGTGATGATGACTCCTGCTGGGTCACTGGTGGTCAGGCCTGGATCTGTGGATGGCCCTGGAGCTGCAAGAGAAGACAGCTACATGGCCATCTGTCCCTGCCTGTCCATAGTTGGAGAGCATTCTGGCCTTCAGGACAAGCCCCTGCCCATGCACCCTCGGCAGGACATCTTCCTAGATTGCAACCCCTGCCTGAGTAGTCTGAGGCTTGCCTTTGCTCCTGACCATCTCCAACCTCTGGAGTCTCTCCCAGCTGGCCGAGCACCGATCCCTCCTGATATGGTCACAGGTACCCTCTCCTGTCCTCCTCACCCTCAGGCTTGGCCTCACTGGGCTTTGGATCCTCCAGCCGGGTCAGCAGAAGGTGCATTGGCGTGCCAGATCCAAGAAATGCATGTTGAGCAGCATGTAGGCCATGAGCTGATTTAGGCCAGTGAGGCCCATGGTCTCATGTAATCCTCTGGGTACTGAGCCAGCCATGTGTTGAGTAAGGAGCACACGGTGCTTGGGTAAATGGGTGGGCAGCAGGATCAGAGGTCTGGCTTCTCCTTTAGCACCACCCTCCCATGCCATCCTGCAGGGGGCTGGGAAAGTTGGGCCAGTGAGAACAAGCATGGCCCGTGCCCCTCTGCACCTTCACAAGTGGCCTGGTTCATGGCTCCCTCCACATCTGCTCACAGATGTAGGGAAGGAAGGGAGAGATGACATGCCAAGCAGAGGAAATAGGGCATTGAAAGAATGAATCGAAAATTAAATTTTAAATAGTTAAACAGTAAGAGAGGGAATGCAATACAAAAAGAAAGTAAAGAAAATGAGAAGGTCCTAGGATGCAGCGCCACAGCAAAGGCGGTTCAGGATGGGGACTGCGGGGTGGCTGAGCTGATCCCTGAGGGGTAAGGCTCTGCCAGCAGCAGTGATGGTTGTGCTCCATGGGCCGGGGGTCACTGGTGGCCAGTGCCAGATGTACTGTGGCTATGAGGGCCGCTGCTGCTGCTATCAGTGATGACAGCCCAGCTGGGACAATTTTTAGCATCTTTTATACAGTGGCTTTCTTGGTGGCATCTAGGACAGGTCTTTGGGGCTTCAGTAGCTGTTGGCACAAACGGTGCCAGTCCATTTCTGGTCACAAGCCAGCCTCTGGCGATGGCAGTACAAGCAGGAATTGGGCTTCTAGTGTCGAATCTGGAGACGGATCTGCTGAGACACAAGAGCAGCCACTGGTGGTGAGGGCAGTGGCTCTGCCTGGGAGGCTTGTGGCATGGCTGACAGTGGCTTTTTGTCATTGGTGAGGGCAGCCCTTCTGGGGCTTGGCTCAGTCAGCTGATGAAACACCTAGCGTTCGCTCTCTGTACCACTGAGAGTCGCCAAAGGCACTGGAGGGCATTAATCAGCCTGGGAATCTGAAGAACTGGCATCAGCAAGAACCGTGGCTGATAGCAGAAATGGTTGCTCTGGAAGAGCAGCTGGGGGTGTGGCTGGTTCGGCTCAGCTGCAGAAACAATGGCGACCCTGGAGCCCTTCGGTGGTGAGTCAGCCCTGATCACGGGTGGCATGAAAGTGCCAGCTTGGTCGTTTTTCATGAGGTTCCCTTGTGGTTGCAGTGTTAGCTTATATGGGCAGCTATGTTTCAGCCAGCACCTGATCTGCTGGATAAGCCAGGGAAGCTGCTGTCGCTGGTGATGGTGGCTCAGCCAGGTGGCCACCAAGACGGCACTTGGAGTTGGCGCTGGTGGCTTGGCCTGTGGAGGCCGCTGGCCTTGCCTAGGCAGTTAGTGGTGTGTCAGGGGTGGGCTCTTACGTGGTGGTGAGGGAGGCTAGTGGTAATGGCTCGTCCTGGATGCCTAGTGTGATGGCAGATGCCCGCTCCTCCGCACCAATGAGGGTGATGGCTGGTGGCAGTGATGGTGTGTCATCCTGGACAGTCGGAGGAAAAGCCAGGGGTGGGCTCATTTGGGACAAGGAGTGTGGCCACTGGCAGTAGCAGTGGTGGCTCAGCCCAAGTGCTTGGTCACTGTGTTAGACCAGTTGGGGCCACTACTGTAGAGTGGCCACCTGGGGTGGTCATGTTGGTGTCACCCAGAGAGCCACTGTGGTGTGGTTGGGGACGGTTCTGTGTGGCATCAAGGGCTGCCAATGGCAGTAGAGATGGATGTTCCACAAGGGAGGGTGGGGCTACCACCAGTGACCCTTTGAGCCTGGTGGCAAGTCCAGACTCTGGGAGTGGTGATGCTGTCTCAGCAGGAATAGCTGCAGGCAGTGCAGATTCAAGGCCAGCTCCTCTGTAGAGGACAGGGTGGCTGGTGGCAGAGGCAGGTGACACAGGATGAGTGTGGATCAAGGCACAGTTGGGTCAGCTCATTTATAGTGGTAATAGTGGCCACTAGTGGAAGCAGAAGAGGCTATGACCGGACAATGGTGTTGAACCTGGGCCCGCACATCGAAGATGGTGAGAGTGAGCAGTGCCAGTGGTGGTGGTGGCTCATCTTGGAAGGGGGTGGTCTGCCAAAGTCCAGCTCACCCGTGCAGTGAATGTGACCCTTGGTGGTCGTATGGTGGACCTGAATGTGCCTCCCCTAGGGCGGGGCTCCCTTTCTGCTGAGCTTCTTCACTGAACCCTCAGCTACTAGCTGCCAAGCTTACTGTGCACAGGCGTACTCTGACTACAACCCCCTTTAATGGAATCTCATAATTCCATAGGACGTGAGCTGCTATCCCATTTCATAGATGAGGAACCTGAGGCTCAAGTGACAGTGCCTTCCCGTGCTCATCCGGCCTGTCTGACCTCAGAGCCTGTGTCTCCTAACCACTGGGACATAACGCCAGGCACAGGCCGCGCTCCCACGCTCCCCACTGTTGGCTGCGGTTGCCTGCTCCCCCTTTAATCAGGGAAGTCTCTCACTTCCTCCAGGGAGAGTCTGGCCAGTGTCCTCCCTGAAGGACTGATGGTCTCCTCAGGGGGGCTAATTCTGCACCCACATAGTGGCAGTGGGTGCACAGCATGGTGAACGTACTTAATAGTTTGAATTGTACAATTAAAAATGACTAAAATCTCAATCATTTAACACAGTTGAAAAAACAAACGGAAATAAAAAAATTAAAATAAATAAAAATATACAAGAAAAATATAGTCACTCCACTGAGGCATCAAGTGTGACTGAGCACAGCAGCTGGGCACTCTGCTGGGACTGCTTTCTATGGTGGCCAGGGTGGCAATCTTGAGCGGCAGTGCTGGCTTGTCTGGGGCGGCTGTCAGTGCGGCAGGGCCAGCTCCTCTGCGGTGTCAAGGGTTGCCAGTGGTAGGAGGGACAGTTGCTCGGCCCGGGAGGCCGGTGTGCGCCCGGTGCCTGCTTGCTCAGCGGAAAAGCCAGCCTGCGGGGTCGGCCATTCCCTCTGTTCAGGACTAGCCGGCGGCGCACGCGGTGCCTGGGGGACTGAAGCAGTGAGGGCAACCGCCCTTGGTGGCTCAGGCACACCTATAGGTGACACAACCGGCTGTAGCGCCCCTTCAGCTGGAAGGCCTGGTGCTTCACATGGCAGTGGATCAGTTTGGGGGCTACTGACAGGGCCAGCTTGAGCATTTCTGCAGATGACAAGCCTGATGCTAGAGGTGGCCATTGCTCAGGCTGGGACACAGGACAGCCTGCTCTAGCTTTGCCGCAGCTGAAAGGTGTACCACGAGAGGTGCAGTGACTCAGAGAGGCCACAGGGGCTGGCCAGATGGAGCTTCTCTGCTCTTGAAAGGTCTGCACTTAGGGTGACTTTGGCTGAGGCTGGAAAGCTGGTGACAGGACTGACTGTGGCTCATCTGGAGTTGAAAGGGCTTCAGCTAGAGGATGTGGTGGCTCAAGCTGGCCTCTAGAGGCAGAGGAGCCTCCCTCTCCCTCTCCCTCTCCCTCTCCTTTGTGACAAACAGGTCTGGTAATAGAGGTGACAGTGCAACAGGCTTGGGGCCACTGGTGACAGCCGGCTTCAGCTGCTTTTCCGAATGCCACTAGAGGTGGGGGTGGCTCAGGGTGGGCTGTAGTGACAGTGCCGGCTCTACTTCTGTAGCAGATAGTGCTGCTTCTAGAAGTGACAGAGGCTTATGCTGGGCCCAAGGACAGGGCCGGACCAGCTCTAGCTCCTCTGCTGCAGAGTGGCTGCTGCCAGAGGTCGGGGTGGCTCTTACAGACAGGGCCAGTGGGAGCTTGAGGTGGTCCACGAGCCAGTGGAGGTTCCCACTCTCTGGAGCTGGTGGGGATGGCGGCCCTGTGTCCAGGATGTGTGGTGCAAGAGATTCTCAGGTGGCTCAAGCTCTGGAGCAGCTGCGTCAGATGATGCCACCGGATGGCACCGGATGGCACCCTACAGGAGCTGCTGCTGGAGGGAGCGCCAGATGTCCAGGTGGTGCTGGAGCCGCAGGATGAGAAGGTTCTCTGAAAGTGGGCAGGATCAGTGGAGTCATTTGTGTCCACTTGTGTTCAGCTTTGACTAAACCGAGCCAGGGAAGGCCATGGGTGGTGCTCTTGCTTTTTATGAAAGCCTGCCTGGCCCCAAGAGCGCTCTCAATGTCTCTTCCAGAACCACGCCCTGCCCCAGTGCCTACTGCACCCTGAGGACGTTTGTCCTCATCTGTCTGCCTAACCTTGGATTGATGCTGCCTTTGTTATTGATAGTGGTGACTAGAGACCACCATCCCCTCAAAAAAATAGGTTGGTTTCCTTTTTTCAAAAAAGCCTCATTTGTTCTTGTAAACAAAACCATTCATATTCTGCTCTGCAATGTCTACTCCCACGTGAAACTCGTTTTTCTTTTAGGGAGTCATTCTCTTGGCCTCTGAGAGGTCGACACGTTGGCACCCCAGATGGGACCAAGCGAGCTCTCCTCGGGCAGACCGGGGGCCTGTGGGCTCGCGTGCCGGGACCGCTGACCGCTGAGCTCCGCGTCCACTGCCCTCCTCGCTTCCCTGGCGGATCTCCTCTTGGATCCTGGACTCTCTCTGTGTCGCGTCCTTTTTGCTTCATCTGGGGTCTTGTTCAGTGCCTTCAGAAAAGGGTCCTTCTTCTTTGCTGGGGTGATAAAGGGCCCCTTGTGTTTTGGGGCAAGTCTTTTCTGGTAGAAGGCTCTTTTCCGCTCTGGAACGCTCTCTTGGTCTGTGTGGAACTGAATGTGCTGTTTGTGAAGGCTTACGTCTTCTCTGGGGACTCCTTGGTTTCATTTTTGGTTATGTGTTTTTGTAAATAACTGGCTCTTTTTCTCCCTGCTTCGTTTTTAAACACCTGGCATCAAGAAATTCTTTGCTTCTAGATCTGAGGGAAAAATGAATGAAATTCTAAAATTCCAAGGCATTCCAGGGCCTTCTTCTCTGGGACTTGAACTGGCTTTATTACGGTTCAGCTCCTGTGCACGCTCTTTTCATTGATGAGCGAAAAATTATAAGAAGAGTAATTTAGACCCTTCTGAGAATCATTCAAAACTGCAATGAGTTCACACACCAAAGCTTCTAAGCACTTGTCTCTTTTGTAGTTGTCTCTGTCTGCTTTGAATCTGCTGCTTGTATTTTGCTTGTATTAAAATAAAAATTCAAAGCTGCTTGGAGATTTTGCTTTTCTGCACAGTTCAGACAGTCCTACCTAAGTGCAAACATCTAGGTGTTAGCCCCTAAACTCATCTGTAACTACTGAGAAAGAGGACAAAAGGGAGCAGAGGGGTTTTGTGGTTTTTGGGTTATTTTTTAGTGCTACAGGTTTCTTTAATTAATAAAACAAGAGGTACTCATCTTGATATTATTGAATATAGTTAGGGTATCCCTTCAAAGTCACAGCTCCAGGGGCCTCAACATGAGCTTACGTCAGGACTGGTCTCATAGTAAGACTGCTTAGTAGAGATTGTTGGGTGGTTTTTCCACAAGAAGTTCGTCACCCCCTGCTGCTAATTTCTCATTAGTCCTGATTTAAATGGTTTCTTACATATTTAAATTCCACATTCAGAGTGAGTGGAAGTTGGTTCACTTCAACTTCTACTTTTGTGTTGCACTGGTCTTTTCCTTTTAATTTTTCCTGCAAACAGTGGCATTCTTGTTCCCTTTCCACTTTACGACTCTCTAACTTACTTTCCAGTTTTTTAATTTTCCTTCTAAGTTCTCAAGAGTGACTTTTAAAAAATACTTTTCCTCTTTCACATGAAAGAGCTGCGGCCTGGATTTGCATTTGGCGAACAGAATCTTCAGACTCTGTTTCAAGTATCACAGAATTCTCCTAATTAGAGGCAACACACGATCCTCTGAGGCAGCTTCTGATGGAGTGAAGACTTCAACATCATCCATAGAAGTTATTTGGTTTGGGACCTCTTTCTTTTACTTTGCTGATTTTTGGTAGACCTTTTGCTTTTCTCTTGCTCATTTACACTATTTTTATGTAGAAACAGACATTGTACTTCAGCCACGTGGCCTGTGAGGGTAGCCTTATGGATCTTTCTAAGGTCTCTATGTTGGACTTGGTACTGGGACATGGGCTTCGGCTTTCGGGACGCACCCCTGCCAGTGGCATTGATATCAATCATCTGGTCCCTCTTGTTAAAGCCAAAAATTATTCTCATCTGGAACTAGTCACTTTAGGGACACCTGGGCCAGCTCCAAAACCCAACACAATGGCTAAGCATAAGTTAAGCCGATGTTGCCCAGAGCACTTGCATTCCTCGGGACCAGAGGGTATAAAACAGATTTCTTAAAAGACAAGCTGAGCCAGCAAGTGGCCTCTTGGTTAAGTTCTGGATCCCATATGGCCGACTCTGTGGTTTGAGTTCCTGAACCTATAGTTTGAAAAGCATGCCAGGTCTAAGTGTATGAGTGCCTGCATGTCCAAAATCCTGGGAGAAGAATGAAAGAGAAGGGATTGCAGACTGGCTATCTTCCACCCTTTTTTTGGGGGGGGGGGGGGGCAGTGATTTCTCTTTCTGTCTTTTTCTTTCTCCTGTGAGTGCATGTGCCTTGTGGTAAAAATATGTTTTAAAAAAGAAACAAAAAACCAAACTGCTATGTAAATTACTTAATTCAAAATTTTGGTCCATAGCCTTCATAAGATCAGGGCAAATGAAGTCTCTAAGATGTTTTGTTTATGCGCATTTACATGTTTGTGCTTCTGTGTGTGTACACATATATACATGTAATATGTTGCATGTTGTGTCTACATGGCGAAATCTTTTAAGAAATTCTATTCAGTTTGGCTTACAGATAAATAGCGCTCCTAAGAATTTACAGCTATTAGAATAAGTAAAAATTAATCGAAGTACTTTTCAAATTTATGTGAATAAAGTAAATCTTTTTCTCAATAGGCCAGTTTCAAATTTCTACACAAAATTTAAAAATGAAACTATATTTAGTATTACCAGCATACATTTTGCCAGGGTTATATACTTACTTCTGTCAGATGTTTAAGAACATAAAATTATGAATCTGACCTCAGAATAAATGTACAAGTGAGAGGTCCCTGTTACTATCCCTTGGGTCCTTGTGTCATGCACAGCAATTTAGCTTTCCATATTTTTGTTTGAAAGGAGATAGCTTACAGTAATAACTAGCTTTGTCTAAAATCTTAGTTTTTATAAAACAGGAAAGACGTATTGTTTTAGAAATAAATTTGGCAATAATAAGTGAGATAAGCATTTATACACAGACCTTTTCATGTAATTTTAGTTTTTAAACATACCTCATATTAAAGTAGGTAGTAGAGATTCACCAAATGTTTAAGACAATTGTAAGGAAAACTATTGTGATGAACATAAAGTTTAATGGAATTTACTTAGGCTTTTTCAAGTGTTTTAAGGCAATGTTTTCCTTATTATAAGAAATTATAAGATACATATTGATAAGGCAATGGTATAAAATAAAACAGTTCAAAAATTGCTTGTTTTATTAGACTTCAGATAGCTAATTACTAACAGCTATAATTTATATATACAATTCCATTTATGGTGCATACAAATGAAAAAAAAAACGAAGATATGCTTTTGATAAAGGGAAATTTATAAGAGCCAAAAAGTGTGACTTTTTATTGAAAAAAAAATTTGCTCAATTCTTGGGTTACTTTGGGAAAGGAAATTGAAACAGGTAGAGAGAAAACAATAAAACAGAAGAGGGAGATGGAACAAAAATAATAGATGTGAGGATTTATTTGAGGGAAGGATGGTGAAAAGGGTTTATGAGAAATAATTTTGAGTGGTAAAATAGAATGTTTGTCAAATTACAATGACTGGATTATCCCAGAATGAGAAGAAGGGAATATAGGACAAAACTCAAAGCTTAAGCAGGTCATAGAAGGTTTGAGTAAGTCATGAGGGATCTGAGAAAAGATATTTAAAATACGTTTTATTTTATTAAACAATTTCATTAGTTTTCTATAAGGCACGTGTGCGAGAGAGAGAGAGAGAGAGAGAGAGAGAAAGTGAGAAAGCACCCCTCAGAGAGATGGCCACACTCAGTCCTTTCCCTTCCCTTCTCTTCAGGATTTTGAGCATGCATACACATATACCTGCTGTGTTTTTCAAGCCGCCAGGTCTGGGACTCAAGCACGCAGTCAGCCATGTGGGATGCAACAGCCTTAACCGCTAGCCTTAACCTCTAGATTTTTATGCTAGCCCTAAAGCAGTTTTTTTTTTAAGTGAGAGACAGCTTCTAAGTGATCAAATTGGCTAAAATTGGAAGGGAATCATAAGTTTTCCTAAAATGTTAGTAAAATGTTTATTGGTAGAAAACTAAAATTTTGGTCTTCCGTGTTAGAACAAGTTCTCTGGAACTACTGATCTGTCTGTCATGAAAGGAAACAACCTACTCTAGAAGGTCTTACTTTTCCTTGTGGTAACTGGCCTAGAAAGTGTGTGCTGCATGCTCTCTTAATTGGGCTTCTAATTACTTAACCAAATTGAATTAAAAGGTATTTGTGTTTTTTTTACATCAGTGTAATTTTCTGTTTTTGCTATTGATATCTTTGATTACCACTAATTATGGCATTTAGGTACATCTTCAAAGATTATGTAAGATGTTTAAAGCTCTGATGATTTTGATTTGATGCTATCAATCATACTTCTCGTTCTGTCTTAAAATCCTATAAATAATGGACATAAGTGAATTTCTTTGTTGATTTCATCATCATTATAAGGAACTGTCATCAAGTAATTAACTGTGGCTACTCTAAGTCTCTGTCATCCACAGTTTCAAGATTGCCTGTCATGCAATGGACTCTAACAGGTACTTTTGAATACAGGTTCCTGATCATTTTAACATAAGTAGACTTCAGGTAAATTTGGCCTGAGCGCCACTCCCTCCAAGCCTCCCCCATTGCTCTAATGTGGCTAACAGGGTTTCTGACACTGACCGTAGGCACCAGTCACATCCCTCCAGTGTGGGACCAGACCAGCATCCGGGGAACTACAGAACCTGACCATGAGGTGATTGCTCGGTTGTAATTTGGGGAAAGTTCTTGGTTAGAAGGGGAAATGCGATGTTGTCAGAATCAAAATGGAGTCACTGGTGTCAACAACATGTGTTAAGCCCTGACTAAACTGAGCCGTCGAGGCCATGGAGGGGGTGTTTTCTCAAGCAAACATGCCTGATGGCAAGACTGTCACAAGGACTCTGCCAGAGCCGCAGCCTTCCACGGGCCTCACTGCAACCTGGCACTAGGACTGCTGCGTGGAGAACGACTGCCAGAAACTGCCCGTCTTACCTCGGATGACACACCCTTGTGGTTGGGCCTATAGCCACGAGTAATTGTCCAAAAGCGACTTCTGTAAGAACTCATGCTCTTTTTTTTAAACCCATGTCTTCCATCTCTGTGATCACGCTGCAGTGTACTATTCAGGTGGGTTCCCCACTGCAGTGCCTATTCAGAAATACCATTTGTCTTTGAGTCTTTTTCTCAGCCTGTTATTTAGAGGTTGACAGTGTCCATGTGACTGCCCTTCTCTGGCCTTTCCATACAGAGTTAACTCCCCCATCCTTTTGGTGATCCTTGGATCCTCGCACTCCCTGTCTGAGGCCAGAGGGATTTGATGTGGGTATTTAATGGGGTCAGAAAGGAGTGAAAGTCTTGTCTGGCCAACAGACCACCCTGTAATGGCGCCATTCCCCACCCCCAAATTTCCAGGTGCTGCTCATTCCTGAGCAATGGGAACATCAGTGACATGTTCAGGGTGCACTCAGTCCAATCCTCCAGCTCCAACAGCAAGAGCAACATACACTTTTCCTGGAGTGTCCTGATGGCCAGGAAATAAAGATGCCAGCCAGCCCTTCTCCTTGGCACCAGTTCCTTTGTTAGCCCCTTCCTACCCAATGCTAGCTCTTCCCTCTCTCGCCTATCTTCAGAGACCATGAAGCTAGCACTGGCCTGGATGCCCTGCAGGTTCTGGTGTTTCTGCAGGTCCTGCCATTCCCAGCTGGGAGAAAAAATGGCCTCAGCACCCCTCATGTCCAGGAGCACCTGCATCCCCATTCGCACTATGCCTCCTTGCTGCTGCTGTGTATCCAGCAGGTAGTGACGTGGTTTTCGCCACATCTGGCTGCAAGAGGACAATGACAACTTGTACAAGAGCGTTTTGTGAGACCATGAGGGCAGAGTGATCCTTGCATCTCCCCATGCAGACCTATCTGCATACTTACCTATCCTGAAGGGCCACTTTGACAGATTTGGCTCTGGGCCTTGCAGGGGGCATGCCAAGCCCTGGGAAGAGGCAGATGGGCTCCAAACCCCCACTGCCTACAGGATGACAGAGGCAAACTTTCCTCCAGCTGGTGTCGGCGACCCATGCTTGGAAGAAGGTGGATAATGTGCTAGTTAGTTCCCTCTATCTATGGGACTTCGTGGCTTCATTAAGACCATTTAGGTGAGCTCCATTAATCCCCAAATCTGCAGTAACCTCCAACTTCTTCCCCTGCAGTCAGCTCCCTGAATGATTCTATCCAGACACCATTCCCAGAGAGACTGCACACTCCACCTCCAGCCTTCTGGATCCTTTCTCACCCATTGACCCTTGCCAGGACTTGTCCCCTCAGAGCCTTCTCTCTGCAGTCCCCACCCACGACAGACTCACCTTCAGAGGTGGGCTTAGAGGTCACCTCCTTGGGACTCCAGTGCAGAGCACACCTTGGGGTCAGTTGTCTTCAAATCCACTGCTGACCAGTCCCAGCCCTGTGATAGGCAAGCTGGTATGGTGACTTCCCAGAGTCTCTCATTCCTGGATTGAAAATGGGTCAGTGATTCCTACCCCATGGTGGTGTACTGGGGGATGTGTAAGGCTGATTAAGGTGCTCCAAGTACCTGATTCAGGAGGTTGCCTGACCAAGGAGGCCTCAGGCCTGAAGAAGCCTCTGAGGAACAGTACGGGGATAAGTGATAAAGGTCATCATCACTTCTGGGTTCTGGCTCCTCCTGCATGGCTGGGTCACTTGGAGGTAATTTCTGGTGCCACAGCTCATGCAAAACATGGGGTAAACTTTCTGAGCACTCCAGAACTCCCTAACAACAGTGGCTGTCCCCAACATTGACTCAGCATTGGTTGTGTGGCTGCTTCCTCTATACCAGCCAGGCCTGCAGCAAGGAACAAAATGAACCTCGGACTTTGTGTCCAGCCGGGGAAGACTAGACATGAGGAGAGCGAGTGAGAGGCCACCTAACCTTCTCCCTGCCCAGGGCTGGCATCCACTGTTGTCTGTGGCTCTCCTGTCCCCAGTTCTCCATACTCATCCAGCCTAGCACCCGACCCTCTGCCTGACATGGTAGGAGTGACCTCTCCCGCCCTCCCACCAAGCTCCAGGGTTGAGGGGGGGGTGGTTACAGATCAGGCCGAAGGGACAAGGGATAACATGGGACTGGCCAGGAAGGGAGCCCTAGCTGTGGGGTATATGCACGCACTATTGCCAGTCATCTGCAAGCCCTGAATGCACCCTGCCATAAATAGGAGGTGGGGCTGTCCCACACAAAGGGTTCCCCATGTCTGCCTGCAGATGGGGATTGCACGGTGCCTGTGATCATGTCCCAGACACATGCACCCAAAGGAGGGTCCAGCCACATGCACACTGAGTTTCATTTCCAGTCTCTCCTTGGACAACCTCAAGGTTGCTGAGGCAGCAGAGTGGCAAGGAATGGCCAGGGCCCACTGGGTGGACAAAGTCTAGGGGAGAAAGGGTGGTTGCCACTTCATTGGCCAGCACCAGCCCTCTTACAGGATGGGGAATGCAAACCCATAAGAGCCTAGAGACCCTTGCACTCTCTTCCTTAGAGTTCTCCTGGGCTGGGACAATCCCCAGGGCAGGAGACTAGATGTGGAGTCCTGTGGTTACCTGGAACAGCAACAAGACTTCCCTTAGTGTGGAGGGGATACAGCAGTAAAGCTGCAGACCCCTCCTCTGAAAACTGAGGTGCTTGGCCTTTGTAACCCCAAAGGTTCCATAGGCTCATTCAAGTGTCTGTTGGCATTGATCATCAATGTTGACCATCATGGACCCATTGGGCACTGAGGTCTTTGGACAATACTGTCTACTTTCTATAGGAGCAGAGAGCAGCTTGGGGCTTGGGGGACTGAGGACCTAGGTCATGTAGAACATGGCAGAACACTGGACCACTTGTCCAGAGTTCAGAAACAAGTGTGGCTTTATTGGAACTTTGGGGGCCCTCATTTGAGAGTGGAGCCTATCATTCCATTGATTGGATGAGTAGGCCTGGGGAGTGAACTGGACTCTCCAAGGACTGCATAGAAATCAGGGAACAAGGGAGTCATCTAAGGTCCTTCTCATGTCCCAGGAGCTTGCAGCTCTCTCCCTTTTACCCCTTTCCTCTCGAAGGTTCCAGTGCCTTATGGACTCAAGACATAGGTGAAGCTTTTGTTTCTGGGTTTTATGCCTTGGACTGCCATGTTGGCACTGCCCACTAGGGCAGACAGTGACCACTGTTCTCAGAAGAGCAGCTGGGGCCAGAAAAGTGGCCTCTGGGATCATTCTGGGTAATCCCAGCTTGCACCCAATGCAAGGGTGCAATTTCTAGTATCTGTCTCCACAATGTGAGCTGTTCAGAGACAGAGGAGGGGCACTGAGATCACTTATCATTCAACAACCAGACCAGGTTGAGCAGAGGGCCTGCCACTCCCTCTTAGCTGACCCCTGCCTTTATGTTGCTCAATTCTAAACTGCAGAGGGAACAGGATGGATACCAGTAAGGACACTTTGATGTCCATCTGGGGCTTCCTTTGGCCACATGCAGAGATGTCTAATGTCACTGCATCCATGTAAGGCACTATGTTAAGAAAAAGATAAGAAAATCATCCAAACTCAGGAGAGTGAGTCACTTGGGGTAGTGAAATTGTAAGCAGTTTTCAGAAATGTTATAACCCATGTGCATCACTTAAATGTGATGTCAAGAAGCAACTGGTTATAGGAGACATTGTGTCCGAAGAAGGGGTGTTCCCCCTAAGAATGCAATGATTCACCTCTAGCAAGTTAGGACTTGCTCATTCAAACCCCCATCTCCTGGAAACATCTTCCAAGAACCAGACAAACACCCTGACTTTTCTCACAGGTGGTCAGTGGAGTAGATGAAAAGCTCACGGGTTCCTAAATCCTAGGAGGACTGAGCAGCCTGATCATTTCTGCCTCTCTGTAACCCAGTCATATGGGCCGTGAGTGACCCCTGACCTTCCGGAAGCTGGTAGTAAATAGAGGTCCTACAGGACCACCCAGGGAGGGTGGGCATCTCCCAGGACAGAGGATGACCCTGACTTTAAGCAGAGAGGTCAGCCAAGATCCGAGCCCGCAGCTCTTTGACTCTAACATCGACCCCCTATGGCAGAGTGCACGTCAGGCAGTTGAAATGCCTCTGTGGGATGGGCACTTCCACACACATTCCCTTGGTGACTCCAGACACAAGAGATTTCCACATCCTTTTCTCAGACTCATTTCCTACACAGGCAAAATCTGGAGTCCTCATTTAGGGTTAAGCAATAAACTTCAAGAAAATGGTCAGACTGAGCAGGAGTCTTGCCCAGATGGGCTCAGGGTGCAGAAGGGCTGAGCTGAGGTATCTTCACTTTTTGTCTGGAAGTGAGGGTACCCATGGTCCTGGTTGACTTTCAAGGGCTTAGAAAAGTAAGCCAGGGTGCTGAGAGTTTCCAGGGTGGGATAGAGGACTGGAGAATATTCCATGTCCTCAGCTCTTAGGGCATAGTGTTGGGAGTAGGCAAGCTAGGAGGAGGACCTGGAGGGATCTGCCTGGGCCCTGTTGGAGAGGAGCCTTCTCTAGGAGTTGGGGACACAGCTGTAGGCCAAACTGCCAACAGGGAGATTCCTGGGAAGAAGGCAGAGTGTTGGACCTCATAATCATTTGTGATCCTGAAGACAGGTGACCTGGAGATCAAAGCAACCAGGTTCTGAGATTTGGCTGCCTGGGTCGCAAGCAGCCTACCTGAGCCTTCCATTACCCTAGACAGGATAGCCCAGGGCAGGGTAGTGTGGTATAACCACACTGTGTGGCCCTCCCAGCCCCTCTTGAAACACTCTCTGCCTGGCAGCTTTGAGGGAAAACTGCTAGTGAGGGGGAAGGTTGGAGAGGAGGAAAAAGGCCTTCAGGTCAGCCCTTGTAGCCTTGGAGCTGCCCCACTTGCTGGGAATGTCTGTCCTCCACACAGACCTCTTTGGAAAAGTATATTTTACACCCAGACTAGAGTCAGAACTAGCAGGATAGAACCTGCAGGCTCTGGATTTAGGGCCTTTGTATTTAATTTCTGCTTTGGAGATATATGAAATGCAGATGCCCTGAATCAGGGATGCGGTGGGTTTACAGAATGACCAAGGGGGAACATAAAACACCAAAGGGAAGTCATGGTGGAAAATGTAGTAGACTCCCCTGAAACCTCCTCTTCTCTGTGGAGCTCCCACCTGTGTGATTCTCATCTGTGCGGCTCCCACTTCTAAGGCTTCCACCTAGAGGCTCCTGCTTGCATCACATGACTATGCCTGTGCCCTGGTCCTGGGGCCAACCATTCAAAAGCCATTGACTCTGGAAAAGATCCTGATGTTTGCATTTTCCCAAAAACCCATACCTCAGCCTTTTCTTCACTTGGTCAGATGGTGCTAGATGTGGACTTGTACCTGAACATCTCCAAAAGGAGGAGGGCCTGCTGGGGAAGACCCACAGAGGAGGAGGCCTATCACACTGGACTGGGGCTGAGGCCCATGGCCACACACATGTGTGCAACCAGCTGACCCCAGATCTTTGGGCAGCGAGCCATGGTAGGTTGGGAGGATAGCCCAGGAAGACTGTTCCAGAGATCCTGGTCAACCCAAGAGACCCAGGGAACAGCCAGTTGTGACACGCAAGGCTCATGTGATACACAGGGCCTGCTTGACACTTTGAACCCAAGCCCTTTTCAGGGCATTAGTGAGCTATTGCCAGGGAGCAGGAGTGGTTCAAATGCTCAGGTACAATTCCACTGTGGGCACAACTGTGGGCAGCAGTGCCCCCAAACTTTGGCTCCTGGAATTAAGGGTCAAGGCATAGCAATGAAAATTAGTGTTGGGAACCAGCAGTTAGCGTAATGGCTATGTCGCTGGACTCCCACGTAGTCGACCGCGGTTCGCGTCTCGGACCCGGTGGCTTACAAATCACGCCGGGCGCGTGTGCGTGCGTGCCCAAGATCCCGAGAGGAGAATGGAGGAGAAGGGATTGCGGCGTGACCATCCCCCCTGGGGGGTGATTTCTCGCTTTCTGTCTCTCTGTCTCTCTCTGTCTGTCTGGCGAGCGCACGCGCCCTATAGCAAAAAACCTCTCCAAAAAAAAAAAAAAAAAAAAATTAGTGTTCCTGGAGAAAACTGACAAATTGACCAAAATGTGGCCCGTGAGTACAGAACTGCAAAAACAAACACAGGAAGTGGGAGGGGATGGAAGATGCCTTTTGAGTATGACCTGGTTGTGGAAGAGGACTTCCACTTCCTCCTGACCCCACTCGATGCCCACATCAAATCCCTCTGACCTCAGACAGGGAGTGCAAGGACCCAAGGATCACCAAAAGGATGGGGGAGTTAACTCTGTATGGAAAGGCCAGAGAAGGGCAGTCACATGGACACTGTCAACCTCTAAATAACAGGCTGAGAAAAAGACTCAAAGACAAATGGTATTTCTGAATAGGCACTGCAGTGGGGAACCCACCTGAATAGTACACTGCAGCGTGATCACAGAGATGGAAGACATGGGTTTAAAAAAAAGAGCATGAGTTCTTACAGAAGTCGCTTTTGGACAATTACTCGTGGCTATAGGCCCAACCACAAGGGTGTGTCATCCGAGGTAAGACGGGAAGTTTCTGGCAGTCGTTCTCCACGCAGCAGTCCTAGTGCCAGGTTGCAGTGAGGCCCGTGGAAGGCTGCGGCTCTGGCAGAGTCCTTGTGACAGTCTTGCCATCAGGCATGTTTGCTTGAGAAAACACCCCCTCCATGGCCTCGACGGCTCAGTTTAGTCAGGGCTTAACACATGTTGTTGACACCAGTGACTCCATTTTGATTCTGACAACATCGCATTTCCCCTTCTAACCAAGAACTTTCCCCAAATTACAACCGAGCAATCACCTCATGGTCAGGTTCTGTAGTTCCCCGGATGCTGGTCTGGTCCCACACTGGAGGGATGTGACTGGTGCCTACGGTCAGTGTCAGAAACCCTGTTAGCCACATTAGAGCAATGGGGGAGGCTTGGAGGGAGTGGCGCTCAGGCCAAATTTACCTGAAGTCTACTTATGTTAAAATGATCAGGAACCTGTATTCAAAAGTACCTGTTAGAGTCCATTGCATGACAGGCAATCTTGAAACTGTGGATGACAGAGACTTAGAGTAGCCACAGTTAATTACTTGATGACAGTTCCTTATAATGATGATGAAATCAACAAAGAAATTCACTTATGTCCATTGTTTATAGGATTTTAAGACAGAACGAGAAGTATGATTGATAGCATCAAATCAAAATCATCAGAGCTTTAAACATCTTACATAATCTTTGAAGATGTACCTAAATGCCATAATTAGTGGTAATCAAAGATATCAATAGCAAAAAGAGAAAATTACACTGATGTAAAAAAACACAAATACCTTTTAATTCAATTTGGTTAAGTAATTAGAAGCCCAATTAAGAGAGCATGCAGCACACACTTTCTAGGCCAGTTACCACAAGGAAAAGTAAGACCTTCTAGAGTAGGTTGTTTCCTTTCATGACAGACAGATCAGTAGTTCCAGAGAACTTGTTCTAACACAGAAGACCAAAATTTTAGTTTTCTACCAATAAACATTTTACTAACATTTTAGGAAAACTTATGATTCCCTTCCAATTTTAGCCAATTTGATCACTTAGAAGCTGTCTCTCACTTAAAAAAAACTGCTTTAGGGCTAGCATAAAAATCTAGAGGTTAAGGCTAGCGGTTAAGGCTGTTGCACCCCACATGGCTGACTGCGTGCTTGAGTCCCAGACCTGGCGGCTTGAAAAACACAGCAGGTATATGTGTATGCATGCTCAAAATCCTGAAGAGAAGGGAAGGGAAAGGACTGAGTGTGGCTATCTCTCTGAGGGGTGCTTTCTCACTTTCTTTTTCTCTCTCTCTCTCTCTCTCTCTCGCACACGTGCCTTATAGAAAACTAATGAAATTGTTTAATAAAATAAAACGTATTTTAAATATCTTTTCACAGATCCCTCATGACTTACTCAAACCTTCTATGACCTGCTTAACCTTTGAGTTTTGTCCTATATTCCCTTCTTCTCATTCTGGGATAATCCAGTCATTGTAATTTGACAAACATTCTATTTTACCACTCAGAATTATTTCTCATAAACCCTTTCAACCATCCTTCCCTCAAATAAATCCTCACATCTATTATTTTTGTTCCATCTCCCTCTTCTGTTTTATTGTTTTCTCTCTACCTGTTTCAATTTCCTTTCCCAAAGTAACCCAAGAATTGAGCAATTTTTTTTTTCAATAAAAAGCACACTTTTTGGCTCTTATAAATTTCCCTTTATCAAAAGCATATCTTCGTTTTTTTTTCATTTGTATGCACCATAAATGGAATTGTATATATAAATTTTAGCTGTTAGTAATTAGCTATCTGAAGTCTAATAAAACAAGCAATTTTTGAACTGTTTTATTTTATACCATTGCCTTATCAATATGTATCTTATAATTTCTTATAATAAGGAAAACATTGCCTTAAAACACTTGAAAAAGCCTAAGTAAATTCCATCAAACTTTATGTTCCTCACAATAGTTTTCCTTACAATTGTCTTAAACATTTGGTGCATCTCTACTACCTACTTTAATATGAGGTATTTTAAAAAACTAAACTTACATGAAAAGGTCTGTGTATAAATGCTTATCTCACTTATTATTGCCAAATTTATTTCTAAAACAATACGTTTTTCCTGTTTTGTAAAAACTAAGATTTTAGACAAAGCTAGTTATTACTGTAAGCTATCTCCTTTCAAACAAAAATATGGAAAGCTAAATTGCTGTGCATGACACAAGGACCCAAGGGATAGTAACAGGGACCTCTCACTTGTACATTTATTCTGAGGTCAGATTCATAATTTTATGTTCTTAAACATCTGACAGAAGTAAGTATATAACCCTGGCAAAATGTATGCTGGTAATACTAAATATAGTTTCATTTTTAAATTTTGTGTAGAAATTTGAAACTGGCCTATTGAGAAAAAGATTTACTTTATTCACATAAATTTCAAAAGTACTTCGATTAATTTTTACTTATTCTAATAGCTGTAATTTCTTAGGAGCGCTATTTATCTGTAAGCCAAACTGAATAGAATTTCTTAAACGATTTCGCCATGTAGACACAACATGCAACATATTACATGTATACATGTGTACACACACAGAAGCACAAACATGTAAATGCGCATAAACAAAACATCTTAGAGACTTCATTTGCCCTGATCTTATGAAGGCTATGGACCAAAATTTTGAATTAAGTAATTTACATAGCAGTTTGGTTTTTTGTTTCTTTTTTTAAACATATTTTTACCACAAGGCACATGCACTCACAGGAGAAAGAAAAAGACAGAAAGAGAAATCACTGCCCCCCCCCCCCCCAAAAAAAAAAAGGGTGGAAGATAGCCAGTCTGCAATCCCTTCTCTTTCATTCTTCTCCCAGGATTTTGGACATGCAGGCACTCATACACTTAGACCTGGCATGCTTTTCAAACTATAGGTTCAGGAACTCAAACCACAGAGTCGGCCATATGGGATCCAGAACTTAACCAAGAGGCCACTTGCTGGCTCAGCTTGTCTTTTAAGAAACCTGTTTTATACCCTCTGGTCCCGAGGAATGCAAGTGCTCTGGGCAACATCGGCTTAACTTATGTTTAGCCATTGTGTTGGGTTTTGGAGCTGGCCCAGGTGTCCCTAAAGTGACTAGTTCCAGATGAGAATAATTTTTGGCTTTAACAAGAGGGACCAGATGATTGATATCAATGCCACTGGCAGGGGTGCGTACCGAAAGCCGAAGCCCATGTCCCAGTACCAAGTCAAACATAGAGACCTTAGAAAGATCCATAAGGCTACCCTCACAGGCCACGTGGCTGAAGTACAATGTCTGTTTCTACATAAAAATAGTGTAAATGAGCAAGAGAAAAGCAAAAGGTCTACCAAAAATCAGCGAAGGAAAAGAAAGAGGTCCCAAACCAAATAACTTCTATGGATGATGTTGAAGTCTTCACTCCATCAGAAGCTGCCTCAGAGGATCGTGTGTTGCCTCTAATTAGGAGAATTCTGTGATACTTGAAACAGAGTCTGAAGATTCTGTTCGCCAAATGCAAATCCAGGCTGCAGCTCTTTCATGTGAAAGAGGAAAAGTATTTTTTAAAAGTCACTCTTGAGAACTTAGAAGGAAAATTAAAAAACTGGAAAGTAAGTTAGAGAGTCGTAAAGTGGAAAGGGAACAAGAATGCCACTGTTTGCAGGAAAAATTAAAAGGAAAAGACCAGTGCAACAAAAAAGTAGAAGTTGAAGTGAACCAACTTCCACTCACTCTGAATGTGGAATTTAAATATGTAAGAAACCATTTAAATCAGGACTAATGAGAAATTAGCAGCAGGGGGTGACGAACTTCTTGTGGAAAAACCACCCAACAATCTCTACTAAGCAGTCTTACTATGAGACCAGTCCTGACGTAAGCTCATGTTGAGGCCCTGGAGCTGTGACTTTGAAGGGATACCCTAACTATATTCAATAATATCAAGATGAGTACCTCTTGTTTTATTAATTAAAGAAACCTGTAGCACTAAAAAATAACCCAAAAACCACAAAACCCCTCTGCTCCCTTTTGTCCTCTTTCTCAGTAGTTACAGATGAGTTTAGGGGCTAACACCTAGATGTTTGCACTTAGGTAGGACTGTCTGAACTGTGCAGAAAAGCAAAATCTCCAAGCAGCTTTGAATTTTTATTTTAATACAAGCAAAATACAAGCAGCAGATTCAAAGCAGACAGAGACAACTACAAAAGAGACAAGTGCTTAGAAGCTTTGGTGTGTGAACTCATTGCAGTTTTGAATGATTCTCAGAAGGGTCTAAATTACTCTTCTTATAATTTTTCGCTCATCAATGAAAAGAGCGTGCACAGGAGCTGAACCGTAATAAAGCCAGTTCAAGTCCCAGAGAAGAAGGCCCTGGAATGCCTTGGAATTTTAGAATTTCATTCATTTTTCCCTCAGATCTAGAAGCAAAGAATTTCTTGATGCCAGGTGTTTAAAAACGAAGCAGGGAGAAAAAGAGCCAGTTATTTACAAAAACACATAACCAAAAATGAAACCAAGGAGTCCCCAGAGAAGACGTAAGCCTTCACAAACAGCACATTCAGTTCCACACAGACCAAGAGAGCGTTCCAGAGCGGAAAAGAGCCTTCTACCAGAAAAGACTTGCCCCAAAACACAAGGGGCCCTTTATCACCCCAGCAGAGAAGAAGGACCCTTTTCTGAAGGCACTGAACAAGACCCCAGATGAAGCAAAAAGGACGGGCACAGAGAGAGTCCAGGATCCAAGAGGAGATCCGCCAGGGAAGCGAGGAGGGCGGTGGACGCGGAGCTCAGCGGTCAGCGGTCCCGGCACGCGAGCCCACAGGCCCCCGGTCTGCCCGAGGAGAGCTCGCTTGGTCCCATCTGGGGTGCCAACGTGTCGACCTCTCAGAGGCCAAGAGAATGACTCCCTAAAAGAAAAACGAGTTTCACGTGGGAGTAGACATTGCAGAGCAGAATATGAATGGTTTTGTTTACAAGAACAAATGAGGCTTTTTTGAAAAAAGGAAAACAACCTATTTTTTTGAGGGGATGGTGGTCTCTAGTCACCACTATCAATAACAAAGGCAGCATCAATCCAAGGTTAGGCAGACAGATGAGGACAAACGTCCTCAGGGTGCAGTAGGCACTGGGGCAGGGCGTGGTTCTGGAAGAGACATTGAGAGCGCTCTTGGGGCCAGGCAGGCTTTCATAAAGCAAGAGCACCACCCATGGCCTTCCCTGGCTCGGTTTAGTCAAAGCTGAACACAAGTGGACACAAATGACTCCATTGATCCTGCCCACTTTCAGAGAACCTTCTCATCCTGCGGCTCCAGCACCACCTGGACATCTGGCGCTCCCTCCAGCAGCAGCTCCTGTAGGGTGCCATCTGGTGCCATCCGGTGGCATCATCTGACGCAGCTGCTCCAGAGCTTGAGCCACCTGAGAATCTCTTGCACCACACATCCTGGACACAGGGCCGCCATCCCCACCAGCTCCAGAGAGTGGGAACCTCCACTGGCTCGTGGACCACCTCAAGCTCCCACTGGCCCTGTCTGTAAGAGCCACCCCGACCTCTGGCAGCAGCCACTCTGCAGCAGAGGAGCTAGAGCTGGTCCGGCCCTGTCCTTGGGCCCAGCATAAGCCTCTGTCACTTCTAGAAGCAGCACTATCTGCTACAGAAGTAGAGCCGGCACTGTCACTACAGCCCACCCTGAGCCACCCCCACCTCTAGTGGCATTCGGAAAAGCAGCTGAAGCCGGCTGTCACCAGTGGCCCCAAGCCTGTTGCACTGTCACCTCTATTACCAGACCTGTTTGTCACAAAGGAGAGGGAGAGGGAGAGGGAGAGGGAGGCTCCTCTGCCTCTAGAGGCCAGCTTGAGCCACCACATCCTCTAGCTGAAGCCCTTTCAACTCCAGATGAGCCACAGTCAGTCCTGTCACCAGCTTTCCAGCCTCAGCCAAAGTCACCCTAAGTGCAGACCTTTCAAGAGCAGAGAAGCTCCATCTGGCCAGCCCCTGTGGCCTCTCTGAGTCACTGCACCTCTCGTGGTACACCTTTCAGCTGCGGCAAAGCTAGAGCAGGCTGTCCTGTGTCCCAGCCTGAGCAATGGCCACCTCTAGCATCAGGCTTGTCATCTGCAGAAATGCTCAAGCTGGCCCTGTCACTAGCCCCCAAACTGATCCACTGCCATGTGAAGCACCAGGCCTTCTAGCTGAAGGGGCGCTACAGCCGGTTGTGTCACCTATAGGTGTGCCTGAGCCACCAAGGGCGGTTGCCCTCACTGCTTCAGTCCCCCAGGCACCGCGTGCGCCGCCGGCTAGTCCTGAACAGAGGGAATGGCCGACCCCGCAGGCTGGCTTTTCCGCTGAGCAAGCAGGCACCGGGCGCACACCGGCCTCCCGGGCCGAGCAACTGTCCCTCCTACCACTGGCAACCCTTGACACCGCAGAGGAGCTGGCCCTGCCGCACTGACAGCTGCCCCAGACAAGGCAGCACTGCCGCTCAAGATTGCCACCCTGGCCACCATAGAAAGCAGTCCCAGCAGAGTGCCCAGCTGCTGTGCTCAGTCACACTTGATGCCTCAGTGGAGTGACTATATTTTTCTTGTATATTTTTATTTATTTTAATTTTTTTATTTCCGTTTGTTTTTTCAACTGTGTTAAATGATTGAGATTTTAGTCATTTTTAATTGTACAATTCAAACTATTAAGTACGTTCACCATGCTGTGCACCCACTGCCACTATGTGGGGACGACACTGGCCAGACTCTCCCTGGAGGAAGCGAGAGACTTCCCTGATTAAAGGGGGAGCAGGCAACTGCAGCGAACAGTGGGGAGCGTGGGAGCGCGGCCTGTGCCTGGCATTATGTCCCAGTGGTTAGGAGACACAGGCTCTGAGGTCAGATAGGCCGGATGAGCACGGAAAGGCACTGTCACTTGAGCCTCAGGTTCCTCATCTATGAAATGGGATAGCAGCTCACGTCCCAGTTGAGATCACATCATATGGGGTTGCAGTTGGAGCTCCCCCGCACACAGTAAGCTCTGCAGCTACTTGTTGAGGGCCCAGCGAAGAGCCCCATCCCAGGGGAGGCACATCGCAGGTCCATTAACACCACCACCAAGGGTCACATTCACTGCATGGGTGAGTTGGGATCACCAGGAGACCAGCTGTTCCAGCTAGCCACCACCACCCCGCCAGTGCTCACCCCCACCACACCGAGTAGCCGGCTGAGGTTCGACACCACTGTTAAGTCACACTCACACCCCCCCCCCAAGGCCGAGCCACAACTACTGCCTCCAGAAGAAACAAAAAAGCCAGCCCCAGCTCCCTCCCTCTGCTCAGATGTGCCCTAACCACAGCTGTCACCAGCAACTTTGCTCAGGTGCTGACCCAGAAGATGCCACCAACCATGATCCCAGCGACTCTCACCGAGACAACATCACCGATGCCACAGGCTGGATTTGCCCTGAGGAGCGAGCTGGCCCTGGCTACGCCCCAGCCCTCCCATGCTCAGCAGCCATCACTAATGCCATTGGCTGCTCTTGACACCATGGAGGAGGCAGCCCCTGCCATGCTAACAGCTGCCCAGGCCAAGCCACTATCACCTCCTCAGGGGGCCACCAATCGGCCAACCACAGTCACCAACCACACAGGCTGAGCCACCACTGTTACTGCCAATGGCCACACTCCCTGCCCGCCCACTTTAGCCACCCAGGACAACGCACCACCATTGCCACCTGCAGTCTCCCTCATTGCTGTGGAGAGCCATCCATGATACCAGCCAACCAGGACAACCCATCACCACCGGCATCCAACCAACGGCAGTCGCACCACCAACTGCCCAGGCAGGACCAACGGCCACCGAGGCCGAGCCGCCAGCACATCTCCCTGTTACTGACATTGTTACCATGGGGGAGCGAGCTCCAGATACCCCGCCAAACACCCAGCCAGACAGCACCAGCACAGACCAAGCCGCCATTGCCACCAAGGCCATGACTCCACTGCCACTGCCAGAGGCTGCCCTTGTCACTGCAGAGTGGCCATCAACCTCCTAGGTGTCATCACCACCACCACTGCCAGTAGCCACACTCACTGGACCAGAGGAGCCAGACACAGCTGAACCACTACCACACTGCCAGCACCCACCCTCACGTGGTGGAGGAGGAGGTGGAATGCAACACCACCAACCCAGGCACAGCCCACAGTCACTAAGGTCAAGCTGTGACCGTCCCTTCACACAAACCACCACAGAAAATACAGCTCTGATACCACCAGGGCAGGGCCACTCTGCTGGCTCTAGCCTCACCACTAAGCACCCAAGCCAAGTCACCATTGCTGCCTCCTGGCCACCACAAAACAGCTGCCCCCAGCCAGGCCTCCAGCTGCCATGCAGAGCCACCACAGCTGCCATCTTCAGCCATCCTAGCTGCCACAGTAGACTGCAATTTTGCCTTATTTCTTTGGTATTTTTGTGTTTTATTTTTATGTCCTGTTTTATTTTCAATTATTTTAAATAATGTTTGAGTTTCTAGTGATTTTTAATTGTACAATTCAAACCCTTAAGTACCTTCACCCTGCTATGCACCTGCCACACTACCTGGGTGCAGCATGGAGCTCCCTTTGGGAAAGACACTGGACAGGCTCTCCCTGGAGGAAGAAGAGAGTCCCTGATTATATGAGGAGCACCTTGGGGACTATGGGGAACAGCAAAGCCACCATGGCCACTATGGGGTCAGTGCTGCCACACCAACAGTCACTCGGGTCAGGCCTCCATTGACACCCCGAGGGTTGTTACCCTCATTGCCACAAAGTCACTGCCGGCGGTTGCCAAAAGCCAACCTGCCAAGCTAGCACATCTTGAAGGCAGGCACAGACTGGCAGCCGTCCTACTGAGCCCCACCAAAACCTCGAAAGTTGGCCTTCATTGGCACCAAAAGGCCAGCTGCAGATGAGATACAAGATGCTCCAGCCAAGGTATGGGCATTGCAACCGGCAGGGGCTGTCCTTGCTGCCTTAGCAGAGCTGCTTGGCCCAGGCCACCAGCCTCCATTGATGAACAACTATCACCACCTCCAGCAACAGCCCCTGGCACAGTGAGGAAGCCTGCGCCTGCTGCCACCAGCTGCCCAGGCCCAGCACCCATAGCTGCCACATAGGGTCACCTGTGCCACCTCAGGGGACAAAGTGGTGCTGTCTTTTTCTTTGATACCTTTTTATTTTTCCATTTGTCCTTCACGTTGTTTTTACTTTTATCTATTTTAAACAAACTTTGAGTTTTAATCACTTTTAATCGTACAACTCCAACTATTAAATGCATGTCGTGCACCTCCCACCACTATCTGAGTGCTAAGGGAGCCCTCCAAGTAGATTATCAGTCCTTTGGGGAGGATACTGGTTGGGCCCTCCCTGGAGGAAGCAAGATAATTCTCTGATTATACGGGAGATAGGTACCTGCAGAGAAGGTGAGGAGTATACTGGGGACGCTGCCTGGGCTGGAGTAGTGTCCCCTAATGGCTAAAAACACAGGTTCTGAGGTTAGACAGACCTGGTGAGCGTGGGAGGGCACTGCCATTTGAGCCTCAGGTTCCTCATCTGTGAAATGGGATAGCAGCCCACGTCACATGGAATCATAAGAACATGTTAAGGGAGATTACACTTGGATTGCCCCTGCACGCTCTCGGCTCAGCAGCTACTAGCTGAGGACCCAGCAAAGACGCTCATCAGAAAGGGAGCCCTGTCCCAGGAGGACATTCTCTTACTGAGCCATCATCACTGCCACCAAAGCTCACATTCACCGCCAGTGCCAGCACTCACCCTCACCACCACGGAGGAGTGGGCCTAGAATGCCCCAACACTACCCACTCACTGCCGCCCACTGAGGCAGAGCCTCCGCCACTGTGCGAGCAGCCACCCTTGCTGCCACAAAGGAGTCAGCCCCAGCTGTACCTCCAACTGCCCAGGCTGTGTCACTACCACTGATGCCACCAGCTTCCTTCACCTCTGCCATCAGTCACCAAAGTACAGTGACCAGGCACCCAGACTATGCCACACCTGCCACTGCCAACCACTGCCCTTGCCACTGTGGAGCAGTGGGCACTGGATGTGCCACCAACTGCCAAATCACAGTCATAAGCAACCCAGACCAAGCCACCATTGCCACTGTCAGCAGCTACCTTCACTGCTATAAGGAACAGGCCCTGGATGTACCATCAACCACCCAGGCACAGCCACAGGCCTCCCAAGCTGAGCCACAACCACAACCAGTGAACCACACTCACTGCCTTGGTGGAGCCAGCGCTGGCCATGACACCAGCCCCCAGAATGAGCCCTCACCGACACTACTGGTGGCCATATACTTGCCATCCCAAATGAGCCGACCTTGCCTATTCCTTCAGCCAGGTCAAGCCACCACTTCCTTTGCTAACAGATGCCCTTCAACTGCAAAGGAGCCAGCCAAGAGCATCGAGTGTCCGTGGCTATCCACCAGCCTCCCAGGCTGGGCCACCACTGTTGTCATCAGCAAGGCAATGCTGCAGCCATCCGTGGCTACCCTTGCTACCACAGAGGGGCTGGCCCTGACTGCATGTCCGGCCATCCAGGACAAGCTTACACTGCCATCACAAGTGAATGCTCTTGCTACTGCAAAAGAGCCAGCCCTACAGTTGCCTGGGCAAAGTCATCACCCATCCAGGTTGAGCAACCAGCACCATAGATGAGCCAGCCATGGCCTTGCTACTAGCCTCCCAGGCAGAGCCACCATTGCCACCACCAATCACCCTCATTGCTAAGGAGGAGCTGGCCCTAGCCATGACATCAGCTTTACAGGCTGAAACTGCCACCACCAGTAACCATGGAAGAGTGGGCACCAGGTGTGACACCAACTGACAAGTCACAACCAACACAAGACTAAGCTGCTACTTCTACCACCAGTGTCCAGCCACCAATGACATGTCACTACTGCCACCACCAGCAGCTGCCCTCATCGCTACAAATGAGATTGTCCTAGATGTGTCATCAGCCACCTAGGCAAAGCTACCCATTCCCCAGGCACAGCCACAATGGCTGAGGTCAAGCTGTTCCTGCAGTCTCCAGCAGCAACACTCACTGCCCAGGAGAAGACAGCACCAAAGTGCCACTGGCTGCCCAGGCAGAGTCACGTACTTGGCCAAGCCACCACCTATACCAACAGTGTCCACACTCATGGCCACAGATGAGGTGGCCCTAGGTGCACCACTAACCACCCAGGCTGAACCAGCACTGCAGCCTCCAGTAGCTGCCCTGATCACTGCAGAACCGTTCCCAGCCAATGTTCTGGCTGCCAAGAAAAGCCACCACAAGCACCATCTTTAACCTCCCTTGCTCCTCAGTGGAGCCAACAATGTCATCATTTTCTTTGATTTTTGTTCTCTTGTTTTGTATTGCATGCTCTGTTTCCATCTTCATCGATGATACAGGATGAGTTCCTAGTGATTTTCCATGCACAATGCAAACTGTTAAGGACATTCACCACCACCTCCTGGATATAAAGAATGGAGGCCCTCAAGCAGAGACCATCAGCTTGAAGAGGAAGAACTTCTGGACTGAGACACTGGGAACCCCTGTAGCTGCCCATCATGTGACAAGAGCTGTCAAAGTGCCTGTCCACTGTGCCCCAGGAGTGGGACTCTGGAAGAACAAAGGGGCAATCTGCACAGCGATGCTTAAGGTCAAGTTGTCTACAGCACAGGAGGGAATGAAGCCGGGGTCCATGCCTGGCAGGCAGACTGCCCTGGTAACCAATGGGAGGAAGGGAGCTATGGGGCGAATGGGTCCCACAGAGTTCGTATATTGGAAACTTAATCCCCAAAGCAACACTGCAAAGAGGTCCCAGATTAAGAAGTGATTGGTCATAAATGCTCCCCCCCCCAAATGGATTAATGCCATTTCCTAAGAGTGAGTTTATAATGAAAGCATGAGTCTGCTCCCCTACCCCCACACCCCCATTCCCTTCTCCCTAGTCAGCCCAAAAAGTATGGGACAAAATCCAGTAACTCTTACCCCCAGGGAAAATGGGTAGGGAGTTTTCCCTACAAGGAATGAATAAAGAAAGCCAGCCACCGCGAGAAGGCCTGCGAACTCACTCCAGTCAGCCCCTGCACAGGACAAACTGAACCAAAATCCTCATTTAATTTAACCTTTCTACTCCCCAGGTAAGACATGTACAGCTTAGAGTCTTTCTAGACCAGAGGGTACCTAACGAGAAAGGGACTAGAGCAGAAATTTTACTTTTTAATATTCAAGGTAGTCATCCATGTGAGAAAGACATCAAAGAGGGGAGAAACCTGAGTGAATGTGTTGCAATGTTCAGCACAACCGAGGTCTTCGCTCGGACCGAAAGGCTGAGGTTTGCTCACAACTTAGCCCAGAACCAAGGTTGAAATAGCATTTGAAAATTATTTCAA
The DNA here is from genome assembly GCA_026018925.1 of Tupaia tana. Classification (NCBI taxonomy): domain Eukaryota; kingdom Metazoa; phylum Chordata; class Mammalia; order Scandentia; family Tupaiidae; genus Tupaia; species Tupaia tana. The sequence continues at coordinate 94,462,031 of JAKSZU010000013.1, forward strand.
AAGTAAACATTAGAATAGGGTCAGGGTATGTGAACACAGAAGATGCCTAATACCTGTTGCCAGGTTCAGCCTGCTCGCTCGCTCCATCCCTCCCCACGTCCCAGGACCCTGGCTCCTAGTGTCCAGGCCAGTATTGAGTCAGGCTCCAGGCAGGAGCTCAGGTCCAGTCTGACCTCTCAGGAGCTTTGGCTTTTTCTTAGGAGGACTTGGGAGAGGCAGCCCCAACCATCATCCAACATTATTCTTTGTCCCAAAAGTGTCGGGGATGCCTGCAGGGAAAGCAGTGTCTTCCAGCTTCTGCTTCCCTGAGAATTAGGTGGTTTTTGCTTCCTCGCCCCTCCTTGCTCAGTTGGCTTAAGAATTACATCAACATCAAAGCCCACAGGATTCTGCTCTCCTGTGGAGATGCCTGGCAGATTGTCCATGCAGCTGGGGCTGGTTCTCTGAGGATTCACCTCTAGTAGAGGGGTCTGTGTCCCTGGGATGCTACCCAGTGGAGCTCTTGGGGTCACCCCACAGCAGAGGGATCTACTCAATCCAGGTCTCTAGAATCAAGTTCTTCTCTCTCAGAGCCATCCCCAACAGGTGGGTCTCTGCATCCTGACTCCTACGGCCAAGATGGTAGAAGGATTCAAAGGCCCTGACCCTCCATGCTGGGAATCTGGAGGTGTGAGGCCTGCCTGTACCTCTGAGTGTCTACACAGACAGCACTTCTGATCTGGGGGATAGAGGGCAGTGGACGAGGCCAGGCTCTCCTTTTCCTCTCTGTGAGACTTTTATCAACCCCTTGACTTTTCAAAGCCCATCTCTGCCTATGCAAAATGGACAGCAAGTAGACCAGGAAATGGGATTTCAGAGCGATGCGACAGGACAATTTGAAAAGTCACTGGTGTGGCCTGGGGGAGGGGGAAATGTGTTGGTGTCAGGCCATCAACACATAGTCAAGGTCAGTCCACGTGGCAACAGCCAACATGCTGTACAGGTGAGCGAGCCAGGCAGGGCGCTAAGGGCTCTGCTGCACTGTCTTCCAGTTGTGCTGAGAAAGGAGGAAGTCCCTGTCCCCAGCTCCCTCATCTCTCCTATCATCTCCCAAGTATCACCCCAACCCCAAGCCGGGCTCACCTGCTCTCCTCCCTCTCACTCTAGGTCTCTCGAGCCTCAGGCCTTCTACATCCCCTATCTCCTCTGAATGGGATGTCCTCCAACTTCCTTTACCAAATCTTTGAGCAGGTGCGAAGGGAGACAATAAACCAACCATGTCGCTGTCTTCTCCTCCTGCAGTTCCAGAGCCACCTACAGATCAAGGGCTATTCCACCCAGCTGAGCCACCACCACTGACTCCAGCAGTCACACTGGTGGGCACTGAGGGTAAGTGCTGGTTGCACCAACAGTCACCCAGGCCAAACCCCCACCGAAGTCCTCAACAGTAGCCTTCAACACCACCAAAAAGCCAATACCGGGCACACCAGAAGTCACTGTGACCGAACCGCCACACCACAGCTGCCAATGCCCTCACTAACTCAGCACACCGGGTCCTGACTGTGCTGACTCAGTCAGCACTACCACCACCCAAGCCCCACCTTGGTCAAACAAACGAGCTGGCACTGGTCATGCCACCAGCAATCAGGGCCGACTCACCATCAAAGTACACCAGGGTCGCCATTGCTTCTGCAGCAGTCTAACCAGCCACACCCCCTGCCTTCCTTCCAAACAACTGTCTCTGCGACCAAAAATAGTCCTTGTTGCCCGAGAGAGGCTGGTTCCAGCCATCTCTCTAGCCACCTCTAATGGCTTTGGCTACTCTCAGCAGTGTGAAGGAGCTGACACCAGCCAATCCAACAGTCACCCAAGTTAAGATAAACTGAAACCCAGAAGGACTGTCCTTGCCAGTGCCAAAAAGCCACAGCCAGACATGCCACGAGTCTCCCAGCAGAGCCACCGCCACCACCACTAGTGTAGGCTGTTGCCGCCTCAGCTTATCCAGAGCTGGGCATGACAAGAGAAGTCCCATCTGAGCTTGTACTGCAATCGCCAGAGACTGGCCTTGTGAGCAGGAAGGGGCTGGCATCTGTCGTACCACAGCCATCAGGGCCAAATCCCCACCAAAGCCACCAATAAGCCACTGGTTGGGCCAGCACTAGAGCACTAGCAGCAGCTACCCTAGTAGCCTCAGCACGTCCGGCGTTGGCTGCTCTGCTAGCCCCGATGCAGCACGAGCACCGCTAGCTGCTGGCAGAGCCTGACCCGCTCAGGGACTGGCCCCAGCCACACCCGCAGTCCCCACCCTGGGCCTCCCTTGCTGTGTCAGTGAAGCCCAGGACTTCATTTTCTTCACTTTCTTTTTCTTTCTGTTACATTACATTCTCTCTTTTCATTTTAATTGTTTTAGATAAAATTTCCATTTCTATTCATTTCTCCATACCCCCTATTTCCTCTGCTTGGCACATCCTCCCTCCCTTGCTTCCCAAAATCTGTGAGCAGGTGTAGAGGGACACCATGAGTTGGGCCATGGGTGAAGGTACAGAGGGGCAGGGATGTCGCTTGTTCCCACAGCCCTTCAAGCTCTTTCCCTTGATGAGCCAGTTAGACTCTCTGTCCAGGCACCAGGAACAAGAAGCTGCAAGTGACTCTAAAAGTGACCTCTCCTTTGAAGGAGGTCAGACTCAGAATTCAGAGCTCCAGCGCCAATAGAGTCACAGGAGTGGGCTTTCAGTGCCAGCAGGGTCCTTACAGACCCACACGACCCTCCTGAACCCAGCCCTGACCTTTCTGAGCTCCTGCTCACAGGTCCTGGCCCCTCTCACCCCTCCCCAACCCAGCGCCATCCCAATTCCTGTTCCCACTTAGACCCTCAGGCCAGATCTCTTCTCTCTTCCTTTCCTAAGCCACTTCCTACCCAGTGCCAGCTCTTCCCACTCTGCACCCCCAAAAGGACCCAATGAGCCCTGCTCCTGAGAAGCCCCCATAGTGGATGGTTTTCTGTGGACCTCTGCAGGATCGGCACCTTTTGCTGACCCAGTAGCTCCCACATTTCAGGAACTGACCTTTCAATCATCCCCCAGAGATTACAATATCACACGTGTCTCTACCAGCATGTCCTCTTCTCCCTCCATCATGCCGCTGGCCAACATCTACCCACAAACACTCTGCCTCTGAGGTCCTCAAGCACAGCTCCTCACTGCTGCTCTACCATCTGCAGGGGGCATCAGTGCGGGCAAGGACAATGACCGCATGTACAAGAGCACCCTGGAGAGTCAGGAGTACATTACATCTCTGGACCCCCACTCAGACCTCCAGGGGTACAGACCTCTCCTAAAAGGCTACTTTGACAGGTAGCCAGGTACAGTCCTTCCAGGTACATGCCTGGTCCTGGGAGGAGGCAGGTGGGCTCCACAGTCCCACTGTACACAGGAGGATACCGAGGCAAACCTCTGTCTAGAGATGAAACCAGCTGCCACACCAACTGTAGAACTGGAGCCAGTGTCTGACACAGACCTAGAGCCAATGGCAGAGGAGAGGCAGCTGTAGCGCTGGCTCCTACACCAGCTCCAAGGCTACAGGCAGCTGTGACACTAGCTCTAGAGCTAGAAATGACTCCATTATGTGCTCTAACACCAAGCCCAAAATTAGAGGAAGCTTTATCACAACACCCTGTGCCACATCTACTGATAGTTCTGGGACCACCTCTAGGGTTTGGTCCACCTTCAAACAGATTCATTCCAGAGTGAGAGCCAGTCCCAAGTCTACGCACGGATGCAGCACCAGGTTCAGAGGACTCCAAAATCAAGCACTCCAACATCGGTTCAAGCTAGAGTCCGTGTGAACGCCAGAGCTAACCAGTCGCCACAGAGCTGTATCTCCAATGTCTCCCTAAGAAGAGCTCAAGCACCAGCACTGCCAGGAACACATCAGATGGAGGTGGCTCTCTCACTGGAGCTGCTCAGGGCCAGCTCCAGTGTCTGACCTAGAACCAGCTCTGGAGTGCTAACGGGCTCTACCACATATTCTAGGGCTAGAGCCAGTGCAGAATTGAGAGTTGGCTCCAACTCCAGGTCTGGCTGCAGCATCACTTCCTGACTTACAGTCACTCTGCCACCCACACTTCAGGGCTGGGCTATGTCATCTCACAGCAAGAGCCAAGCTCAGCGCCACATCCAGAGCTGCAGCCAGGACCAGATCCTCAGCTAGAATTGACTCTGGCACCAGCTCCCAAGATGCAGCCAGGGCCAGCCAAGACCTGACGCTTCCTGTCTCTCATACGTAAGACAATCCTGTTCATTTTTCTTTTCATATTTCTTATGGCTACTTGTATTCTGTCACAAATTCAATATAAAATATGTTTACCTATTTAAAATTTTGAATTATGTAACGCATTGGCAAAAACTACCACTATGCTGTACACCATCCCCACTCTTGTTCTGGAACATTTTTATCATCCCAATACCCATCAAGCCATCGATAACTATTTTCTCTACTTTCTGACAACCATGAATAATAATAATAATATAGGTATAATAATAATAATATAGGTATATTATTTGCCTATGCTGGGTTTTTCATACAAATGGAATCATTCAAATTTCATAAAATATGTGGTCTTTTCTGAAAAGCTTCTTTCACTAAGGATAATACTTTCTAGATTCATCTACTTTGTAGCATACATCAATACCTCATCTTTTTATGGTATTCCACTGTATGAATATACCAGATTATTTTTAAATGTTAGCAGGTGCATGCACCCACTGGAGAGAGACAGTTACAGAGAAGAAGAAGCCACTCTCTAATAGGGCACAGTCACACTACAATCCCTTCTCCTCCATTTCTCTATCTTGTCAGCATGTGGAACATGCCAGCATATGCAACTTGCATGTTTCTTTAATATACCAGAAGGCTCATGAGCTCACCAGAGAAAAATAGAAAGACAGAGGAGTGGGAAAGGAAGAAAGTGTCCCCCAGTGGAGCAGTCATGCTACAATCCCTTCTCCTCCCTTTCTTCAACCTGCTGGGACTGGGGACTCACATGCTCAGCATGTTTCTCAAGCCACCAGATCAGGAACTCAAACTACAGTTGGCCATGTGGGATCCAGGTCCCTTAACCACCAGGTCATGGGAGTAGCCCATTCACATATCACATTTTGTTCAACCATGTAGCAGTTGATGAAAATTTAGATTGTTTCTACCTTTCAGATGCTGTGAATAAGGTAGCTAGCTCCCTGCCTTCTGCCCTCTGGCACCCTGGATATTCAATTGTTTTGGATATGTACTTCAGAGTAAGTGGTAACATTATGCTTAACTTTTTTATTTTTTGAGAGGTTTTGCTACAAGGCGCCTGCGCTCACCAGACAGACAGAGACAGAAAGCAAGAAATCACCCCCCAGGGGGGATGGCCACGCCACAATCCCTTCTCCTCCATTCTCTTCTCGGGATCTTGGGCACGCACGCACACACACCCGGTGTGAGTTTAAGTCACCAGGTCCAGGACTCGAACCACAGTTGACTACATGGGAGTCCAGCGACAGCCATTACACTAACTGCTGGTCCCACATTATGCTTAACTTTTTAAGAAACTATCAAACTGTTTTCCACAGCACTGCATATGACATTCCACCCTCTCCCCCCAAAAAAGTGTGAGGTTTCCAACTCACCACATCCTATCAGTTATGATGTTCTGGTTTTTTATTTAGTTAGTTTTTTAATTACGACCACCCTAGTGGGTATGGAGTGTTATTATTCTGGTTTTAATTTGCATTCACATAATGAGTTTGATTATTTTTTCATGTTCTTACTGGCCATTTGTATATCTGCTTTGGAAAAGTGTCTAATCAAGTCATTTACTCACTTTAAATAGTGCTATTTGTCTTTTTGGTGTAAGCTTTGAGATATTTTTCTGGACATAATATTCCTATCTGATTTATAAACTGTAAATATTTTTCCTCCTTTTTTCATTTGCTAGAGGGCGCATGTGTTCAATGGCGTAGAGAGACAGAGAAAGAGGGAACTGAGAAAGCAACCCCCAAGAATGATCATGCCAAAATTCATTCCCCTCCATTTCTCCTTTGGGGATTTTGGGCACACATGCACGTGCACCTGGCATGTTCCTCAAGCCACCAGTTCTGGGACTCCAATTGTGCAGTCAGCCATGTGGGATCCAGCTGCCTCAACCTCCATGCCACTGGCTAGCCCGATTGTAAATATTTTCTACCAGTGGTTCACATTTCACTCTCTTAAGAGTGTCCTTTATGCATAAAGTTTTTAATGTAAATGAAGTTCAAATTAGCTGTTCGGTTCTTGCTTGTGTTTTTGGTGTCATATTGAAGAAGCTACTATCAAACCAAAGGTTATGAAGCTTTGTCACTGTTTTCTCTAAGAGTTGTCGAGAATTTCATCTATTTAACTTAGGTTTTTGATTCATTTCACGTCAATTTCTTTTTTTTTCTTTTACTTAATTTTTAATTTTTTATATTTCTTATATGGTGGTATATAGAGCTCCAAGTTCACTCTTTTGCCTATGGGTATTCAGTATTGCCAGCACCATTTGTTAGAGATTGTTTTGCCGTATTGAATGATTCTGGTCTCCATGCTCAAGATCAAGTGAATATAGTGTATGAATTTATTCCTTGAGTCTCAGTTGTTTTGCATTGACTTGTTTATGTTGATCTTCTCCATTTAAACTCTACTGAAAATATTCACTAACCCTAATAGTTTTTTTTTAATTAAGATTTTCTACATTTAAATTTCTTTCAACCACAAATAAAGATATTTTACTTATTTTTTATTTCAGTGCCTTTATTTCTTTGTCTTGCCTAATTGCTCTGGCCCAACTTCAATATAACGTGGAAATGAGGTATGACAGTGACTTTGTCTTGTTCTTCATCTTAGAAAGCTTCCAGTCTTTCAATATTAAGTATGACTGCAGGTGTGTTTTTCAATAACTATCTTCTATCTCTTGAGAAAGTTCTCTTCTATTTCTTTTCTATCTGTGCTCTTAGGATGAAAGAGAATTGGATTTTTGTCAAAAACCTTTCTTGACTTTGACTGCTTTCTTTTTTTCTCTTCATTCTCTTAATGGGGTTATTTCATTATGTCATTTTCCTTTGTTGAAGAATACTAGCATTCCTTGGATAAATCACACTTGATTATGATGCATGGTCCTTTCAATATATTCTGCTAGATGGTACCAGCTAGTGGTTGAGCTGGATCCCATGTGGCCGACAAGAGTTTAAATCCCAACCTCGGTTGCTTGAAAAAAATACGTTGAGCATGTGTACATGCATACACAAAATCCTGACAGGGTGAATAAATGGAGAAGAAATTACAGCAAGACCATGCTACATTAGAGGATGCTTTCTCTCTCTCTCTCTCTCGTGTGTTTCTATCTCTTTATGCCAGGGGCATTCTGGCAATGTGCTAAATGCTACTGGTGAATATTTTGTTGGCAATTTTTGCATCTGTATTCATATTTTATTTTGTAATTTTCTTCTCTTGTTAAGTCTTTGTCTTTGGTAGGATAGTAATGCAGTAAAAATGAGTTAAGACATATACCTCCCTCACTTTTTTTAATTTTGGAGACCTTGAGAAGGATAGGTGTTATTTCTTTAAAACTTGGGAGAATGCACAAAGAAAGTCATCTGGTCCTTGGGTATTCTTTGTTGGGAAATTTCTGATTACTGATTTAATCTCCCTCCTTATTCTAGGTCTATTTAGATGTTCCATTTCTTCTTGGGTCTGTTGTGGTAGTTTTCTTCTAGAAGTTCATCCTCTTCATCTAGTTAACCAACTAGTTGGCCTATAGTTGTTCACAATATTCTGTTCGTAATACTTTTCTTTCTGTGGGATCATTAGTGATATCTCATTGTCATTTCTAATTTAACAATTTGAGTCTTTTCTTCTTAGCTATCTAGCTACAGGTTTGTCAGTTCTTTTATGAAGGAGCATTTGTTTTCACTGATGTTCTCTAGTGCCTCTTTGTTCTCTAGTCCATTTATCTCTGCACTAATCTTTATTGTTCCCTTCTTCCTGTTAACTTTAGGTTGACTTTGCACATGTTTTTCTAGTTCACCAAGGGCATCTTCTAACAGCCTCAGCAAAGATCCGCCATAGTGCTTCCCTTCCTTGGGTCTCACTTGCTGGATAACTACGTGCTTATGGCCTGGAGTGGGTCAGGACATCCAGACACTTTCTGCCCACTTGCAGCTCCAGGCACCTTAATTCCAGTTTTACCCTGAACCTTTTCTGTTGCTGGGCATAAGATGGGCAGCCCTGGCCTCCCATGGACCACCTGCTGTCTTAGGTGCCTTCTGCCCTCTGGCATCCAAAAGAGTAGCTGACATTTTCAAAAGAGCACTGCCCCATGGGGCACTGAGCTCTCCGGCTAGCAGGCACCTCCCTCTGTGCATATCGCTCACACTTTCCCTGGTGCACATCTGTGCAACCTATGTCCGTGGACTCTACAGAGCACCCACTCATTCCCCAGGTCTGAGCACTGCAAAGCCAGCCCTTCCATCAGGCCACTAGGCCCTTAACATAGAGCTCATGAACAGGGGCAGTTCCTACTCCATGTCCTTTGATCAGCTCAGGCTTCCTTCAGGAGCTGGGATGTGGTCATTGTGCATTGGCTGGATCCTCCAAGTCCAAAGAATCAAAGATCAAAATGAACTTGTCCCAGGGTCCCCTGATGACCAGGAAAAGAAGGTGTTGCCTGGTCTTTTTCCTGATGGTCTTTCCCCAGACCCTCCCTTCCTGGAGCCAGCATCTACCACTCTGCACCCACAAAGTGCACAGGGTACCTGTGTTGAGAACCCTTTGGAGTTGTACGCTGCTGAGGGGCTGTGCAGTGTTCAGGCTTCTGCAGACCTATCAGTCGCCACGGTGCTGAGTCGATCTCTCAGTCATTCCTGGATCCCTCCAGTGTCAGCTCCCTTTTCCAGATCTGGGATTCTGTGGCTCTGAGAAGACCACCTTGATGAGGTCCCCTGTACCCTAGATTGGCAATGACCCCAACTCCTTGCCCAGCGTTCAGAACCTGTGTGATCTGGCCCACCCAGGGACATTTCACACCCCAACTCAGACTCCTGGATCCTTCTTGGCCCAGGGGCCCCACTTTGCCATTGACCCCTCAGACCTCCCTGTACCGTCCCCTCCCCCATACCCCACACCCATGAGGGACTCCTCACCTTCAGGGCTCCTGTCAGAGCACAGTCTTTGGGTCTGGGGTTCGTGGACCTGGCTTCACAACCTCTGCTGGCCCACGTCCTGGGCTGTGGCAGGCAAGCACACATGGTGACTTCTCCAATGCTGTTTCCTGGATTGAAAATCAGACAGTGACTCCCACCCCATGATGGTGTGTTGTGGTTGTGAAAAGCAGGGAAGTTAAGATACCTGAAGTTCTGAACTCAGAAGGGGGTCTGGCCAGGGAGGCCCCAGGCCTGGACGAGGCCTCTGATGACCAGTGTCGGGTGGAGCGATGCTGAAGACAATGGTTCTGGGTTCCCCATATGCTGAGCTTGGTCACGTGGAGAACTGTGGCCTTGAGTACAGTGTCCTTGTGTAAAATGGGTAAACTTCCAGCGAACCCAGGGGCTCCCTAATAGCAGTGAGTGCCCCAACACTGGCTCAGCGCTGGTTGGCGGGTGCCCTCTTACAACAGCCAGTGCTGCAGCCAGGGACAGGCTGGACCTTGTGTATCTGGGTCCTGCATGAGAAGACACGGAAGGAGAGGGTGAAGGGGAGGGTGGGAGGGGGCACCTGTCTTCTCTCTGCCCAGATTCAGGGTCTCCAGCTGCCTCTGGTCCCCTTGACTCCAGCCACTCACCCAGAGGAGCCCAGCAGGTAAAGTGCAGATCAGGAAACCGAGTATGGGGTATATTGCCTGACTCATCTGCAGGTCCCTGCTCTGGGTGCAACTCTGCCTGGCTGGGTTTGGGGGTGACCCGAGGTCCCAAGGTCCTTAGATGGTACAGAGCAGACTGTTGGAGCAGTGAACTGGAGACACTGTTCAGGGAGCCGTTGGAGTAGGTCGCGTGCAAGCAGGAAGATGAGCTCTTCGCCTTTGGAGCAAGACGCATGCGCATTGGAAAGTAGGGCTTGAGCTTCCCGCCAATGTGCATGCGCACTGGCAAGTAGAGGATGCGCTCCGCGCCTTGGGAGCAGGACACATGCGCACTGGGTAGTAAGGTGTTAATGCTCCCTGTCGTTGCTGTTGGGTGCGTGCGCACTGGGAGGAGGAACACATACAAGTGTTGTCCGTGGTTCTGACCAGTACTCGCGTTCGCATCTGTGGGGCAGGATCCCAGAGGCCCGACTGCCCCTTGGACTGCCCTTAACGCCCTCTAGCGGGCGGCAAGTCAGAGCGCCCCCAAGCACACTCTCCATACAACCACCTCAGCGTTGAGCTCAACCGCCACAATGACATTTACGGAAAACTTCTTATGGAACAATCAGGAAACAACCAGGAAAGAGGCAGGGGCTGAGAGGATCCCAGATAGCCTCCTAGGAGAGAGCCATACTTGCCCTGGAGTTGACTTTGGATGTGAGATCTTCTAAAATTCTGGGGACCTCTGTTCACGCGTTTCCATGGACATCCCCAAGACTGTGCACATACACAGATATTGCCTTGCTAGGTAGGGGTTGCAGGTGGAGGGGACCGAGGGGAGATGACTAAGAGGAAAGCAGGAAGAGATTGGAGGCCCCAGAGGACAGGTGTCATACTCAGGACAGTCATTGTCCACAGACACAAGCATGTAAGCCAAGGCCATGTTCATTCCCACAGCCAGGTGGGGTCCCATGGCATGAGTCCCATTTCATGAGTGCCATGGAAGCTCAGACAAGGGACACCCCACCTAGACTAGGGGTGGAGAAAGGCTTTCAGGATAGCAATGGTGGTTAAGGTGAATCCCACTTGGCCAACCATACAGTTCAAATCCCAGACCCAGCAGTTTGAAAAATAAATATACCAGGTATATGTGCATGCATATCCATAACCCAAAGAGGAGAATGGAGGCTAAGGGATTGTAAGGCGGCCATCCCCCGTGGAGGATGCCACCTCTCTCTCTCTCTCTCTCTCTCTCTCTCTCTCTCTCTCTGTCTCTCTCTCTCTCCCCCTCCTCCCTCCCTTCCTCTCTCTTCTCTTTGTCTCTTCCTGGAAAATGCTCACACTGTATAGCAAAATTTTAAAAATAAAAATAAAGATCAGTGAGCGGTAGACTCAACTTTTCCTATGTCTAGATGTCTCCGCTTTGCCTTCAATATTTTATGAAACTTTAGCTGGATATAATATTCTAGGGTGGATATTTATTTCCCTCTGTTTGTTAAAGATAGTAATTCATCATTTGGGGAATTTAATATTGCTATTGAAAAATCCACCATCAGTCAACACTGACTTTTTCTGTAGGTAATGTGTTTCTGTCTTCCAATACTTTTTACTTCGTTCTCTCTATCCTTGATGTTCTGCAGTTCATCGTATAGTCTAGGAGTACATTTACCTATTTTGCTCATTACTTCTCAGATGGAAATCTTCAGGGACTGCATTGTCGACCAGATGGAGCTCCAGGTATGGGCTGTGTTTCAAGATGTTGGGTGACATTCTGCAAGTCAAGATATTATCTAAGTACTAACTTAATGATAGCTATCGATCTTTTACCAGAAATATGGTCTACAAAGAATGTCATTGTGCACTGTTCTTTATAGCTAAACTCACTCACTGCTTACCTGATTTAATTTGGAATAAATGGGCTCAGCTCTGGTGCAGTTTTGCTTCTGTTCCAAAAGAGCTTTATCCCTCTGATTTAACCTTTTCCTCATCTCTGGTCTCAATCCTTTGTGACACCCTACCTTCAAGCCCTGAATTTCTCAAATTGTTTATACTTAATCTGTCTTTCTTAGTGTGATATTTCTGGGGGTAAATTGTAACATAGACTTACTAGCTCAATTTAAGGTGAGGACATGCTGTCTATGCATTTTTGTCACTCTCTGTCACTTCATTGTCACCATTGTCAGTCTAGCAGCCTTTCATAACCTCTGCCTCTCATCACTCTCCCAGACTTCTGTTCTAGTACGGAAGGTGTCACAGTTATAGTCACCCTACCATAGGATGGCTTATCTCAGTTTCACTCTGGAGGCCACATCTATGACCTGTTGCCTTCCAAAGACACACATGTTGCAAATGTCACAAAGTTGTAATAGACACAGCCTCTGGGATGTGTCAGGGAAGGTGTCAGCCTCCTTTCTGGAGTCAGAGAAACCCCACTTATCCCTCCCAGGAGCTGGGTATCCAGCCTTCTGACCTGCCTCGGGATCTGAGCCAGTGGGCGCCAGTCTGTGTGTTTCTTCTATCCTTGATGGTAGGTAGGCTAGTGTGTGTGTGTGTGTGTGTGTGTGTGTGTGTGTAGGCACACACGGATATCTATATTGGTTTTCTCTCCATATGTCTGAGCTATTGGCTGTATATATGGAGCAGAGAGGGACCTCACTGCACACCCTGCTCAGAATGGCAGGCACTCTCTATAAGTGCATGTGGTATCATGTTCACATAGCAGGGCTCCTCTTTTTCATAATGAGTCCGAGGATAAGTCACCTGCCTTGGGACAGAGAAAGGTAGGGGATACCCAAGCCTGTAATGTTCTGACTCATCTGCATCCTCTGACAGCCTGCATTGTTGCCAGCCGAGGTGCCCTATAACATGGGCTGAAGGTGTCCATGGTCACCACACGCATCCCCTCAGTGCCCCCCCCCCCCCCCCCACAAGAACATCCAGACCCTTGCCTCAAACTCACTTCTCTCCCCAGTAAAATCTACAGATCCCTTCCTCTGGACGGTTGGCCAAGTGTTGGTGGTTGCCTAGGTAATTAACAAGCTGTTACCATGATCTCCCAGCAATAATGACATTTTATATGCTCCACTGCAGAACTGGCCATAGTTTATGGCCAGAAAGGGACGATCAGTAGTCTTGCCACTGTCTCTGGAGACCCCAGCTGAGCAATAAACTGGCAGCCTTGTGATGATCTGGCACCTCCTACCTCAGCCCCAGAAGGTGGCCCGTCAGGAGGAGGCAAGCACAGACCCCCAGAGATGAAGATCTTGTTTCTGAGCCTCGGCCTTGGCCTTACTGCTGCCCTGCAGGCCCAGGACCCCTGGCCTTGGGCAAGGAAAAGCAGGATGTGAGGCTGAGATGTGGAGGGTGGGTCAGAGAGGATAGGAAACTGCTCCCTGAAGATGTTGCCACCCCTCACCCCAGGGGACCCATTTTAGCCTCAGGCATTAAGCCCATGTCCAAGAAAACGGTCAGACAGAAGGAACCTGGCCAGATGGGTTTGGGGTGCAGAAGGGCGGAGCTGGGAGGTGGTTTCACTCTTCCCCTGACAGTGAGAGAACCTGAAATCCTGGCTGACTTGCTAGGAACGGAGGGGCAGGCAGGAATGCTGGGTGTTTTGGGGGTGAGATGGAGAATGTCCCCAACCCTTGGGGCAGGATAGAGTCTGGGGGCTTCATGTAGGGGGTGGGGATACAGAGGCCCTGCAAGGGTCTACCTGAGTCAGAATGGAGAAGCCTTCCACAGATGTTGAGGTGTGGAATCTGCTGTGACCACAGCTAGGGGGTTCTCAGGAAGTAGCCGGGAATCCCTCTATGCTCATGACCTTTCAGAGAGTCAACATGGAAGTCAAGGTCACTGCGCTGTGACCTTCAGCCATCTGTGTGGCCTGTGGCCTGCTTAGGCCTTCCCTTTGATAAACAGGAGAGCGCAGGGCAGGGCAATATGGGGTGACCATGCTGGATGGTTATCCCCAGCCTCTCCTGTAGCACACAGCACCTGGCAGCTTTAGGGCTCACTGCTTCTGGAGGGGGGTCCCCAGGAAGGGGAGAGGTCCATGGGTTAGGCCTCTAACATGGAGGGTGCTGAGCTCTACCCACCTCCCCTGCTTACTGGGAACATCTGTCTGCCATGCAGGTCCCTTGGGAAAAGGTCCTTCAAACCCAACCACAGTCCCTGGGAACTCTGGATTTAGGACCCTCATGGTAAACTTCTGATTTGAGATCCCCAGGGATGGGCTTTGCAGAATGAACAAGAGGGAATGTAAGATGCCAGGAAGAAGGCTGGGGAGGCAACACAAGGAGCCCTTTCATTTCCTTTAGTGGCTCCCACCTGGGTAGCTTCAACACTGGTGGCTTCCACATGCGTGGCAGGGCTGCACCCGTGCTCTGATTCTGGGGGTCCACCCTGCAGCAGCCACTGGCCCTGGAAACAATCCACATGTTTGCATCTTCTCCCCAGAGTCCCTACTTCAGCCTTTTCCTCACTGGGTTAGATGGCAGTAGGTGTGGACCCTGTCCCTGAAAATCCCCAAGAGGAGCAGGGTCTGCTGGAAAGGACACAGGCAGGACAAGGTCCATGCACAGGGGACTGGGGCCCAGGCTCATAGTCATGGACATGCCTGCAACCCAGGTGACCAGATCCTCAGGCAGCAAGCCAGGGTAGGTTGGGAGGCCTGTCTAGAAAGAGTGGTCCAGAGCTCCTGGAGACTCCAAGAGACTCGGGGAACTTCCAGGCATGCCATGGAGGGCCCAGCCAGCACCTTAGCACCTTGCCGAGGCACTGCAAGGTGCTGCTTCCCAGCAGAGGGTGGGCTTTTGGGAGCTTGGCTGCATTTCCAACATAGGCACAACCTGACACAGCTCTGTCTGTGCAGCTCTGTCTACGCAGCCCTGTCTACGCAGCTCTGTCTACGCAGCTCTGTCCATGTAGCTTCTGTTTTCTAGGATGAGCACTCAGTGTCTGGGCAGGGGTGCTGTCCTGGAGAAAACTGATCAGATGGGAAATATGCACCCATGAGCTGGACCAGGCCCAAGACATATGCTGGAAGAGTGGGGAGCCTTTCAGGGTGACCTTCAGCCAAGAAGCCTTTTGTCCCTTTCTGGAGTCAGAGAAACCCCACTCATCCCTCTCAGGAGCTGGGTATCCAGCCTTCTGACCTGCCTCGGGATCTGAGCTGGTAGGCACCAGTCTGTGTGTTTCTTCCATCCTTGATGGTATGTAGGCTAGTGTGTGTGTGTGTGTGTATGTGTGTGAGTGTGTGCAGGCACACATGTATATCTATATTGGTTTTCTGTCCATATGGCTGAGCTATCGGCTCTGTATATGGAGCAGAGAGGGACCTCACTGCACACCTTGCTCAGAACGGCAGGCATTCAATCCCACCAGCTGGTTTGCCTTAAAGATACAAACACCTGACACCAAATTCCAGAAGGGGCTAGATCGTACAGTGCTTGACCTTTGGTTAAAGCTACCCACTACCGGGCTGCGGGGGCTGGGGGCAAGGTTATGTGTGGGAGGCAGGTGCTGAGCATTTCAAGATCCAAACTCTGCAGCCTTCGTGCCCTGAAACGTTCCTGTGAGACCCTCTCCTTCCTTTCTCCTCTCACCTCCTCTGCCTCTCCTCTACTGAGAGTCGAGAAACTGAGGCAGCAGAGAAGCAAGGAGTGGCCAAGGCCACCAAGTGACAGAGTATAGAGAAGGAGGGCTGGTTGCTACCTCCTAGGCCAGGCTCAGCCCTCTTGTGGGATTTCCTTTGGGAATAAGAGCCCTGAGAACCTGGAGACCCTGGCCCTTTCCAATACCTGTCAGATTCCGCATAGTGCAGGACGGCTTTGTACGGGTGCATACCCATGCTTCACACACACACACACACGCACATGCACACACACTCACACACACACACACACGCACACACTCATTCAGACTTATGTGCATACAGAGCCCAGGAGCGGGTCACAGAGGAGGAGACAGCAGGGAAGTGACAGGGCCTGAGTGTGAGGAGGGGAAGACATGCCAGACTAATGGGAAGGGCTGTCCACAGGGTCCTAGAATCTCAGGGTTGAGGCCACTGCTGGCTCTTCCCTGTCGGTCCTTCTGAACAGACAGCAGCCTGGGAGCTTGAGGACAGAGAACCTGCGTTCTGGAGGACAAAGCAGAGCTTTGGACTACTCGTCCAGGGACCAGGGACAGGTCGTTGTTGGAGCCTCTGGATCCTCACATGCGTGGAGCCAGTGTCCTTGTCCTGACTGTGAGGAGGCCTGGGGAGTACCTGGACACCAGAAACAGGGCGTGGATACAGGGGGACAGGGGGCTTTTCTGTGGTCCCTCTCACCACTCAAAAGTTGCAGGCCTCTCCTTTTTGCCCCCTCATCTAGAGAGGTCCCCATGCCTTAAGACACCCAGACCTAGGGTTAGGATTTTGTTTCTGAGTTTCAGGCCTTAGGCTGCAGTGCTATTTCTGGCCACCAGGGGGCAAGAGTACCCACTATACATAATGGAAGTGCTGAAACCAGGAAAGAGGGAAGGGCCCCAGCATTGTGGGTATTCCCCAGTTAGCCAACTGCTGGTCCCCCTGCGTTCTCTCTCTTAACGTTTAACTACTTTAAATAAAACTGAAGTTTTTACTCATTCCTCCAGATCCCCTATCTCCTCTGCTTGGGACATCCTCCTTCCTTTCCTTCTCAAAAATCTCTGAGCAAGTGTGGAAAGAGACCATGAGCCAGGACACTCAGGAAGGTGCAGGGGGCAGGGACCACACTTGTTCTCTCTGCCTGGCTTTGAGCTCTTTCCCTCGATGGGCCAGTTAGAATCTCTGTTCAGGCACCAGGAACAAGAAGCCGAAAGTGATTGTCAAGGCGACCTCCTCTCTCATTGTAAGAGGTCAGAGGCTCAGAATTCAGGGCTCCAGCACCTGTAGAATCTAAAAGAGGGCCTTGAGTGCCAGCCGGGTCCTACAGTCCCCACACGACCCTCCTGAACCCGGCCCTGACCTCCCTGAGCACCTGCTTACAGGTCCTGGCTCCTCTCACCCCTTCCCAACCCAGTGCCACCCCTCCAGTTCCCACCTTGACCCTCAGGCCAGCAAACTCCAATTCTCCCTGCTTGTGCCTCACAGCCCAAGGCCTTCCTCACCCTGCTCCCCCTACTGGATCCTGTCTCTAACAGCCGGAGCCCCGCAGTTATCCAGTCCTCCTCCCACACACTTTCCAAGAGCCTCTCACCTTCCTCAGCTGTGCTCGCCAGCACCTCTCTTCTCTCTCCAAATCTGCCTCTAAGTGGCTGTGGTCAGATTCTGGCGTTCAGAGCATCTGTCTAGAGTGTGGTTCATTTTCACTCAGTGCTCACGTCCTTTGGCGGGGGGGGGGGGGGGGGGGGAGGGTATGCACTGGACTTACACTCAGTCCAAGCACCTTGGGTGGCTGCAGGGATTTCTGGAATAACCTGGTCTACTCCTGCAGAGCTGGGCTCTTTCCCTGAGACCTGCCAGGAGTTCAGCCTGGCCAGAGCTGGAAATGCTCAGTCCAGGTGGCCCATCCATGCAGGGGGCTCAGGGCCTAGTCAGAGACCCCTTCCCCTCAGCAGAGATCCTGACCCCATTGCTAATACATGGTCCCCGGGAAAGGATACCTGGATTGGGGCAAAAGCTCAGTGGTGAGAGTGAGACCCTGCTGAGCTGCAGCATCCAGTCTCACTAGGACGCATGCGTGGGCTGTTTGTACTTCGGTGCAAAATGCCTTCAAATTCATGAACATTAACCTTCTCAGTAGATCAGTCCTTGTTTTTTTTTAATTTTGAGAGAGATATTTTTGCTATAGGGTATGTGCATTCAACAAAGACACACAGAGAGAGAATGAGTGAGAAATTATCTCCCAGAGGGGATGGCCATATTGCAATCCTTCTCTCAGGATTTGGGGCACGCATGCACACACTCTGGCGTGACTTTCAAGCTGCCAGGTTCAGGACAAGGACATGTGGGAGTCAAGCACCTTAACCACTACACTACCCGCGGGCCCCGTCAGTAGATCAATTTCTTCTTTGTGTTTATGTTGGCTCCCTTGCCTCTCCTATTGGTGCTTGCTTGCTTATTTATTTATTTATTTATTTATTTATTTATTTATTTATTTATTTATTTTGCTACAGGGCACGTGCGCTCACCAGACAAACAGAGAGAGACAGAGAGACAAAAAGCGAGAAATCACCCCCCAGGGGGGATGGCCACGCCGCAATCCCTTCTCCTCCATTCTCCTCTCGGGATCTTGGACACGCACGCACACGCGCCCAGTGTGAGTTTTAAGCCACCAGGTCTGGGACGCGAACCATGGTCAACTATGTGGGAGTCCAGCGACATAGCCATTACGCTAACTGCTGGTCCCACTGTTTTTTCTTTTGTTTTTTTTTTTTTTGAGAGAGAGGTTTCTGCTATAGGGCTCATGCGCTCACCAGAAAAACAGAGAGAGACAGAAAGTGAGAAATCACTCCTCAGGGGGGATGACCACGCCACAATCCCATCTCCTCCATCCTCCTCTCAGGATCCTGGGTATGCATGCATACGCTCCCAGCATGAATTTAAGCCACCAAATCCAGGACTTGAACCGCGGTCGACTACAATGGGAGTCCAGCGACATAGCCATTACCAATGGACCTTCCTATTGGTACATTTTGCCTTAAATTATGCTTTTGTCTAATTCACTTCTTTGTTTTTAAAATTAATTTCTTGTATCCACCCACCCTACTTCCATGTTCTTTTCCCATAGAACACTATTCTCATGTTGAACATGCATTGTTTTCCCTCCGAATGAACTCATGCAATTGAGTATAATTTTGCTTTTTATGTATTTGCCATTCTTTCAATAGCCAGTAAAAATTCAATTTTTTCTCCCCTCATCATTTAAAAAAAAAGTGAGCTATTGGTATTTTTATAGCCAATAGTTCACTTTGCTGACATATTGGATGGCTGGAAAAGTGAGGACACATTTTTACACAGAAAAAATATGTTCAAGAATTTTCCAACAACCCAGTATTTTATTAATCAGTGCTTATCATGGTAGCTTGACTCCCATGCGTTTCTCTAGGTTTACTAACTGGAATGCATCCTTTAAAAAAATTTTTTTTTGAGAGAGAGATTTTTGCTATAGGGCGCGTGCGCTCGCCAGACAGAGAGAGACATTAGAGACAGAAAGCGAGAAATCATCCCCTGGGGGGATGGTCATGCCGCAATCCCTTCTCCTCCATTCTCCTCTCGGGATCTTGGGCACGCATGCACACGCGCCCAGCGTGAGTTTTAATCCACCGGGTCTGGGACGCGAACCGCGGTCGACTACGTGGGAGTCCAGCAACATAGCCATTACGCTAACTGCTGGTTCCCCTTTAAAATTTCTTTTAATGAAGGTCGCTGAGTGGCAGGCAGACTTGGTTTTTCTGATGTCTAAGATGTCTTTATTTTGCCTTAATATTTTACAAAAGTTGAACTGAGTATAATATTCTAGGGTGATTATTTGGCTAGTATTTTGTTTATATTTTGTTAAACGTAATAATCCATTGTCTTCTGGAATTCAGCACGGCTGTTAAAAAAACCTGTCATTGATCTATGTTCTTTTGGAGGCAATGCATCTTCTTTCTGGTATTTTTTTTTTACCTTTTTTTTTTGTCTACCCTCAAAATTCTGCAGTTTATTGTAATAGTCAAAGTGTGTATTTCTTCATTTTGCTCATTTTTAAGTATTGTCATTTAAATCTGAGATCTCATATTTTTCAAATGCTAGAGAATTCTGAACTAGTACATTGCTTTTTTGCCTTTTTTAAAAACCATTAACAGAGATATTTATTTTCTCAATACAGAATAGTTCATTTAAATTTTGTTGAAATTTTAAAGCCAACTTTGAGGGCCAGGAAGTGGCATGGTGGTTAAGGTGCTGGACCTGGTGACTTGCTTTCTCATTCCCTCTCTCTCTCGCCAACGCATGTGCCCTATAGCAAGCTTAAAAATACTACTACTAATAAATACAATTAAATAAATAATTCTTTAAAAAGGAAAAAAAAAACCTGATATTTGGATGCTGTTAGATCTAAACTATCAAGTATATTATAGGCCCAAGAGTGGTTTTATTTTTTTTATTTGTTTGTTTTTCAGATTAATTTCACATTTTACATAAAGTCCCCATCATGATATATACACTTTTTTTCACAAGAGAACTTTATTATTTTTTGGTTTGTTAAAAATTTCTTCTCTTTACACCTCACACCCACTCTTTACCACCCACTCTCTGGTAGAGAGGAGGTGATTTTTGGCCATTTTTAAAATGCCCTTTTTCCTGAATTCCTATTATAAATAAATTTGGATCCTCTTGCTCTATTGTCTATGTGTATTAACTTCCACGTGTGTGTGCGCGTGTGCTTTAGCTGCACTGTCAGCTTCCTCAAACCATTTCTTATTAGACATAGGTGACAGAGTCTAGGGTTTACATGCCAGAGGATGGGGAGAGTCTGGAGGGGTCTGCCTTGGGAAAGAGGAATCTTTGGACCTTCTCTGTCACTTTCTTTCATCTGTCAGATCCTTCAAACTTCAGAACTTTAGCTTACACACTCTGTCATTGTTCTACATTTCAGAACAAATAGACATGATCCAATCTGAAAACAATAACAACAGCAAGAGAAAAACACGCAGAACCTTCAGCCTTTAGCAAATAGCCATGTCAACAGTGACATAATCAGGGTCAAAGACGGTGAGGAGAAAAAGAAGATGGCGTAAAGACGTGATATAGCGAGTTGTAGTCCCAGAAGGAAGGTGACCTTGGCATGCCTTTGCATTTTGAGAATTTCATTCATTTTGTTTCCCCAATCCCAGAAGCAAAGACCTTATTCCTGGAAAATGTTTAGAAAATAGGCAAGAAAGAAAGAGCCAAATTATTTACAAGCACATAAATCCAAAGATGCAACAAAAAATAAAAATTAGTTCACCAGAGAAGATCTAAGTCTTCACAAACAAAAAGAAAAAAAAAATTCAGATCTGCAGAGACCACTAGAGTGCTCACCAGAAAGAATACTAGCTTTATACCATAAAAGACTTTCCAGAGAACACAACATCCTTTATACCCTAGGGGAAGTGTGAGGTCCTTTCTTTAAGGCACCAAACAAGATCTGAAGTCAAATGGACTCACCAAAGACAGAGTCCAGGAATCTGAGAGGAGATTCGCCAGGACAGAAAAGGTGAGCCATGGAAGCAGAGGGCTCCAGGACCCTGTGGGCAGCTGTACTCAATTCCAGAGGCCGCTAACCTGCCCATGGTCAGTTAGTTTCATCTTGGCTGCCAGTACGTCAGTCTCTGAATAACAGACAGCATAAGACTCTCAAAAAGAAAAATGATATTTGGGACCAGCAGTTAGCATAATGGCTATGTCGCTGGACTCCCACGTAGTCGACCGCAGTTCAAGTCCCAGACCCGGTGGCTTAAACTCACGCCAGGCGCATGTGCGTGCATGCCCAAGATCCCGAGAGGAGAATAGAGGAGAAGGGATTGCGGTGTGGCCATCCCCTCTGGGGGGTGATTTCTTGCTTTCTGTCTCTCTGTCTCTCTCTGTCTGTCTGGCGAGTGCACACGCCCTATAGCAAAAACCTCTCCAATAAATAAATAAAAATAAAAATAAATTAAAGAAAAATGATATTTAAATGAGAATCCGCATTGCAATGCAGAAGATGCTTGCTATAGTAAACTGCAGCTGTGTTCATGGTAGTAAGGAAAGACAAGAACTTTTAAAGGAAAAATGAGGAGGTATTACCTAAATTGTTTTGAAACAATTATCCCTGGTTATCAGGATCGATTCCAAGGATAGCATGGATCCAAGGTTAGACAGACACATTCAGGACACAGTACTCCTGTGCTAGGGTGCAGTAGGCATTGGGGAAGGTTGTGATTCTGAAAGAGTCTTTGTGACAGTTCTTGTAATTGGGCATGCTTGCATGAGAAAACACCTCCTCCATGGCCTTCCTTGACTTCGTTTAGTCAGAGTTTAACACAAATGGACATAGACAACTCCATTTTGAATCTGACAACTTTTACAGTATTTTCTCATCTGAAGACTCAGTGCCACGTTGAGGTCGAGAGCTACCTCCAGCTTCTGTGTTTCATCATGACATTTGATGGCACCTGAAGCAGCTGCTCCAGAGCTTGAGTCACCTGAGAATCTTTCACGCCACACACATTGGACATGGGGCCACATCCTCACCAGCTCCAGAGAGCGGGAACCTCCACTGGCTCACGGGCCACCCAGAAGCTCACACCCGCCCTATTTATAAGAGCCGCCACCTCTAGCAACAGCCATTCTGCAGCAGAGGAACTGGAGCTGGCCCTGTCCTTGGGCCCAGCCTAAGCCTGTCACTTCTAGAAGCAGCACAATCAGCTGCAGATGAGCTAGAGTCAGCACTGTCACTACTGCCCACCCTGAGCCACCGCCACCTCCAGTGACAAACCTTTCAGGTTCAGAGGAGATAAAGCCAGTTCTGTCACCTGTGGCCCTCAGCCTGAGCCACCGTCACCTCAAGTTCTGGACCTTTCAGTTGCAGAAAAGCCATGGCCATGTCACGAACAGTCCCGCCTGATACAAAGTCACCTCTAGAGGCTAGACTTCACACTTCAAGGAGGCTAGGACAGCCCTGTCGTCAGCGAGCCTGCCGAGCCACCGGCTTTGCCGGCAGTGGCCCTTTCAGTCCCAGCAGAGCTAGAGCAGGGTCTGCTACGAGGGCTGGGCTCCGGCTGAGCCACCACCTCCGCAGCAGCCTTCGCCCCCATGGCGGAGCTCAAGCCAGTTCCAGCACCTCCTTCGGCAGCGCTCTCGCTCCCCTCTCCTGGAATCGTACTTTTTTCTTTTTTTGTTGTTGTTTTATATTTTAAGTTTTAAGAATTATTTTAAATAACAATGTTTTATCCTTTTGAATGGTACAATTCATACTGTTAAGTCCCTTCCCCCTGCTGTGCACCCTCCACCACTTTCTAGATGCGGAATGGAGCCCTCCAAGCTGAGATGATCAGTCCATTGAGGCCACTGGTCAGGCTCTCCCTGGAGTGAGGGAGAGAATTCTCTAATTGCACAGGGGGCAGATGAGACCGTGGAGAATCGTGTGGAGTATCAGACGCTGCCTGCGCTTCGGAAGTGTCTCCTAATAGTTAGGGACACAGGAGCTGAGGTTAGGCAGGTCTGGTGACCTTGGAGAGGCATTGCCATTTGAGCCTCAGTTTCCTCATCTGGGAAATGGAATAACAGCCCATTAGGAAGACACACATGATGGTAATGAGTGAAAGGAGACAGCACTTGTAGCACACTTACAAACACCCAGGAAGGAGGCCATTTGGGAACACTTGAGATTTGTTTTTGTTTCTTTTTTGTCTTTTTTTTTTTTTTTAAGCTTGCTTTCCCGAATTAGGCTAAGTTGGGTGGGCTGTGGTGTTCTCCCCAAGCACACCCTCACTGAAACACGTCAGCAGTTCTTGTTTCTTGACCTGGGTGAGGCACCTCTCTTGATTGCATACAGATGATTGCTTTGTAAAATATTTTAAAACCCTGACAGCTAAGAGAGAAGCCTGTTGTTAGGATAGTGCAGTGGCTTTCAATTCCAATTTGTGAGGCAGTAAGTGGAAAAAAAGTTACTGACAACATGATACCACCTTCGGTTCTCCAAGAGCTCTGTAAAGGAAGAGAAGGAACACCAAATTTTTAATTACTTCTTCTAAAACAGAAAGGAAAAGGAAAGGTCAAAAGGAATTGACGTGTTTCAGTGGGGGTGTGCTAGGGGAAAACACCACAGCCAGCCCAACTTTAGCCTAATTCGGGAAAGCAAGCTTTAAAAAAAAAAAAAAAAAAAAAAAAAAAGACAAAAAAGACAAAAAGAAAACAAAAACAAATCTCAAGTGTTCCCAAATGGCCCAGTTTGAGAAGAATTCTTTTCCTTGTTGGTTTAACAAATGAACTGAAGGAGGCAATTTCCTTCTGTTTCAGGATGCCTGACTTCTCCATTCCCACACCTCTCCACAACTCATTGGCCACTAAGACTCATATTGATTTCTACTGGAATTTGCTAAATGTCTTTCTTCAAAGGTTTTGCTATAGGGTGTGTATGTGTGTGCTCACTGGAGAGAGACAGAGAGAAAGACAGTGAGAGGGAAAGTGAGAAATCACTCCCACTCCCAAAAGGGATGAGCTGCAATCCCTTCTCTAGTCTCCTCCTGGGATTTTGGGCATGCATGCATACATGCCTGGTGTGATTTCCAAGCCATTGGGTCAGGAACTTGAACCGCAGTTGGATTCCACACTCAATGTGAAAGTCCAGCACCTTAATCACCATGCCTCCTAGCTAGTCCCCAAAAGTCTTTTGAGACCATTTAAGAGCATCTTGTCATTTTCCAGATAGACTGGTTATGAGTGCCAGACAAGTGATTTCAGCAGGTCTGTAGTCTCTTCGGTTGAACTTGAATGTGTGTGTCAGTCAGAATAGCCTATGTTATGCTGAAGTGACAAGCATTCCCCAAATCTCAGCCACTTAACAGAAAAAGGTTTCCTCATTCACACTCCCTGGGCATGGAGGGGGGTTCTGCACATAGCCATCACTCAAGGTCACAGACTAACAGAGGCTCCATTTCAACATGAAAAAAGAAAGGGGAAGAATGGGAACATGGTGGGTGGGAAGAAAGGAGACAGTGAATCACACACTGGATTTTAATGTTCTCTCAGAAGTGATGCATCGCTCTTCTATGATGTGACATCTACCAGTGCAAGCCTAACTTCAAAGTTAGAGGGACTAGGTGATCTTACCACAGGATGGAGAAGAGCCAGAAATGTTGAGTAAACTCACTTCTGACAACCGCAACAACTCGGGTTCCACCCTAGGCCCCAGAACCAACTATTAAAGGGCAATGGTGTGGGGCCGGCAGGTGGTGTGGGGTTAAGGTGCTGGACTTCCACATGGCCAATTGCAGTTCAAGTCCCAGACCTGTAGCTTGCTTTCTCACTCACTCTCTCTCATCAAATAATAATAAATAAAATTAAATAAACAACTAAAAATGTAAAAAGGCAATGGTGTGGGACCCAAGGAGTTTAGTAGCATCCAGGGACTTCTAGGATGAGGGTAGGGGAAGCATGTGTTTGGTGCATGGTGGCATGCAGTAAGAACAGTGTCACCTGGCCCCAGAAAGATGATGGTGGGAGGAGACATAAGATGTTAAAAATGATCTCAGAGATCTTTTAGCTAAAGTCCCTGAATCAGGAATGAGAAAAGAGAATGTGAAATAAGGAAGGAGCAGATGGGAAGAGGGGAGGCGGAAGAAAAGATTCTTCTCACTATCTTCTCTGAGCATTCAGAGGCATCCTTTGACGTTCTCTTTCTTTGTAGAAAGTGGAGTACCAGTCCCTCTTCTGGTGCTTGCAGTGACAGGCGTCCAGTGTGAGGGGGCTGTTTTCCAAGACACAGCCTCTCTCGCCCATTTCTGGCCTTTCCCTATCCCATGGTAAGATCACCTAGTCCCTCTCACTTTGAAGTTAGGCTTGCACTGATAGATGTCACGTCACAGAAGAGTGATGCATCACTTCTGAGCGAACTTTCAAAACCAGCGTGTGATTCACTGTCTCCTTTCTTCTCACCCACCACGTTCCCTATCATCCTCTTTCTTTCTTCATGCTCTACATGGAGAGCTTGCGACTGGGTGGCCCTCATTGCCACACCTGCAGACCCAGTTTTGGTTCATGGGACAAGGCCAGATTTCGGCTGGGTCTTTGGCTTGAAGCAATGTGGTCAGAGGCCACTACAAACCACCTTTGATTACTTTGCTCTTCCTCTGGCAGGTGGGGAAGATGCTCAACTGTACTCAGGAACTTTATTATTATTACTATTATTATTATTGTTATTTGGAGCTAGAGGGCACGTGCACACTCTAGAGAGAGGGAGAAGAGAAAGCACCACCCATGGGAAATGGTCATGCCACAATCCCTTCTCCATGTCTTTCAAACTGGGACTCAAACTGCACAGTCAGCTATGTGGGATCTGGCTACCAACCACAGAGCCAGTCCATGGACAATGTCTAAAAAAAATAATAATAATTAAAAAATAAAAACAAAACATGGCCATAATAGACAGTTGCCCTGATAACCCCAAGGAACCGCACCCTAACCTCAGTAGTAGCCATGTGACTTGCTTTGGCCAATGAATGTTAGTGTGATATAGACAAAGGCCTAAAAGGTTCTCACAAACCAGGGCTTGTCCTCCTGCAACGTCCCCTCAGGAAAGCCAAACGCCACACTACAAAGATGCTCGGGCAAGACTATAGAATGGTAAGAAGCCATATGGGGAGAGACCCTCAAGAGGGAGAAGTTCCCGCCCAGCTGAGCTCAGCTAAGTGCAGCCACCCAAAGAACTTCGGCTACACCATGTGGAGCAGAACTTCCCAGCAGAGCTCAGTTGACCCCCAAGAACAAGAGAAAGAATCCATTACCTTTGCTAAGCAACTCGGCTCTAGAGTCCTCTGCTGTGCATCCAAAAATACCCTCCTTTGGTCAAGACACGGGTGCAGGCTGCTAGTTCACACACCTGGACATGGCCTTTCACATGCTTTAGGCTGAACTGACACTGAGGAACATCCTCCACTCCCACCTCCTGTGCCCAGGTCTGTGCTGGAACGCCACACAGAGGTGAGTGAGGCAAGGCCCCTGGGGCCTGACGATGCTCCCTGCACATCAAGACACCAGACACATCCATCATGGCAGCATGACAGCCGACCTTGAAGAGCTATGACAGGGAGACATACAGGTGGCCAAGTTGGGCCTCTCAGCCACGGTGACCTTTGAACAGGCTCCTGAAGCATGGACAGTTCACTGGGCAGATGGGCTGAGATGGGCGAGGCTTTGCAGGCAGAGGGACGGACATATGCAAAGGCAGCAGTGTGATTCAGCCTGGGGCAGCTGGCCGCCTACGGGAACCTGTTCTGGCTGGAACATGTATCTATAGCAGCGTGTGAGGAGAGGAGGCTGTGGAGGCAGGTGGGGCCAGATTGCTCAGGATCTTGCAAGCCAGGCAAGAGCGCGTGACCACCACCCTGAGTTCAAAGGGGAGCATGGAGGGCTTGGAACCAGAGCAGGACAGGGTTAGATTGACATTTTCTAACAGGACACAAAGAGAGAATGGGTAGGAGGGATGAGCCTTCCATGCCAGGTCCTGTTCTGGGTGTTGGGCACACTTTGAAACAGTGGGAATGGAGAGGAAGGGGCAGAACTGGAGATGTCCACAGGTAACTTGGCAGGCCAGTGAGGTTAGAAGTCCAAGGCGACTCCAAGGTGTGGCTTACCTGTTTTGTGTGTGTGTGTGTGTGTGTGTGTGTGTGTGTTTTGAGAGTTTTTTTCTATAGGGTGCAAACACTCACCAGAAAGACGAAGAGAGACAGAGACAGAAAGTGAGAAATCACTCCCCAGGGGGATGGCCATGCCACAATCCCTTCTCCATTCTCCTCTCAGGATCTTGGGCAAGCACACACACCCAGCATGAGTTTAAGCCACCGGGTCTTGGACTCAAACCGCAGTTGACTACATGGGAGTCCAGCGACATAGCCATTACGCCAACTGCTGGTCCCTCCTGATGGAGGGATGGACAGAGCTGGCATGTGCTAACGTGGAACCAGAAGGAAAATCAGCTCAGGGACAACAGTGCATTTAGTGTGGGCATGTCAAGTCTGAGGTGTCAGCAGAGTCATGGGAATTGTGCCCAGCCTGGATGTCTGTGTATGTCTCAGGGACAGTAAGCCTGTCAGGGCTCCTGGATGTAGCCCCTGTCATCACCATTGCCTCTCCCTTTTCAGCTCCAACCTTTTCTGGTCTGTGTTTCTCCTTCTAGTGAAGCCCGTTGGTAGTGGGGGTAAGAAAAAGGACGGCAGAGGGGCCCCGAGGGTACCCACCAGTGGGCTGGGAAAACTGGTGGGAATTTGTTCAGAGCAAGCAGGATGGGAGAGAGGGGAAACCAGGCGTGCTGAGGAACCGGGGCAGATGGCGGGGAGGGGACGACAGGGGTGGGCACTTCAAGAGGCTGCAAAGCTCCAAGGTATGCCTTGGAGCAAGTGAACAATTTACCTTCCAGCCTCAACTTTCTTCCTGTAAAACGGGGTGGATAAAATTGTCGAGGATAAGGCCCAGCAGATGGCATAGTGGTTATGTCACTGGACTGCCACATGGCCGATTGCAGTTTGAGTCCCAGACTTGGTGACTTCAAAATCATGCCAGGCACGTGCGTGTGCATGCCAATGATCCCAGGAGGAGAATAATGGAGGAGAAGGGATTATGGTGTGGCCATCTCCCGAGGGGTGATTTCTCACTTTCCCTCTCATTGTCTCTGTCTCTTTCTCTCTGGCGAGCACAAACACCCTATGGCAAAACCTCTAAGAAAAAAAATGTTGAGGATTAAACCAGACAATACAGGTAAAATTCTCAGCAAGGAGCCAGGTCTATAATAAATCTGTAAGTGATTCATGTACTTGTTCCTATGAGCTTCTTAGACCCAGAAGTGGAACCAGGGCCCCAGCACAGAGATCTGGGGAGACCTTGTCAGCTCCAGACCAGAGAGAATCTTACAGAGCAGGTAGGAGGGAGCCTGGGTCAGGGAGGTCAGATCAGAGGGGTGATGGGGGAAGGGGCTCCTGGGGAAACCAGCCTCATTCTGTCCTGTCTGGTACCCGCCATCCTCAGCTCTGGTGCCTGGTACTGGTGCAGGGCTGAGTGAGATCACCTCCTACACACCCCTCTGTGCCTCGTGATGCCTCTTCCCTTCCTCTGACACCCTGAGGGTACAGGGCACCAAGGGAGAATGGAAGAGCCCATAGCAGGGGAGAGGAGCTGGGCTGGCGGGCGGGCATGGGCACCTCCCCAAGGGGAAGTGCTGAGAAGGAGCTGATACCGGGCCTCTGAGAGCGTAGAAACAGCCCAGTACCCTAGAGGCGCACAGCCCAGCCATGACCTTGTGGGCCAGGACCCTTCAGGAAGATGTCCACTGAGGAATCTGCTTGAAGGCCAAGGCCCACCCACCTGACCTTGCTCCTCCCTGGCCCACCTTGCACAGTCTGCTCTGGGACAATGAGGGGTTGATCAGCCGCCCCCAGCACCAGAGCCCCAGGAAACAGACAGATGAGCAACACCACATCACCACCACCTCAAAATACATCCTCTCCTGGTACAGTGCCCCGAACCAGCAGTTCAGGGCAGGTCCCCGACAGGTGGATTGACTCCTGGCCCCTGGCCACAGGGCCTGGCACTGGCCAGATTTCTGGAGAGATGGTGCTTGGGGGCTGGGGTCTCCAACCGGTCCCTCCTTATTGCCCACCTATCCCTCCCCATGGGGCATGGGCCAGGGCTGAGGAGGATTCTGCTGCCTGGACGATGCCAGAGAGCAAAGAGCCTATGGCTCCCCGGACACCTGTCGCTCTCTCCACTGTCCTGCTCCCATTTCCAAGTCCAGCACGAGGGTCGAATCTGCTTGGAGGCCAGCGTGACCAGCACAAGGGCCTTTCAGTTCCCTCCCAGCATCTCAGGTCTGTCTCATTCAGCAAGCTCACAGGAGGCCCAGACCCTGCATGGCCCTCGGAGCACAGACTCTCTCGTCCCCATTGGTCCCCCAGACACTCCACCAGTGTCCGCCTACAGGAATCCCATCCTTCCTTCGAGGCTGGGCTTAAAGGCTACCACCTCCAGAAGGCCACCTGACTGCACGTCCACGTCTCTCTCTCTGGGCCAGGCAGGGCTCCCCCCTCAGAGCCTCCACGTCTCTTGCTCCAACCCTGGCCCCAGGATTTCCTGTGGCAGGGGCAGCCTCCCCAAGAGACCACGTGCCCCTGGAGCAGACCTACATCTGAGTCACAGCAGCTAGCGACGCTCTGGAGCACCTCCTACACGCCCATTCTATGCTTAGTCCGTGACATGGCCCACCATGTTGACGCTGCAGCCCAGCCCCAGGGTGGGAGCACTGAGGCCACCCCCACTTTGCCAACTGGAAAACTAGGCTACTTACTATTTGAACCAGTCATAGGAGCAGCTGGGACTGGAACAGGGGGCCATGTGATGTCACAGCAGGACCTCATCTCTCTGGCTCAGGAAAATAAGGAGTGGGCAGGAGCTGGCAGCCATTCCTAGGTTCAGCTTAGTGCCACCTGCCTACAGCCCACTCTGCTGGATCTGGCTCTGCCCACCTGCTTCTCCAAGCTCCTGTCTCCATTTTTAGAAGATCCCAGAGCTGCTACGGGCCTCCTCCCAGGCCACAGTATAAACAGGGCTTCCTCTCAGTTAGGCCCTTCAGCAGGCAGGGGTCTCAGCCAGGACCCAAATGAGCTGGTTCAAGGTGGCCGAGGTGGCCGGGCCAGGCTGCAACACCCTACCCACATCTATGTCAGCTGTCCCTGCCCAGTGCCTGCTTTCAAACAGTGAGCTTTGAGGACCCCAAGCTCAACTGGTCACTCCTCTGGTCCCCAGAAACACCCTAGGATGGACACAGGCCTTGGGCAGTCTGTCCCTCCACCCCCGCCACCCTGGCATCCTCACACTCCGATTCCCACTGCTGCTCTAGACGCCAGTACCTACCACGTGCTTCAAGGTCAGACGCGAGGAGTGTCCTCTTGCAGGTCAGTTCTACTCACTGCTCGGGTCTCTACTCAAGGCTCCTCTTCAGGGAGGCCAAGCTTGAACTCCAGGGTAGACCTCCCAGCAGCCTGATTGCCCACCTGTCCAAGTGCAGTGACCTCCTCATTGTCCTCAACACTTGACATGGCATTTCAATGACCTCCCCATTGGGTCGGATTGGGTCTGCGAGCGAGCGCCATGCAAACAGGGCATGCTCTCACTGTGCTCCGAACCCTGAGCCCCACACAGTACCTGCTCACAGCGTATGTGCTGAGGCTGATGCAGGATGTGCAGGCTCCCAGGGCACCAAGAACAGGGAGGTCAGCCCTAAATGAAGGTCAGAGAAAGCTGCCCACAGGACTGCCTCTGGCTTAGACGCAGGTGGGCAAGCTGGGAACAGGGTTCCTGGGCAAAAGAGGGCTGGTTAGCATCTCTGCTGGACAGACGCAGGACCTGGTTAGCATCTCCGCTGGACAGCTCAGTGGGCTGCACAACCTGCCCAAGCTCGCCCAGGGAGTGGCACAGCCCGAGCGCAAGTCCCATCAGTCTAACTCCACCAACTGGTCTGCTGCCACCTCCACCACCCAGCCCACCTCCCATGCTGTCCAGGCTGGAGTCCATGCAATGACTCAGCAGAAGGCACCTGAGCTTCTGCAGCGTACCCACCCCCTGAAAATGCCGAGCGCTGAACCCACAGCAGCTGCGAGGAAGAGGATGGAACTCGGGGAGACAGCACACAAGCCCCAAGTTCCAATCCTAGGCCCTCCATCATGGCGACTACTCCTTCCTTGGTTCACGTGGCAGCCTTTGCTGTCCCCACACCCATGCTGGGTCTCTTCTGGGGGAGCCAGAATTGCCAGCCCCACACACGGGCAGCTTGCAGGTGGGAGGCCCAGGACATGTGCCGAGGGATCAAGGGGCCGGTGCTGCCATGGAGGGGCTCTGGGTACTCCACCGGTGGCCCAGAGCCCCCAACCAGCCTCCCTCTGGCTGCTGGGGACCAGAGCCGCCACTTGCTGGGGGGCCTCCTCTGCCAACTCTGATCTGGTTTCCCCTACTGGTGTAGCTCAGCCCAGTGTGGAGTTTCGGGTTGCAGGGCCCTGCAGTGGGCTCCGGGGCCTTCTCAGGACTAAATCCATCCCCCTTCCACGTGGGTCCTGCCCATTAGCATGCAGGCCGCTCCTCTGGGGATGCCTCCAGGTGTTCTGCCTGAGGGAATCCCATTAGAGCGGCCTTGGGGGAATTCAGTTCCTTCAATAAACACTTACAGTCATAGTTAGCGCACGTGTGCTGAGGGCTGGCGAAAAGCGAGCTTTCCTCCTAGCCCCGGCTGCCCCCACTTCTCAGACCAGCAACTCCAGGTTCTATTCTTTCACCCATCTCTCCTCTAGGGCAGGCGACGCAGCGGGACCACGTAGTCAGGACCACCCCCTATGGGAGCCCAGGGACTGGGCTGAGCAGTCATTTCTCCTAGGACAAGGGCAGGAACGGAAGCCCTGGGGGTTTAGACTGTGGGGAGGGGTCAGAGACAGGGTAGGGGGAGGAGGGTGACAGCCAGAGAAAAGCAGGTCAGGATGGAGAAGCCACACAAGTAGTGATTTGCTAAACTACAAGTCAGAACCGTGCCTAGGACCCACTGGACTCCATGTCCGGGGTTCTTCCCACAGCATCACGCTCCCACACTGCTGCCCGCCTGGCAGGCCCGGTCCCGGGCACTGAGGGAAGGACGTGCCGGCGATCGTGCCGAGGGGGCACCGCTACGAGCAGGGAGTTTGCCTTGGAAGAAAGGCCCAGGAGGGCTTCACAGAGGAGGTGTTATAGACGCTGGCATTTAGAAGATGGGAGAGGACGTCTACCAGGAGTGGGGTGTGGCATAGCAGAGTGGGAATATGCCTAGCACTTTGGGGGGGGGGGGGGGTCTCACGGTGGGGAGGTGAGAGAAGGAGGGGGACACAGGCAGGGCGTAGTCTCCAACCCCGTGGCCCGCTCAGGACATGAAGAAATCAGGCGGAGGAAGGAAGAAGCCGACCTAGAAGGGGAGCTGGGCTCTGGGCTTGGGGTGCCGCGAGCAGAGGGGACCAGCTGCCAGCAATTGCGGCTCCTCCATTCAGCCTCTCTGGGAGCTGATTAGCAATTGTTCTTCCAGCTTCTTAAGAGGCCAGGGGATCGCAGGGAGGGAGGGGCAGGCCTGGAGAAGCTGCCAGGCTCGAGCAGCGGAAGGATGTGGACGCAATGTGGGAGGCACGGGGGTCCCTCGACTCCAGACAGCTACCTCCAACCCCTCAGGGCTCCCTCCAAACCTGGGAGACGGGGAAGGGAAACACTGCTGCAAATGCTGGGAGAAACCGAAGCCCGTGCGGAGGCAGAGAACCCGACATCGTGGGGTCCGGATGAAAGGGGCAATGGGAAAACAGCCTTGGATCAACTGGGGCTCGGCGTCTGGCTCCCTCTTCCCCCCTCAGTGGGGCTGTCCTGAGGGGGAGGCAGGGGCTAACGCAGCACCACCCAGGGAGGACAGGGCAGCCTTCCTGTCACCCCAGTGTGCCCAGACAAAGCCTCATGACAAGGTCCCTACCAGGCTTAGCACTCTGTGCGTGGCCCACGTCTCACCGCAGCAGCCACCAAACACGAGCCTTCTCTCTCTACAGTGTCTCCACTTCACCCCATCCCCTCTCTTTCTCTGTGTGTCTCTGTCTCTGTGTGTCTCTCCCAGGCTGGAGCTGTGCGACCTTCTCCTTAGGGAATTCTCTTCCTCCATTGTCCTATGAGCAGCTGGGACCCGACGGTCTCCCTCACCCTCGGAGGCTGTGAGACTGGGACCCCCAGTCTGCCCTTTGCTAACATCAACCCTAAACAGGCCCCTTCCACTTCCCCCAAGCCTGTGAGCAGGAGCAACACGGGCGGGCGAGAAGCTGCCACTGAAGACCCGAGATTTCCCACTCCTGGCCTCCCAGAAGCCAGCCCTTGGCCCAGACAGTGCTGGTCTTGGCCAGGACTCACCCAAAGGGAGACGCCGAGGACACGGATACCAGGGGACACGAGTGTACTCAGGCCGCCAGCGTGGGCTGGAGCCCTGATCCCGTCGCTGCTCTCCTGAGCTCCCTGAACAGGGCTTCTAGGCCTCGGCACTGCTGACATCCTGGCCTGGGTAGATCTGTCTCAGGGGGTGTCCGTGCATTGGAGGACGCTCAGCAGCATCCCCGTGGCACCCCCCGAGATGTGGCAACCAGAAATACCTCCAAACATCGACAAAGGCTTTCCAGGAGTAAAACCGCCCCAGCTGAAAAGCCACCGCCTTAGACACTCAGTTTTCTTTGTCTTCATTTACCCCATCAGTAAAATGGGAATTAATAGCGATGAGGGGAAAAGCTGGCTTGGAGTAGGTGTTTACTGAACGTGAGAATCGCTGGAAGTGCTTCACGCTTTTGTGCTTTAATTCACTGGATCTTTCCTGCTGCCTCAAAGGTAGGTATTAACCTCCCATCTTCCAGGGGAGGAAACAGACATTTAGAAGCTGAGTAACCAAGGTCTTACAGCTGAGCAGTGGTAGCTTCGCGCTAGGCTGGCAGGCTCGAAGCCCAGCTCCATAACCGCCGGGCAGGCGCCTGACCCGCAGGGCAACTTCGGGATGAGTGAGGCGGTGTCAGGAGCTGTCTCCGTGCTACAGACGGTATTAACCCCAGGCTCTCCATCCCGCAGGGGCCTGTGGGATCTCCTACCGCGGGAGTCAGCAGTCACTGAGCGGCTGCTCCGTTAATCGTTAATCCCAGCACAGAGCTCCCTCCCCAGGTTGGGAGGGGAATGGGCTGACCCAGAGTAACACGGCAAGGTCAGGGTGGTCTCTGGGCCTCTGGGCCCCCTGCTATGGCGTGGCCCTGGTTGGGTCCCAGCTGCCCAGTGACAGGTTCTCCCTGCCTCTGCCAGAAAGGTCATGAGGAGGAAGAAGGTGGATGAGGGGTGACGAGGGAAAGTGATGCAGAGGAAGAAGTCGACGTGGTGTCCCCTCCCTCTGCACGAACCCAAATTTGCATTATTTTTGACCTTTAAACACTTGAGAGAGGTAGTGCATCTGTACAGGCAGATAAGAGCAAGGGTTCTAAGTCAGACTGCCCAAGTTCCAATCCCAGCTCTGCCACTAGCCCGCTGTGTGTCTTTGCCCGAGCTACTTAACCTCTCTGCGCTCCGTTGTTTTCCTCTGTATAATGAAGCTAGCGATAGCCCTTGCATCAGGATTACAGGAGAAAGTGTCCACAAAGCACTTCATTGTGTAAGCAGGAGGCACAAAGCAGAATGATGACTGTTACTGGCTTTTGTCCTTAGTTAATAGGATTCGTTTCAGGCAAATGCTGACCCCATGCTCCCTCCCATGACCAAAAACAGAGGAGCTGAGTAATGCTGCCCCTTCAGGGGGAGGGTGAGCTCTCTGCTGTCCACAGCCCCCAGCCCCATGGACACTGGCTAAGGGAACACCACCTAGGGGTCTTGTGTGACTCCTGGTTCTGTGTGACTTTGGACAGTCACTGTCTGGGCCGCAGTCTCCTCACTTATAAAGGAGGCACATGGGGCTGGCGCAGCAGGAAGGTGCTATTCAAAGAAGCTGGATCCCACGTGACAACTGGGGTTCAAATCCTGGCTCAGACAGTCTGAAACACGCCAGCACACACGAGTGCTAAGACCCAACAGGCTGAAAACCTGGAGGAGGGGGATGGTGGCGTGGCCAGACCCAACGGAGGGTGCTCCTTCCCTGCCCATCCCTCTCGCGTGCACACACGCTCTATCTTGAATAAAAAGAAAAGTCATCCTACACAGATAAACGAATTAAATGGAAGTGACAGAACCTTGCAAATGTGAGGCCAAGTGCGAAGCAGCACAGAAAGCCACTGTGGGTCTGTTGATGGAAGCGCCCCCACAGCGGGCAAATCCACAGGGACGGGGCTGCATTCGTGGTTTCCAGGGGGGACGGGGTTTCTCTGGGGTGAGGAAAATGTCCAGGAACCAGACAGTAGTGATGACTGCATGGCCCAGGGACTACGCTAAAGCCCACCGAATTGTATACTTTGAAATCGTGATAGCCAACCTCGCTCCCTGGGGTTAGGCAGGTCCTGGCTGAAAATGTGGACGAGGCAGTCACCTCCTCTCTCTCTCTGTGGCCAGGATCCGACTGGAGCCCTCGTGCCCTCAGAGGCCAAGGCCACAGCCATCCCTGACTCCGATCACTCTTCCTAATCAGAGGGCTGTCGGCTTCCCTGCAGGTAGCAGCTGGCCAGGAAGACCCCAGCCCCATGGCACTCAGACACCCCCAGTTGCTCCCACTCCTGCGGTCTCTGGCCTGGGTCTGTTCATTTCCTGCATGGGGAGGCTGGATCACAGCCCTAGCCCCAGGGCACCCTCCTCATGTCCTGGGGTCTCTGCAGAGGCCAACACTGGCAGATGGGGGCATGGCCCCAGTACTGCATGGCCTGTCCATATACAGGGGCCCCTCACCTCAGCCCCCCACACCCAGCCCAACTGCTCTGCTCGGCTCATAGCACCCACTGGGCCTGGTGGGCCTGGAGTGGATCACGCCTTGTACGCAGCCCCTCAGGAATCTTTGATGTGTGCCATGACTCCTGGAACTTGAAGACATTTGACTTCATCACTCAAGATGGTGCCCATCTGCCTTGAGTCCAAGAAAAGTGTTCCCTCCCCAGCCCTTTGGTCCTGCTCGGGGGTGGAGAACATGTTTTCATCAGCTCTAAGCCAGGCCTGCTTAGGATATGGGGGAGGCCCAGGAAGAAATCTGTGTTGAGGAAGGCACGTCCTCTGCACACCTACGTGTTCTTGTCAATGCACCCATAGCTCAGTGCTCGTGTGGACCTCGGCCTGTGTCCCCATGTGTACATGCAAATACATGTTTGTTGACATGGGAATCTATACAATCAGTGCAAGGCCTAGCTCCCTGTGTCCATGTTCCTGACTGTGCGCACCAGGCTATGTGCATGAAGCTGCTGGTGCCAAGCTGTTCGCACCTATCTGAACCTGACGGGCTGTGCTTACATGTCTCCTGTACCCACACCTGAGCACACGTGTCTTTTCTGTGTGAGGAGTGTTGTACAGCAGAGTGGGAAGGGCATGGCCAGGCCTTGGAGCGTGGCCATGAGCTCAGACTCCAGAACCCACTGCACATGGCAGTCAGGGCATTGAGCCACCATGGAAGGCACAGATGCTGGAAGGAACAACCACTCCAGCACCACTGTCACCCACAAGGCCAGCACCAGCTCTGCCCAGGGGCTGGAGTTCCAGGAGCCCCAAAGGCCTGGACGAGCTGATGGCTCCAACTCCCACCAGGTACCAGGGACAGCCCAAACTCAGAGGGAGGAAGGGAGTGACTGAGGTGACCCAGAGCGCCAGGGGCAGGCCCCACCCACAGCTGCTCCACATACTCTCCTGGGGCTCCCAGAGTGGAGATAGCGGCGGATAGGGAAGACCACCTTAGGTGCCCAGGCATCTGTATACAAGGCCACACACAGGTGTGAGGCCACACACAGGGGGGCGAGGGGTCAGAGTAGGGGTAACAAGGCACTTACTGTCTGAAGAGCCTCCAGCTCTGTGCCCCAGGGCCCCACCCTGGCATCCCCCTTTCTCCTGTGGGGCAACAGCCATGGCCCCAGCCCCTCAGGCCCGGTCCTGGAGGCAGCAGACACAGCCTGCTGAGGCTCAGGTGACAATGTCTAGTGAGGGATAAGCTGCCCACTGTCACTTGAGTGACTCCAGCACTCACAGCACACACTAGGTAGTGGTGGGAGGTGGAGGGGCTACTTAGACAAGGGGGTCCCCAAAGAACCCAAGTGATTATGGTTCCAACTGTTCCACTTTGCAGAGAAAGAAACTGAGACCCAGGGAGCCCAAGGACACACCGAAGGTACAAACTGAATCTGGAAATGCAGACTGATGCAGAAGCCTGGCCCAGGCCTGCCCTGTTCTTATACTGCCCCCTTGTGGTCGCATGAGGCATTGCCACCCAGTCATCCAGCCGCTCACCTGCATTAGGCCCACCTGGGCACAGGCCTGCTTTTCTCCTCAAGCAGCTCACCTCAACCCTGCCCCTGGGTCCTGTGCCCGCCCTGCTTCTCAGTCTGGCGAATCCTCAAGGGCAAAGGACACCCCAGTGTGTCCACCAAGGGCTGGCCCCCTTGGGCTGGGACACCTGGAGGGGTGAGTGACTTGGCAGCCCTTTGGCTGCTCTGGCACCATCTTCTGTCCTCACCCTCTTGCCCCCTCTTTTGTAGATTACTGATGACATTCTCTTTCTGGAAACGCTCCCCTTTCTTGGCCCCATGGTGCTGCATGCTCCTGGTGCTCCTGGCCCTCCCGCTGTGCACCCCTCCCCCATCTAGACACTCCCTCTTCCTGACAGCGGGCGTTCCCCAGCCTCTCACCCTCCCCCACCCGGGCTCCTGCTTGGGTTCAGAGCCAGGACACTTCCCAGGCAGGCAGACGCCTTAGAGCACCTCGGACCAGGAGCACGTGCGTACGTACACGCGTGTGCACACACACGGAGGAAATGTCACTGTCTGTGAAGCCAACCATCTGGTGATAACATTTTCATAAGACACGTGCTACCCTTTTACAGTCGAGTCTCCTTTTCACACACACAGCTTGGACAAGCACCATGACTGCTTAATGCTTAGGGCTTCTGAGGGCCCGCCTGGGTGTCCTTGTCTACGCATGACCTTCCCCCACCTGTCGACCTGCCGCTAACCTCCCAGCTCCCACGTGGACATCTCCAGACCTGATTTCAGCTGCCTCCCCAATACCTCCCTGGGTGTGCCCCAGCCCTGAGGCTCCACAGATCCAGTGCAGACTCGTCACTGCACCCCAGAGCCCCCTCATTGCCATCATGCTCACCTCCTCTGGCTCCCTACCCAACATGGCCAGTCCCTCACCAGCACCTGGTGACTCAATCTCCTCAACAGCTCTGAATCCTCGCCACCCACTCCCTGTCATCCCTCCCGGCTGGCCTGCCTCCTGCCTCAGTCTCCTCTCCTTACACATCACTCACATGCCCATCAGACCATGCTGCCTCCTGTCTAAGCCTGTTCCAGATTCCTGTTCCTAGAGTAAAGGCCACACTCCTAAGACTGGCCTGGCCCCCTGCAGACTCATCTCTCACCTCCCAGCTCTCACACCTGCTGAAATGTGCTCACATTTGAGGGCTCTTGAATAGACCAAGCAGGAGGGTGGTCAGGCTGGCATGGTGGTTGAAGGTTGGTCGTGCCTCCCAGGACTTCAGAGCAGGTGATGACCCTGAAGTTGTCTTAGTGGGGTCTCTGCCACTGAAGGCCGCCAATCTGCAGGTGGCCCCAGACTAGCTTGGATACCTCCCATGGGCACTCCGACCCTCTCACTGTCACTGGTGTCACTGGGCTGGTCCTACTGCGAGCACGTTCTGCACCTGGCTCACAAGGGGAGGCAGGAAGCAGAACTTGAGGAGCTCTCAGCCTCAGGAACACTGGGGTTCCTTTGGTCCCTGAAACCCTGTCCAGGGAGTTCCAGTTCTCTGGCCTGGGTGTCCCGCAGAGGCTCAGCTATAGTTCCCAGAAGTCAGTCTGGACCCAATGGCGCGGTGGCCAGCACAGCCACCAGGGGGCAGTGCTGCCCCACACACGGACCTGGGGCCCTGTCTTTGTGTTCTAACTGCGTGGGTCTCTCAGGGAGTCTTGTGTTTGTGTCTGTGTATGTGACTGCATACTACTCAGCGTGTCTCTGGATGGGGTGTTTGGCCAGCTGGTATCTGGTCCATTCTTCTCACATCTGGGTCCCCCAACTCCTACCCCAGGAAGGGGTGTCCTGGCTGCTCTGTGGAGCCTGGGGAAGAATGAAAAAGAGCACAGCCCCACCTTCTGTTGTTTTTTTCCTCTTCTTTTCTTTTTTTTTTTTTTTTTTTTTTCCCTTTCTTTTTTGGAGAGATTTTTGCTATATGGAGCATGTGCTTGACAGAGAGAGAGAGAGACAGAAAGTGAGAAATCACCCCTCAGTGGGATGGCCACATGGTAATCCCTTCTCTATTCTCCTCCTGGGATTTTGGGCATGCACATACATGCACCTGGCATGAGTTTGAAGCCACCAGGTCTGGGACTCAAACCACAGTCAACTACATGGGAGTCCAGCAACGTAACCATTACACCATCTGCTGGTCCCCAGCACCACCTTCTGAAAAGACTACCACCATCACCCCCCACGAGCCTCACTGGCCACACTTGGACCTCAGGCACCCACTGATTAGTGTAGTGACAGTGAGAATGACTCGTGGTCCTCGTTATTGTCAGGAGCCAGGGCTGATGCTGGCCTGCAGGGCCTCTGTGGGCCAGAAGCCCCTTCCCCAGCCCCCCTCCCCATCTTCCCCTGCCCACCCACACAGTACAGCAAGCCAGGCCAATCCACTCCAGATCACAGAGGTGGTGTGTGGGTTGGCTGGGCCCTGAGCTGGACACAGGGCTCCCTTCCCTGGTGACTCCACCCCACCCCAGCTTCACAGGCCAGGCCCAGGGGTGAGGGTACCCTGCCTGCAGCTGTAACTGAGGTCATGCCTGGGAATGAGGGTGCTTTGGGGAGGAGCGGTCCTGTGGTCTGGGGTGGCAAGGAGAAAGGAGGCTTTTTACAGCTGTACTTAGGACAGGACTTGGAGGACAGGAAAAACGTGCCTGCAAGAGAACAGCAAGTGCAAAGGCGGGTGTGAGAGCACCGCCGGCCTCGGCGCCTCAGTGCAGGGCCTGCAGGGCCTGCAGACCCAGAGCGCGGGGACACAGAAGAGGCAGTGCACAGGGCGAAGCTTTCTCCCAAGCAGCCTGCTTTGGGGCTGACCAACCCACTCCATCCCAACGCCAACGCTGGAGTCTTGGGATTCACACCGAGCCCCTGCAGTCCGCTAAGAGCCAGGAACCCAGGGGATTTCTGCAGCTGGAGGAGGAGGGAGAAGGGGCTGAAATTCGTCCGTGGCGCATCTCATATTCTAGACCTAAGCGAGGCATGCACAGAGTTAGAGGCCCGCACCGAGTCGGGCGAAAGCGTTTCGGGCACGCAGAGGTAGGAGAGAGAACGGAGAGAGTCGCCAGGGGGGAAATAAAGGGAAGCGAGGCTCAGAGGCAGGGCGCTGAGGAAGGCGCGCAGAACCGAGCAGAGGTGCGAGGCGAGGGGGCAGGGAGAACTTTCTGGGCCTCCCTCGTCGCGGCCTCTTGGGCAATCAGGCCGGCAGGAGGCAGGTGGTCCGGGGCAGACAATGGCGCGGAGGAGTGCGGAACCTGGGACTAAATTTGGCGTTGCCTTTGCAGGGCGCGGGGCCGCCGTTCATCTCGATGCAAAGGAGAGACGAAATGAATATGCAGCGCGCGGGCTGTAATTGGGCCGCCGCGGCCGCCGCCGCCGCCGCCGCCGCCGCACTGTAATTTTCCAAACAGGATCTTGCAATCAGGGCCTTATTCATTAGCGCATAAACAATTTTGTTTCTCGGCACTCGAGCCTGTCAATCACGCCGAGAGGGAACATCTTGGCCGGAGGCGCGGGCCGCCGCGCGCGCTCCCACGCGCGCCCCCTCGAGCGCCGCCAAGTGGCTTTGTGCCCGGGAGGCCCTTGGGTGCTGGGACGGAAGGGGCTGGAAGCACGCTTGGGGTGCCTAGTCCCGCGATGGGGAGTGGGCAGCAGAGGAGAGAGCGCGTTTGGGTGCCCACCGCAATGGCTCTGAGTTCTCTGACCCCTGGCTCTGTCCCAGGGCCATCCCCACCTGTCCCTCCCAGCCTCAGTTTGCCCCTCTGTAAGATGCCTTGGCTGCGCTTGCTGTCCAGAACTGGCGGGGTGTGTGTGGCGGGGGGGGGGGGGGGTTTCCGGACTGGATAAAGGACCACTGTGCTTTGGTTGCTGAGGCTGGGGGGCTGGGGGTGCTTTGAGGTGCAGGGGGCATCTGACTCCTTTTATTTTCTTTTAAAGAATTATTTTGTTTGGGACCAGCAGTTGGCGTAATGGCTATCTCCCTGGACTCCCATGTAGGCGACCGAGGTTCGAGTCCCAGACCAGGTGGCTTAAACTCACAAGGGGCACGTGTGCGTGTGTGCCCAAGATCCTGAGAGGAGAATGCAGCGTGGCCATTCCCCACCACCACCCTCCGGGGGGAAATTTCTCGGTTCCTGTCTCTTCGTCTCTCTCTGTCTTTCTGGGTGAGTACACGCACCCTATAGCAAAAACCTCTCTCTCAAAAAGAAAAAAAAATTGTCTTGTTTAACTTTATTTATTTATTTGTTTATTTTAATTTGACCAGAGAGGGACAAAGTGACAGAGAGAGACAAAGAGAAAGGGAAAGTGAGAAAGCCAGCTGCCAGGTCCAGGACTTGAACCTCAGTTGAACCTCAGTCAGCCAAGTGGGAATCCAGCACTCTTAACCACCAGGCCACCTGCCGGCCCCCTGGCTCCTTTTATTAATGGGGTGGATGAGGGCCTTCTAGTAAGGCTCCTGCTCCCCTCCCCGCAGTGGGGCAGCACCTGTGGCTCTGCCTGTGGGTGAGGACCCAGAGCAGCTCTCCAGAGCCCTGGGATCATCCACAAAGGGGCAGGCATGGCCAGGGGTGGGGGGCTCCAGGGCACCTGTGCGTCTGCAGATCAGCGTGCAACTTCACTCAGAGGCCTCAGTGCCTGTGTGTGGTTGCAACTGTGTGTCATGACACTCTGAGCGGGTGTTTGTGTCTTCCCCGTCTGTCTCCTGAGCCCATAGAGCTGAGATGGCTGGCTGCTGTGGCCAGGGGACAGGATTGAGTGAGGCTCCCTGAGCAGAGCTGTGTGTTCATGTGTGTGTGTGTGTGTGTGTGTGTGTGTGTGTTTGTGTGTGTGTGAAAGAGAGAGAGAGAGCGCAGGTGTGGGCCTTGGGGGCCCCTGGTGACCTGGCAGGGGTCACCCTGCCATTGTATGGGGGTGGCCCAGATGCTGGGGCTGTTTCTCTCAGGTCAGACTACCCCGGGGCCTCTTCCCTGGTTACCCCTCCATCAGCCCCTCTTCCCCAGCACACCTATGGGCAGGCCCTGGGGAGAAGGGTTCACCCTGCCCACCTCTCTGCCCTCCTCCAGCCCCTCAGAGGCTCCTTTAGGGGGTGCCGAGACAACCCCTTCCACTCCCTCCACTGGGAGAGCCCCAAGACTCAGGAGTTTCAGGGAGAGTTCTCAGCCCCACTTTGCTGGGCAGACCCACTGCACGGATGAGAAACCAAGACCCAGGACAGGAAGCAAGGAGGCCTGCCTGAGATCCCTCGGCACAGGGGCAGCAGAGCCAGGATTTGAACTTCGTGCTCTGGCTGGTCCCAGAGCAGGGGGTGAGGGCCTGATTTCCCTAAACCCACACACATACTCCCCAGACCAAGCCTAAAGGCCAGCTAGCCAGGGGCAGAGGCAGCAGTCATGGTGGGTCCCAAACTCTGCCCTCTACGGTCCTGACTGCACAGGCACAAAGAATGTGAGGATGTGCCGGTGGCCAGCTGACAGCTCTCAGTTTCTGCCCAGACACCCTCTTCACAGCTCTAGCCCCAGTCCGGATGCCACCCCACCCACCCG
Organism: Tupaia tana; assembly: GCA_026018925.1. Taxonomy (NCBI): domain Eukaryota; kingdom Metazoa; phylum Chordata; class Mammalia; order Scandentia; family Tupaiidae; genus Tupaia; species Tupaia tana. The sequence continues at coordinate 94,505,037 of JAKSZU010000013.1, forward strand.
TCACCCCCAGCACCGGGCCAGGAAGGGAGGCGGCCCTGGAAGGGGCTGTGGGGGAAGCACGGAGTCCGGAAGTCCAGAGGAACAGTCTTCAACCTGTGAATCCGCCCGGCCCACAGCCTCCCTGCTCCTGCGTGTCTCAAGTCTCCTGTCTTGTCGCTCCGCTGACCCCGGTCTGTGTGGGCCCAGGCTATCTGTGAGGCAGCTGCCATGGTCAGGTCCCAAGGAACAACTGGCTGACACTTCCTCACATTGGGCAGAGGTGGACACAATGGCTGTGGGCCTGAGACCAAGGTTTGAGCCCCAATTCTGCCACTTCCTGGCTCGGTGACCTCAGACAAGTCAACAACTCTGGGCCTCAGTGTCCTCATCTGTAAAAGATGAGAACACCCACTTGGCACCGACTGGGCCCACTTCCCTAGCACAGGGGCTTGGTAAATGATAGGATGAAGTAGAACTCAAAGGAAGAGACACCCCGGAGCCAGGTTTAGCCCCGAGCCGGAACCTCAGAAACACATTCCAGACCTTTCCCTCAAGAGGAAGCCCTGTCAGACTCCCTCCTGCTGGAAGCAACCCAGTCAGCTTCTAAACAAAATCCACACAAGTTTGTCCTTCTGGGAAACGGTCCCTTTCCCAGCCCTGAGCGACCCTTTCTGTGAGCAGTGGGGTCCCGGGGCCATCAGGTGGCACTGTCCTGGGAGCAGGCCACCCTGCCCACCTATGGAGGTACAGCTCGAAGCCCAGAGGGTCAAAGCCTCTTTCACCGACTGGGAAGCGAAGGGGTCAGGTCTGGAACCCACACCCTCCAGCCCCGAGTACAGTGCTCCCTGTCCCTGCTCCCAACCTAGGCCTTCAAGTTGGGAACAGGTGTTCACAGGGTCACTTCAGGTTGAGGATGCCCCAGTCCAGCCTCCTCCACTGCCAGGGCATCATTGGCACCAGCTGCCCCTCCTGCAGGGCGGCTGGACCGAGTGCACTCTGGGACGATGGTCCAACCCAGGTTCTTTGGGACTTAATGGGTCCGAGGCCCCGAGCAAACGAGACTAGGGTGACTGGAGGAGAGGACTGTGGGGGAAAAAGAAACCACGAGATTTCCTTAAGAAGTCCTTCTATAGGGCCCATCCGGTCCCCACCTGGTCCCCGACCTCCTCCCTCTTTGGGCTTTACTTGCATCTTGATTACCTGGGTGGCACAGTCAGTGGAAAGAGCTCAGAGGGCCATCAGCAGTGTGGCTGTAGAGTGTCACCCAGCGTCGCTGAGCCTCAGCTTCCTCATCAGGGAGCTTAGGAAGTAGTACTCCACGCCTGGTGCAGTTCCACGCTGGCACCCAGGCAGGGCCTCCCCACAGCATGAGTTCAGGGAGTCTGCTGAGTGCCAAACACGGGGGAGGGCTGAACTGAAGAAGACAGGCAGCTAAGCCTTTTCCCATGTGGCCTGTCAGCTGGTCCCCAAGGCCTCTCTGCAGACCCAGCTCTACTTAGTCCCTTACTACTGGTGGGTGGCCTCCAGAGCCTAGAGCTGCATGTCCCATGCAGTCGCCACCGGCCACATAGGGCCACAGAGCCCTTAGCATATGGCTAGTCTAAATGGAGGTGTGGGTGTGGGGTACACACTGCCTTTTCTTTTTAAAAGATTTTTGCTATAGGCACATGTGCTCGCCAGAGAGACAGGGAGACACAAAGCAAGAAATCACCCCTCAGGAGGGATGGCCACGCTGCATTCCCTTCTCCTCTTGGGATTTTGGGCATGCACACACACGCTCCTGGTATGAGTTTTAAGCCACCAGGTCTAGGATTCGAACTGTGGTCAACTACATGGGAGTCTAGTGATGTAATATTATGCCATCTGCTGGTCTGCACACTGCCTTTAGAGACTTCATACTCCAAAAAGGGGAAAGTAAAATATCTCATTAATAATATTTATACAGATGACCTGACGTGTTAGCACTATAGACATATGGGGTGAGCAAGATCTGCAACCAAAACTCACTGCCGTTGCCCTTTTGACATTTTTAGTGTGTTGCTGGAAAATGTAAAATGACTTGACTTGCGTCGATGGCCTGTGAGATATTTCTACTGACAGCAGCGGTCTAGAAGATGCTGCAGGCCCCAGCCCCAGGGTCAGGTGAAGATCCAGGACACCCAGTTAAAATGACTCCGGTGCACTCAGGGTCAGGGCATAGCTTATGGTATCTACCTTGGTTTCCCCTATCCGGTGTTCCAATTCCTCCAGCCCTTGGCGTCCTGCACCCTGCATCCCACCTGGAATCACCCATGGCCCATACCTGAGCTAGCCGGCACCTGCAAGGGCCACATCTGCCACCTCAGAAGTCCTTGGGGGCCTCACACATAATGTCCACCGTCTGGCCACCTCAGATTTAATCCCACCGATCATCTTCCCGTCTGCATCACTCTTGGCCCTTCCCCTCTCCCCGTCCCTCCTCCGCTCCTCTAGTCCAGTCTCGTTCATACGTTCAGCAAATGTCTCCTGAGCACCTGCAAATCCGGCGTCTTGGTGTTCGATACACCTCAGTGACCGAGGCAGACAAATCCTCTGTCCATCACACTGTCTGTCACAGTGGGGACACCAGGCCATGGACAGCAAGCATTAAATTGGGTACACGATTTACAAAGGAGGTGTAAATGCTAAAAGAAAAAAATAGAGCCAGGTGAGGAGGAGTCTCCATGCCTCCAGTCTCACCCCTCTGACCCGTCTCCGTGGGCTGTGGAGGGATCGCAGGTCCAACCGTGCCATCTCTCTGCTTCAAAAGCCCTCCGTGGCTCCCGAGTGCTTCCAGGTAAAAATCTAAGCTCCCTAGCCTGGCACACAGAGCCCTGCCAACTTTATGCCCCTGCCCGGAAGCTCCCTGGCATGCTCTCTGGTGCCACCCTGGCTTTCCGTCTCCCAAACACACCCTTCCTGCATGCTTACGCTCTCACGCTTAAACTCCCTTCCCTGTCAGGGCAGTCTGTGGCTGGCCACCTCGAACCTGCCATCCCAAGACTCTGTGCATGTTCCAGCCACACGGCTGCAGCTGCCATAGAGCGCATGTGGACTCCATGAACAGGCACGCTGCGTTCCCACGTGTCCCCCCACCCTCAGAGAGGCCCAGGCGGGCACAGGGACTGCCCAGGTATGTCTGACTTCCCAAAGCCTCAGCAGGAACAAGCGCGATTCAGGAAGTCGCCATGGCAACCGCAGGGCCCTCGTGCCATCTCCTGCAATCAGCGCTGGGACCCAGCCACCCGCTGGGCTTCCTGGAGATATGATGGGAGGCTGGGGGAGGGGGCAGGGGGGACCCTCTTAAGCCTCCCTCTCCTTTCCTCACCTCTCCTCCCTCTGCCCACCCAGCATGGCATGTGGGAGAGGGCTGCCCGAACTGGAAGCAGGGACTGGAGTTCCGGTCTCAGATAAGCCACCGACACCTTACGTGGCCTTGGGTAGACCCTTTCTCTGTGTGCACTTCTGCTTCCCCATCCGTGAGATGTTTCAGGGTCTCCGTGGGGCCTGGGGAAATGGCGTGACTCGTATTAGGTGCTCAACTAATGCTGTAGGAGGTGGGGGGAGTCTAAAATAACCCCTTGCCCTCACAGGGTTTCAAGGTGTGCTCCCATCCGACAGGTTTGCGACAGCGCTCGGGTGGATTTTTTCATGTTAGTTTGACTGAAGAGGAGCCTGAGGTCAGAGAGGTGCAGAGAAGGGCCAGGGCCATGAGCCCAGCTGGCCGGAGGACACAGGGATACTGGGGAAGCCCAGGAGAAAGACTTTGCGGGAGGGGTGGTGCTGCCAGCACAGACAAGGAGCCCGTCTCCATCCTACTTCCTAGTCGGAGTCTGGCCCTGGTGTCCGGGGTTGGAGACGGAGTGGAGAAGGTCTCCCCAGTCCCAGGACATTACTCAGTGGACGGGGCCCTAGACTGGGAGGCAGGGGGCCTGGATGCCGGTCCCGACTGGCCGTGTAACCTCAGGGGAGGAGTTCGCTTGCCATCTCTGGTCCTCATTTACCTGGTACCCGAGATCAGAAGCTCTCCAGGTGACCCCAAGGGCACATCTTTCTCCCTTGGGCTGTGGTTCCTGTTCTGTGGCGGCGACGCTGGGCAACAGTGTCCTGGGAATCTGCCGGATACACAGCCCTCTCCCGCCTACCGATGGGAGCACCAGAAACAAAACAGGACTGTCCTCCTGGCCTCGCCACAGCCCTGAGTTTCTTTGTTATGATGCCAGTGCCTTGTTCTCTGTCTGCCTTCAATTCTTGCCAGAAAAGCACCCACACAAGGGAAGACGTGCCACGTGTTCACCGCTCTGTGCCCGCTCGTGTTATGTCCCCATGGAATCGCCACAAGCACTCTGCAGAGCAGGGATCACTGCCTACACTGCACGGTTGAGGAAATGAAGGCTCAGAGAGGTAGAGCGACTCACTCAACGTCACACAGCTAATGAGAGGCCAAGCTGCAATGTACACCCAGGCCTTTGTGATCTTACAGCCCAGCAGAAAGACAATCCTCAGTTTCTGCTTTCCCTGGTGCCTCCTCCCGCTCAGTGACAGCTCAGTTGCCTGATGCCCTCTTCCTCCCCTTCTGGGACCCCAGGAGCTGCCCTGGCACCCCTTCCTCATCCAGAAAAGATGTTTAGACTCAGAAACACAGAGGTCGGAGAACCTTTGGAATGGCCCAGGTGAGTCTATCTCCCTCCACACAGATGGGGAATCTGAGGTCCTACGAGGCAGAGGCAGAGCTGAGACTCACGGAGCATGGTGGAAGGTGGGCTCCACCTGAAGGCCCCCAGAGGCTCTCAGAAAGAAGAGGATCAGTGGGTCCCCTGGGGCAGGCAGGTCGCTGGTTGGGGCTGGAAGGGTTTAGAACTGGACTGACAGAGAGGAGAGGGAGCAGGCCAGATACGAGGGTGGGGGTTGGGCAGCCTGGCTGAGTCGAGGGGTCAGGCCACCTTGGCCTGGCTCCCATCTCCAGCCCCAGGGTGAGCGCTTGAGGTGGAGCTGAAACATTCAAGCAGCTTCCGCCCCTTTGTTGGGAGTGATGTCGCCCATTTCCTGGATGTCCAAGAACCGGCTTCAAACAATAGCGCTGTCAGGAAGCCAGGAAGGGGCTGCTGCCCTGGGCCTGGGCCTGCCCCATCCCTCCCCACCTCCCGAGACCTGGCCAGACTGTCCTTTATGCTTATCTCTTTGCGACTGATGCCTCACTCTGCCTTTAGTCCGCTGTGTTCTGTGGACAGGCCCCTTAACTTCTCTGGGCCTCAGGTCCCCATCCCAAACGGGAGTGTGTCCCTCCCTAGCAGAGTTGGTGTGCTAATCAGAGGAGACCACAGTAGTAGCAGCAGCAGCCATGGCCGACATGCCATGCCAGATAAACCTGTGGAAATGCTTGGCACGTGGTTGCATCTGGAAAATCTGAGTCGCCTCCGAGTCATGGTCAATTCACATCAGCCAGCCTACTGAGAGCCAAACATTTCCACAAGCATTACTGAGACTTCCGGTTTAGGAATCTGACAGAATTGGGTTTAAACCCCAGTTCTGCCACTTCTTGTCGCTGTGTGACCAGGGACAGTGACAGAGCCTTTCTGGCCTTCAGTGTCTTCTCCTGTAAAATAGGAATAATAATAATGCCCGTGTCATGGCATCATTGCAGGAAACCAATAGGCCAATAAATGTAAACCACTGGGGCACTGTCTGGCAAAGAGTAGGCCCCCAAGAGAGGTTAACTATTACTGTTATTATTATTGGCACCATGGGCTTCCACGGTCCCACTTTCATGTCTTCGCTCAAATTACTCCTCCTGCCTCCAAGCCCTCCCTCTCTATTTCCCATGCATCTGGTTCTGCAAAACTTTTATTCACGATAGAGGGTTTCTAAGTGCAGAGAGTCAGCCCTCCACAGAGTCTCATCATGCCATGACCCCTTCCTCCTTCCAGTCCTCCAGATGTCTCTCAAGCTCTCACGTGTGCCTGGCACGTTTCACGCTGCCCAGCTGGGGATTCAAACCGCAGTTGGCACGTGGGACTCAGCTGCTCTCCAGGGCGTTACCCCTGTGCCGCAGAGCTAGCTCTGCATAGATTTTTTTTTTCTTTTAATTTAGTCAGGGACACGTGTACTTGCCAGACAGACAAAGAGAGAGGGGAAGGGAGAGAGCACTCCCATGGGGTTTGGTCATGCCACAACCCCTCCTCCATTTTCTCCATCCTGTCAGGAAGTGAGCCACCACGTGCACACGTGCCTGGCATGTTGTTCAAGCTGCTGAGTCTGAGATGTGAACCATGCAGTCGGCCATGTAGCATCCAGCTCCCTTAACCACTACGCCACAGGGCCCAGTAGATACGTTTTTAGTCTCTAGTTGCAGACCCACTCAGTACAGGGTGAGTGAGGGAGTCAAAGGTCTAGACTCAGTCCTGATTTTACAATTGAGTCCTGCCCATTAGGGCCTCAGCTTCCTCCACTCACCCCTCTGTGAAGTAAAGGGACACGTGGTACCCAAGGGCCTCCCGCTTTGGTGCTCCGAGCTCACCCAGTCCTCCTTTTGACTCTTAATGTTGGACTTGCCAGCCGGTGGGAACCCACACCAAGCGGGAGAGGGTGTCTGCATCCCGGTTCATCAGCAGGCTGGAATCGTCCCCAAAAGTCAAACACTGCACAACTGATTCAAGCTGTCTCGGGGCTTGGGAGCGGATGGGTGCCTTTGTCAAGAAACATGGTCTTTTCATTAAGGCCATTGTCCGCCAATTAGCCCAGCACTGATTCACAGGGAATGCCATGCTGGGGGCCGCCGTTCAGACGGTCTGCGGCTGGGCCATTGTGTTCCTTTGGCCCTGCTCCCCTTGCTTGGAAAAAACCTCAGTTCCACAGTGCCCAGTCTGCCTTGGAACCCCACCGTCAAGTGCACCTGTCAACCAAGGAGGTCACATCTGTTGCCCACTCATTCAGCTCTAGACAGTCTACAACCATCTTGTTACTCAATCCACAAAACCATGTTGAAAGGGAAGCACTTTTGTTATCGTTTCTCAGAGGAAGAAACTAAACCTTGGAGAATGGAAGTGTGTTTCTTTTTTTTTGGAAAGGTTTTTCCGCTATAGGGCGCGTGCGCTCGCCAGACAGAGAGAGACATAGAGACAGAAAGCGAGAAATCACCCCCCAGGGGTATGGTCACGCGGCAATCCCTTCTTCTCCATTCTCCTCTCGGGATCTTGGGCACGCATGCACACGCGCCCGGCATGAGTTTTAAGCCACCGGGTCCGGGACGCGAACCGCGGTCGACTACGTGGGAGTCCAGTGACATAGCCATTACACTAACTGCTGGTTCCCTGGAAGTGTGTTTCTTGAGTCCCATGGACTGCAGCCATCTGCAGCGGGTTTTTCAAATAAGCTTAGAGCTGTGTGGCCTTGGGCCAGTCACTTTGCCCTCCATTTTCTCCTTGTCCTTCCTCAAACAACCATTAAAGTCATCCAATTCACTAGCTCCAAATTTACAACTCGGCATGGAGCAATAAATGTTGGAACCAGTCCAGGTGTTCCAGGTGTTGGAGCCAGTCAGGCCGGGGTTTTAGTTCTGCTTCTGACATAGATAAAATACACAGTCCCTGCCTTGAACACCACAAGTCAAGAAAGGGAGAATAGTAACTATAGTCATTGTGTAATTTGACACACGAGGGAGACATGTCTGATAGAAATTCTTAAGCCAAGGGACCAGCAGATGGAGTAACAGTTACATCATTGGACTCCCATGGCTGATAACAGTTCAAGTCCTAGACCCGGCAGTTTGAAATATGCCCGGTGTATGTGCATGTCCAAAATCCCAAGAGGAGAATGGAAGAGAAAAGGATTACAATGTGGTCATCCACCCCATGGAGGGGGTGCGAGGAGAATTTCTCGCTTTCTTCTCTTTGTCTCTCTATCCCTCTTTATCTCTGCTACAGGCAGGCATGTGTCCTATAGCAAAAATCTCTCTAAGAAAAAGAGAAAGAAAAAGAAATTCTCATGCCAATATAGAGTCACTTCAGTCCTCTCAGTAGCTGCTCAGGACTGCATCATGTGACTCCACCGCAACTGGTCTGCAGCTAGTGGACATGGGCTTTCTCTCTTCCTCTCTCTCTCTCTCCCTCTCTCCATTTTTTATAAACAATGTTGCAATGAACATCTTTGAACACATCTTAAGACACCTGAATCAGTGCTTCCATAGTATAAATGTCTACACGTGTGGAACGGTGGTCCCTGCACTTTGTATTTTCATAGACGTAGCAAACTGCTGGGACCAGGAGTTGGTGTAATGGCTATGTTGCTGGACTCCCATGTAGTTGACCGTGGTTCAAGTCCAAGATCCAGTGGCTTAAACTCATGCTGGGCACATGTGTGTGCATGCCCAAGATCCTGAGAGGAGAATGTAGGAGAAAGGATTGCGGCGTGGCCATCACCCTTGGGGATTTCTTGCTTTCTGTCTCTCTGCCTCTCTCTGTCTGGCGAGTGCACGCATCCTATAGCAAAAATCTCTCAAAAAAAAAAAAAAAAAAAAAAAAGACGCAACAAACTGCCTTCCTAACAGAAGGTATCAATGCATCAATTTCTGTTTCTACCACCAGGGTGGATGAGTATCCATTTCTCTACCTCTGGAGCTATACTTGGTATTTTCTACTTTTCATATTGTTGTGAACTAATGAAATCCATCTCATCCTGGTTTTAGTTTCCATTATTCTGATTGTGAGTGAGGCTAGACATCTTTTCACATGTTTACTGTGATTTTTCTTTCTATAAATTGCCTGTTCATGGTCTTTGTATAAATTTCTATTAGGGTGTTTATCTCCCTACCACATTCTGCTTCACTTCTGTCTCAAGCTGTGTGTGTGTATGTGTGTTGGTTTGTTTTTAAAGCTATCGCCACCACACCCAACTCTTTCAGACAGTCTTGCTTTGTCATCCATGCTGGCCACAGGCTTGCAATCCTCCTGCTTCAGCCTCCCAAGTAGCTGAGACTCCAGGGACACAGGCTACCATGCCCAGCTTTTTAGGGTGAGCCGGGAATTGAACTTGGGCCTCCCATATGGCCACACCTTGCCAAGCCACATCCAGCATCCATGCGTGCTGCCGTGACTGGGCCCTCTCGAGTTTTTGATCCCACTTCTGATGCTCAGGTCTCCTCTAGTATTGCAAGGACTACTCCCCAATCCTGTTGATTAATCGTCCCAATTCAGCCCTCCAAGCAGCAGCAGTTCCAGCCAGCCTGGACCCGAGGAGACAGGGGATTCAGACTGAACTTGGACCCAATAAAATGGCAGTTCAAGTAGAAGATGATTGGCAAAGGTTTCTCTTTTCAAATCAAAGCCTTTATAATAATCCCCTAACCACACTCACCCTTAAACCATAAAGTTACAAGAAACAATGTCTGTGGAAGGAAATGGAAGACAACATCTCAGAATCTCCTCCACATCTTGTCCTTCAAATGTCCTTGTGGGCGATCTATGTAAAACAAGACCCAAAATGCCCTTTTCATCTTAATGAAATTTCCAAAATGAACTACCCAGGTTATTAGATCTACTTCAAGAAAATCACCAGGATTCCACCACCTCTCCCCCAATAAGTTAGCTAACAGAAACACTATGTTGTATATAATTCTTGACAAGGAAGGGACCTAGATACCATCTGGGTTCAGTCCTTTATTTTACAGCTAAAGAAGCTTGCTGGAAAGGCTGGCAGGTGGCATGGTGGTTAAGGTGCTAGTACATAGTTGACCACGGTTCGAGTCCCAGACCTGGCAGCTTGCTTTCACACTTTCCACCTCTGTCTCTCTCTGGTCAAATTAAAAAAAAAAAAATGATAATAATAAATAAAATTAAATAAATATTTCTTAGAGAAAGAAACTGGCCGGAAAGTGGATCGTCAAGGTCATGTAACGAAGTCCAACAGAGACGGAGTCGGCAGAGCACCCTAGCCTCCTCCTCCTCCCTACCTGGCTGTCCAAAACAGTGGTATGGAAGAAAAGATGTTCAAGGATTTTCTTGCAAATTCTTTGGTCTGGTAAGCCTCAGATCCTTGGAAACATCCTCAGCAATGTAAAGGTGCTGCATGTTCGACAATCATATACATAAATAAATGAAGCCTTTAAATCAAACTACTGTCAGGTCACGTAATATGTTAGTTTCAGATGGCAAGTGAAAGGAACATTATTATCATTTTCTTTCTGGCGTCAACTCTTCCACCAGAGCAGCAGAATTGATTAAAACAAGGCTTCCAGAAAGGGCATGCCTGCTCAATTTGCATCCAACCCTCAAATTAAAGGAATACCGGCATGTAATTATATTTCTTATTACCATAGCCTAATTTGACCTTTTATGCATCCTCCCTTCAGTTCGCAGACAGCATTTTTACTAAGGCTGTAAAAGGGATTTCTGGGCTTAAAAAAAATAATAACAAAACCTAAAAAACCTGAGGGTTCCCTTTTTTTCTCCAATCGTGTTAATCATTAAAGTAGAATTCCTAGCCTCCCTTTGGATTGAAAATATCTTTATGTTTATTCTGCATAGAGTAATATATATATGATTAATCAGGCTACCCTCTTTTGGAGAGGTGCTGACTGTGTAATATTCACTCAACAAATAGTTATCAAGCACTGACTATGTATCAGCCTTTCCATGAAGGAATAGATTCAATGGCAATCAAGATGAGGTCCTTACTGGTAAGGAGTCCAATAGTGGGAATGTTTGAGGCACTCTTGAACAAAAAGGAAGTCCGTGATTCCCTCTGGGGGTGGGTTGATGGATGCCTCACAAAGGAGAAAAACATTGGGCTGAATCTTGAGGTGAGGGAAGACCTTTCGAGCAGAGGCCATAGCAGGAAGGCAGGCAGTCTGAATGGTGCAGGAGGGAGATCAATGTGCAGTGAGTGTCAGGGGGACAGTGGTGGGAGATGAACCTGGAGAACTCGGAGTCAGACTGTAGGAGACTGACTGTCACATTGCAGCAGTTGGCCTTTATCCAATGGACTAGAGACAACTAAAGCAGGAAATGTCTTCACCAGGATAAAGGCAGAGGTAGCTTTTTTCTCTCCAATTGCCAGAGGGCATGTGTGCTTGCCAAGGACAAAGAGAGAGAAAGCACCCCCAGTGGGGCATGGTTGCACTGCAATCTCTTCTCCATTTCTCCATCCCACTGGGATTTAAGGAACACACGTACATGCACAAGGCATCTTTTTCAAACCACCAGTGCCAGGATTCAACTTACCATGTGGAATTCAAGTCAACCATGTGGGACCAGCTCCTTTAACTACTAAGCAGGGACCAGCAGATGGCATAATGATGATGTTGCTGGACTCCCACATGGCCGACCATGGTTCGAGTCCCAGAGCCAGAGGCTTGAAACTCACACTGGGTGCATATGAGTATGCACGTGCCTAAAATCTGGGAAGGAAAATGGAGAAGGGATTGCAGTGTGGCCAGCACCCTAGGAGGTGACTTCTCGCTTTCTGTCTCTCTGTCTCTCTCTCTCTCTCTCTCTGGTGAGCACACATGCCCTACAGCAAAACTCTCTCTACCAAAAAAAAAGAAAAGGAATTAAAAAACTACTAGGCTATGAGGCCAGCCCAAGACAGAGTAGCTTTTATACACAAAACCACACTCCAGTTAAACAAAGTGTGGAGCCCCGTTGAGCTCCTCTATTGCTAAGCCCTGTTGTGCTTTAGGGTTTTGTTCCTGCTGTTCCCTCAGTCGGGGACACTCTTCAGTCAGCCATTCACTGGTCTCTCCTTCTCACCTTCCAGGAGGCTCAAATATCACTTTCCCTGAAAGTCCTTCCATGGCCTCTCTTCCTAAACATACCCTCACCCTCTAGTTATTTACTCTCAAGGTCATCCCATTGGTTTCTTCTCCAGACTTAACACAACCCAGAATCATCTTGTTTGTTTGTGGGTGACCTGTTTATTGCCCCCACCACTGGGATGGAAGCTCATTGGAAGGAGGGCCCGTGACTGTCTTGTTCACCACTCCACCTGCTGGGCCCCCAATGCACTTTCAAGGCTGAGAACCTGATGACTTCGAAGACAAGAGTGTGGCCCTTGGAACCAGACAGCATTCACCTGTTTGCCAGATCTGCTTCTTCTCGTCTGTGAACCGTGGTCTCTTGCTTAACCACTTCCTAATATCTTGAGTCTGTTCTCATTTCATTTTTAGAAATAAATATGTTAATTTCAGTATCATTAAAATAAATTACTAATGACTTATATTATAAATAATCAAGAAACACAAAGGCATCACACTCCAAGACAGACTTCCTATGTGGTAGAAGCAAATTTTTAAAGCCCTTGTCTTGATTCATTTCAGGGCACAAGAATATAGTTTTTAGTATACCCTAAGCCTTTCAGTTAGGATTTGAAACTTACAGCCATAGCACCTTAACTTCATAGTTCTACATAGAAGTAATTTGTTTGTTTCTTTTAGGTTGGATAGCAGGGAGGTGGGGTGGAAGTTCTCTGGAAAGATAAACCTGGTGTATAGTTAATCATTTCCTGGATGTCCATCATGTACTGGGCACTAGGATATAGAAATATAAATAAGATAGAAGTCCAGTTCTGGCAGCCCTGAGACCAGAGACCAGACACGTCCTGGGCCATGACAGGTGTTAACGCAAATAATGTCTCTATTCCATTCTGTTGCTAATGACAGGAAAACCTGTCTGGGCAATTTAATCAAATGAGGTTTATTTAGCTTGCTGTTTTGGGAGCTAAGTCCAAAAGCATGGTACCCTGTATCTGGCAAGGGTCTTCTTACATCACACATGGTGGAGAGCCAGAATGAATGCCAAGCACATCTCTGTTTCATCCCATTTTCCTTACAAACCCACCAGCGTTCAGGGTCCCACTCTGATAACCTAATCCAGTCCCAGTCACCTCTCAGAGGTTCTGCTTCTTTATCCCATAGTCAGATTAGGTTTCCACCCTCTTACTACCTTCACAATGGCTCGCCAAATTATAAAGCATGAGTTTTGGGGACATCCATTAAAGACTGCAGCAGCATGTTCTAAAAATGCCACCATTTTTTGTCAACCCTATACTATGCATTTCATAGGCTTAACTGATTAATATTACTCGTAGCCACCCCAAAAGGTAGCTACTATTATTATCCCTCCAACCTCATATAGATGAGGAAAATAAAGTACAGAACGTTAAGCAGCTTGCCTAGGGTCACGCAACTATTAAATGACAGAGTTTGGATTCAAATCCAGAGAGTCCAACTCAAGAGTCCTCATGCTCAGTCATCATGCTAGATTGTGTCACGGGAACAAAGAGGCAGGAAAGACCACTTCTGGCTGTAGGAAGGGGACACTTCCTGGGGAAGGCAGCATTAGCATTCGCCTTGAGAGGTGGGTGGACTTTCAAGAAGTGGAGATGGGGGATCACTTTATAGCAAGGGAACAGCGTTAGTGATGATTTGGAAATTAGAAAGCATTCTTGAGGAATGGCATTTTGGACAGAATAGGATATATAATGAGAAGTAGGTAATGTTGGGAAAATGGACTAAGCCGGGGCCAGACTGTGAAATGTCAGAATGCCAGTAGGAAGACGACTTTAGTTAGCAACAAACCATCTGGGAGCCACTGAAGGTTCTGGAGCAGCAGAGGCACATGCATAAAACTGGACAACGAACTGGAAAGGTGGCAATAGGAGACTATTCAGGAAATTGTTTTAAAAATCCAGGCAAGGGAAACAAAAATGGCCTAGGACAGTGATAGTAAAATAAAAGAGGAAATAGCAAATGCGAGTGATTATAGAAACTCAGCAGGACTTGGTGCTGGGCTGGAACTTGGAGACGAGTGAACGGAAGGAGTCAAAAACGCATCTCATGTTTTGACACTGGGAGGATGGAGACACTGTTAACTCAGATAGGGAAGACAGGAACAGGCTTACCAGAGGAAAGCGGGCAGATAAATTTCCTTTAGGAATGTAAGGAATTAGTGTCATTATTCTCAAGCCAAATCAGCAGGAAGATTTTCTATTACTTAAAACCCTGCTCAGGGATCCTTCACACCAACTGCTTTCAAATTATTCTATGACCTTTTACCTACTGAAATTGAGACATGCATCTGTTGTGAGCAGCTTAAGAAATTACTATCTTTAATTACTTAGACCCTTCTGTCCTAGAAGGCTATGATGTCACTTAAGTCCATCAAGAGTACAGGAAAGCTGAAAGTTAGTTTCTTTGTTCAAGGAATTCAAAGCAAGGTGGAGGGGAGGGGAAGGGAGGGCAAGAACTACTGTCCAACTTGGGCAAAAGTTAAAACATCCTAGAATTGAATTTGAAGTCATTAACAGTGCAGGACGTGTTGCTCCAATTCTACGGAGGTGAATTAACATTCACTAGACACAGCAGTGAGGCAGTCAGCTGGATCCTGCGCTCAGGGTGTGGTTTATCCCCTTCCTCAACAGGTGGGCTTCAGACCAACACATTAGCACGAACAAGAACCATGTTCAAAATCTCAGGTCCTACCTCAGACCTATCAATCACAACACTGTAATAACGATCTCCAGGTGATTCATACACACTGGTTTGTGTTGAGTATGGGCTTTGGAGTCAGAGGTATCTAGGTTGAAATCTCATCCTAACCACTTACTATTGGGTAGTCGGAAAAGTCATGACATATCTTTCTGGTTTTCTATACAAAAATGTGCCGTGACTTCCCCGACAACCTAATGTTTACTGACTAGTACATAACCGCCTGGACCTTGTCTTCGTGTAAAAATCAATCCGTGGCCCTACACTTTGGTTTCACATTAGAAGGTCTGGGGGATTGGTCCCATAGCCTAGCATTTAAGGGAGTTAGATCCAACATGGCCAACCGCAGTTCAAATCCTGGCCCCAGCAGCTTGAAAAGCATGCCAGGTATGTGAGTCTTAATGCATGTGTGCACACATACCCAAAATTCCAGCAGGATACAGAAATGGAGAAAGGAGCGTGGCCTAGCCACATCCCATTGGGGAGCTGCTTACTCCCTCTCCTATATATATCTGGTGAGTACATAAGCCTTCTGACAATTAAAAAAGATGATTATCTGGGGGGACTTTCGTATACTCTGTGCCCAGGACACACCCTAGACCAACTGAGTCAGAAATCTTCAGGGGTAGGATTTAGAAGTCAGCATTTAAAGATGCCCAGGCAATCCCAATGGGCATCCAAGGCTGGGACCCACTCATGACTTTTAAAGGACAAGAGTGCAGCCACTGAACTTAGACTATCTTCCTTTGTATCCTGTGCCTACTACTTCTCATACATGGGACTGGGGCTTACCTGTGACATGTAAGAATTCTCGCTTTCAAAGGGCTCTGGGCATGGGGGAGTTGGCATGTGGAAAGCACTTGGCACAATGCCCAATGAGTATTTTTTACTTATGCAAGGCCCAGCCTACTTTGCAGAAGGAATCTAGGAAGCAAATGTGGCTTGGGGTACATAAATGCCGTCTGTGGTCATGCTCGTGATTTACTCACCAGAGGTGACTTCCAATTACGTGGTAACCAAGAAGCTAATGGAATTTACTTGAGCTATTTCTAAGACACAAGAATGTATTGTTTTTCTTCATTAGAGAAACTGAGGCAGATTGCTGGCAAGAAATCTTTGCAGACAATGTAAGACTTACCCCAAATGCTCCCAACTGTGCAGTCAGCATGGGGTAGGGATGGCGCAGGGCAATGCGCTTTCTTTGAACAGCTGTCCTAACGCTTTAGGCAACAGATCCTGCACCTCATCTGTCTATTATCTCTCTCCAATTTCCCAGAGAATCTAGAATGAGAGTTGAAAAGGCCTTTAGACTTGTCAGACCAGCCAGTGACGTGGTGATTAAGGCAGCTGGATCCCACATGGCCAACAATGCAGTTCAAGTACCAGACCTGGAAACTTGCAAAACATGCCAGGCATGTGTGCTTGCATGCCCAAAATCCCAAAAGAAGACACAGAGAAGGGAAGGCAGTGTGCCCATCCTCCCTGGGGGGTGCTTTCTCACTTTCCCTCTCACTGGCAAGTGCACGCATTCCCTGGCAAAATTAAAAAAAGAAGAAAAAGAAAAATGAACAGAACCTCTTCTCAAACCACTTGAGCTCTGCAGAGAGAAAATCCATGTGCAGGGAACTGAAGTGACTTTGTGCAGGGTTATACATTGCAATTTTAAGCCACAACAAGAAGGTGTAAAGTGACCCAGTCAGACGCAAAGGAAATAGCCTAGTAGTGAAAAAGTAATTGAATAAGGAGGGCGAGGGGATAACAGTGCTTTGAGCCACAGAGCCTTATAAACACTTGTGGCTTTAACCTGCCCAGGAGGTAGATAAGCATGTGTCCTTTAGTTTGTCCTCAAATTCAACCTCTCACAAGAGGTTAAGAAACACACCCAAGGTTGGAATTGACACTCAGACCTCCCGACTTCCTGGCTTTGGAGCTGGACGCTCGGCCTCCACCTCCCTAGTCTATCAGGAAAAACATCTGGGTTATAACACTTGAGGATGGACTATCAAGGGGAAGTGGTGGAAGTTCGGTTCTTTAAGAAACTTTGAGCAAGACAACCCAGACCCAGCCAGGAGCCCCTCCCGTGCCGAGTCACAAGGCTCAAACATCTCTTCACTTCTATCCTGGACACTTCCCTTGAATGACCTCTAGGGAAATCTATTTGCTTGACATATGAGATGGGAAGAGAGCTGGGACTTCGCAATGTGTGAATACAGACTTGCCCCAAGGAGTCCAGGAGCCGTCTCAGGTAACAAAGCCTTTCCTGGGCAGTCATCTCTCCCTGACCTAACCCAGCTGCATGGCCACAATGGTGAGTTCTTACTTAGAGCAAACCGAGAGGAACAGACAGGACAAGACGAAAAAGCAAAGGGAAGTCATCCTTAAAGGGCAAAGGGTTACATAAAACATAATAAAATACAACCGTTTCCTTTAAAATTTTTAATGGCCAGGAAATGGTATAGAATAACTGCCAAGTCACATAAATTAACTTTTTTGTTAAAGTTTGTGATCCCGGAAAGAACACACTATCGGCCGATGGAAACGGCATGGGCGTTTTCTTCGGTCGTTGTCTGAGCGCGTGACTGAGCGAAGGCCATGGAACCCATCTTCACATGGTCCAGAAAAACAGGCGGCTGCCATGTTTGGCAGGCTTCAGGTCTCCTTCTATCTCAGGGTTGGGCTCTGGTCTTGGTCTGGAGTGATAGGGATTCTCTGGTAAAGGCCGATCCGTTTTCACTTTGGTGACCTGGGAAGGGCGAAGTAGGAAGAAGCAAAGTTCAAAGTGAGGGTGGCATTGTCTGTGTCCACAGATGCACCCTGGGCTGTCCCTCTCTGCTCCTACTGCCCCAACTACTCAAACCACGTGGAGACTCATGTAATCCTTGAGTGAACACTTAGGAAGCCTACCTCGTGTCATTCATTGTGGTTAGAGATGTAGATTAGAGGTAGAAGAGAACAAGATATACAGTCCTCGAGGACTCAGTATAGTGAAGGGGAGACAAGAACGTGAACCAAGATTTCCTGATGATCACATATCTAATGCCGTCACGAGATGTGAGCTGCATGCTACGGGAGGGGGTGAGGGCTCTGCGCCTCTCAGCCATCCTGAGGGCTGGGGCTCAGATTAGCTCTGAGGAGGTAACACTCAGCTTACTCCTGAAGGATGAGCAGGGGCCAGCCAGGAAGATGAAGGAGGAAAGCCAGTCTAAGTGAACCAACGGCATGTATGAAGACAAATTTGTCTTTAGAATGGCCAAAGCAAAGGCCACATGAATAGGGCAGGGAGATAAAACCCCGAACCAAGCGCTCGTCACCGTCTGAAGTAAGGCTGAGCACATCAGTCCAGTCCATTTTCAAACCCCCATGAGTGTGCCTGCTGAGGCACTTAGCTAACAGTAGGAGATCTAGGCCTGCCTATGCCAGAGCCTGTGCTTTTAGGTACCACACTACACTGGTGGACAGAGGCCAGATGATAAAAGGTATTAACATGCCAAGGTGTTGGATCCTAACACGAGTGCCACTGAAGCAAGGAAGTAACGCAGTCACATCTGGCTGCAAAGTGTGGGAGGAAGACTAGAGAGAGGCCAGACGCGAATGAAGGGGCTGAGTGGAGAGGCCAGGCGAGATGATGAAGCACTGAACCCAAACGGGGAGACAGACATAAGATATTTATACCCAAGTCATGCATGATGGTCACAAAAACCTCAGTCAGAAAGCCAAGAGAAATTATTCTCACTTTAAAGATAGAGAAACAGGCCTAGGTAAGTGAGATGGCACAGGGCCAGTTACCAGCCTTGTGACCGTTGCTCCTGTGGTCTGGAGTCATCTCACACACAACTAAATTAATCTTCCTAGACGTACAGATTCAGAAACGGTTTACTGTGAACAAAACTACAAGTATACAATCAGACAATTACTGTAATCATTCTCTGGGGCATTTTCTCAAGTTCACAGACAGGCCCGGGCAGGCTGGCTGCCTCAGATAAGGAAACACAGTAAAGGCAGGGCTAAAGCTGGAACCCAAGTCCTCAAGTCTCGAGTAGTTTTTTGTTTGCTTTTGAAACAGTTTCTTCAACTCTCTACCATAAGGAGAGATCAATAATGGTTCCTTATTACTTAATAAGGGTCATCCCAAATGCATTCAGCTGGTATTTGAAGCTCCTTTAAGGAATTCAAAACATTTATGAAATAGATTTAGAAAAATGTTTCTTAAACTTGAAGTAATCAAAGACTCCTTGAAAGGAAAGAACAGTAAAGCAACTTCCTCTTCTGTACCATTCTCCAAAAAAAAGAAAAGGAGCAGAGACATGAGGTCAAACTATTTACTAGGTAAGCAACTTTCTCATCAGTAAAGTGGGGCTATTAGTAGCTCACAGGGCTAGTGGGATGAAGTGGGATAATATACTAAAGAGCTGGATGTATAGAATATGCGCCCCAAGTTATTTTTAATATTAGCAGGAGGACGGGGTTGTGGGTAAGAGAGAGCAATCCTGTCTGAGAAAGTCAGAAACTTCAAGGAAGGGCCAGCTCCAAGATGCAGTGGTAATGCGCTGCTCAAGTGAAGCTGGAACCCACATGGCAAACTGCAGTTTGAATCCCCAGCTAGTCCACCTAAAATAGGCCAGGCAAGTACTCGAGTACCCAAGATCTGATAGGCTGGAGGTCTGGAGGAAAGGGTCTGTGGTATCACCAATACCTGTGGAGGGTGCTCATCTCTCTTTCTGTGTGTGTGTGTGCACACTCACTCTGTCATGAATAAAGGGAAAAACAACTACAAGGAAAAGCATGACATCTGAGCAGAGACTGGATAAGTTAGTAGGAACTCTCCAGGGGAACACAGGAGGGAAGAACAATCCAGTGCGAACAGAGTGCAAAAAGGAATTTAGGCTTTATCCAGCTGGTTATCATCTGTCTATGGAGACTAGATACTGAATTTCAGTATAACACTGATAAATATAAAGAAATTCACTTGAAAAAAGACTTTTTTTAATTTTACAGGAGTCTTTTTTATGTTAATATGACAATTCAGAAATAAATAGACTTTTTAAAAAAATTTTTGCCACAGGGCATGTGTGCTTACAGAAGAGGCAGAGAAAGAGAAAGGAAGAGAGACAGAGAAGGAAAAGTGAGAAATCACCCCTCATGGGGTGAGGTTACACCACAATCCCTTCTCTTCCATTTCTCCCTCCTTTCAGGATTTTGGGCACACATTCACATGTGCCCAGCATGTGTCTCAAGCTGCAGAGTCTGGGACTCAAACCATGTAGTCAGCCATGTCAGATTCAGCTACCTTAACCACCATGCAACCTGGGCTGCCCTACAGGGGAATGGATGGCACTAAGGCTGAGCAGCAGGGATGGGCCAGATCATAACAGGCCTTGCATGCCATTACATAGAGAGGATACTTTAATCTTGCAAACAATAGGGAGTCCCTAAAAGGTTGGTGAAAAGAAAGTGATACATGATTTATTTTCCATACAGGTCACTCCTATAGTGAAGACGTAATTTTATACTAAATTCTTCAATTTCAAAGGATGTACTATCTCCTAAAGCCCAAGCTGATCCATTTTCTCCTATAAGAAATTCATGTAGCCCAGGTTACGAACACTTGTTCAAGAATAAGATAACAGCCACAGGGACGGTGGGAGGATTAAAAAAGTAACGTCAGGAAATGCTCAGCTATAGGAACTGAGGACTGTGTGGAGTAAGAAAAGGCAGGGAGTTTCCAGCTCTGATGCTTCAACTGACAGCGGTGCCACAACTCAGATGGAAAACATACTGGGTCATCAGAAAAGTCATGACGTATTTTTCTGGGTTTTTTTTCTATGCAAAAATGCATCATGACTTTTCACATGACCCAATAGGAGAAAGAGTAGGAAAACATTCTTTTTAAACTACAGATCTGCATTTTACATCTTAGGTATGTTCCCTGAAAGTCTGGCATAATTTCGATTCTATTTCCCCAACAAATTCTACAATAACCTCAGTGATTTTTCACTAACAGTATTTCACTAACATTTTGTTTATCCTCATCTACTCCCTTCTGTTTTTCCATTAGCTAATTAATCAAAAACAAACCTGCACGTGCTAGAAGATCTATTTAAAGAAATATTTATTTAAAAATGAAAAAGCTCCCTTCTGGTTGGTATAATCACTCTAATTAATCTGTTTGGCAACTTTGGATTTCTTGTATATGTACTCAGAGACCCTTTTCTGACTACCTCCTGCCTTTACCCACCTGAGTCATGGAAAGAGAATTCCAAGAACCTTTTACCTTTGACAGTTCTCCTAGATCAGGCCGCACCCAGCCCAGTTTGTCCAGCACACACTCATCAAACTTCGCCTGCTGTTTGCGACAGTGACGAAATAACTGCAGGTTGGAATAATCGATACAGGTCCAGTACTCTGTAAAAGGCTCCGCACAGTGACGCTTTATCTGCCTAGAAAAGAGGGCTGAGTTAGGAGTAGCTCACCGCAAATCAATAAAAAAGCAGAAAAGTGGGACCAGCAGTTGACGTAATGGCTATGTCGCTGGGCTCCCATGTAGTCGACCATGGTTCGAGTTTCGGACCCAGTGGCTTAAGCTCACGCTGGGCACGTGTGCGTGTGTGCCCAAGATCCTGAGAGGAGAAGGGAGGAGAAGGGATTGCGGTGTGGCCATCCCCCCTGGGGAGTGATTTCTTGCTTTCTGTCTCTCTCTCTCTCTTTCTGGTGAGCACACAAGCCCTATAACAAAAACCTCTCAAAAAAAAAAAAAAAAAAGGGCAGAAAAGTGGGGGAAAACAGACAGATCTTAAATGCACAGCCTTGGTTTTTGAAAGGCATGAGAGTAAATACTCTTACAAGATAACATCAAGATCTTCATATATAGAATCAATAACAAGATTTTCTCAGGAACAAAACCTATTGGGCTGCTGGTAAAGTTAAGATGCATTTTTCGCAGGAAAACACACTGACTTTCCTGACAACCTAACGATTTCCTTATGTAGCAAGAAAAGATTATGAACTTAGGCACACATATTTCATTCAGAGGAGAATTCCTCACTCGGGGCCCTATCTACTCTTTCCTTGAGACCTAATTCCAAAGAGCATCAGCTTAGCAAATTTAGCAGGAATCACAACCAGAGGTGGGTGTGCTGACCAGAGGGAGCAACGACCAAGAATGCGGCAGAATTCTAAGAAACAAATACGCAAACTGACAAACAGAAGATTCTGGGGTCACTCAGTATGGAGGCAAACTGTCCTCCACTCCTCAAAAATTAAAGTCCTCATTCTACTAATGCAGAGAACAAAAACAGAGATTAATCCTCCTCATCAAGAAGAAAGTAGCGACCAGCAGTTAGCGTAATGGCTATGTCGTTGGACTCCCATGTAGTCGACCAAGGTTCGTGTCCCGGACCCAGTAGCTTAAAACTCAACACTGGTCGCAGGTGTGTGCATGCCCAAGATCCCGAGAGGAGAATGGAGGAGAAGGGACTGTGGTGTGGCCATCCCCCCGAGGGGTGATTTCTCGCCTTCTCTCTGTCTCTCTCTGTCTGTCTGGCAAGCACACATGCTCTATAGCAAAAACCTCTCCAAAAAAAAAAAAAAAAAAAGAAGAAAGTAAATTATATTTGGGGCTCTCTATTAAGAAGTAGGGTAGCATACAGTTCATTTTACAGCCATAAAACAGTTGAGGAAATTTAACTGTTGTGTATAAAAGAAATAAGTCTGAGTTATTTTTGCAAAATTACCCTTCTCTTACCATTCAACTCTACTATTAATCAAAATACATGCAAATTCAAGCAAAAATAAAACACCACTACCTTATGTAAAAGCAATGTTTGAGGCAGAGGGAGAAATTCAGATCACCTCCATTCCCCAGAATAATTACAAAGTGTCTATCTGCCACACTCAAAGAATTTAGCTACACTTTCAACACCTGAATCTTGTCTGGCATGTGTCACAGAGAAAGAATCTCAGATGGTCTAAGGAAGCGCACAGAGAAAAGTGCTTTCCATTCCTGCCTCCAACCGCTCACATTTCCTCCCGGGAGCTCGCCAATGTCACTGATTTCTTAGTCCCCTCCTAGGTATTCCAAGCGTAACTTACACCTACCTAACCTGTATTAGAGAGTCGCCCTGGTAGAAAGCTACCGTGGGTGATGGGAGCTTTGTAACCCTCCAAAATGCTGTGGCAGGAGAGGGCCACAAACCACCACTTTAGCAGTGCAGATCCTACCCTGGACTCTGTTCCACACACCTACCAGAAAATTACCTACTAAGGCCTACACTAGCAACTTCGGCAGTGAGAAATGACCCTCGTGGAGGCAGCTAGGCATCTTGGGAATCTGTAAAATCCGAACATTTCTCATTTAAAATATACTACCTCTAGGCCACAAGAAGGATGTTTTGCTGAGGTTCTCTCAGAAAATAATTCTTTTAAATAAATAATCACATTCAAACTTGCTAGCAACCAAACCAATGAAAATTCAAGCATAACAAAATATCATTTTGTACTTATCAAATATCTAAATAACATGCTCACCAGGATATGGTGCTGAAGACAGTAAATATAGACCCAAGTAAAAAAAAAAAAAGAAAGGTAATAAAAGTCCAAGAGACGGCAATAATTCATGAAACCTTTTATAAAATAACCTCACTATTATAAAATGTATGTTGAGGAATCAAAAGTTGAGAACGGTCTACACACAAAGTTAATCAATGCTGATTTACCCACAACCAAAAACTAAAATCATCAATGACATTCAAAAACAAACTGGTCAAGGGAACCAGCAGTTAGCGTAATGGCTATGTCGCTGGACTCCCACGTAGTCGACCGTGGTTTGTGTCCCAGACCCGGCGGCTTAAAACTCACGCCGGGTGCGTATGCGTGCATGCCCAAGATCCCGAGAGGAGAATGGAGGAGAAGGGATTGCGGCGTGACCATCCCCCCTGGGGGGTGATTTCTCTCTTTCTGTCTCTCTGTCTCTCTGTCTGTCTGGCGAAGGCACACGCCCTATAGTGAAAACCTCTCCAAAAAAAAAAAACACAAACCGGTCAAGTATATTCTGGTTGGTTTAACCTATTGATGGAATATTATATAGCCATTAAAAATTACTTTGAAGACTGTAGGGCAACTTGGAATATTTCCAACAGCTTCAAGCAAAAAATGAATTTTAAAATGTACATATGCTATGATTATAAACACAAAAATATCTTCACATGTGGACAAAGACAGCAGAAGCAAGCAAGCAAGAAGGAAAACAGCTATTGTGCTGAAGCATTTTATTTTTTCCTCTAACATCATTAGAGTGGACATCTGTGGTTTTTGCCTAGCCAGCAGTCATTCCTCATTCTTCTACAGCAACCTTCTGGTTTTCCTTTGGGGAACAACCCCTCCCTGTCTCTCAGCAATGTGGTTTGGATGAAGCGAAGTTTACTCTTCACTTCAGGGCTGACCAATCAGAGCTTTTATCCTCTAAAGCACAGCTGACTCAATGATTCGCACATGAAGTCAGCCGGCCAGGACAATCAGATACAGCCCAAAGGTCTCTGCTCATACTACTGCAGAAATGGCACTCTCTGTCAAAGTTTGCTAAGCAAGTAGAGGAGCAGCTTAAAGTGGCTGGAGGCCATAATTGTTACGATAAAGGGAGAAACTCTGAAAATGCTATCAACAAAGAAAAGCAGAATCAACAGACTGGAGAAAAGAGAACCAAAAAGACAACAGAGAGTTACAAAATTACTTAAGTCCTTGAATTCAGCCATGCCTAATGGCAGGCCTATTTCTGAACTTTATAGTTACATGGGCCAATTCCCTCTGAATAGAGTTTCTGTCTTTTTTTTTTTTTAAAGAATTATTTTATTTAACTTTATTTATTTATTTATTTTAATTTGACCAGAGAGGGACAGAGCAAGAGCCAGAAGAAGAGAGAGAGAGAGAGAGAAAGTGAGAAAGCAAGCTGCTAGGTCCAAGACTCAAACCACGGTCAGCCAGGTGGGAGTCCAGCGCCCTTAGCCACCATGCTACCTGTCAGCCCATCTGTTCCTTTTAACAGCGTTCTGACTAATATGGTTACTAAAACATCTTCCTTCAATTACACAGTTTGGATTATTAATGTAAGTATCAAGGGCAGGAGCCTACCTAAAAAATTTGACTCTCGATATATTTTCTTTCCATCCTAATAGGGTTCCACAGTAACAACAATATAATACCTACTAACCAGCACTGCGCTGAATAGATTTTATGTGCCTTTTCAAATTTTTCACAGCAATACTGCAAAAGATAAGGTATTATTTTACAATTTAATATAGAAAAGAATCATAAAGATTAGAAAACCTACAAAGCCCAAAATAACCATCATCGATGATTTACCCTGATGTGATTTTAAAGTCTATACAACTCAAATTAAAATGATCTTTACAGGGCCAGACCCATAGCCTAGTAGTTAATGGAGGTGGATCTCACATGGTCAATCACATGGTTCAACTCCCAGAACCAGTGGCTTGAAAAACATACCGGGTACATGTGCTTGCCTGCCCAAAATCCAACAGAACAAAGAAATGGAGAAGAAGGAATTAGGGCATGCCCATGCCCCATGCCCAATGGCTGGTGTGTGATTTCGATTTCTCTCCCCTCCCCTCTCTCTTTTCCCCCTCCCTCCCACTCTCCCTGACAAATCCATAAGTCCTCGGACAAAGAAACGGAGAAGGGATTAATGTGCTCATGTCCCATTGTATGTGCGTGTATGTGTGAGGAGGTCCTCTCTCCCCTCGCCCAACTCTGACAAGTACATATGTCCTCTGACAAAGAAATGGAGAAGAGGAGAAGGGATTAGGGTATGCCCATGCTTCATTGTGGAGGGGGGTACTTTCTCTCCCCCTTCTCTTTCTCTCTGGCAAAAAAAGAAAAAAATAAAATTATCCTTTCATCCAAATAACTGGATGTTCATTTATTCATTTAAGAATATCATGATGTTCCAGCCACACAGGTATTGATACCAAAAGATGTTTACCTAAAGAAATCCAAAGCACACTTGTTGACCAGCTTGCCTTCCTCTAAACACCGCCTTGGATCTTTCTCCTCCCAGCGGCAAAGCATGAACTCCTTGTTGGGCTTGTCACACTGAGCGCCATAGTGATGGGCCGCAGCCTTAAGCACAGAGGAACTGACTTTCACCTGGGGGAGGAAGAACAGGAGAGAGATGTAAACTGTGAACCAGAATGGCACTCGTTCCACTTTACCACATGCTGGTGGGACATAGGGAACGCAGGCAGCACTATTCCAACTTCACCAAGATGATTAAGGACAGGAGGCTGCCAGTCATTCTTCATGCCATCAAGTGCTTTGCAGATCACTTCCTTCACTTTCACAATGATCTTATTAAGTTGATATTACTCTACCCATTTTAGAAATGAAAAAATGACAGTCCTAACAAAATCTTTAGCTACTTACAGAGAATGGAAGTCTGAAGGAAGATGAAGGCTTTTAGGGTGTAGAGGGAACAAACAACCTGGATTGCTTTGTTGAGTTTCCATTCCAGGAATAAAGTTAACAGTACAAGGATATGTAAAGCTCCCAGAGGATTGGAGAACCACGGAAGATGAAAGACTGGAGGGATCAGAAAGAGCATCTACTTCAGCAAGCTATCAGTAATAATAAAAATACCGAAATCTGGGAATATTTTTAAAGATTTCATTTAATTGTATTATTATTATTATTATTTTAATTTGACCAGAGAGACAGAGAAAGCAAGAAAGTGAGAGAGCAAGCTGCCAGGTCCAGAACTTGAACTGTGGTCAGCAATGTGGGAGTCCAGCAGCTCCACCATCCTGCCGCCTGCAGGCCCCAATCTGCGATTTTTTTTTTTTTTAAGAGAGATTTTTGCTATAGAGTGTGTTGCCAGAGAAAGAAAGCAAGAAATCATCCCCCAGGGAGGCTGGCCATGCCTCAATCCCTTCTCCTCCATTCTCTTGGGACCTTAGGCATGCATGCACACTCACCCAGTGTGAGTTTCAACAGCCGGGTCTGGAACTCTAACCATGAATGACTACATGGGAGCCCAGTGACGTAACCATTATGCCATCTGCTGGTCCCCAAATTTTTAAAAATCATAACTTAGGGGGACTGGTTGGTGATACAGCAGTAATGCAATGCTCTTTGAAGCCAATGTAGATGTTGGGGTTATGTTGGTCTCCATGTCTGGAGACTCCCCTGGAACAAGTTGGATGTACATGTATGCCCATGATCTGAGGCAGCTGCAGCTAGGGGTGAATCGCAACATAAAGACCTTGCTCAGAGAACCAGAAAATGGCATAATGGTTATGTTGCTGGACTCCCATATAGTCAACTGTGGCTTGAGTCCTGGACCTAGAGGCTTAAAACACCGTGCTGGGGGTGTGTGTATACATGCCCCAAATCCCAAGGTGATGATCTCCTAGACCCCTGAAACACTCAGGCAAGACGCCATTTTAAATCTGAGGTGTCCTGACACGTTCAGGGATCAAGGTGACTAAAGTTACGCTCTAAACCTCATCTCCTAGCCCCCCAAAACACTCAGGCAAGGGTCACTGAAATCCTTAACACTTACTGAAACTCCTGCTTTAAGGAAGAAACTTCTTATAAATCTGAACTCATAATCTCTTTCTGTGGATACCACATTGCAAAACACAGTAGGGGAGAAATTCTGTCACAGAATGACCAAAAACCAACACAGAGACACAAGGAATGTGAGAAACCAAGAAAATACCTCTCCCCTACGTGAAAAGAGCAATCCTTGGGAACCAGCAGTTAGCATAATGGCTATGTCACTGGACTCCCACGTAGTCGACCGCGGTTCGTGTCCTGGACCCGGTGGCTTAAAACTCACGCCGGACGTGTGTGCGTGCGTGCCCAAGATCCCGAGAGGAGAATGAAGGAGAAGCGATTGTGACGTGACCATCCCCCCTGGGGGGTGATTTCTCGCTTTCTGTCTCTATGTCTCTCTCTGTCTGTCTGGCGAGCACACGCGCCCTATAGCAAAAAACCTCTCCAAAAAAAAAAGAAAAAGAACAATCCTTCATCATCCACAGACAGTACAGTGGAACTTGTGGAAATGTCTGATATAGAATTCAGAATACTCATAGTGACAAAACTAAACGAGATGCAAAAGCTGAGAGACAATGAACTCCAGAAGATGCAGAAAAGAGACAACATGTTCCAGGAGGCGAGAAAATTCCTGCATGATCTGAAAGAGGAAATGTACACCATAAAAAAGAATCAAATGGAGCGGTTAGAAACGAAGGCTTAAATACAGGAAATCAAAACCTCCTTCAAGAGTATTAAGAGCAGACTAGTTTATGCAGAAGATCAAACCTTGGATGTTGAAGGCAAAACCTCTGACTTAGGAAAAAAAAAAACAAAAAAACGAAAAAACTGAAAAAATAACCAGGAAAAAAATGAGAATACAAGAAATACTAGATATCATTAAGGACCCAAACATCTGGATAATTGGTATCCCAGAAAGTGAAGAAACTAATAAGGGCACTGATAATCTATTCCATGAAATCCTGGAAAAGCTAGAGAGGCATTCAAATATCCAGACCCAAGAAATACAAAGGACCCCTAATAGAATCAACCCAAGAAGATCTTCTCCAAGGCACATCATAGCCAGATTGGCCAAATCCACAGACAAAGACAAGATACTACAACTGGCAAGAGAGAAACATCAGGTTACTTATAAAGGTTATCCCATCAGGCTACCATCAGACCTCTCATCAGAAACAATGTGAGCAAGGAAAGAGTGGGGAAATATATTCTTTTTTTTTGGGGGGGGGAGGGGAGAGGTTTTCGTTATAGGGCACGTGTGCTCGCCAGATAGACAGAGACATACAGACAGAAAGTGAGAAATCAGCCCCCAGAGGGGATGGTCACGCCGCAATCCCTTCTCCTCCATTCTCCTCTCGGGATCTTGGGCGCACACGCACACGAGCTACTGGGTCCGGGGCGCGAACCGCGGTCGACTACATGGGAGTCCAGCGACATAGCCATTACGCTAACTGCTGGCTCCCAAGAGTGGGGAAATATATTCAAAGTGTTAAGTGAAAAACAGTTTCAACCAAAAATATTATACCCACAAGATTATCCTTCATATGGGAAGAAAAGATAAAAACATTCTTAGATAAACAAAACCTGAAAGAATTTACTAACGCCAGACCAGCTCTTCAAGAAGTCCAGGAAAACCAAAGACATTCATACAGAAATAAGAGAACAAAAAGCAACCAAGAAAATTACCAACTTAATGCAAGGGACAAGAAATATCAATAACGTTGAATGTTAACTTCCAGGATTTAAACGGAAAGACTGGACCACAGTAACACTGCAAATTCAACAAAAGAAAGATTAATTACATAAGACTGAACTGGTGAAATAGAATTCTATGACTTTTGAGTAAAACATTACTGACTTTTTCTTTACTATGCTTTGTTTTCCCAATTTAAGGATTCTGCTTTCTTTTGAGCTGTTGATAGGTTTAACAATTTGTTAAAATGTTTTTTCTTCTTGTTTCTTCAAATGGAAACATAAACTTTTCCTCCTTCCTGACCCCTCTGGAATTGGAAAATATTTGGGAGTATTCTAATTTTGTGGTAGAATGGCTATTTGCATAAGTTCAATAATACCTGTTGCCTTGAATTAGAAATTGGAAATACTCATTATTGAACAGAGCTTTGACTGGAATGTCATTATCTGAAGAGTAAACCAGAAAATTATGGAACTAATAAGGTAGATCTCAAGTAAGCCAACAGAAGCTCTTGGAAAGATGGCCAGCACCATAAACAGTTCTTCTACAGTGTGGTAGAGAGGATTAGAGAAGCTATATAAAAGAATTTGTATCATAAAATAACCTGGATTTTTCCAGTCCAACATTGTAGTCAGTAGAGATTGCAAAAGAGCAGTCACAGAGGATTCTTTTGAGGAAGACTCTGAAGGAAGAAAAAGAGACTGATCTTTGCTAGCAGATGTTATCACAGAATACTTGGTAGGCAGGGCTGAATTGAGAAGATTTACGTGTGAATTGTGTGCTGGGTGTTTGCTTTTCAATAGTTTGAGTAGTTGTCATGTAAATATTTTCTCAAAGTATTCAAAAACCATACTGTCTCTGTTATAGAGAAACAAACAAAATTATAACAAACATTTTGAACATTGTCTTTAAAATTCAGTTTTTTGAAATTTTGAAAGTTGTTTATTAACTGTCAAGAACTATGGAGTATGAGCAAAAATTTTTTGATATGTAAAGTAAATGCTTATGGGAAAATATAAAAAGAAATAAATAAATAATTAGGGGAAAAAAATCCCAGGATGAGAATGGAGGAGACGGGATTGCGATGTGGCCATCCCCCACCCCTGGGGGGAGGGTGATTTCTTGCTTTCTGTCTTTCCAACTCTGTCTCTCGGCCTGTGCATATCCCTATAGCAAAAACCTCTCTTAAAAAAACAAAAAAAGACCTTGCTCAGGATGCCTGTCTCTCTTTCACTATCTCTCTGTCTCTGTCTCTCTCACAAATGCTCATGGAAGAAAGAGATAAATACCTTTTTTGAAAAATTGTAAGATGTTCCTGGATTGAAAGAATACAATCAAAATGGCAATATACCCAAATTAATCTACATATTTAACACAATTCCAATCAAATTACCAGAGACATTCTTCACAGATCTAGAAAAAACAATCATAGAATTTGTCTGGAATCATAAAAGACCCTGTATTGCCAAAGCAATCTTGCGTAAGAAGAGTGGAGTAGATGGCATCTCACTCTAACCCCAATATATATTATAAAGTTGTGATAATCAAAACAGCATGCTATTGGCACAAAAACAGACAGGTGGACTAATGAAACAGAATAGAGTCCTCAGAAATAAACCCCAAAATACACAGTCAGCTGATATTTGACAAAGGATAACAGTCAATCCAGTGGGAAAAGGAAAGTCTCTTTGGCAATTGGTGCTTGAAAAACTGGGTATCCACCCGCAGAAAGATAAAACTTTAACCCCCATCTTTCATCATTAACAAAAATCAACTCAAAATGGATCAAAGATCTAAACCAAAGACCTCAATCTGTAAAACTACCAATGGACAACAGTGAGGAAACTCTGGGAGACACTGGGGTAGGCCAAAGCATAGGCAATAATCCCAAAACTAGACAAGTGAGATTACAAAAGATTAAGAAGTTTCTGCATAGCAAAAGACACAATAATTGTGTTAACAACCCTCAGATGGGAGAATATTTTTGTAAACTATGCCTCACATCAGGGACTGATAACCAGAATACACAGGAAACTCAGGCAGCTTACCTGAAAAAAAAAAAAAAAAAAAAAAAAAAAGATTAACTCAATGAAAAGATGGGAAAATGAACTGAACAAAAAACTCTCTAAGGAAGACATATGAACAGCTAAAAATAAAAATGAAAAAATACTCAACATCCCCCAAATTAATACCCAAATTAATCTACATATTTAACACAATTCCAATCAAATTACCAGAGACATTCTTCACAGATCTAGAAAAAACAATCACAGAATTTGTCTGGAATCATCAAAGACTCTGTATCCGGGACCAGCAGGTGACATGGTGGTTGAGGTGCTGGACACTCCCATATGGCCAACCACGGTTCGAGTCCCGGACCTGGCAGCTTCCTTTGTCCCTTTCTCTCTCTCTCTCGTCAAATTAAAAAATAATAATAGTAATAAATAAATGAATAAATAAATAATTTAAAAAAAGACCCTGTATCGCCAAAGCAATCTTGCATAAGAAGAGTGGAGTAGATGGCATCTCACTCTAACCCCAATATACATTATAAAGTTGTGATAATCATAAGGGAGATACAGATTAAAATCACAATGAGATACCACCTAACCCTTGTCAGAATGACGAAGATTAAAAATACAAAAAATAATAAATATTGGCAATGTTGTGGTGAAAGGGGAACTCTCCTACACTGTTGGTGAGAATATAAATTGGTCCAGCCACTGTGGAAAACAATACGGAGGTTCCTCAAAGACCTACAAACAGAACTACTATATGATCCAGCAATTGCACTCCTGGGGATCTACCCAAAGAACAGGAGAATGCTCAGTCAGAAAAGCACTTGCACATCTATGTTTGCCTTTTTTTTTTTTTTTTTTTTTTTTTGAGAAAGAATCTTTTTTAAAAATTTTATTCATTGTCATTATCTTATTTAATTTTTTTGAAGTTGACCAGAGAGAGACAGAGAGAGAGAAGGAAAGTGAGAAAGCAAGCTGTCAGGTCTGGGACTCAAACCACAGTCAGCCATGCGGAAATCCAGCTGCCTTAACTACCATGCCACCTGCTGGCCCCTGCACATCTATGTTTATTACGGCATTATTCATGATTGCTAAGACATAGAACCAATCCTAATATCCACAAACAGATGAATGGATTGAAAAAGTGTGGCACATGTACTCCATGGAATACTATTCAGCCAAAACAAGACCCTGGCATTTGATAGAAAGTAGATGAATATGGAAGATTTACTGCTGAATGAAGCAAGTCAGGCTGACAGAGAGGCATTGTATGTCTCCACTTAACATGTACCTACTGTCCGCACTCTATGGTAGAGACGAAAAGACTAGAGAACATAAAAGTATTCAAAATGTTATGGACACTGGAAACAGTGTGGAAGGAGGGTAGGAGAGGGGAAGAGTGTAGCAAAGGAAATTAGAGTGGAAAAATAGAGAGGTAAGACATTTGTGGGACACAGAAATGGTTTATTACCTGTTGATGGTAACGTGTATAGTATTCTCAACTGGGCTGGTCTGAGGTTTATTTCATATTGAGTAAAATCTCTTTACAAGCTAAATGATGTATAGCAATCAAATGTAACAAATAATAATAAAAATCATAACAGAGCAAACCCAAGGCTGTAATCCCTACAACTATGCCAGTCTCCCATGCGTTTTTCAGTGTGTTTTCTAGAGAGGAGACATGGTGTGGTTATAGCAAGCGCATAAGCAACTACAAATATGGTAGTTCAAGGCATACCTAATACCTCTCTCTCTATAGCAAAGATTCACTTACCTCTCCTCTGTATTACCTATACTAACACAACTTCAATTTAATTACTGTATCTCAGCAAAACATTTTATTATCTGGAAGAACCACCCTCCTCATTCTTCCTTTTCAAAATCTTGGCTATTCTTTCAGATGGATACCTTCCTTCCCCATTGGTTTGCATTCAAGTTACATTTATTTACATATTAAGTGGAGGGAGGGCATTTTTATAAAACTTGATACCATTAAATTTTATGTCCTCAGAGAGCCCTTTCCCTAATCAACTGAGGTAAGCTGGCATCAGTGGTCACTCATGTGGTCTTTGTGTAACCACTAGAAAGTAAGCTCCAAGAAGGTAATGAGTTTCTTAACAGAGATCCAACAATACAAACATTAATAGTGTAAAGAGGTAAGAATACATGAATTACACCTTCTCATCCAGAATACAGCTATTTATTTATATTCATGTCATTCCTGTCCTTTAAAATTATAGTTTCCTTCATATAGGGATTTTATACATTTCTTGTTTATTCCTTTTTTTTTTTTTTAGCTTTTTTGACACTATCTTAAATAAGATATTTTTCAATGAGATTTTCTAACTGTTCACTGTACATTATAAATTCTCTCTAGCCATCTTACTGAATTCCTATTAGTTCTGACAAAAAACTCAAGAGGACTAACAAACAAAACACCTATCATTTACAAACAAGAACTATCCCTTTCCTTTCTTCCTACATTTCTATCCTTTGTCTTCTCATTCTATTTTCCTCTCTTATTGCTCTGTTCAAACCCTCCAGGACAACACAGATGAACACAGAAACTGTAAGCAACCTTGCCTTTTTCCAGCCATTAAAACAATTTCATATACTTGCTGTTGGCATCTGGCTGTTGGCATACTCCTTGTTAAAGAAGTTTCTTTCTTTCTTTTTCCCACATTTTTTTATTTCATTTTGTTTTATACATTCAATCACATTATTTAGCTTACAAAATGAATATTTCAACAGTGAACATTTCTCCCCAGTCCAGTTGATAAAACTATAAAATATCTTCAAAAGGTAATACCACGTTTCTTTGTCCCATTAATGCTTTGCCTCTTTATTTTTCTTCTAAATGTCCTTCCTCAGACCCTACCCTTTCACGCACATTATATCTGGTATTTACATCCATATTACTGTGTTTCTATATCCTTTAGTCGATCAGTTTCAGTCATAGAGTGAGGACGCTTGGTATATATTAAGAGGGGACATACAATGTCTCTCCTTCATAGCCTGGCTTACTAAAAAGTTTCTTTCTAATCCTAATTGGTTTTTCTTGACTACTGACTAGAAAATACTGAAGTTTCTAGGCTTATTTTTCATTAATCTAAAAAAGTAATGTAGAATGGATGTTGTAAAACTCTATTTTTAGGAAAAAATGTACTGTCATAGTGTATTATGCTTTAACACAAAACTGAATTTGATTTGCAAAATTAAGGATTTTTATACGAGAACAGTCTATAATTTTATTCTTATATATATTACACAGCTAGATTAAAAAAGGTAAAGAAAGATGACGAGTAATTCATCTACCTACCATAGGAAAAGAGAACAGTCATAACTTTGTCTGCTATTATTACAACTGTAATAATTCCTGAGACAAAGGCAAAGTTATGATGTAAGTAAAATTTGCCAAAGTGATTATAAAAAACTTGTTTAAGATATGTAAAGTTTTGGGCCAGAAGGTAGCATGGTGGTTAAAGGCACTGGACTCCCCCACATGGCCGATCGTGGTTCTAGTCCCAGACCTTGCGGCTTGCTTTTCACTCCCTGTCCCCTCACTTTCTCTGTCCCTCTCAAGTCAAATTAAAATAAATAAATAAATAAATTTAAATGAAATAATTATTTTTAAAAATGTGAAGTTTTTTAAAATAACATCTAGGCTGAGTGGTACATTTGTGCTTTCTTTACTACCTATAAACAGTCAGGAGAATAAAAATCAACATTCATGAACTGTTTTTTAAACTTGCTATAGGGGGGCCAGCAGTTGGCATAATGGCTATGTCGCTGGACTCCCATGTAGTCGACCGCGGTTCGAGTCCTGGACCCAGTAGCTTAAACTTACACCAGGTGCATGTGTGTCCGAGAGGAGAATGGAAGAGGAGGGATTGCAGCATGGCCATCCCCCCTGGGGGGGTGATTTCTCACTTTCTGTCTCTCTGTCTTTCTGGTGAGAGCACGCACCCTATAGCAAAAACCTCTAAAAAAAAAAAAAATTTTGCTATAAGGCACATAAACTCACCAGAGCAGGATGGGAATGAGAAAACACCCCCTTGGGGCCACACCTCAATCCTTCTTCCCCCATTCTTCTCTTGGAATTTTGGGCATGCATGTGCCCACCATGTTTTTCAAGTCTATAGGTCCGTGGACTCTACGCGGTCAGCCACATGGGATCCAGCTGCCTTAACAACCACACCACCAGCTGGCCCCAATACTTGATTTTTTTAAAAAGCTTAAAATATTTTACAGATGAGGTTATCTCTATTTACTTTCTTATCAAATCCCTTAAAATATCTTTACATGGTTGACTGATTTTGCTGGCTGATGTGATTTGCAGGTTGATTGATTCTGGTGTGGGCCCATGCACCCAATGGACGTCTAGTCACACCACAATGCTTTTTTCCTCAATTTCTCCATCTTGTCAGAATTCTGGGCATGCATTCATGCACTCCATGTTTATCAAGCTGTAGGAGAGGATCTAAACCAGTTGGCTATGTGAGATCTTGCTCTCCCTACAAAACTGGCCCTAAGTGGCCGATTAAATTAACTCAGATGCCTACCTCTCCCATGCCCCAAAAAGCCAGCAGCACTATTTGCTTTCCTTTTTTTAAAAAAAGAAGGCTCATCAAAATGAAGGTCCACCTGTGTTGAGCACGTAAAATACTGCCCTCTCACAGAGAAATAAAGAATGAGAACAACTCACTGAATCTTTTCCTTAATGATGAAAAAGAAAGATGTGCTTAAGATGACACAGAGGGTCAGTGGTAACCCCAGACCGAGAACCAAGATGATGACCTCCAAACAGGCCTCTTCCTAGTAGGTCACCATCACTGAGGTAGCAAAGAACTTGAGGTGTCACAATATCCCCTCACCTGCTTCTTCACTGAGACTGATGAATTCCAACAGAAACAACATCCCTTCACAGCTGCTTACCGTGAATACCCTCTCAAATCCATTCAGCTCCCTTTGTCTCAAAGAACACAGCATTTCAACATCTTTCCTCATTTATTCTCACAACAGCCTACTGCACAGCAGGGTTACACAGTCTGCAGGTGTGGAAAATGAGGCAGAGAAAGCCAGTCTACAGTGGACCAATCTTTCAGTCTTGGTTTTACTTCCTTAAATCTATGTCTGCATCTCTTTTTACTGTTAATACTTAAGGTATACCCTGCTTTCTGCTTTCCTTAATTTATATCAAATGGAGGATGATGGTATTTGTTTTACAAAACCGTTATGTGACTTAAATGAGATTCTATATATAAAGATCAGTGCTTAGCAAAAGAAAACACATCATTAATAGTAACTATTTGGGCCAGCAGGTGGTGTGGTGGTTAGGACGCTGGAATCCCACAATGGTTCAAGTCCTGGACCTGGTGGCTTGCTTTCTGACTTTCCTCTCTCTTGTTCTGTCCCTCTCTGGTCAAATTAAATAAATAAATAAGTAAAGCTAAATAAAATAATTTTTTAAAAATAGTCACTATTGTTTTTATTTTTACTCAAAATTCTCAATGTGCCCCAAGTATTTCCAGCCCAAATTTTCTGACTACTTCTTCCATGTGGATGCATCCAACTTCTAGGTCAATGAGATACAAACTGTGTTTAACTTGCTCCCTAAACTTACTTCTGGCTTCCCCAGTCCTACTGTCAGATTGCAAATGTGACAATGACTCTTCAAACTTTCCTGCCTCCAACATCTAATCCATTGTGCCAAACTGGATCAATTTTAGATAGACTTGTTTCTTCTCTGTGAGCAGTCACAAATTACACTTGGGTCATTAATATTTTCCTTACTTGTTTTAACAGAATTTGAAATAAGTGTTTCTTTTCCTTTCTTCAATCCATTCTTCACAGAGCTGCTAGAATGATATTCTTAAATGACAATTCTTACTTTACTCTGCTATTAAAATGAACTAACAACAAAACTGAAAAAACTCAGTTTTACCAACAGGATAAAGCCTAAACTTCTTACTGGGTTCTTGAAGCCTTCTGGACCCAAACGATCTTTCTAGCCTTCTTAACCACAATAATTTTAAAAAGGGCCTATTTGCTGTTCTTTCAAAACACTAAACTTATTGTTCCCAGAAACCATTTTGGCCCCCTGCCTTTCCCTACCTCTTTACCTTTGCTCAGATCCTACTGTCTTTTTTTTTTTTTTTTTTGAGAGGTTTTTGCTATAGGGCGCATGCGCTCGCCAGACAGACAGAGAGAGACAGAGAGATAGAAAGCGAGAAATCACCCCCCAGAGGGGATGGCCACGCCGCAATCCCTTCTCCTCCATTCTCCTCTTGGGATCTTGGGCACGCACGCACACGCGCCCGGCGTGAGTTTAAGCCACCGGGTCCGAGACTCGAACCGCGGTCGACTACGTGGGAGTCCAGCGACATAGCCATTACGCTAACTGCTGGTCCCAGATCCTACTGTCTTAAGAGAGTTCTCTCCATCTCTGCCCATAAATGTCACTTTTAAAATACCACTTAGCCACATCTTACATTATGCACAAGTGCTTTCTCTATTCCTTTTGTATTAAAGCTTCAGAGAACGTTTCAACTGCAATCGCCTTATATTACAAATAAAGAGACAGTACCTGTCAATGCTTAAAAGCACTCATAAAGACGACCAAGAAGTTAGGCTTAGAAAATAAATCCAATCTCATATCCTACTCTCTTTCCTTAAGTCATGTCTATCACTCGTACAGTTTTCCTCATACTTTGTCTTGTATTTTTGTTATTTATGCAATTATCTGTTTCTCAATTCAATTGTGTGAGTTGCAAATTTATTTCAGGTATAGAACATCTGCCTAAAGCAGAACCTCAGATGTTTGTTGAAACAACTTAAACTTGTGAAAAAATATAGCAACTCAAAATTAACCTAGTCTCAGCCAGTCAATGGCACAGTGGTTTTAGGCAGCTGAATCCTACAAGGCCAACTGCACAGTTCAAGTCCCGAATCCAATGGCTTGGAAAACACACTGGGCACGTGTGTGTGTGTATGCCCAAAATCTCAAGAGAAAAGTGAAGAAGAGATTGCAGCATGGTCATCCTCCAGGAGAGCCTATTTCTTTCTTTGTCTCTCTCCAGCAAGTGCATGTGCCCTGTAGCAAATTAGCACCAAAAAAAAAAAAAAAAAAAATTAAAAGATTAACCCATCTTTTTTTTTTTTTAAAGAGAGAGAGGGAGGTATTTATTTTTTAACTTTATTTATTTTAATTTGACCAGAGAGGAACAGAGAGAAAGAGAGAGAGAAAGTGAGAAAGCAAGCCACCAGGTCTGGGACTCCAACCATGGTCGACCATGTGGGAGTCCAGCGTCCTTAACCACCGTGCTACCTGCCAGCCCCAAAGGATTAGCCCATCTTGATGGTGAGATGAGAAAGATTGACTGCTGTCCATGGCAACACCCCTTGTCCTACCTTGAAGTAAATGTCACTTTATTATGAAGACCTTGGACACAGCTACTAATGTCTTCATTGAGGAAAGTAACAGTTGCCACTCTCACAGGCATATAAGATTAAAGAGAGTGATGCAGGTAAGACATTTAATATAGTGCCCAGCATATCATTTCCAACCCATAATTTTCGATCTTGCCCTCTTCCTTCAATACAGCCTGTTCTTCTTCAAGAACCCAGTAAGACCTTCCACAACATTCCTCTGCCTTAAACCCTCCTACCTTTTTCTACCACCTCACCTACAGGATTGAAGTCCAAACTGCTTGGTCTGGCCTGGTCCTGTCTTCCAAGCCCTGTCTCAGCCCAGGGTATCTCTCCAGGCTTAGCACCTACTGCTGCCACCAACGGGGTGACATCAAACATACACAAGGTTCTGCTAGGCCTTCTCACTCTAAGAGCTTGTGCCCATAACATAGTTGAAAAGCATGGGTTTTAAAGCCAGACCTGGGTTCCCATTCCAGCTCTACCACCTTACCAGCTATGCCACCCAGAGCAAATTATTTCTACTCTCAGGGCAATTACCTAATCTATAACATGGAAAGACCAATTATATTTTACCTTATAGTGTTGCTGGGTTAGATAATAATACATATCAAGCCATTATTAGTATCTTATCTGGCTTCTAGAAAAGGCCTGACCATTATGACTGTCTTCACTTCTCAACTACTAAGTACATAATACTGCAACTGCCTATGTAACTTTCTCCCTAGCAGATCATAAACTCTGTGAGGGCAGTTACCATGTCACTTATTTTCCAGTGCATGTGCACATGTTAATTATTCAGGTATCTCTTGAATAAATGGACGTTTTAAATATGTCTTGTTAGCAAACACCTTCCCACAGTTGTTAGAAATTCACTCTCTAGGATCATCTCACTTTTCCTGCGGCTTCCTAGATCCTCTTTAATGAACTCTGCACCGAGGAGCCTACTTTAAGGTGACCGTCTCTCTCCCTGACAGTGAGCACCTGGGGTTGTATACTCGCTGCGCAGGGAGGTCTGAGGATTAAAGACAAAAAGGAAGGGAAGCGGCCCTGGTTAGTGCTTAATAAAATGTACCGCCACTGTTCACGGAAGGAGAAGCAGGTCGCTGTGAGGGTGGGCAAGAGGGAGGGGTCTAGAGCCACGGCGGAGGCGACGAGGTGGGCCAGGGGGCGATTCTCCAGCAGTGGAAGGGATTTCCGGGGTCGACCTGTCTATGTGTCGAGGGGTGCGGGACCGGCGCTGGGGAGTCCGGAGTCCAGTGTAGGATGAGGCAAAGCGGGGCTGGGCCCAGGCCGGGGAAGCTGCAGCCCTGTGCCATGCTAGCCTGTCCTCCGGACGAGCCTCACCTCCTGCACTTTCAGCTCCTCCAAGGTGGGCAGCTCCACTATCCCCGGCATGACGGCAGCAGCCTCGACCGAGGTGGCACCCTCAGCCGCTTCGCCCCCGTCTCCTTGAACTCCCCTTTCGACCGCCGAGAGCCACACGGCACCTGCGCACGCGCAACCTACCACGCAGGCGCATTGCTCAGCCCAACCGCGAGCGACGGAGCGTGCGCAGTTGCCGGGAGAATCCGGGGGCTCCAGTGGGCGGGGCTTCGCCGGTTCCGCCCAGCAGCCCTGGTTGTCATAGTGAGGCCGAGTACTCTGAATTTGGGATCCCAACGGCTGGAAACTCGAAGCGGGAGACATGGAGTACACCGGGAGCAAGTTTATCGGGGAGTATGTAGATGGGAGGTAAGGGCTTCGCCTGATTCCCTATGTCCTGAATATCTGTGACTGCGAAAGGACAGTCTGTCAAGGACCTGTTCCAAGCACTTTCACAAACTTGCTTAAGGAATTGCTCAAGGAAGCATCACAAAAGCAGCAGAACTGCGAGTCACTCGTACCATAGATACCTGTGTGTTTGCTGTCACCCGGTTTTAGAAATGGGGATAAGAATAATTTCTTTTGAATATCCTGCCCCTCCCCCCAAACAAGTTGGGTGACTATGCCACAATACCCTAAATCCTGCCCAAATAGAGAAATGCAGATAAAGGGATCATAGTGTGGTTATACCCCATTGGGGAGCTCTCTTTCTCTGTCTCACAATAAATCAATAAATTAAGTAAATCAATCAAGATCCATGCTGTCATGGAGCCTGTAATCTAGTTGGGGGTGTAATGCCCCAAAAGTGAATAAGGGAGATCTTTTCAGGTAGGTGTGCATGCTATGAA
This sequence comes from Tupaia tana, assembly GCA_026018925.1. Lineage (NCBI taxonomy): Eukaryota > Metazoa > Chordata > Mammalia > Scandentia > Tupaiidae > Tupaia > Tupaia tana. The sequence goes on from JAKSZU010000013.1 coordinate 94,545,429, forward strand.
AACAGAGACTGGGGAAGGACTGGTGCTTATCTGATCCAATATACAAGGTCTCTTCCCTTAAGGACTTCACAATCTAGGGATTATTGGAATTATGTATGCAAATCACTACAATGGACTAACAGTAAAAGCCATCAGACTCAACCAGTATTAAGAATCTGCCAAGTACCAGACCCTGGACTTGACTGGGCAAAAATTGTGGCCCTCAGAAAGTTTATTCAAACATAAGAGGCTCATGGACATAACACAGATAATGGCTATTCAGTGTCAGCGCTGTGATCAAAAGAAGTGGAAACAGAAGAACAGAGTGGCCGTCCGTCCTTGCCAAAAGCCCTGGATGAAGAGTGTGGAATCTCTGTCTTATAGCTGGGGAAACTGAGGCTGAGTGAGTGAATTGAAAACAAGTTCTAGTTGTTGGGGCTATGAGGCATTCCAACCTTGGGGCTGTGAGGGTGGAGAAGACATGGAGGGCAACATTTTGGTGGAATCCATGGTCCACATTGACTGGTTGGTGGAATTCCAGGGCTTTTTGAGTTCATAAGGAGGGATCAGTGGTCTGGCTAGGCATAGAGGACAGAATTCCTAGAGACCGTGGTAGTATATATGGAATAGTATCTCTAATTCTTACATCAAGTTTAGAAATAAAAAGAATGAGACTTAGTGGGCTCAAGACACTTGTCCAACTCAGCAGGTAAGTGGCAGAGCAGTGCTTGGCATATACTCCCTTCTCACAACTCTGTGTCCAGGCTGATCTTGCACATAAAGAAACTGAGGTTAAGAGAAACAAAATGACTTGCCTACAGTTACCACAACTAGGAAGTGGCAGTCAGAATTTAAACCCAATTCAGTGTCTACACCATGGTCTTTCTTTTCACAAGGCTCTGCTACAGTGAAGGTGGAAGAGTTTTAGCAAATACAGATGGGGGATTGGACATTTTAGGCACCAAAAATTGAGAACCTACACTTACTTTCAATGGGTTATTTGTGTGTGACAGACGGGGTCAGAAAGAGAAAGCTCTCAAACATTTTGCCATGACCTTCTGTGCATTTTTTTTTTTTTTTTGGGGGGGAGAGGTTTTTTGCTATAGGGCGCGTGCGCTCGCCAGACAGACAGAGAGAGACATAGAGACAGAAAGCGAGAAATCACCCCCCAGGGGGGATGGTCACACCGCAATCCCTTCTCCTCCATTCTCCTCTAGGCACGCACGCACACGCGCCCGGCGTGAGTTTTAAGCCACCGGGTCCGGGACGCGAACCGCGGTCGACTACGTGGGAGTCCAGCGACATAGCCATTACACTAACTGCTGGTTCCCACCTTCTGTGCATTTTAACTCCATCTGTGCATTGCATTGGCCATGACCATGCTCTTGCCCTAGGAATCTGTTTAGCTCGGAGGTTTTGGTACCAGTGTAACCATCGTATGGATTCCCAAATCTGAAGAAGGCTTCCTAACTTCCTATAACTGGCAAGAAGTCAGCAGTTGTTTTCCATGTTACTTCTTTTCATAATTTGGTTATGTGTTCTGCATTTATTTTTTTTAATGTTTATGCCACAGGGCTTATGTACTCACCAGAAAGAGACAGAGACATTGAGAGGGAAAATGAGAAATCACTCCCCAGGGGGGGATGGCCATGCCACAGTCTCTTCTCACCCATTCTCTTCCTAGGATTTTGGGCACACATGCACATACACCCAGTGTGATTTTCAAGCTGCTGGGTCCAGGACTCAAACTGTTATTGGCCATGTGGGAGTCCAGCGCCATAACCACTATGCCACCTTCTAGCCCCTTGATTTTGATGTTTAACAGGAGTTGACTAGAGCCATATTTTGGGGCCTCTCTAATTTCAGCCCATAGGAAAGAGACAGCATAGTGCAGGAAAAAAGCTTCCAGCATGCTTGAAGTCTGGCCTCAAGTCTAAAACCTACTAATTGTATGCTTAATTAATCATCCAGGCCTTCATTTCCTCATCTGTAAAATGGGTAAATAATGCACATCTAGCCTTACTATTCCAAAGAATACATAATGTAGTATAGGAAGATGTTATTTGTATGTAGTCGGTATTCAGGTTTTTTTTTAAGTTTTGTTTATTGTTACTATTTATTTATTTATTTATTTATTTATTTTTTGTCCATGAGTGAGGAAGACAAAGAGAGACAGTGAGACAGTACTCCAAGGTCTTGATGCCTTGATCTATCCTCACTTCAGCCAGCTCTGAATCTTGGTATGCATGTGCCCAACTAACTCAGGGAGCCTCCAGACACAAACTCAGAACCTTCCCTTGTGGGTCAGCCTTTCAGAGCATAATATTTTACCACTGTGCCATCATCCAGCCTCTAGATGTTTTTTTTTTTGGGGGGGGAGGGGGAAAGGTATTTTCCTTTTAATGTTTATATGAATAGAGTAGACTGTAGGAAGTTGATATTTAACATTTGGTTTAAAAAGCTTATATAGATTCTCTGCCTCTGGTGGGAATGCAAAATGGTACAAGTGCTTTGGGAAAGTTTGGCAGTTAAACAGATATTCTATTCCCAGGCATTTAGCCCAAAGAAACTAAAGTATATACCTATACAAAGACACACTTACATGAGTGCTCATAGCAGCTTTATTTGTAATAATAAAAAACTGGAGGGCCAGCAAGTGGCATGATGGTTAAACCACATGGCTGACTGTGGTTTGAGTCCCAGACCCAGTAACTTGAGAATCACACCAGGCATACCCAGAACCCCAGGAGGGATCCCAGAATTGTGGAGAAGAGTCTGGCATAGCCATCCTCCCTGGGGGACGATTTCTCACTTTCCTTCTCTTTGTCGCTCCAGAGAGTGCACACCACCCTATGGCAAGAAAAAAAAAAATACCTGGAAACAACCCAAATGTCCAACAGATAAATGAACAAACAATTATGGTATATCCATTCACTGGAAACCTACTCAGCAATAAAAAGGTGTGAACTATTGGTACACACACAAGAACATTAATGAGTTTTAAAGGAATTATGTTGAGTAAAACAAGCCAGACCCTCCCAAAAAAGTACATAATATATGATTTGGTTTATATAAAATTCATTGTGCTCCCCCAATAGACTGTGAGCCCCTGTAAGGACAGGGACACATCTGTCTTGATCACTGTCGTATCTGTATTGTATCTAGCAGACCAGTCTCAACACAGCACTTGGCACATAGTACGTACTCTATAAATATTTGTAGGAATAAAGGGAGGAAGAGAGGGAGAGATGGACAGAAAGGAAGAAGAGAGACAGACGGAGGTTTGGGGACATCTCCAAGAGGCTACATCTCAAAAATGGTGAAATAAGATTCAAACTCATATCTCCTATCTCTAAATGTCATACTTTTTCTAAATATCTCACTCCTGGTATAAATGGGCAGGGGTGGGCTGGTAATGGAGAGAGAAGATGCAGATCCAGCTGCCAGAAAAATTGAGCTCTGATCTCCACTCTGTGGCTTCGAATACATCCCTACCCTCTCTGGACCTACCAAGGGGATATCTCAGTGGCCAGTTCCAGGACAGCATGTCCTTGAGAGGAGATGAGCAGACCAAACTCTGGACCACTTGCAACACAGTCCGCCTCAGTTTTTAGCTTCTAAGGGAAACGAAATAAAAGTTTTGGTTTTGAACAGAATGTCAAGGGAGCCATAATGTCCAGGCATGCTGAGGAAGAGGACGATGCTCTCTCCCCCTCCTCTGTCATCTCTGATCCTCCAGCTGCCTTGCAGGACTCAGTGGCTTTTCTGTGTCATTGCAGGATGGAGGGCAAAGCCGAATACATCCTCCCTACAGAAACAAGATATGTTGGGGAAATGAAGGACGGCATGTTCCATGGCGAAGGGACCCTGTACTTCCCCAGCGGTAGCCGTTTCGACGCCACCTGGGAGAAGGGCTTGGTTATCAAGGTGATCAGCCAGGGCTGCAGAGAGGCACTCCTCGGCCAGAAAGAGCTCCCGCTGCTATGGTGCCCTGCCCTCCCTGGTGTTCTCTCCTTCCATCTCTCCTCCCAGCTTCTTGCTTTCCCAGGGCTCTAGAATCTTCTCCTCTTGGATTTAGGAGGGGCCCTGGAGAGGCCACAAGGAGTTTGAATTCTGTTATGCCACACTGCTCTTGAGCCCATGATCTTAACTCACTAAGATTCAAGTTCCTCATCTGTAAACTGGGAATGCCAGTCATATTACCTATGGCTATTCTAAAAAATTACCACAAATTAGTGTCTTAAATCAATACACATGTATTCTCCTACAGTTCTGGAGACTGGAATTCTGAAATGGGTCAGCAAGCTGCCTTCTTTCTGGACACTTGAGGGGAGAATCCTTCCCTTGCTTTTTCCAGCTTCTGTAAGCTGCCTGCATTCCCTGGCTCATAGCCATGCATCACTCTAACCTCAGCTTCCGTCATTGTTTGGTAGTCTCTCACCTTGACCTTCTTACCTTTCATGAAGACCCTTGTGATTACACTGGGGGCACCCCAGAAAATCCAAAATGATCTCCTCATTTTAAGATCCTTAATTTAAGTGCATCTACACCCTTTTGCCACATAAGGCCACATATTCACAGGTTCCAGCAGATATGGACATCTTTGGGGTCCCACAGTGGTGCTAGGCACCTCCTAGGATGGTGGTGAGAGTTAATGAGGTAATCCATGTGCACACTTTGCTAAGTGCCTGGCACATAGGCACTCACACATATTGGTTCTTACTATTAGTACCACCACCACTGCTACTATCACTATAAGTCATCCAGTCCCAGGGTTGTGGGCTGTGGATATAATTCAGGGGGTCAGTAACACCATCTGGTTTACATACGAAAGTCTCTGTATATGTGAGACTATGTTTTTCTCCGAGAAAAGGTCCTATAGTTTTCATCAGTTCCACTAAGGGTATGTTGGGGCCTGACTCATGACCTAAAAAGGTTAAGAAACACTCCTTGTTTTATAGCTTGGAGAATTTAAGCCCCAGGAAGGGGATGTGACTTATCCAAGGTCACACAGTAAATTAATAGTATTATTGGAATTTCCACCCATGTTTCCTGATACCTAGGCCAATGCAATTTCTACATCCTGAGGTTTTCTTTAGCAGCAGGGCACCAAACACAGAATGTATGTGTAGCTAATTGTGCTGACCTTTTTAGCTATGATAATAATAATAAAAGAGTAATGTCTTTTATCAGATACTTTGCATACATACTTTGTATACATATTGGGTCATTGGAAAACTCATGAGGTATTTTTCTATGCATTATGACTTTCCTGATGACCCAGTACATACAGTGTGTTTGTCAGGCTTCTCCAGAGAAACAGGGCCAATAGGATATATGTAGAAAGATATTTATTATGAGGGATTGGCTTATGAGATTATAGAGGCTGAGAAGTCCGACAATCTGCCTTTAGCAAGCCAGAAACCTGGGAAAGTCAGTGGTATAGTTCCAGTTCAAATCCAAAGACCTGAGGACCAGGGGATTCAATGGTGTAAATTCCAGTCAGAGTCCCGGGGCCTGAGACCCAGGTGTGCTGATGCCCAAGGGCAAGATAAGATGGGTACCCCAGCTCAAATAAAAAGCAAATTCACCTTTCCTCTGCCTTTTTGTTCTATCCAGGCCCTCAGTAGATTGGATGTCTAGTCACATTAGTAAAAGCAAACTACTCATTGTATCAATTCAAAGTTAATCTGTTGCAGAAATACCCTCACAGACACATTCAAAAATAAAGTTTTACTAGACACCTGGGCATCCCCAGTCAAGTTCGCACATAAAATTAACCATCACAGGCAAGCACTGTACTGAATTATTAATGTACTATCTCAATGAGTTCTCAATCAACCCTCTTAAGTGCGTACCATCTTTATCCTATTGGATTGTCAGAAAAGTCATAACATATTTTTTCTGTTTTTCTATGCAAAAATACATCATTATTTTTCCAATGATATGGTAATTTTACAAGTGAGGAGCCAAAGACCAGAGAGAGTTATAGTCATACAGAGAGTTACCATACTTTGAGTGGCAGACACAGAACTCAGTACTTTATATCCATCCCCTCTAATTGTCACAATCATAATCATTGTGATAGTTGTCACATCTTTTCTGTGGAAGTGAAAAAGCTATCTCTTCCCTTGACATCTGACATTCTTGGCCAAAGTCTTCTTCAGACACATATGTGTGCTCTTTGTCTTCCAGGGCAGGTATACCTTCGCAGATGGGCTGCAGTATGATGCTGAGAACTGGCATTACTGTGACAGCTATGACCGGAGGTTTTACACTGAAATATGCTATGGCTTGAAGCCTTCAGGTACCAGGCATCTTTCCTTTTCTTCAATCCAAACTTGAGAGGGAAACTAAAGATTATTTTAAATCAGTGGATTGTGGCCTACTGAAGTAACTTAAAAAAGAAGAAAAATTGAACAGGAGGGTAGAATTAAGAGAAGACAGAAGATCTAGTTCCTAAGACCCTACTCACAGAGCCATTTTAAGAAAGCTCCCTTGGGGCACTGTTCTTGCCATTTTTGCTTCTTGCCCTGAGCAGGGAGTGTTTAGTCCAATTGTAGAGTCAGATAGTCACACGATCAACCAGCCAAAAGTGGACTTTATGTGGACACTGCGTTTGGATTTCACCTTAGTGGTGAACTAACTATGCATCATGTCCTTTCAAGGTATCTCTCAGCTCACCAATATGGACCCACCTAGAAAAATCCCCAAGGGCTGTTATGACTGTGGAGATGGCTTCTATAATCCCATCACAAGGATAGTCAAGGACTACAGGAATCGCTTTCTGAGAAATGCAGGTACATCCATTCCAACTCTCTGCAGCATGTTTTCTCTTTACCCATACATAGCTTTGTACATATGTGTGCACACACACATGTGTGCATTTAGTGAGAAAGAAGCTTTTACTGATAAAAGATACAAATCATTATCTGAATGTTGAACTGCTTGGATTTCTCATGAGTGACAAATCTGCACATAGTCACAAAGTGGGTGGAGAACATTCATTGCCTAGCTGGGGCAGCATTCAAGTGCAACCCTGAAAAACTGAAGGGCTGATTTTTCCATGCATTCTTTCAACTAATGTCTTAATGGACACCCACTGCGTGTCCAACACTGTGCTTGGTACTGGGGTAAGGTGTAGCAAAGCTAGACGTGGACCACTTTCCTCGTAGAGCTTATATTCTGACAGGTAGAAGACGATGCCATGAACAACTGATTACATCATGGAATAAGCACAGTGAATGGGAAACACATGGTTGGGGGGGAGGCTCAGAGAAGAGGGACTGATGCTGTAAGAGCACAAAGAAGGAGTATCTAATCGAGAATCAGTAAGTCAGAGACAGTTTTAAGGAGAACATGGCATCTCAGTGAGAACAGCAGAATAAGTGAGAGTTGACTGGAAGGCATGAGGAGATTTTCCAGCCAGAGAAAAATCCACGGGTGAAGGCTTCTTGAGGTGAGTGATACCATGCAGTCCAAGAAAGCTGGGTGGCCCCTTAGCCAGGAGAGTACCTTGGGAGGTGCAGAACCTCTGTTTAATGAGTGAATACCAGGCTAGTCAGACTGAGAAGTGATTTACAGTTATCAAACTCACGAGAGATCAATGTACAAATTAAAACAGGAACATTTTCCTTTAACAATGTGTTTCCTAATCTTTTCTGGAGCCAAGTCCCACTAGAAACAACAAAAGCTATGGACCCTCTTTCTAGAAGAATGTCCACACATGTATACATACAAACATGTGCACGTTTTGCATATAGTCCTGAGTGACTGATGGTCCCTCCAAAGACACAGGTCAAGAAACCTTGCTCTACAATGAGAAGGAAACTCCCAGGCAGATGAGAATGTTTGGGCAAGCTTTTAAGAGCATCTTCTCTGTTCAGGGAAATTGACTCAGTAAGTCAATGACAAGCAGAAAGTTGCTTGTGGCTCTGGAATAAGAGCAAAGGAGATTGTCAGATGGTCTTGGGGCTGGAATGCTAGTACGGAGATGTGTCCCACCTACCGGATGCTACCAGAGGAACATGGGAGATGCTCATACCCCAGTTCCTGACTCACGCTTCTCCAGTGACCTCCCTTTTCCATTAGAACAGTGTACTACTCTGTAGAACCCTAATGCTGGATGTTAATCGGCTCACTAGGAAGTTTCTTGGTCGAATAAGCTATGGAGATACTGCATTCAACAATGCTACATGGGTTTGTTTACCAAAGAGACTTCTATTAGGCAAATACACTCTGTACTTTTTCTTCATGGCAGTCACTTCTACTCTTATTAAATACTAATTTCTATAACTGCCTGCTTAGTGTCTGTCTCCCACTAGACCCTAAGAGCTACATGGAAGGGGCTCGGGGCTCTGTCTTGTCTCTGCCTGTATCAGTAGGGGGCCAGGAAGAACTTAATATCAGGAAGTTGGTTAAATAGCTACTGGAAAACTGAAAAGGCACAAAGAGGATATTGAAGTCACAGAGAAAGTAACTACAGGAAGCAGCTACCTTCTTGAGGACTGAGGATGGCAGCGAGAATTTGGTCACGAGAACCTAGAAGGTTGATGAAGGGACCCCATAGAGCTGCTATCTAGTCCTTTGATGACAGGGCACTGCCCAGTGGGGGCTAGCAGCCTGGGAGCTCGGGGGGGGGGAGGAGCCCTGCTGAGATGGGACCCAGACCTCTCAGCAGGGAGGGCTGCCTAACCAAGCCCCTGAAGAGAGCAATAAAGCTGATTCTACAGTGTGGAAAGAACTGGAACCTGGAAGTGAAATGCCGTTGCTGAGATGACGCTGACACGAATAGCAAGCGCGAAGGAAATGCGTGTGTGTCCTCATCTTATCTGCCTCCCAGGCAGCTGACAGTGCCGGAGTGTAGGTCACGGTCCCAGTTCCACTGTCACGAAGCAGAGGAAAGCTGTAGCCTCTACCTGGGCCAGCCCACCTCTGTCCTCACTCAGCACCCACATTCACACACTCTCCTACAGATAGTAAAGTCTGGGAGAATTTAATATCAGGAAACCAGTCAAATGGCTACTGGACATAATAGCTTCCATTTAACAACAACAACAAAAAATGAATGGATGCTTTTTTTTAATTTAAAAAAAATGTTTTTGAGAAGAGTAAGAGAGGCGGCTTGGGAGGCAGGCAGGGATAAGGGCATCAGCAAAGATCACGAGTGTCTTTTTCCCGAAGGCAGCAGGAATCAAGGCAAGATTCTAGGCAGGAAGCATAGTAGCTGGTTTGTATTTCAGAAATACTTCTCTAGTTACATGTATAGAAGTCAAAGGAGTAAGAGTAGGCAGGAGCTCCTTCTGGTGAGAGGGTGGGAGAGGGACACTGAAGGGGCCTGGCACGGGGAGATGGAGACCTGGATTCCCTAGCCTGTCCTGGCCCTAGCTCTCAGGCTGCCTGCTGGATGACCTTGGGCTGGTACCTTCCCTTTCTGGGCCCTTTTCTCTTCATCTAGAAAATAAGGGAGTCAGGCTGGATAATTTCTAGGGTCCATCCAGCCTTGAGTCTTTGATGGAAAAGAAAGGTAGCCAAGGGATATTTTGGTCCTGATATTATAGGACAGATCAAGTTCGGAGTGTCCTGAAAACCACTAAAAGGGAGTTTCATTCGTGGCCACCTAACCATTACCTCTGACTCACCTCACCCTGCGAGGGACTGATCCAGGCTTCTGTCCACCTTCTGTTTCCCCAGGGCCCCTCCTCCCCTGTACTCTAGGCTACCCCCATAAATAGTGCTTCCTGCTGGCACCCTGAAGGCACAGGCTGCTGACCTGTGGGCCTGAGGTTGGTGACCAAGGCCATTCCAGAGTAAACACGGTGGCTTCAGCCACTGCCATTACAAAGCACGTGCCACCCGGGAGGGTCAGAGGCCTATTTTACAGGAGGCCACAGGCCAGTGCACTGCTAGCTGAGTCACTTGCGGTTCCCTATGGGCCTCTACATTGTCCCAGCTCCTTCCCTGGCCCCACTGGTTTATTTTCCTCACTCAGAGAAGCTTGCTTTCCACCTGACTGGAAAGCTCTGGACCGCTAGACTTCAAAGAGCTGAGCTGCAGATGTGCTTGACAAACCCGGTTTATTTGACTTGGATTTTAGAGAATGCCTTTCAGGTACCTGCCTTGTTGTTTGCTATGAGAATTGAAATCTCTCCTTCCACTCCTCAGAATGTCTTTGAACACCTACAACATGCCAGGCTTTGGGGATCAGAGAAGGTGACATATTCTCTCTGACCATGACTCTCGAACTTTGGCCCACAGTGAGGAATGTTTGACATCTCACCCAGTGTGCATACACATGTGTATGTATTTTTGTATGTAATATTCTATGATAGTTTCTACTCTATTGGCTTTTTTAAAATGCTGGTTGCTGTGCATTTAATTATTTCACAACCCTCTTAAGGGTGGGAACCAACCACTAGTAGGCCACTGGTCCTGGCAGCTTCCCTCTCTCCACTGTTCTGAGCCCTCACAGCCTCCCTACCAGTACTTAGCCCATAACAGTAGGCGCATCTCCAGTTGCCCACCTCCCCCACCAGTCTGGGAGCTGCTCGAGGGCAGGGACAATGCGGCTAAATTCGATTCATCAGTGTGTCCCCAGCATCTCACGTAGGTCCTGCAAGGTGGAGCTGATGAAATGCCTATAAAAGAAAAAGCAGGCAGCCAGGCAGAGCACCTGTTCTCAAGTCTCTTGAATTTTTCAACTAATTACACAGAATTCAATACCTGACATGTAATAGCAGGTATTTTGAACACCAAAAACAATCCAGTGTGTTCCCACACATCTCCAAGCTTTCAGAACAACTTAACATCTCAGAGGTCTCAACCCAGTGACTATCAGGCCAAATCTGGTCTACAAAGTACGTGGCAGGCCCAGTGCTTACAATAGCCTGGGTTTGGGCACCTAGCTGGGGCCATGCACTGTCCAGGTCCCCACTGCTCCCTGCTCTCTGACTCCCAGCAGCATCAGTCATTGCTGGAACCCGTCAAAGCCTTTGAGCTCATGAGCCCTACAACTTCTAAACTTCCAGGGCATCCAGTGAGCTGGCAATAGGCTCATCCTGAGATTAGGAAACTAGATCTTAGAGTGACGAGTGATAGACAGTAACAGTGAAGATGGAACCAAAGTCACTCCCCTCTTACAGTGGTCTTTCCCCTACACCTGCTACTGCCTATGTCGGGCCATAGAACCATACATGACAGCAACTGTGCATGGTTAGTGTGTATTCCAATCAGTACAGCAAACACAAAACAAAACGAGCCTGTGTTCAGACCTTCTGCTCCTCAGAAGGCTTGACTGAGGCGGGAGGTGAGGGTGGTCAAAGAGACAGGGTGGTGTAATAGTTAAAAGCCCAGGGCCTGGAATCTAGATCTCTGACTGGCTACTAACCATGGATCCACCACAGACTAGTTGTGTGATCATGGGCAGGTTACTTTCCTCTTGGAGCCTCAGTCTCCTCATCTGTAAAATGGGCATTGTGGTAGTACCTGTCTGGGGGAGTCAGGTTAGGAAAAATGAGATTAAGAATGCAGAATATAGGCTACCTAGGTGGAGTATTGGCTAAGGGTATAACCCCAGGTATCTGGACCAGCAGATGGAGTGATGGTTAAGACAGTTGGATCCCACACAGTCAACTATGTGGTTCAAGTGCTAGACTTGGCTTCTTGAAAACACACTAGGCACGTTTGTGTGCATGCCCAAAATCCTGAAAGGAGAATGGAGGAGAAGAAGAAGAGATTAAGGTATGACACCCCTCCCTCCCAAAGGATCTCTCTCTCTCTCTCTCTCTCTCTCTCTCTCTCTCTCTCTCTCCAGCAAGCACATATGCTCTACAGTAAGTTTAAAAAGAAGAGGGACCAGCAGTTAGCGTAATGGCTATGTCGCTGGACTCCCACGTAGTCGACCGCGGTTCGAGTCCCGGACCCGGCGGCTTAAACTCACGCCGGGCGCGTGTGCGTGCGTGCCCAAGATCCCGAGAGGAGAATGGAGGAGAAGGGATTGCGGCGTGGCCATCCCCCCTGGGGGGTGATTTCCTGCTTTCTATCTCTCTGTCTCTCTCTGTCTGTCTGGCGAGCGCACGCGCCCTATAGCAAAAACCTCTCCAAAAAAAAGAAGAAAAAAAAAAAAAAAAAAAAAAAAAAAGAAGAAGAATGCAGAATACATATCAGAGCATCTGTCCCAAGCCAGGTGATCAGCGACTATGGCTGTGGCTGTGATTCTGGTGATGATTATTGACTCACACTGGAGTAGAGAGAAGTGAGTTAGACCCTGGCATTTGTTAAGCTTTCTCTGGGTGCTTGAGACAAAAGAAGTCTCACGGGAGACAGATGTGGTTGAGTATGCTAGATCTTCCTGCCTCCTCAGGGGTTTTGCTTGGGAAACTAAATGCTGCTGAAACCTTGGAGTCCTCAGGTCTCCACGTGGCATTTGGGGCCCCAGATTCTGGAGATCACCCTCCAGCCCCCTCATCTCTTCCACCCTGTGCTAGCCCCCCAGGTTAGCTATCATCTGTTAATAAACACGTCCAGCACTTTCTGCTCCTATTCTCACCACATAATCCCCCAGCACAGAATGCCCTTCCCGCCTTTCTCCACCTATCGTAAACCTCACCTCTCAGTGCCTGGCACTGGCACGTAAGAAGGAGGAGAATGGTGTGGACTTGACCTGTTAGCCCACAGCTCAGGGAGACAGCATCGGAGGAGGACGGCTAATGTGGAGGCATCTTGCCAAGGCTCTACCTGATGATCTAGACAGGTCACCTTTCCGGCCACCCCAAGTGAGAAGTCTGCATGAGACAGTTCGCCTTGAGGACACCTGGTCTCAGATAGGTTAATAACTTGCTGTGCCCACACGGCTAGTGACAGAGTCACGTCTGAGCCCACATCTTCCCAGTGCCATTCTTTTCATCCTTCCTCCCAGCCTCGTCTCCGAGTTCATGGTGTGCTCGTCCGTCTACCCTCCTAGACGGAAGCACATCCGACTCACAGCTGTTTCCCCACCAAGCACCGTTCCTGGCACCTGAGGGAGCTCAGGAAGATTCCTAAAGAAGTGAAAAGATTTATTTTGGAGACTTAAAACAAAAATACCACGGTCCCCAAAATGAAATGATATTCTATTTGAAAAAATTATATTAAAAAAGGTCCTTTATTCACTGAACCAATAAGAAAGCATTCAAAGATACCTGAGATTATTCTTTTTTTTTTCTTTTAGTTTGCTATACAGTGAGTGTGCTCAGACAGAGTGGGCAGGGGTGGGGAGGCAGTGAGAAATCATCCCCCAGGGGAGATGGCCATGCCACAATCCCTTTTCCTCCACTCTGTCAGGATTTGGGGCATGCACACGCATGCACCCAGTGTGATTTTTGATCCCCCAGGTCTGGGACTCGAACTGCACAATCAGCCATGTGGGATCCAGCCACCTTAACCTCTGTGCCATCTGCTGGCCCAGTTGCCTGGGATTATTACCTTTAATGTGATGGGAAATTGAGAGGCGAACCTCTCCCACCACACATCCCTTTCATCCCTCTCCGGAAGGACAAGCCAGAGCAGAGCTGGCAGTTCGTACATGGGTCTCTTTCGTGTAGCTGGTGCTTGCCTCAATATTACCAGTAGGAATCATGTGCAAAATAACCATACCACTAATCCTTACTCCCTCCCCCCAATTAATGATACCCCATGCGAGTGTCTCAGATGAAAGGCGCATTATTAATATTCAAAGAAAAAACCCTCGTAACCATTTTAACATATACAACTAACAATGAACTAAATTTGCTTTGTGGAAGACAGAGAGTGAGCATCCCAAATTAGTTTATGTAAAAGCTGAAATTCTTCCCCGAAAGGTCTCAGTACCATCCTCAAAGAATATCCTGATCATCAGAAATGCCGTCAAGATTCCCGCCAACATTATCCCCTTTGTTGTCTGAAATGTCGAATCAAGCACATCTGGCAAATGTCCTAGAGCTCACAAATCTTTCAAACAGCGTCTAATTCCCAATGGTTAAAGAGATAACGCCACCGCTTAATCGTGCTGCTCTTCAAAATAGCACCAACTTTCCTTCAATCAGAAACAATGGCTTTGGCTTCTTAAAAATATCACACACCAGTGATTATTTGCAGAGCGGGCCCTTTTGCGTTTGAACCTGTGGGTTCCAGACAGAATTTAAAATCAAGACCACAAGCCTCATTTGAATGTACACTCCGTAAAGTGGACAATGGGAAGAAGGGTGTGGACTGGGGTCTCAGAGGGGCCCCGGCCTGGGTGCTGTGGAGTCTCTGGGAGACTGTGGCTGGCTTCCCCGGTGGCCTGGGGACTAGGAGGATAACGGTGATGATGGGGAGAGAGCATTTACCGTGCACCAGACACTCAACTAAGGGGGAGAAGAGGGCTCGCGTGAGCCCTGGTTGTCAAATGAGGCAACCGAGTCTCAGTGAGGTTAAAGAATTTCCTCCGGAAATTTGGCAGGAACTGGATTCACACCCCTGCTCATCAGCCTCCTGTGGTTTTCTTCCTGGAGCAATAGATCCGATGAGGTGAAGGCACTCTTACTCTGTCTGGATAAGAACAATACAGCCCTTACTGAGCTTTCACTGGGTTCCAGGTCTGGGCACTTTACATGTATTATTTTATTTTGTCTCCTGGGCTCCTCCTCGCAGGGACCCTCTGAAATACTCTCTGTTATTCCTTCCTTGCGGATCATGAAGCTGAGACCAGGTGAGGTAGGGGTCTGCCCGAATTCAGACAGACATTAAGTAAGTAATAGCAGAGCTGGAACTTGAACCCAGGTCCAGCTGACTACAAAGCTAAAACTGACATTTAACTTGGTTCTGAATGACAAGTTGGAGTTTACTATTGAAGATAAAAAAGAACCGAGGGCCTTCCAAGCAGTCCAAAGATACAAAATACATGCCCAAAGATTGTTACCATTGCGCTGGTGATGCTGTTTCCCGAGGTAGTTTTCTGCCACTTTATTGTTCAAAAACTGGTCAGTGAACAAGAGTCATTAAGTACCACAGGAAATATCAAGACTCCTCTGATCTCGAAGTCACTGCCTTCCCTTAACAGGTGAGAAATCTGAGACCCAGAGAGGCCCACGTGTCCGACACTCGGCATATTTGTGAGAGAGCCAGGACTGGAATCCCAGTTCCCCACTGCCAGATGGGGCTCCTTCCCCACGGTGCCTCCCTGTGTTTCCTGCAAAATGGCCGAGTGAGTCTCCCGCACAGCCCCCTCCCACCATCATCTCTCCAGCGAGACAAAAGGCAATTTATCCACATGTTATAATCACCTGGAGGCTGGCACGCAGGGACATCCCTGCTTTGTCTGTGGCATTGTTAGCAGCACCGTAATGAAGGCTTTGTGGAGGGATAATATCACACTTGTGCCTGCCAAATAGGATGCCCACGCGGATCATGATTCCTGCCAGCAGACGGGGGTTGCAGGAAGCAAAGGGGTAGGAAGGGACGCTGTCGGCATAAATGCCTCCACCTTCCCAGGACTTTCTCACGGAATACGCCATTATTCCTATTTGGCAGATGGAGAAACTGAGGCTCAGTTTCTGAAGTATTTACGGACATTATGCAGCTAGTACAGGGAGGAACCAGGATATGAACCCAGAGCTCTTGACACCGAAGGCCACGCTTTGAACCAAGGAGATACAACGCCATGGCCTATTCTGAGTCATGGACCTCTCTGAGAATCTGGATAAAGCTACGAAACTTCTCCCTAGAGAAATACACTTGAGCTCAGCTATGGAATTTTGCCTACAGAGGGCAGGATCAGCCACCTGGAAGCCTTCCATAGGCTCTTGCCAGAATCTCTGCTCTAGGGATGAATAGCCTCCCACCCGGTTTGCTGCTCCTCCCTGACCTACAGCAACTGCCCATCGCCGTCCTCTCCCCCCAATTCCAAAGGCCATGGAAATTCCCCCTTCCCACAGTGGTGCCCATCAGACTCTGGTAACAAGGCACCCCACCCCCAACTGCCGCCTCCTGGAGGCATCCAGAGGACATGGCTTCCCCTTCTGGGCTGGAGTCAGCCCCAGCCAACAGCTCAGAGGTTTGCTTTGTCTCCTTTAGTAGAAGTGAAAGTAAGATGGATCCCAGAGGGCAGGAGCTTCAGCCCCAGCTCTGGAACTCTAGGCCATTGGCTGAGCTCAGGTCCTGGAGAGGCAGACAGGGTTACAAACCAGGCTTTACTGTGAGCCGCATCCTTGCCCTGCCATTTACGAGCTGTGTGACCTCGAGCTAGTCTCTTAACCTCTCTGAACTTCAGCTTCTTCATCTGAAAAGTGAAGGTAGAAATAGGACCTTGGGAACCAGCAGTTAGCGTAATGGCTATGTCGCTGGACTCCCACGTAGTCGACCGCGGTTCGTGTCCTGGACCCGGTGACTTAAAACTCACGCCGGGCGCGTGTGCATGTGTGCCCAAGATCCCGAGAGGAGAACGGAGGAGAAGGGATTGCGGCGTGACCATCCCCCTTGGGGGGTGATTTCTCGCTTTCTGTCTCTATGTTTCTCTCTGTCTGGCTGGCGAGTGCACACGCCCTATAGTGAAAACCTCTCCAAAAAAAAAAAAAAAAAGAAAAAAAGAAATAGGACCTTGTGGGTGGCGCTGAGCAGGAAGCAAGGAGACACAGGGGTACAGTGAGCTGTGCCCAGCCCAGGTGAAGCACTCGTTGTGTGTCAGCGAGTGTGTCACAGTTGTGGCTACTGTGCATCAGCCCCTGATGAAGAGTTGAAAAGCAGGGGCCTCCTTAACTCCACTTCCCAAAGGGAGGAATCATTGTCACCTTGGCAAACCGCCCCTGGCCATTTCAAGACTGGACTAGAGGCCTGTGGCCTTTCTGTGCCAGCCCTTGGCATTCTGTTCTGGAGCGGTCCCCATCACCGGCATTGTTTCTTATCCACTTATCCTCAGTCCCCCTAATGCTCTCCCCAGACACAGGCCTTCACTGAGCCCCTGCGTACACCAGTGCCTGTCCCCCAAATCAGTGCAAGGCCGGGGGGACGCAGGTGCATAGATAGAGAGTCACAGAACCAGGATGGGTGTTCTCCACACAGAAGCCTGGGCCTTTAGGAACCTGTGCTCGAGAGACTGCAGGCAGCACCACTCCCCGCCCCTCCAAGATTAGTTCAGGGATAAAAGTACACAGCGCATAGAAGAGGCAGGAGGAAGGCAGTTCAACACAATTCTGTCTCCTGTGATGGTTGTGTTAATGTTTGCTTTGAAATACCAAATAGGAGAGTCTTTGCCAAAGTCTGGGAGTGTCCCACATCACTGGGGCCAGAAGCTACAATCGTGGTGTGCTGGGGGCACACAGAGAAAAGCGTGTGAGTGCCCCAGTGTAGTCAAGATGGTGTCTCCAAAAAGGAGGTGTTTGACTGGGACTTGAAGGATGAAAAGTGGATTTTGCTGCATGGAAGAGAAGGAGAATGTGGGCATAGACTCAGAGAGGCGCAACTCAAGAGGTAGCACCTAGGAACTGTTTGCAGATGGGGGAGGAGTCAAGGAGACCTTGCAATGACAGGCAAACTCAGGCTTAATGGGCAAACTGGGCTTTGATGGGTGTGTAGGAGTCGGTCTGAGCTGGACATTTAAGGCAGAAGATCCTAGGGCGGGAGAGAGCTTTGAATGCCAGGTCAGGGAGTGTAGCTTTAATCCTTCAGACAGTGCAGAGTTAAGATGGGAGTTGCAGAAAGTTTTCTCAGGGAAGTGGGTAGTGGCCAAGGGCTGCAGCTTTGAAGCCAGATTTGGCTAGAATCTGCACCCCCTCACCAGCTGGGTGGGCCTGGGCAGATGCTTTCATCTCTCTACCCCTATGAAACAGATAATAATATTGCCTTTGTAAGGGTGCTGTGAGAGTTTACTGAGTCAGCCTGTCACAGAGTTCTGCAAATTCTTCCTCCACATCCCTCCTGGCTGTCCCCACTGTCCCAGCCCTAATGTAGCCTTCAGCATCTCCCAACTGGACGACAGACTCCCAAGTGCCAGGCCCCTTCAGGGCGTGGTGCACATGCAGCCAGAGGACAGGGCTGAAAGGTGCAGAAACTCGGAGCAAAGGCATGGCATCAGGCCAGCAGAGCGACCTTGGCCGTGGCACTCGCCTCCCATTGCGGACATGTCAAGGGAGCACAAGTCTAATTATGAGTGCTCCAAAAATGAAAGTGGGGAGCAGGGAGGCCAGAAGAATAGCAGTGTAAGTGGGCTTGGTAATTTTCAAACACTCGCCATTCAGCATGCACTGCTCTGGAGGGGCTATGGGGCAACTGAGTGACTTGGTCTCTGTCCCTGTGTGTCTTCTGTGCTAGGAACATCCTTGCCACTTGCAGGATGATTCTAGCATTTAAGGACATGTATGGGTTTTTTTTGTTTTGTTTTGTTTTGTTTTGTTTGAGAGATTTTTGCTATAGGGTGCGTGCGCTCGCCAGACAGACAGAGAGAGACATTAGAGACAGAAAGCGAGAAATCACCCCCCAGGGGGGATGGTCACGCCGCAATCCCTTCTCCTCCATTCTCCTCTCGGGATCTTGGGCACGCACACACACACGCCCGGCGTGAGTTTTAAGCCACCGGGTCCGGGACGTGAACCGCGGTCGACTACGTGGGAGTCCAGTGACATAGCCATTACACTAACTGCTGGTTCCCAGGACATGTGTGTTTTGATGTCATCATCTGATGACACATCAGATGTGTGTTTTGGTTTCACCCAGAAGCACAAGGCAGCTCTGCTTCTAGACCTCAGCAGCAGGACTAGCGCTCTATTCCAGCAACGTCAGGAGACTGACTGTGCAGCTCTTAGTGAGATGTCCTCCTCCAGCACAAGGGTCTTTGTGACAGTGGGCACTTTCCCCTTTATCCAGCAACTGGAGCACCTAAAACTCCAACCTGTGACACCAGCTAGGCATAGGCTAGGCATGAATAAGGATTGCATGAGAGCAGGCATGCAGAGTGCTGGGCATGGCAGCTGGCATGCAGAAATGCTTCCCAACATGAGGTGGCTCTAGTCCTTGCCCCATATCACCACCCCTGCCCCCATCCCAGTGAAAACACTAAATCCATCCCGAAGCCTGACCTCAGAAACCCCACCCCAGTCATTTCAACATAATGGAATAAAGGGTCCTACACTCCCACAGTAATATAATTTTTTTCTATTAAAATTTTGGAAGGATCTTTATAACTTTGCATGGTGAATGGTTTGCCCTACAAGTCTAACAATTGGCTGTGATTTCTTGAGAGTCATGTGCATACTGGAGAATTCTTGCAAAATAAGGAAATCAAGCCTACAAATGGATTTCAAGTGTAATAAAATTGTTTTGATTTCCAAATTTAATAATGAAGTCTGAATACATTAATTATAACATTTATTAATTTCAGTTTTGCAATTTCTCTTTTTTTTTTTAATAATTTAGAGTCAATCATTTTTTTAAGCCTCTTACACTTGAATAGGACTCGAAAAGCTTATGGGTGCTGGGCCCTGCACCTCCAGTTCCCCACAGCTGAGGCAGCCAACCCTAATTCACTCCAGACCCCACTCTGCCTAGAAGATGTTCATCTACAGGGAGCAGTCTGCCGGCCTCCCCCTGCCCTAGGGCAGGCTCTGCCTGGGCAATGACCCCTCTGTCAATAGTGACAATGCCAGCAAAGTTCAAAGCATCTTTCTTGTCGGGAGCTGTGACGGGATGCCTGTGGTGCCGCTTCGGCCTGTGCCGCCAGCTCACAGAGCCCTGCATTTGCACAGAGGGTGTGGCAGGGCTGCGGGTGGGCATCTGCCCAAGGCAAGGAGCCTGGCTTACAGTTGACGCCCAGCCTGGAGCCCTCTGACCCTGGGCAAAGAGAGCAAGCCCCCATAACCGGGGCCCCCTTTCCCCAGAGCTGGGCCCAGTCCCTGCTCCCCGCAGCAGAGCACTTTGGATGAGTGCAAGGCTGTCTCTGCAAGTCAGCAGTGCCTCCCTCTGGGTGTGACCACATTCACACTGGGAGTGCTCACACAGTCGCACACCATGTGTCACACGTACTTTGGGCACTCCCACACAGCACTCTCGCCATGAGCACACCTCACCCTCTGCCATGGCCACTCATGCACCCACAGGCACACACCTCTTCACATGTATGCAGGTCTGAGAACTGGGCGGGAACACACATCGTGCCTGTGCACAGGCAGCGTCACCGAGTGTAACTGGCGCCAAAGCACACGGAGCCTCTCTCTGTGCCCTGATGGATGGAGTGGGCAAATTGTTTCACCCCTCAAAGCCTTGGTTTCCTCATCTTAAATGGGGACAACCCTAAATCACTGGCTGAGGCCACCTCCAAGGTGCTCGGCCCTGGGCTGCTTCCCCTCTCCCAAGGTTAGACACCCGGCTCCATCTTGGTCTCCTCCATTCCCAGTCCCCTCCCAGCCCTCTCCCAGCCTTCCCACTCACACAGGTGGGAGCTGAATAGCAGTGCTGACCGCAGGTGTGCCCAACCCAAAGGCATGCCAAGAGGTGACAGAGCCCAGCCTGTGGGTGCCCAGTGACCCTAATTGGCCTCTTTGCCCTCTCTGGGCTTGCTTGCCCCAGCCTGCCTGCCCGGCTTTGAACAAAAATCGTTAGCTGAGCTCTTGATCTTTATGACGCTGATCCTTGTGTAAAGACCTCCTCCTCCCCAGCACCCTCCATGCTGGCAAGGAATCAGAAGTCCCAGGGGTGTTTTCAGTGAGTACCCTAAGGATACGCCCTTGCAGGTATCCCATATGAGAATTAAAGATCCATCAAAATGATGACCATTACTTCCACTTCCTGGGTGGCCACCAGTGCCATTCATCCTGGCCCATCTGCAAGAGGTCTGGTTAACCTTATGCTTGAATAGGACTCAAAGAGTTATACAGCTCCTGCTACCCAGACCAGGAGCCCAGCTCAGAGATGGGGGGTGACATCCAAAATCACCCAGCAAGCTGGCGGCTCTCACCAGACCCAAACCCACCTGGTTCCGGAACTCCCCCCAGTCTTCGCTGTGTTGCCACAGTGCCCTCTAGTCCCACCTTGCAAGGATAACTTCCAGCTTTCCTTCTGGTTTTTGGCATTTCCTGCTTGGCACTGTGCCAAGCACTTTGCCAGGAATCGGTCTCATTTGGTCCTCACAGAAAACCTTCAAGGCTGGCACCTTCGCAGAGGAGACCCAGGGAGGTGTGAGGCCACTTGCCTAGGGTTGCCAAGCTAGTGGTACAGAATGCTAAGCCCACGCTTTTGCCACCACTGCCTCCTTTCCTGCTAGCCCTACGGGAGCTGATGCTCTTCTGGCACTTTCAGAATCTCCCCCTGAGCACTGCGCTGACCCGCAGGCTGCACTAATGTCACCCTGGGTGACCTGGGCACAGCTTGGTGGGTCTTGCATGGCTGTGTCTATGCAGGCACCTCCCTGTCCCAGGCTTTGAGCTTCCTGAGTGTGGTTAGTGCCTAGGTCTGACCTCAGACAACTCAGCTCCTCTTTGTAGTGGGGATGCACAGCCTCTGGCCCCAAGACAAAAGACAACAGCGGCCGGCAGCCTTAGACCTGCACTCAGCTTGCCTGCTCTGCACTTTCTGGAGCTCTGTTTGCCCAGGGTGGGGAAGAAATCCTTCCCCTCAGTCCAAATTCCACAAGGTAAACCCATTACTTTCATGTCTCCAAATTTACATTTCTTCATTCATTCACTATATATTTTTTTTAATTGTCAGAGAGAGAGAAAGCAACCCCCTAGTGGGGCCTAGTCACACACAAATCCTTTGCCTTTCATTTCTCCGTCCTATCAGAATCGGGGGCGTGCATGCGCACACTTGTGCCTGGGAGCCACTGTGCAGACTCAATTGCAGTCAGCCCTGTGGGATCTGGCTCCCTACACTCCGCGTTTGACCACTGTACTACTGAGTCAGCCCGTCACCATAGATGTATTACAAACCTTTAAGTGCCAGATCTGTGACTCAGGCGTGGCTGACAGGTTGGCAAGGGCAACCAAGAACACCACCAGGACCTCAGCCTAGGTCAGGGAAGGGTGCCACCCAGGCTGGGCCTGGGGAGGTGGGATGGGGGACTGCCAGGAGGCCACTGGGCCCAGCCCACACACGTTCCCGAGGGGCGTTACGTTTGGATTACAACAGGACTGAAGGAAGACTGTGTTCATCAAACAACTCTAAATTCACATGCTCTTTAGTACACTGTGACTTTACACTTCGGTGAAAGAATAACACACTTATATTTAGTTGTTAGTATTAAAAGCAAAAAATTGAACTATTCCACAGTCATCATTTTGTTAAGGCCTTTCTTCATCTTTCCATACACTGAAGCCCAGTAATGAGAAGTACCTTGGGCCTTCTTGGGCTCTGAGAGGCCTGAAGCAGGTCCTGAAAGGAAGAGTGTTCCTTTCCAGAGAACAGCGTTGACAGAGGCACAGAGGCACTGGTGAGCAAGCACAGCATGAGATGAGCCAGGAGGGAAGCAGTCCCAGCAAACAGGAAGAGCAAGAAAGCCTTGAAATGCAGGCTAAGGAGTCAGATCCTTTTCGGGAAAAGCTTTCCATCAGAGGGAATCCATGGTCAGATTTGGGGTCTGTTTTACAGCAAGTTCCTTCTCCTCTCTGTAAGAAGCCCAGGCCCCCCTAATAGTCTGTGGAGGGCAGGGACAGAGGTAGCAGCAAGCTCATTTTCAAAGCGTCAGAACCAGAAAAAAGGCAGTAAGGGCAGAAGCCCTATAGCCGTAGTGCCCGGATTAGGCTCTTGGCAGTGCTCACTACTGGGTCTCAGCCCCATCTGTCCCCAGCACTGGGCAGTGCCAGTTGTAGGAATAGGCTTGTCAGTTGATTCAATCACTCAGACGATACCAACTGAGAACCTACTAGGTGTCAGACACTCTCGCAAGCACTGGGGATACCTTAGTGAACGAGTAGCTGGTCACTGGAGCTTAAGGTCTTGGTGCGGGAAACAGACAACAGGGAAATAAGGACTATTGACAATGGGTCAGGTGGCTGGTATGGTAGTTAGTGGGACTGGTCCCACATGGCTGACTGTATGATTCAAGTCTCAGTTCCAGTGGCTTGAAAAACATGCTGGGCGTATGTGCATGTGTGCCCAAAATCCTGAGGGGAGAATGGAAGAGAAGGGACTGTGGCATGGCCATTCCCCACCAGGAGGTGCTTCCTCACTTTCTCTCTCTGCCTTTCTGCTCTCTTTGATGAATGCACACACCCTGTAGTAACTAAAAGAAGAAAAGAAAATAGAAGAGTGACTGAGAGTTGGGCAATAAGATTAGGGAAGAAAGAGGAGGTAACATTTGAGTTGAGATCTGGAGGTCAAGAAGTGGGTGCTCAGGGAATGTTTATTGATGGCAGTGGAGGCAAGTCAGAATGAAAAGGCTTATCGTAGGCTTCATCTGGTGCCTACTGTATGCTGGGTCCACTAGTCAACAAACAGATAGGGTCCCTGTGTTGAAAGCTTACAATCTAATGAGAGAAAAAATATATATTATGTAGGAAAATATGCAAGGGCCAGCCTATGGACTAGTGATTAAGGGAGCTGCATCTCACATAGCCAATTATGGTTCAAATTCCAGCCCTGGAGGCTTGAAAAACTAGGCATGTGTGTATATAGACGCATGTGGCCAAAATCCCAATGGGATCAAGAAATGAAAGAGAAGCAATTGCAACATGACCAGGCCCCAGTGGGGTGAGGGAGGTGCTTTCTCTCACTCTCTGGCAAGCACATATGTCCTCTGACTCTCCCCCCAAAAATATATATATATCCAAAAATTATGATATGAGGAGGTCATGAGAAAAAAAGAATGTCTTTAATTTGGGTGGTTGAGGATATGAAGGGATTACCACTTCTCTTGGAGAACATGATACTCTCACCTGTTAGGCAATACATTGGATTTTCATGCATTTTTAAAATCATCATTTTGGGGAACCAGCAGTTAGCGTAATGGCTATGTCGCTGGACTCCCACGTAGTCGACCCCGGTTCGCGTCCTGGACCCAGTGGCTTAAACTCACGCCGGGCGCGTGTGTGTGCGTGCCCAAGATCCCGAGAGGAGAATGGAGGAGAAGGGATTGTGGCGTGGCCATCCCCCCTTGGGGGTAATTTCTCGCTTTCTGTCTCTCTGTCTCTCTCTCTCTGTCCGGCGAGCATACGCGCCCTATAGCGAAAACCTCTCAAAAAAGAAAAGAACAAAAAAATCATCCTTTTGGGGACCAGCAGCTGGCATAATGGTTACGTGGCTAGACTCCCACATGGCCAACCATGATTTGAGTCCTAGACCTTAGAGGCTTGAAGTTCATGCCAGGCATGTGTGTATGCATACCCCCAAAACCCCAAGAGAACAGTAGAAAAGAAGGGACTGTGGCATGGCCATACCCCCCTGGGGGATGATTTCTTGCTTTCTATCTCTCTGTCTCTCTGGGGAGCAGACACACCCTATAGCAAAAATCTCTCTTAAATAAATAAAGTAAAAATCATTGTTTTATTTTGGAGCAGTGAAATTTACAGTACTCTTGCCAAGATAGTACAGAGTTCTCAATATAGTGAACAACACTGCATTTTTCCCAGTGAAATTTACAGAACTCTTGCTAAGATAGTACAGAGTTCTCAATATAGTGAACACTGCATTTTCCCCTACTATTTTTTAAAGAATTATTTTATTTGGCTTTAATTATTTATTTACTTATTTTAATTTGACCAGAGAGGGACAGAGCGAGAATGAGAGAGAGAAAATGAGAAAGGAAGCCACCAGGACTAGGACTCGAACTGAGGTCAGCCATGTGAGAGTCCAGCACCCTTAAACACCAGGCCACATGCCGGCCCCCATTTTCCCCTACTATTAACATCTTACATTGTGTGGTACATTTGTCTCTGTTAATAAGCTAATATTGCTATGTTATTATTAACTAAAGCCCCTACTAATTCATGTTTTTTTAGTCCCAGGACCCTATCTGGGAAACCACATTATATTTAATTTTGTCTCCTTAGATTCTGCTTGGGTGACAGTTGTCCACACTTCTCTTGGTTTCAGTGATGGTTTTGAGGTGTTCAACAGAACGTCTCTGGATTGAAACTTGTTGGATGTTTTTCTCATGATTAAACTGGGGTGGTGGCTTTTGGGAGGATGACCACAGAAGTAAAATGTCCTCGTGTTAAGGTACGGCCTACCAATATGACTTCGGGATATTGATGTTAATGTTGATCACCTGGCTGCAGTAGCTTCTGTCACGTTTCTCCATGGTAAAGTTACTCTTTTACCCCTTCTTTTCCATACTGTACTCTCTGAAAGGGAGTCACTATCCACTATATGGATAGCCACCTTTGGGAAGTGGGAAGTGGGCCAGTCCCATGGTGTGGTTAAGGAAGCTGGATCCCACATGGCCAACTTCACGGTTCAAATCTCAGACCTAGAGATTTAGAAACACACCAGGTACAAGTGTGTACAATGCACGCGTGCCCAAAATCTCCACAGGATGGAGAAATAGAGACAGGACCGAGGTGTGACCACAAGGGGGTTGCTTTCTTCCCCCTACCCCCCTCTCTCTGACAAGAGGACGTGCCCTCTGGCAATACTTACTGAAGTGGAAAGTCCTGTTCCAACTCTTTGCATGCAGAATGCATTAATTACTTAGAATTCTTCTGCACAAGAGATTTGTCAATTTTTTTACTTTCATGCACTTTTACCAGTATTTTTGCCATAGGTCTTTTTACTTTCTAGAAATTCAAGAACACTGATGACATTTCAAGGAACCCAGATACATCTTATTTCCATGAACAAAAATGCATGCAATTCTAAGACATGGAATTGGAGTGTAGCGGGCCAGCTCCATGGTGCAGCAGAAAGCGCTGCTCAGGCAATGCTGGGTCCCTGTGGGAGACCTTGGGTTCTGTCTCCAGGTTGAGCTGCACATGCTGGGCAAGCACTAGTGCCTGTGGTCCTGGGAGGGAGGTGGTGTGAGACTCTGGAGCTCGTATCTCTCTGTCTCTGTCTCTTTTCTCCCTCTCATGAAAGAAAGAAACTTCAAAAACATTGAAGGTAAGAAAAAAGTCAATAATTACATTAATGTCTCCTTTATTGTTGATACACATTAATAGAAGAGGATTTGGGAAATACCAAAGCAAAAAGAAAACCCTCGCTAGTTTCACTGCTGAGAGGATCTCTATTTGTTATATTGAATGTTTCTTCTGTGCACAACTTTCACATAGAATATACTGCCTATGTAATTTTGTTTCTTGCTGCTTCCTTTTTTTCTCTTGCTTATTATCATATCAAAAGCATTTCCACTCTGTGGCTCTACAGATTTACAACTATTATTTTCAATAGCCACTAAATACCCCCTCACTTGGCTTATCATGTCCATACCACCCACCAACCTAGCACAATGCCTGGCACATAGTTAGTGTTTAGAAATTATTTGTATTAGGCCAGTAGGTGGCTGGTAGGCTAAGGCGCTAGATCCCACATGGCCAGCTGCATGGTTCAAGTCCTGGACCAGGCTGCTTAAAAATCACGCTGGGTACGTGTGCCTGCATGCCCCAAATCCTGAGAGGAAACTGGAGGAAAAGGGATTGCTTGGGTGACCATCCTCCCTAGAGGGTGTGGGGGGGTGATTTCTTAACTCCCCTGCCCCTCCCCTGTCTCTCTCCAGCAAGCACATGCACCATAGTGCAAAAAAGAAAAAAATAAATTATTTGTTACATGAATGAATATATAACAAAATAAGCATCCCCTTGTTTTCAGAAATGTAGGAATTTTCTTTTTCTTGATCTTAAATAGTTCTGCGACATTTAGGTATTACCTAAGGATAGTGTCCCAGAGTGGAATTACCCGATTAGTGGGGGCCAAAAACTTTTAAAGATAAATGCACCAAACCTTCTTCCTCCCCTTCCCTCTGTTCCACAGGCAATTGTGCCAAGAGTAAAAATTTACCATTGATTAAAGACTTTGTGGGGTCCCCCCGATCTTTTTTCTTCCTCCTCTCCCTCTCCCCTCCTACCAAAAAGGGGGGGAAATTATCAGAGAAGGTGAAGATGTTCTCAGACAATCATATTAACATATTCCAACAATCGCAATTTGCAAAATAGTAATCACAACTCCCGGGATCTGGGAGCCATTAATCAAAGCTGCAGGTTTAATTCCATTTTAAATATTGATGAAATGTGCTTCGGCAGCCTCACCCTGGCGTGGCAGGGCCAGGGGCACCGCAGTGAGCCTCGGAGGTGGAGGGAGGGTTGGTGAGCAGCTGCTGGGAGGGGAGGCATCTGTGATTCAAATTGGTGGCTGTGCAGCCAGGTAGAGTGAAAGGGGTAGTGAAGAGGGCTGTTAAGTCCATTGCTGTCAATTCCTAACGATCAGGGAGGGGCCCGAGGACTGGTGCAGCACAATACACCCAGTTTGTCTGGTTTCAGGGGTTACCGCTGAAGAGGTTGCAGCTGCACTGATTCGAATAGCCTGGAGACTTCAGAACTGTAATTATCAACCAGGCTGCTCACAGTGTGGCAAAAGTGGGCTCCACCAGCGCTTAACTCCTTGTGTGCTGACGCAGCTTCGCTGCTCTCCCCGCCCCTGAGTTTCCCAGCCTCCCCAGGGACACTCAGGCAGCCTCCTCAGGGGAAACCGAGGCCCACTGGCTGCTTAGGACAGTCCTCAAAGGCCAGAGCTTGCCAGGCAGCAAGCCTTCGCCCTTCAGTTGTATGTAAATAAGTTGCGGGGAGATGCTTATTCTGTGGGCAGCTTCAGCTCTGGGCTTCTTAGCATCTGCCCTGGGGTGAGGAGTCTGGCTGCAGAGCAGGGTGAAGCTTGGATCCCACAGGCCACAGACCTGGGCCCAGGCTCATCCTCTATAAAACAGGGGTCATCTCCCTGAGCTGACCCAAAGATCCAATGGGATGTAGTGTTTGTAAAGCACCTCCCTCTGCTTTACCTGAGACTGGGGCTTTTCACAGAAGAGCCGGGCATGTCGGAGCAGGGGGGATCTGACCTGGAGGGCAGGCTTTTTGCAAACCTCTGCATTTCAGCTCTCAGGGAGTCCCTTATCCCCCAGCTCCCACCACTTGTGATCCAAGGATAGGACTACCTGTCTCTCAGCACAGGGTAAGGAGAGGAGACAAGGATGCCCCAAAGTAGCCCGGAGAACTGCCTGAGAGCTGGGCTTGGCAAGGCCAGAGGGAGGGTGGACAGGCAGGAAGACAGGCAGGCTGAGTTCTGGTGAATGAAGGGTGTGTAGGTGTGTGACTCTCCCCCTAGACTGTAACCTGGGGAAGCTCTCCCACATATCCATGATGGGATGTCCCAGAAATGCACAGTCCCATGTGTCCTGGTAGCAGGGAGTTGCAGGCAACCTCTGGGCCCACGCTTGGGAGCCGGATAGTACATGTGACAGGAGCCAACCCTGCAGTGTTGGGTGGCATCGGGAAGAAGTATTGAATAGATGTACATGTAGTGACAAGAATAGATCTTGGAAACAGAGCTGGGTGAAACGAGTAAGACACAATGAAATTCACAGCACAATGCTGTTTATGTAAATTAAAAACACATTTGTACACTAAACAACAGTACATATTTTATAGAGCTACGTGCATTTTTAAGGGTATATATCTCACCAGTTAGAGTGGGCCCCTATTGTGGTGGAGGAGGGACTGGGTGTGGGTTTGGAGAAAAAGGAAAAAAAATAAAAATAAAGTGAATCTGCAGAGGGGTCTTACATAGAGAGACGATGGTGGTATGCAGTGGACTGAAGAATGTGAATCAGTCAACTCTCTGTATTTGAGGTTTAAAAACAGCACTGGGGGGCCAGCAGGTGGTATAGTGGTTAAGGTACTGGACTCCCACATGACTCTCGATGGCTTGAAACTCACACTGGGCACATATGCGTACATGCCCAAAATGCCAAGAGGAAAATGGAGAAAGGATTGTGGCATGGTCACCTCCCTGGGGGAGGGGTGATTTCTCACGTTCTCTCTGTGTCTCGGTCTCTCTGGCATGCACACCCACACAACAAAAACCTCTCGCCTAGAAAAATTTAAAACAGCACAGGTTGGGTCAGCAGTAGTAAAACATGTCACTCTGCAAAGTGACGCCACATGCGAAGGTTCCCGGTTCAAGTCCACAGCCCTCCCTGAGTACACCAGATGCATAGGTGTCCACGATCCAAGGCTGGCTGAAGCCTGGGGGCGGATTGTGATGCCACAACCTTGTTGGGGGTGCATGCACTCTCTCATGCCCTCTCTCACTCATGGAAGAACAAACTTAAAAATGGAAAACAGCACAGACCTTGTAGTTAGACAACCCTAGGTTCAAATGCTGGGTTCTCCCACACACTGACCCTGTGGCTGTGGACAAGTGACGTACCTCCATGAGTCTCCATTTGTTCATCTGTGAAGCAGTGAGACAGACTTGGCTGTCAGGGGGCCATGAGGATGAAACTGAAGGAGATAACTGTATGAAGGGGGATACCAAGGAGCTCCTGCACCCCAACTCTCCATTCTCCTCGGAAGGGACCTGAGCAAACAGAGGGTGACAGCCCCTTGGGGCAACCACAGGCTCTTTGAAGGGGTCAAGAATAGAGTTCAGGAGCCAGGAGGTGGCGTGGTGGTTAAAGGTGGTGGATTCCCACATGGCCAACCGTGGTTCAAATCCTGGACCTAGTGGCTTCCTTTCTCACTTTTCTCTCTCTCTTTCTCTGTCTCTCTCTGATTAAATTGGAAAATATTAATAACGGGGATCGGCAGGTGGCGTGGTGGTTAAAGGTGCTGGACTCCCACATGGCCAACCATGGTTTCAGTCCTGGACTGGCAGCTTGCTTTCTCACGTCCCCCCCCCTTCTCTCTCTCTCATGCATACTCTATCCCTCTCTGGTCAAATTAAAATAAATAAATAAATAAAGTTAATTCTTAAAAAAAATCTCAAGCTAGCATATCTCATCTTAAAAAAATATTATAATAATAATAATAATAAATAGATAGTTAAATAAAAAAAAAGAATGAAGTCCAGAGGGAGCTCAAATCTGAAGATTCTCTCCCAGCATCACCAGCAAGACCTGGACTCAGGTGCCCTTTGTGGAATGTCACCAGGAAAGCACTGACCCCTGCCTGCCAGGGTCAGTCTGGCTCAGGTGACCCCAGGCTGCCCCGTTAGCAGCACCCACACACTGTGCACCCTCCTGTGTTCTGTCTCCCAAGGCCAGGCTCTCAGAGGGGTGGCTGACATGCAAGGTCCGCTCCTTCCCACACAGAGCTGAACAGAGGGGCTGTGGCCAGCGGTCTCCCTGCTCCATGCTCAGGGGGGAGGGGGAACAGAGACGAGCACCAGGCATGACCACCTCTTCTTCTTTCATTGCAGATGATGATGAGCACGAGTGGATCATCCGCACCTGTCGCAAGGGCTGGGACGAGATCGTGGGTCACAGGCCCAAGCTGTGAACCCTGCAGCCGCCTCCCCCAGAGGCTTCTGTCTGCCCCACCGGCACTGCGGCTGCTCAGAGGAGCAAGCTGCAGGCCTCAATCCTGACCTTTGACTCAGGAATAAATTTTTTCTGCAGGCAGTGGCCCCGGGTCTGTTTTTCTTGGGAGACTTTCTCAGAGGGCATCCTCATTCCACCTGCATTAGAAACACCTGGGCAAAACGGTGAACTGCAAATCACCACAGATCATCTCGGGCTCAAACCAGGACTTCTAATCCGAATTTCTGGGAATGAGGCCTACCAGTTTGCACTCCCAGGCATCCCTTATGCAAATGAAAGTTTGAGAGCCTTATAATAAGAGATACATGTGGGCCAGCAGGTGGTTTGGTGGTTAAGGTACTAGACTCCCACATGGCCAACCACAGTTTGAATCTTGGACCTGGCAGCTTGCTTTCTCACTTTCCCCCTCTCTCTCTTTCTCTCTCACGAGCACACATGCCCTATAGCAAATTAAATAATAATAATAAACAAATTTTTTAAAAAAATAATAGAAGGGCTAGCAGGTGACATAGTGGTCAGGGTGCTGGACTCCTACATGGTCGACTGCAGAAAAAGCTAATAGAATAAAGAGTGAGCCCTGCAGAATGGGGGACCACGAGCACCATAAGCTGAAGTTTATGAGCAATTCCTTTTGGTGCAGAGCCACAGTGGGGCTGGAGAAGCCTACACACCCTACTGTGTAGCTCTGCTCTCCATTCTTGGAGCCTGGGCTTAAACAAATGATCCTCCTGCTGAAAGAAAATCTGACAAGCACCAGAAAGGTGCATCCTCTCAGTTCCCACATGACATGGTGGCTCTGAGACCTGACAAAGCCTCTAGGAGACCTGATCTTGTGCAGAAGCTGTCTTCCATCCCACATTCCCTTAACTCACCTTATTAAATTCTTCCCCATCTTCCAAGCAGGCTTTTCTGCATCTCTCTCCCTGCCCCATCTCGACACCTTCTTCTTTCACACTTATTCTATGTTCTGTGAGTTTCTCATTTGATAAGATCCAGCTCAGATATTTCCCTTAGCCCCTATCCTGTGTTGGAGGGAATATCTGCTTACAGCATCTGGACTGAGAGATCCTCTAGGGCAGGGTCCACTTAGGACCCTTCTCTGTATCTGCAGAACCAGCACAGGGCCCAGCAGCATGACTGGAGGACAGCAAGCAGCATGATTTCCTGCAAAGCTGAGATTCAAGGCAAGAGT
Source organism: Tupaia tana (assembly GCA_026018925.1). Taxonomy (NCBI): domain Eukaryota; kingdom Metazoa; phylum Chordata; class Mammalia; order Scandentia; family Tupaiidae; genus Tupaia; species Tupaia tana. The sequence continues at coordinate 94,577,042 of JAKSZU010000013.1, forward strand.
GTCTGAATATTTAGAGAAGGAACCCTTTGCAATGCACAGTCTACTAACTGGGAAATGGCACCAATTTTCCAGGAAGGGTGATTGCACTGTCCAGAAGCCCAGGAAGTCCGAGAGTCAGGGAACGAAACCTTTAACCAGAAGGCAGGAAAGAAATGGAAGCCCATCATGTTCTGGATTTAAGTGCCAGCACTTCTACTTGCATTAACTTTATTACACAAATAAGACATTTACAAAGCACGACATGAAGGTATGTAACAAAACAGACATTGGTTTTACAAAAAAGTGCTTACAATTTTTTTCTGTGTGTGTCTTCCTCTTTTGCTTTGTACTTAAATAAATAGTCTTGATGGCCTGTACGTTCTCAGGCTGCTCTTAACAGGGTAGTAGAGACATGTTTGAACTAGAACATGCTATGGCCATGTGATCCACACAAGGAACAGACCCTGGGAGAGGCTCAAGGCAGAGTGGGTACTGGATGACCCTGGGCAGCGCCAGCTGGCCACTCATCACATGGCTGTGACTGGGGCTTTGATAATCCCCAGGGCCAGGGATCAGGCCCAGGTCACTCCTGTTAATGTCAGCACCTAGCACAGGGTCAGGCACCAGTTACCGCTGCACAAATTCTGAACTGAGCTGTGCTCACCATGCTCGAGTGGGGCCTTCTCCTTACCCTCAGTTTGTTGTAACCTTCTTTGGAAGGGAGAGGAAGCAGGTTCCCTTCTTGAACCACACCTGTGCCCAGTCCTCCTCCTGCCCCAGAACAAGAATGGCATACAGATTTTCATTTAAGTGCCAATTTCAAGCATTTGGATTCTGAAACCTTATCCAACCTCAGTGACATAGAGAGTGCTGCAATCAATTAGCAATGTCTGTCACGGGTACAGACAGGGACAGCAGCCACATATGTACCATGAACTTGCTTTCCCTGTTCTAGACTTTCCTCCCAAAAGCAATGTATCAGGTTAACCACAGCAGGAAGGAGGACTTAGGCTAAAACATGCTTACTAGCAGCCTCTAGTGGGAAATGCATCAAGATGCCAAGTAGCTCTAGAATTACAGGAGAAGCTTGGGACAAGTGGGCGTCCCCTAGAAACATAAGTCATGGTCATGTGTTGCCCAAGCCCTTTTGTTTGGGGTGAGAGAGTTGCAGCGGAACGGGGTGAATGTGAGCACAGCTGTGTCTGTCTCTGGTCTCAGGACGAGTGGGGTTGACTCCAGGCAGGGTTGGTGGGGAAGCCCAGAGGTGCCAGCTGGGATCCCAGGTTTGACACACTCACCTGGGCAGTGGGCACTTTCTCTCTATTCAAAGATAGGACTGAAATGAACATTCTGGCGGCTGTTTCACTGGACTCTGTTCCCTGGCCCCCATGAGAAATCTCTCCAGAGAAAACCTGGCCCAGGCATCCCTATCAGGGATCAACAAATAGCCAGCAACGTCCCCAACTCCTGCCTGCCCAGACATTCAGAAGTGTCATCACGCAGATCAAATGCCATTTCTGCTATGACTCCTGCATAAATGCCAGATAGGTAGGTAGGGGTAGGCGTCCTCCCTACCCTGAGTTTTTCCTTTCCTCTCCCAGTCTGGCATGCCACATCCCTCCCTTTCCTCAATCTCCAAACCAATGGGGGTCTTTGTGCCCCTGTCCCTTGCCTATCCCCCTGCCTCTCCATCCGGGGAGGTCTCCATCTCTGCCCTGTTGGGCCTCTCAGGGTTGGTCACTGTTGCACTCTTTCTGAATTAACTTGACATAACCAGACAGATGGAAATGATAAAATTAGAATACAGCCTCCTTTGGGGGACATCCCACAAACACTGTGGAGTTTTCCAGACAAAAGCAACAGAGTGGATCACATTGGGGGTTGTCGGCTATTCAGGATTCAGAGATGGCTCCAAGGAAGTAGTAAAGAAAGGCCAAATGGGGGGAAGGAAAACCTGTAAATCAGAAGGCTGTTGACGGCACACAATTCAATGCGCCTTTTGCTATTGTAATCAGTTTAAGTTGAAGATGACTTCTGTTTAGATGGAAAAAACAGGCTGTTGTTTTCACCCTGATTCCAAACTTCAGGGAGCTCTGCCTTCCAAGAGGAGGACTCTGTGGTGCTCCTGGTGGGTTCTGGTTCTCAGCAGGAGAGGGAAAGGCCAGGCCTGGGTGGCCAAGCTGGTGGCGGGCAGGATGGCGGGCGGGGGTGGCTGCCGAGACGGGCGGATCCCTGGCCACGGCTGGGACACTGGATCTCAGCGGCTGAGGGGCAGCTGTGGGGTGCCCACGGACAGATGCAGAAGTGCCGGCAGTGTCAGTACTGAAAAAGGATGACCTGCAAGAAGAGGGCATGGGAGGTGGCTGAGCAGGGCCTGAACTACCCGCAGCCCCCCAGCAGACCTCGAAGGCATGGAGAGCAAGGGTGGGTTCAGGGCCCAGATCTGGGTTTAAGTCCTGGCTCTGTCAACTTACTTGCTGTGGGACCTTGGGCAACTCACTTCACCTCTCTTAGCCTGTTTCCTCATCTGTAAAATGGGGATGACAAAACCTCTCTCTCAGAATCAGGAAGGTTCAATGAGATACAACAGCAGCAGTGAACTTGACCCTGGGCCTGCCACACATTATTTCCCTGAAGCCACACCTCCCCTGTGACTAATGGGTGGGGCACAATTTTACAGAGAGGGCATGGAGGCTCAGAGAGGTCGGTACAGACGGGCCCATGATCACCCAGCTAGGGAGAGGGGGGCTCAGCCCTGGAAGCCAGGCCTGACTCCAGAGCCAGCTCTCTACTATACCACGTCTCTCCCACACAGAGTCACCTCTGCCTCTCCAAGGCCACCGTGACAATAGTCGCTGACTGCTTAGTTCCCCCAGGCAATGGGCTAAGCACATCAGGAGGCCGAGAGGCACGTGGTGCCTGATGCACTGGGTGACAACACACTGGGTGAAAACACACTGGGTGAAGACCACTTTTAGTCTCCCTCTTGCACCTACGGCACCTGGCTGACGTCTCAATGCTGCTGACATAGCCAGTCCCAGAAGCTCAGGTCCGGAAGTACCGGCTGGCTGGTCAGTGGGATCTGCCTTTTCACAGTGAAGTATGAGGAGGAGGTTTCAAGTGGCCCAAGGAGAGCTGATGGGCACGTTGGGCACAATGGGTACAGCTACATGATGGTTCCATTTTCTGATCAGAAATGGAACTTGCCGTTATGACTAGCCCGAAAGCAGTTACCATGAGGAGGTGATGGAGGAAGGCAATGACAGTGATCTTCATAACGGTAACCCTAATGATAACCAACATCTATGGAGTACTCTCTGTGCGCCAGGCTAGGCTCTGTACTCATGTTGCCATATCTGCTCTCCGCAGTAACTCCAGGTGGTGGGAACAATTCTCATCCCATTTTACAGATGCAGAGAAGCTCCCAGACCTCACAGGGAGGAGGTGGCACAGCTGGGATCCAGAGTTGGCCTGACCCTAGACCTCACACTGCCTTGTTCATCCAACTTTGGGCAGTGCTTTGCTTTGGCCTCTAGGATACCTGGCTTTGGTGCTTATTAAGAGAAGCTCTTTCAAGGATGACCCTGGTAAAATCCTTCCCCTCCATGGGCCTCTGTCTCTCCATGTGATTCAGTGAAAACTTGGCCCTGACCCCTAAGAACCTTCTAAGTGCTGCAGCGTGATCAGGAGACAGAGCAGGGAGAAACCCATAGGTGTGTGTGGCCAAGTGATGCGGTGGTGGAGGCAGAGGGTGCTCCCTGAGAGTGTGCAGAGCCCTGTTCCTCTGGCCAGGCAAGGCACTGATCCGGATGAGCAGGCTCAGTGGCCAGGCCCAGGGGGACACCAAGTCTCCTCATAGCTAGGCTGACTCAGGCCTGGGAAGACTTGGGAGAAAGCCCACACAGCCCTGCACTGAGCACACAGCCCACACCCTGCAGCCCACCAACCCCATGGGCTTGGCCAGATGTGGGCAGGAACGTTCCCTGGGAGCTGGCAGAGAGACCTGACAGGGAGTGAGCAGAAGGGCCTGAAGGAGGGAGAGACACTTTCAGGGAGAGCTTCTGGATATGAAGTCAGGGACATGGCTCAGCTGGCGAGAACTCGGGCTCAGCAGCCAATCCCACGGCCCAGAAGCCTTTTATAGCCAAAGCGGCCAGACCCCAGGCTGGCTCAGCCTTCAGGATAAGCCAGACATAACCAGGAGGCCAGGGCTATGCTCTCAAGGCTCCCCTCTGTCCTCCTATAATGCCCAGCTCCGCACTTGCTATCCAGACCCTTCACTGGTCCCTGTCAGCTCCCCTCACTTTCCTGGGCCTTGGCCACACTAAATACCCCACAGTCCCCTCACACCAGGCCCCTCCAGGCCTCTGCACCTGCATACACTGTTCTCTTGAGGTGGGTTGCCCTTCTTCTTGTCTCCTGTTTCTTCCCTAGAGCTTGCCATGGGGTCCTTAAGGACAGGTGTGTTCTCCCCCAACTTCCCTGACACCCTGCAGTGTGGCTTCCCAGTCCTCCTCGAGGGCAGGGATCATGTCAGCTGCTTGCACAGTCCCAGGGCCAGGTCTGACAGGACAAATGCTCCCCAGCAGGGCAAGGGCAGCTCTGAGGCAGGCAGTCCCAGGACCAAGGCCAGCTCTGCCCAGGCCCACAGGTGACCCAGGATGAGCTACTGTTGTCTGAGCCTCAGTTTCTACATGTCTGAAATGAAGGGAAGCAGGGCGGGACGAGGTCAGAGAGCCCGGGGAAACTAGTGCTGCACCAAAGGAAGCCATTGCACACTGCAGGGACTTTGCAGCCCGGCAGACTCCCGGCACCCCGGCACAAGTCATGCCACCTCTCTCAGCCTGTTTCCTTTTCTAATAAGAAGTCCATCTCCAAGCCCACAGAGTGACTGAGGGTGTCAACCAGAGGATGGATGTGAAGTGCCTGCCCCGAGTAGAGGACGAGCTCAATCAACAGCAGCTCTTACTGTGACTGTGACACCCTCACAGGAGAATGTCTCCGTGTGCTCACCTACCACCAGGTCCTGCAGGATTTTATGCTGAGCACTGACATTACTTCCTTTTTATGTTATTTATTTTAAAATAAAATATTTATCTATGTATTTATTGTAATTTTCAAGCTACTGGGTCTGGGACTTGAACCACGGTTGGCCATATAGGAATCCAGTGCCTTAACCACCATGCCACCTGCTGGCCCACTACCATTACTTTTAAATGCATCTGTCAAACTAAGCTGTCTGTACCTCCACACTATATACATTCCCTCGAGGTGCCAGCACAGACAGCATGGCACTCAGCAGGTGCTGAGCCAGAAGGCAGAGTCAGAGGAGCGGTCCCCAACCCTGGCTGTCCATCAGAATCACATGAGCTGGGCATGACATGCAGACAGAACCCTGTGTCCTACCTCAAACCTCCCCATCAGACTTGCTGGGGGTGGGTCTTAGGAATCTGAAGTTTTACAAGCTGTCCAAGTGATTCTGAGGCGTACCAAGACTGGGTTCTGCTGAACTAGGGGTCCCCGGAGGCTGTTCTATCTCCGAAACTCTCTCTGATCTCCTCTCCCTGGACCACCACTTTGGATCAATGGTGCTTCTCCTGCACACCTGCAACCTGGCTTCTCTGAGGACTGCTACAGGGATGTTTCTCCATAGGCCTTCTGAAACCTCCCCACTAGATAAAGTCCAGGATGTAGCCCAGGCTCCTCCACCTGGTAGCCCCAAGGTCTCTCTTCTCAGCACCCTCCCTCCAAAGCCTGTGAACCAGAAACACTGAATGGCTCAGGGTTCCCTGAGAGAGCCGTGACAGCTCATACCCCTTACACACTCCGACTCAGCTTCAGACCTGGGCTTAGAGGTTGCCTTTCTGCATCCTTCTTTGCACCCCTTACTCCTCCCAGGCTCCCATGACTTCCTCAACACAGTTGGGTCACACTGAGCTGTAACCCACATAGTCTGTCTCCCTCTCTAGACTGTAGCCTCCTGTAGGGACCTTGCTATAATCATCCCTGTGCTCCTGTCAACAGACCTGGGGCTGCGGGACAGTCAAGACACAGGAAATTTCTCTGATGGGTATGCGAATGAATTGAATGAATGAATGCATGCATGAATGAATGTAGAGCTTGTCATCCAGGATCTGACTTGGAGCTACTTGGGCCTCAAGTTCCCCATTTCTAAAACGAGGGCTTGTATGACAGCAGCAGCTTTTATGGCTAACTAGGAGGTGTCTCAGAGCTGAGAGGGAGGTGAGGTTCCTATCCCTTCCACAGCTTCACTCAAAGCAGCTCACCCACTTTCATCTGCTTTAGCAAAAAGACTTAATGAAGGCTGTCAGTGCTTACGAAGTAAAGCCTTCAAGCTACTAGACCAGGTGATGTCTAGGCACCATCCTCACCATCTGGGTGTCCGATCCTAATTCTGGAGACAGAGACTCTGGTTCCACAGAGGAAGCCCTACCAGTGAACCATGGTCACTTGCTGGACTGCTATCTCCAACAGATGGGGATGAACAGGAAGAGGAGGAACCGGTGAGACCATGGGAGGTAGAGGAGTGCATGACACAAGCCCTCCTTGGAACCTCAAAGCTTGAGTAAGATAAATCCGTGACTCTGAAAACCAAAAGGCCAGTCTGTCACTGGGGCTGCAGTGTGCACACAGAGCACCAAGCTGCTCACGTGACTGCCTTGGGGGTGCTGGGGGGCCTGAAAGGGCTGGGCACTGAGGGTCTGCCACAAAGCAGCAAGATGCCCACTCAGCAATGGGAAATGCTACCAGAAACCCATCCCCAACAGGATGACTCTGACCCAGCAGAACCCAACCTGGTTCCATTTACCTTCTCACCCCGGTTGGAGAGCGGCCCATCCATATCGGCTTTGAGGTGGACGGGGGGCGCGGTGTAAGGCAGCCGGCAGTGCACCTGCCCGCACTGTACCTGACCTGTGGATGAGAGGATGCCTTGGAGCCCATCCCTGCAGCTCCACGCAGGACCCGATAGCCCTGTGCTCTGCAAGCTGGAGCCCTGGGACCACTTTTATCTCTGCCACTTACCACCTCGGCGGCTCTGGGCAAGATTTCAAAAAGGTTGTTGCAGTGCCATTTGTGACACTCTCCCTGGTCTATAAAGTACCATGTGATGGCTTGATAGAACTGTCCCACCCACTAATAGACAAGCACTCCTAAGCGAATGTGTATTAAACACTTCCTGCAAGCAAGGCTGTATCCTATCCATTCAGATCCTCCCTCAGCACCTTGCCCATTCCTTTCTGCAGGTATCAATCACCAAAGCTTTACCCCATGCCTCCTAGAGGAGCACCCCTCCCTACACTTCCTGTCCTTCCCAGCTTTGTTTTTCTTCCTTTACCTCATTGTAGGAGTTCCTGTAATTTTTATTATTTATTTGATATTATCTGTCTTCACCAACTAGAATGCAATCTCTGTGTGGGCAGAAAGTTTTGTCTGTTTTCTAGATTCTAGGTCTTTGTGGATTTCCAGTACCTAGAATGAGGCATGGCATCTAGTGGATACTCTTTAAATACTTGTTGACTGAATTTTCATACCCTTTTAAACGTCTAAAACTGTTAGGGAAAGTTCATCTTCGTGTCTGGTCCAAATCTCTTGTGCTTCAACCTGTTTGTCACTACAATGGAGAAGTCCATTGCCTGTCTCTGCCCTAGGCTTTGTCCTCTTTGGTCACAGGAAAAAAAGTCCAGTATGGAGACTTAGAATTGATACATAACTCGGGACAAGTTACTCTGCCTTTCCGAGTCACAGTTCTCTCATCTAAAATAAAGAGTGATATTGGGACCTGCAGATGGTATAATGATTATGTCACTGAATTCCCATGTAGTCGACTGCGGTTCAAGTCCTGGACTCGGTGGCTTAAAACTCACACTGGGCACGGACCAGCAGATAGCGTAATGACTATGTCACTGGACTCCCATGTAGTCAACCGTGATTCGAGTCCCGGACCCGGTGACTTGAACTCACGCCAGGTGCGTGTGCATGTGTGCCCAAGATCCCAAGAGGAGAATGCAGGAGAAGGGATTGTGGCGTGGCCATCCCTCCTGGTGGAGTGATTTCTCACTTTCTGTCTCTCTGTCTCTCTCTGTCTTTCTGGTGAGCACACACACCTTATAGCAAAAACCTCTCAAAACAAACAAACAAACAAACAAACAAACAAAAAAACTCACACTGGGCTTGTGTGTGTGCATGTGCATGCTCAAAGTTCTGAGAGCAGAATGGAGGAGAAGGGATTGTGGTGTGGTCATCCCCCCAGTGGGGTGATTTCTTGCTTTCTGTTTCTCTGTCTCTCTGGCAAGTACATATGCCCTATAGCAAAAATCTCTCTCTCAAAAAAAAAAAAAAAAAAAAAAAAGAAAAAAAAAGATAAAAGAAAGAGTGGTATTAAATTGGGGCTTCTGAATCTGGGGTATTGAAGAGCTCTATGAACAATCTTAAATTACTATAGAAAACTATGCATGAGAGGATACCAAAAAGTTCATGCAAAAATGGAATTAAAATACAAGTTTATTTTGGTGCAACTTTTTAAAAATCCATGCAAATTTTTTTCATTATACTCCTTTTCCATGAACATTTTTGAAGATTCCCCCTTATTGGGGACCAGCAGTTAGCGTAATGGCTATGTCGCTGGACTCCCACATAGTCGACCGTAGTTTGAGTCCCGGACCCAGTGGCTTAAACTCACTCCAGGTCCGTGTGTGCGTGCCCAAGATCCTGAGAGGAGAATGGAGGAGAAGGGATTGCAGTGCGGCCATTCCCCCTGGGGGTTGATTTCTTGCTCTCTGTCTCTCTGTCTCTTTCTGTTTTTCTGGCGAGCGCATGTGCCCTAGAGCAAGAGCCTCTCAAAAAAAAAAAAAAAAAAAAAAAAAGATTCCCTCTCTTATATGTCTGTACATTTTCTGGAGTGTGATTCCAAAACTTTTATCAGATTCCAAGCCCTAAGGCTCCTGGAAACTCAGGAACCTATGACTTCAGTTAACTGCAAAGGAAGAGTTTGTCTTTCTAGAATCTGGTTCTAACACTTGTATCAGCTTTCCAGCTCTAAGGCTTCAGAAAACTCAAGACTCTGTGTCTTCAGTTAACTGTAAAGTGATATGCTGCAGTGACCTCCAGTCATTCATCAAGGAGTATCAGGTCCACCCCAACATCTTCTGCCTGAAGCTGGGTTCCACCTCAAGGGGAAGAAGAAAGGGCCCCTCAGCCCCTTCTCTAGGCATCAAAGGCTAACGATTTAGGCTTAATCAATGAAATGTGTGGACAGATCCTGGCAGGGACCCTGGAGACCATGGCCCCACTTCCAAAAGAGTCACTGTTACCCACTCCATGCCTGGTATCCCAGCCCCTGGCACACAGAACACCCCTGGTCCTTAGCACATTTAACAGGTGTCTGATGGGCTCTGTGTCCTGAACATACATCATTGTTTAGAAAAGAAATGGCACAGTACAAAGAGACCTAGTTACCAATCAGCAACCCAGTGCCATAAACAGCTCTCTGCACTCCTAGTTCTGCCAACTAGAACCACTACCACCATTACAAGAACAGCTAACACTATACAGCACTTACTAAATGTTGAAGAGGTAAAATCAATGATGTCATCTCATACTCACAATGCTGCTTTGAGATTGCTACTCTGTCCTCATTTTTACAGATGAGGAAACTAACATTCAGGGACACTCAGAAACTTGCCCAATGTCACACAGTCAGTAAGTGGCTGGGGTGGGATTTGAAGCCTGGCAGCACTTGGTTTACTCATCCACCCAATGGGATCACGATCTCTGATGTTTAGAGACAAGGTCAGCATAAGGTCTCACACATAAGTGCTCAGTAAGCATCAGTTCTCTCTGATCACCCTTCCTTTTCCCTTTTATTTGGAGGTAGAGAAGGGAAGAGTGTGTGTGTGTGTGTGTGTGTGTGTGATCACTTCTATATTTTTGTGCATGCCCGGTTTTGGGGAAACAACCTCAAAGGAAAAGAAAGCCTGTGATAAGCACCTGCTCAGTCACAGAGTCACTGCATGCTCATCTCCCTGAAATCCATGAGGCTGCTCCCACACTCCTGCAGGTTCCTGTTCCATGGCCTCTTCGCCATGACTTGCCCCTGCATCTCCCCCATAGCACTCATTACCCATGGCCGGGCCTGCCCTCCCTTCTTAGTGTGTAATCTCTCCACCATCTCCCACTCTGGGACCTGAGTCCAGGGACCCAGCAGCTTTGGTCTGCTGCATTCACTGTGGCATCCCAGTGCTAAGAACTGTCCACATATTCATTGGCTGCATGAATTAATTCTCACAACACTGTAAAGTGGGCAATCTTAAAATCTCAGTTTGTAGATCAGGAAACCTAGGTTCAAGGAGGTTGGGTGATTTGCTCAAGGCCTCACAGCCCTGGGTCCCCTGCCACATTGGCCTTCTGCTCCCGGAATGCAGCCATGCCGCAGTGCTTTCTGGGCCAGGCCCAGCTCACACTCAATCCCCCTACTCCAGGTGCTGAATCCTAACCATGCTACCCATGCGCCTTCCTGAGAGACAGCCCCACCAGTATCTCCAGACTCTCTCATCTAACATTTTCTTACAGGGGTCAGGTGATTAAAACCACGGGCTCATCTGTCTGGTTATTGTTCCATGCTGTCTCCTCCATCTGAACGCAGGCTTCATGTGACAGGAACATTGCCCATCTGTTCTCTTCCTAGACCCAGGCCCCCGGCACAGACTGGGTGTTTGTAAAGGCAGCCATTGTTTTTGAATGGCCAAACTGCCTCTGCTTCTGCCCCAGTGAGGAAGAGTCAGGAAATTTACCTTTCCCCCATACACTTGGATCCAAAGAACTTCAGGGCCCACATCTATACCCACAAGGCTCTGAAAGGAGTCCCCCACACCTCAGCCTCCGCAGCCCACGTGCGCTCCTCCATCCCCCCCGCCCCCACGCTGGCCGGGTGGCCTGGGGTCGCGGTCACTTACTCTCAATGTAGCCGTGCAGGGTGACCATGCGCGCCCTCTCGGGACTGCTGAACGGGGAATAGTGGATGTCGTCGGACAGGGCGGAGGGGAGGCGGGACGGGGGCGCCCCCGAGGGTGGCACAGGGTGCTGCGGTGTGTGCTTTTTATGACGCGCCCGGCAGTTTTGAAACCACACCTGGAACGACAGCCTGAGCAGCTTCAGCCTCGCGGGAAAGGATCAGACGTGCCGCTGGGGGACCCCAGGCGGGACTGCCTCCTGCCTCCTAAAGAAGGGCGGCCACATGCACCTGACCTTCTGCTCTTGTGCCCGGCTACTTGATGGAAGTCCCGCCCCCAGAACCCTAGGCCCCGCCCCAGGCCAGCTCAGCCCTGGCCCCACCTGGATGACCCTCCGGCTGAGGCCCGTCATATCCGCCAGCTTCTGCAGCGTCTGAGCGTCTGGATTGTTGTCCTGCGCGAACTGCGCCTGCATAACCTGCGGGGCGCAGAGGGTGGTGAGGCACGAGTGTACAGAGGTCTCGAGACCCCGGCCCAATCAGACGCTCTAGCCCAGAGGCCACGCCCCAGACAGCTACAGTGCCTCCCGCCGTCAGTTGTCAGTTGGTCCGGGCAGAGTGGGTGGAGCCAAGCGACCTATCAGCCCCGCCCACCAAAGGCCCCGCCCACGCCAGGTCCCTCGCTCCCTACCCGGGTACCTGCAACTGTTCTGCGGTGAAGGACGTCCGCGCGCGCTTGGCCGGCTTGGGCTGACTGTCCTGTTCCGAGGGCACTGCCCCCTCCAACGTGAGACCGTTCCCTGGGGGCGACAGAAGCGGCTGACCACGCGTCCCAGTCTCTTCTAGTGGCAGTCTGGAAAGGACGGGGGTGGGGGGAGCTTGTCCCTGGAAGGGTCAGGAGCGGAGTCGGCTGAGAGCCGGAATCCCAGGCCCTAGTCCCTGAGCTCAGCCTTTAGGGGAAGGGACTCCTATTCTGAGCGTCGCTTGATACTTGACGCTTGTCTTTTGGCTTGCTCTGCGTCTCACAGCCCTAACGACAGGTGGCATTATCCCCATTTTACATGAGAGGAAACTAAGGCTCAGTGAGAAGAAAGCCCCTGCCTGACGCTAAAGCTCCAAACTGGGCTCTCTCCCACCTACATTAGGGGAAACCAAAGGCTAGTGAGATAGGGAGCCAGTGGGTTAAAGAATCGTGACCCCAATTTCATGAAACCAAGTGGAAGAAAAAGGATATCAGAGGACATATACAAGATGTTAGTAGTGATTTACCTCCGGGGAGTGCAATCATGGAGACTCACTATTCCTGTAACTTTTCATGTTTTCTAAATATAATCGCATGTCACCTCACTTCCCTGAGGTTTCATTTTGTTGACTGGAGTACATGTTAGATACTCTCTTCCCACTTATATGACTTTTGCAATCATATGAAACCACTAAATATATTCCCATCTTATTTCTTTAATATTTCATTTATCTGAATCCATGAATGATACATAGACCTTCTCAAAAACTCAGAAAATTCTGATGAACACAAAGAAGAAAGTAAAGATCACCAGTAATTCCACCACTCAGATATAAACACCATTCACAATTTATTATAATTTTTAAATTAGGACTAAATTATGTTGCAGGGGAAAAAACGCTCATAGATACATAGAAAATCTGGAAAGATACACAGTGAAATATGAGAAGAGGTGGCATTTAGAGTGATCTTTTTTCTTCTTTTTGCTTAACTGTCTTTCAAACTTGTTTTATTTTGCTATAGGTGCATGCTCTCACTGAAGAGAGACAGAGAGAGGGAGAGAGGGAGAGTGAGGAAGCAACCCCCCTGGGGGGATGGCCATGTAATCCCTTCTCCTCCATTGTTCTCTTGGCATTCTGGGCAGGCATGCATGCATGCGAACCCAGTGTGTTTTTCAAGCCAAGATCTGGGACTCAAACCATGTATTAGTGGGATCGATGTGGGATCCAGCCACCTTAACCACCACACTACCTGGCTGGTCCGAATTTCTGTGATGAACCTGTGTGTGCATGTGTTTGCTATGTTTAAAGAGTAAAACAGTAGCCAACTCTGAGGGCTGATCAGTAAGGGAGATCCGAGGCCCAAGCCTTCAAGTTCCCTGCATGGTAGGAATCTGGGATCCACATGGCAGTGAGAGATGGGATGTAATTGGCAAGGCCATGACTAGGGGTGGTCTTAGTTGGCCCAGGTGTGGAAGGAGCCTATGGGTTCTTATGGTGGATGATGTAGGAAATAGACTCCTGGTTTTTATCTGAGTTACACTGCTGACTTGCCCACCCCCACAGATAAATTCACAGTACTCCAAGTTTACTGGCTAAGCCCTTTTAGCCCTGATCATGGCAGGAGAATGTGTGATGGTCAGGAACACTATGGTGGTTCCTGCCTAGTCACCAGGTTAGAACTTAGAAATTTTAACAGGGTGGGCCATACCCCTCCCTAGAGGGACTGAGAATGGGGCAGACATTTAGTGGTATTAATGTGCTCCAGTAATGCAGTCAGCACAAGGATTGGTATGCCCATTTATTTGATGGGGGAAAAGAAACTCTTAGAGGCAGCCATATCCCCAGTATCCTCCCAGCTTTATGAGGTCTGATCAAGAGATCCCGCAGCTTGAGCTGGAGTAGCATTGCAAAGTTTGTACAATGTAGTGATTAAGTGCCTGGGCTTTGGGGTCAAGCAGCCCTACTAGTATGTGACCTTTGACAACTCACATATTGCAGATAGCATCTGCCTGTTTCCTGGCCTATAAAATAGGTATATACCACCTACTTCCTAAGGCTGTTGTAATCATTGCATAAAACAGTGCATGTTAGAGATGTTAGCAGCGCCCATAGCTCCTGACTGAGGAATTGTGGTGAGGGTCCTTGCCTCTGCCCAGAATATATCTCTACTCCCTTTCTCCTATTCCCATGCCACCCGTGACTCAATGGTCAGGCTCCCTAGAAGACTTGGATCCTGTCCCTTTGCCTGTTGTCTTGGACAATCACAGCATCAGAGCCAGAGAGATATATAAGATTCCAGCCCAACATCCATCTTGCACCGATAGAGGCTCTGGGGCCCAGAGAGGAGAGGAAACTGCAAAAACCAGTACAGTATGTGGGACTCAAAGACCAGGCTCTTTGTCCTTGTAATTCAGGACCCTCGTCCAGAATAAAACCCCCACCCTCAAACCTCCAACTTGGAATTGCTAGGATAGAGGTAGAAGAAGAATGGGAACCATGTCATCTCTCCAGGACTGGCCCAAGCCTGATTCTGGGCAGCTGGTGGAAATGAGCCCCAGGCCAATGAGAGCTATCCGAAGGTGGAATAGGGCCACCCTGTGATGAGAATCGTTTCCAGACTTCCTTGATTGTCTATCTTTCAGCAGGTGTCCTGTCAGTAGCCTTATTTTACAGATAAGGAAACAGTGGCAGAAAGGGCAAGCCTTTGACTTCTGACTCTAAATGGAGCAGTTGGAAGCGCAGGCGCCGGCTCTGTGCAGACCCCCAGCCCCGCGCTGCCTTCCGGAGCTACTTGGAACGCCCAGCGGGTAGAGAGGGCTGTCGGTTTCCTGAGGTGCTGGGGTGGGGTGGGAAAGGGCTGGGGGCAGAGGTGTGGGCGGGGCGGGTTGGGTACCGTTCTCGGCGGCCCTCTTGAGGTTCTCGATCATGGTGTCGTAGTGGATGCGGCACAACACCTTCTCCTCCACCAAGCCGAACTCCTCGCCGGTGGACAGCTGGCGCTTGCAAGAGAAGCAGGCGAAGCAGGCCAGGTGGTAGGCGTTGCCGCGCGCCCGCCGCACCCAGTCGCTGGCGTATATCTGTCGGCCGCACCGGGCACACTTGGTCCCAAATCGGCTGTGGGTCAAGAGGGCAAGGACTGAGACGAGGAGATTCAGGCGGTCGCGCATTGTCCAACCTCCACCGCTGCGCCTACACCCGGTCTCAGGGTCTCCGCTCACTAATTACCTTTGGCTTGGATGCATCACCCCTCGACAGCCAAGTCCTAGACGACGAACTAGGGGTGTGATTTCCATATTCTTTTTGGTACTTGTCTGAGTTTTCCAAATTTTCTACAGTTATCACTTATATTTGTATATTATACTAGGAAATTTTGAAATGTTTATGGGAAAATGAAATTAAAGTACGAGTTTCTTTTGCTGTAAAAAAACTGAAATCCATGCATAGTTTTTTGTAATGCTCATCTTCCAGGGACTTTAGGAAGATCGTATTGATTTGTTCATTAAAATACATATTAGTAGGAAAACATTGTCGCTGTATTAATAATAATAGGCAAGTGTCTGAGCACTGACCCCTTGCCAGCAAGATTCCAAGTATTTCACATCGATTATCCCAATTAATCTCCATCTTGCAGGTGAGGAAAATGGGGGGCTAGAGAAGTAAAGTAATTTGCAAAAGGTTGCACAGCTCCAAGGACAGTAGCCTGAGCCAGTATGGCTTCTGGGATTAGATAACATATCCCTAGCTGTATAGACGCTCAGAGTTTCTTGGAAGAATAAACAGATACGTAGGCTTGATGATCCTGGGCAAATTGCTTAACTCCTCAGAGTTAAGCATTTTCCTTGCCCTGAAGTGAACTAGATGAGGACAGCTACGACTGCTGCTATTTGTCTAGCGCACTGCAATCTACTGAGCATCTAATTGGCCCAGATTCTGCAGTCCGTGATGTTCTAATATTAAATATTAAATAAACAAAAATATTAATAAAAAGGGAAAGCCTAGATCAAATGTCCCCTTGCCCCTTAATCCTCTTCCCCTTCTCCTTCCCCAGTTGGCAGTGCGGCTCTCTTTGAGTGCCGCTGCCTCCAACACCAGACCCAGACCGGGAGACCCTCCAGAAATCAGCAGAGTCTGGTTTGCCCAGTTCCAAAGTCAGACCAGTGCTCAGCCCCTAAGTACTAGGGAAATCTTGTTCTCAAAGCAATGACTCACCTGTGACTCTGCCCCAAGCCTCTCAGCCTCCGTTCCCTCTGCTGCACACTGTTTTGGGGAATGGTGCCGCTACTTAGCCAGTCCCTCAAACATGGAACTCTTAAATCTTACACTCCTCCCTGTCCTCAACCCCACATCCAACCAATCGTTGGGCTCTGTGGGTTTTGTTTCCTGAGAATCTCTGAGATCTATCTCCTGTCCATCTCCACTGCCGCCCCCCTGGGCCAGGCTCCCATCATGCATCCTCACTGCCAGTCTCTACCTTGGCCTCCCCATTTCCGGTCTTATCCCCGCCAGTCTGTCCTCCACACAGCAGTCACAGCGAAGTTCCAGTAGACACTTGGAATCCTATCCCCGCCCTACTTTCCTTTGGTGGCCCTACTCCACTCTCAAGATTTAGTCCAAGACTCTTGGGTTTACAGAAACCCAGCAGACTACATCTTTGGGCCCATCTCCTGCTGACTTCTTCAATAGCTCTCACCCCACACCCAAGCATGAGTCCAAGTCAGCCACAGCGAAGGTCAGTTCCAGATTTTTACGGACCCCTCTGGAGATCTTTCCCACCCCAGGCCCTTGCACAGGCTGCTCTCCTCAGGATGGGCTCTTCCCAGGAGCGCCCTGCACTACCCTCCCAGTATAGGTCACGCCAATTTGTAACGTCTGGCTCTTTGGTCGTCTCTTTCCACCCTTAGCATCCCTGGGAAGTGGGAAGCAAGTGGGGACCAAGAAGATTTGCCTTTCTGTCCCTTCCCACTGCACCTTCCCACTGGAAGGGGCATTCGAAACTGCCTGCAAGTGCCTGGACAAACGGCAAAAATGCTCTGGTTACTGCCTCATCTGCCTTAGCAAATTGAAGCATTGAAAAGAAAAAAAAAAAAAAAAACTTATATACAAAACAAAAAACGGTGCTAAGTTGTACTGAGTGTGAGAGTAGGAGGCTTCGGCCAGTCCCAGCTCCCAGGCCCCCCACCCCCACCTCCAACACCACAAGGGGACTCTGCCGCGGTGTGTGGTTCCCTCAGGCGGCACTGTGCGCGTGTGTCTCCTCAACCATACGCCTAAGGAGAGGCACTTCAGGATCTCAGAAACGCGGCTTCCCCAGGGGAAAGCTGAGCATGGCCTGTCTCTGTATTCAATCTCTCAGTAAAGGAGAAAGGTACTTCTTACTCATCCCAGCTAATCGCGGGTTCTGCCACCGGTTGGTGGTATCATATTGGGAACACTTTCACCGGCTTTTGATTACTTATGCTTCGGGAAGAGGGGCCCGCCAGCTGCTCACAGCGTTTTTGCTGTGCTCAGGGTTCTGGGCTGCGATGCCTGCATTGCACCGCCTCGGATTCTCAGCCACCTGGTGAGGTAGGGACTCTGGCATCCATTTTTCACAGGTGGAATCAGAGGTTCAGAGACCGCAAGTGACTCGCCTAATACCTCACAGAATGAGGCCATCTCCAAGGTGGAAAAGCGACCTAGAATCTGCAGAGCAGCTGGACTTGAGAGCTGGGATCCCGGGTGGAGGAACGGGAAGGAGGCCTGACTGCACCGTGTCCCCGCATTGGACAGTGGGTTCTGGACATTCGTGCGCGCCAGCGCAGGGGCACGGCCGCCTTGAGAAGGTTGGGAGCGCGTACTCAGCGGGCGACAGAGCCCGGGCAGGGGAGGTTCCAGCCCCCACCCCAAGCCTCAAGAGCTGCGGAATCTCCTGTCAGTGGTGTCGATGCGCTGCAGCTGCTGCGCTAGGCTCGCTAGGCTCGTGCTGGTGCGCTGCGCCAGAGAGTGCGGTCCCAGATCGTAGCTTTTGGCTCTGAAAGATTCCTCTTCCTTTGTCAGGGACGCATCTGAGACTCTTTGCGCACGCGGACCTTCCCGCCCCACAAGTAAGCCACGCTAGAGTCTGTTCTGAGCCCACGCAGGTAGCACCCCTATCTCCTTGCTCTGAGGTGGGCGCTGCCAGTGACCTCTCATGAACTTTCTTAACCTTCACGTGTCACCCCCAAATGCGGGGATCTTTCCCTAGCCCTGGGATCTCCCTGCGCTTCCCATGGCCCGGTCCAGTCATAAAATCGTCCTTGCACTGGATCCTGGTGGTGAGAGACCATCATGCAGGTTCGTGAGCGTCCCCACCTTTCCTATAACGTGTCTCCCTCCCAGGGAAGGGGAACCGCAAGAAGAAAGGGCGTGAGGAGTCTTATGGATCCGGACTCGGAAACACACAGACGCGCAGACTCCTTCCCAGGTTGGCTTCGACACCCGCTCAGAATTCCGGACGCAGCGAAATAATCAGTGGCAGAAACAACGAAACTTCAAGACAGGGGTGCTCAGGAGCTATAGCTGACTCACCCAAAGGATTAGCCGATGTGCCTGCAGCCATCCCAGCCTTTCAGTGAGGTCGGGGCAGTGCGCACAGCTGCCTGCCTCCCCCAGCGCTGCGGAGGATAAATGCGCAAAAACCCAAGGCGCTTTGGGAATAGAGAGGTACCAGGCAGACCTGTGCGCATCCTGGCAACTGCTGAAAGAGGTAGGGTGGTCATTGCACCTCCAGGACCTTTATCCCCTGGATGGGGAGCAGAGATTATCTGGGACTCCAGATTATGTAGAGGAAGCTGAGCGCTCTTAAAAAGTCAGGCTCACTGACAGGCCTACTTACCCAGGATACTTAAGGTGCTTAGTGATTATTTGCTGGATAAATGAGCCTCAACGAATGAGCCCATCTGTGTTTCACCAGGACCACTTCTTCCATTATAAAGCTATCCCTTTTCTGCCCTAGAAAATCGAAGCTCAGAGTGGGAACACCACAAGACAACGTTGAGTCTAGGTGCTGGGAATTCAGACTGGAGTTCGCTTACTTTAGGTTCAAGGCACTCACTTGGTGTCTTGAGCAAGATCCCAATGAGGCAAACTAGGAAGGCTGGAAGTGGATCCCTTCCTAATCCCTCTGCTTCCCTTCTAAGCAAACCCGTGTGAGAAGTCAGAAAAAAACAGAACCAGCAATTAAAAGGTTAAAACGGCCAGCCAGCCCGTGCCTAGGAGGTCCTGGCCAGAGGCCCCTCCCCACCAGCTCTCCACTCCACTCCCCCAACATCTGTCCCCCAACAGCTGGCCCCCCCAGCTCCCCTTCCGCCTAGCCACCATGGTGGGGGGTCGCTTCCCGGCTCAGAACCTCCCAGGGGACGTGCCCTGGGGGAGGGGGTGGGGTTCTCCCTATGGAACCTGAGGACCGAACTTGGGCTCAGGGTGGGGGCTTGCCCTAAGTCTAGTGGGGCCAAGTTGGGAACAGGAGCTTTAGTCTCCCAGGCACTCCAAACCCCCACCCCCACAAACACAAGGAGAGGCAGTTAACCCTTTACTCTCCACTCCCACTGCGAGAAGATGCCTGGCCAGGACTAAGGTAACCAGAGCTTAGCAAAATCACTCTGCCCATGGACCTCAGTGGAGGTGCTCCTGACCTAGTGCTCCCCAGGCAGGGCTGCCAGAGAAAATCACCATTAGAACACCGTGTGCATTCCCTACGGGAAGCCAACCAAAGTGGGCAGGCAATTTTAGGACCAGCAGAGACAGGTCTTTGCCTTTCCACCAGACTTTGATGCAGAGGGGTGACTACCACATCTTGTCTATAGAGGTAGAGTATGGAGGTATTTAGGGGCAGAGGTGGTGATACTAGGCCATGGGGCTTATCTCCAGGCTCTGCTACTTAGCTGTGAGATCTCACCTCTCAGGGCCTCAATTTCCCCTTCTATACTGTGAGGAGTATGATTTTATCTTGCTCACAGTGGGGGATCTGAGGTCAGGACGCTGAGCAGATATAGGGTTAGCACAGTTCCTGGCTTAGAGAAGAGCTGTACACATTCTGATGATGAGTCCTCACTTCTCCCACCCTTCTTCCTTGCTCTCTCTCACTGTGTGACCCTGGGCACATCACTTTCCACTAACCTACACTGGGCTATTCACCCACAAGGGGTAGGATGTTCCAGGAATCTGAGGGATCCTGGAGGGCACTGAAGATCCAGTCACGTAGCGCGGTGGGAGGGGGTTATGGAAAGCTGTCTGGAGTTGTGGATGCTGAAGACACAGAAATTGGAACTTCTCCAGAAAATACACTATTTTTTTTCCTCTGGAATTTTCTTCACTTCTTGGAAGAATACAGAAAGAAATGATCTTAACAACTACAGAAAACAAGTGAAGAATTACAAGGCTTATCGCGTTGCTTTGGTGGCATTTTTTTTTTCTTGCTGGGACTCTTGAGACAGGAGGCGAGAATCTGGCTGAATCCCCAAGGGCTGGTGAGGTCCCTGTTTGGAGAATGAAGTGGAGAAGCTGAGGCAGAGAGGTTCAGTGGCCTGGGCACAGGCACCGGCCAGTGAAAAATCAGTGACTACCAACAAGTAAGGAAGCCTGGAGCAGCACTGGACCTCCCTGACTCTCCCCTCTGCAGCCTCCCTCTCTGGTGAACTTGGAGTTCCTTCCTAACCCCTAACTTCCTGACCCGCCAACACTGGCTCTGCCAATGGATACCGGAGGAGGATCTAGAAGGTGGTGTCTAGGAGGGGCAAGATAGGAAACAGAACAGAAGAGAACCCCTTCCCCAGGGGACAACACCAGTAGTTAGACGACCACCACAGGAGCTCTGAAGCAGCCCCTCCATAGAGCTTTGGCCACGCCCTTTCTCCCCACCTCCACCAGTTTACAGATGTTGGCTTCACTTCGGGCAGAGTGCTCTAGTTCACATCCCACCAGAACCTTGACCCTTGCCTTCAGGAAACAGTGGCCTAGATAACATCTGTACATAAGCCCTCCCTGAGCCCCAGCTCTTCAGAGGGAAACTGCCTCCCACAGTACCAGCCACCCGCAAGGACTTCCTCATAGCAACTACCCAAGCCTGGGCCACCACTTAGGTGCAGGTAATAGTGCTTGCCTGATGCTCCGTGGCTTTTTCTTTCCCTTTTTGTGGGTTTTGTTATTTTTGTTATAGGTGGGGCTGCCAGGGATGGGTTATGCCTGCAGGGAGAACTGGCAGGAGGAGAAATGTTCAGGAGAGCCATGATTCTACCCCCCAAACTGGGGAATGTGAGCTTTTATTGCCGCCATTTTCTTAACCAAAAATCTGGTTTCATTTTGCTTTGGGGGCTCTTGTCACTGAAAAAAGTTTAGTGCTCAGAACCTGCCCAGAAATGACCCAGCCCCAGCCCTCCGGGCCTGCCCTGCTCCTCATGCTGCCTGGGGAAATGCCATCATGGGCTTGTGTCCAGCATCCAACCTGCCAGGGGTGACAATGGTGAAGATGAAGGCATTCATAGCAACCACCATTTACAGAGATGTCTTCTCTTCTGTGGTCTCCTTGGCAGCTCAGAGAGACAGCCCTGGAAAGGAACAACTAAGGGAGAGAGAAGCAGCGACTTGCCCAAGGTTACAATGAGATGGCAGAGCCCAGGCTCCTGCTGCTCCCCCAGACTGCACACCCTACCCTTCACCCTGCTGCACTGGGAAGGGGGTCTGGAATTAGTGTAGGCTCTGAGCAGTGGAGTCATGATCCGAGATTTGACTTCAAGATCTAGTAAAGCATGGTGTCCAAGGAGGCTCACTTCAGCATGGGCATGAGCTGGAGAATCAGGGGACAAAATTTGGCAAGTAACATGGAAGGCTGCCAGGTCTTCTGCCACCAGAAAGAGGGGGCTGCCCTGCCTTGCTTTGTAGCTGAAAGCCCAGACACCCTCTGACATAGGGTTCCCCAAGCTGAAGCCCTGTCCCTGGTAGCTGAGGAATCTGGGAGGCCTGAAACAGCAGCTGGCTTGTTTCTGTACCAACTGGAGTCAGGCCTAGAGTGGGGGGGGGGGGGGGGGGTGGCTAGACAGTGACTCCAACCTCCATTTCCTGCCCAGCCAAACCAAGAGTCAAATGGGACAGTGGGAGGAGATATCACACTCTGGTTATACACCATACAATGATAAACCCTCTTCTGACTACACACAGAATGCATTCACACCTTCATCCTCAGTGCCTGGGCAGAGGGTCTTAAGCAGGAATGTCCCCTCAGAGGAGCGGGCAGGATCTGGGTAGGAAATGCCAGGACTTCTGAGTCCCCTCACCCCATCCCACCCTCCCATCTCCAGATCCCTGTCCAGATGTAATCCTGTCCTGATGATCCTACACACATGTGCACACATGTGCACACATATACGTGCCACGCATACACACACTCAATCTCACCACTCACATAGAGACACATACTCTCAACACACACATAAACTAAATGACAAATGCTTGTTTATAAAAGAACACACAGTATCCACACTGACCCCACTCGGGGATGCATTCTGTAGCACACTGTACAGACCCCAGACAGCCAGCATAGACATGTGAACTATTCTTGTGCTGCACACCCTAGGCCACTGGGTAGAAACACCCCCCAGGCCCACCCAGGCCCCAAGCTTCACACTCTTTCACACCATCAAGTGAAGAAAGAGTTTACCCCTTTAGCTATGCTTCCTATGGGTTCCCATGAGCACCCAGATCAAAAGACCGTGAACTTCCCCCTAGACTCAAGGGCCTCTCTTCCAAGGTCCCTGGAGGCTCAGTGTCAGAGGTAAGGAGGAACATTGCCTTTCAGTACACTCCTGACTTTCAGAAATTTTCTTGAGGTGAGAGGGAGGGTCTTGTCTACTAAGGGAGCTCTCTCTCTGGGCAAGGATGTCTGTGGGAGGGGGTGGAGGTTTATAGGGAAGAAGCTTTCCCCACTTCCTGAGAAAGCCTTGGGGACAGGAACCAGTTCTACTCCAGTGTCCTCAGACTTCTTAGGTCTGTGGCTGGACCTCAGGGCTGGTTCAAGCTGGTTCTCAGGGCTGCTGAGATTGGAAGGAGGGCAAATGTGCCCTTAACCCTGCAATGACCTCTACCCTATGACCTGGTCAGGTCCTGGCAGCAAGGCTAGAAGTCAGTTCCAGCAAGCAGCTAAGATGCGGCCCAGCGGCAGGAGGATGAGACTGCATGCTGTCGTGCCTGCTGGGTCACAGCATGGAGGTGCCGAGAGCCTACTCAGGGCTGTCCTACTCAGGGCCCTGGGCTGACCCCCTTCAGGTCCCTGAGGCCAAGGCCAAAGCGGGGCTGGAAATGACCACGGGGCTGAGACTGGAGTGGTCGTTTAAATCCTAGTAGGACCCCAGACTTAAAATGTGATGCTGAGGGACACCGGGGTATGGAGTTGAGGTGGAGCCAGACGCCCAGGCTAGGGCTTGAAGAGAAGTGCTTGGATTTGAGATCTGAGATGGATGTGGTGCTGGTGCTTTGGGCTGAGCTAGATCCAGCCCCAAAAGGGGCCCCCCCGAACAGAGCCAGGTCAAGAATACAGAGTCCAGTTCAGGATCCGACCCGGGAGAGAGCCCTGTACGACTGGATTCCGAGTCCAGGTGGGACTCCGCAACCGCAGCACCCCCGAGACGCAGCCAGTTGGCCGCTGGATCCGAGCGGGTCTGGGTCAGAGCCGCGATGTCAGAGCTCGACTGAGGCGCTTGACGTCGGAACTGGAGCCTGAGACTCAGGGAAAACCAAGACGGAGCCACAGACAACGACTGAAAGCCAGTGAACCGCGGGAACCAGAGGCGGATCGCGGGCCGAACCTGAGCCGGCACTGTCGCATCGCATGGAGCTCTGGGTCCGTGACTCCGAGAGCCGACAGGCTGGGCCGGCGCGGCGCGCGGGGCGTGCAACTCCAGACGCCAGGGCTCGGGAACCAGAGACCACGCGCCGCAAAGGTGGCCTCGGTAAGAGCCCCGGGCCTGCCTTCCGCGACACTGCTGGCCGGGCTGCAGCAGCCTACCTGAAGTAGTCCATCTTGCAGAAGATCTCCTTGTTCTTGATGTAGCAGCTGTTCTGCTGCCTCAGCGACGTTCGGCACACGGAGCACTCCAGGCATCGCACGTGCCAGATGAGGTTGTTGACCTGGGGAGGGGGCGGGGACGGGGTCGGCTCAGCTCCGCATCTTTCACGCCTGGACCCAGCCTCCCCCCCCCCCCCCCCCCCCCCTCCATTTGCAGACTGGGGCGCTGGAGCTCAGAGGTGCATGTGACGCCCCTATTTTTCTCTGCAATACTGCAGCTCGATGACACAGAAATATTAACTGCCAATTTCCGCGCGGAACCCGGGGGCATCGGGAGACCCTAAGACTTGCCCAAAGCCTGCAGGTGAGCAGTGGCAGAGCCAGGATTCTGCACTTCGTGGACGACCTGGCGCGGGTCTTGCTTTCCTGCTGTGATCTGGGCTGGAACCCACACCCCACCAAGACACACACCACCACCTACCCCTGTCTCACCTTGAGCAGATACCGATCCAGGATTTCGAGGCCGCAGCTGGAGCAGATATTCTTGCCGGCAGACGGCACGGAAGAGGCAGCAGAGGGCGGTGAGCAGACAGATGGAGTGCTGGGCGTACATGGAGAGGCCCGGCCCTCGTCCTTGTCCAGAGCTCCAGCCAGGGCCTCGGCGTCCGACTGAGCCTGCGGCCGGGGAGAAAGAGCGAGAGAGCGCTGAGCCGGGAACCCAGAGTTGCCCCTGTCTCGGAGACAAATCTGGTGCTCCAGCGCACCAATTGACAACGAAATCTGCGCGGGGCGCCCCGCCGTAGGCTGGAGGACGGGAATGGAAGGGCCTATTGGAGAGAAAGGGACGGCCCAACTTTTAACGCGCGCATCCTGGGTGCCAGGAGCGGTCAAAGCCCACATTCCAGGCGGGAAAACCGAGGCTCAGAGAGGGGCGGCGCCACCGGGAGTCCCCCAGTGCTTAGGCAGTGGTTCGTGGCCGGAAAGACCGGCCAGGCGCCCAGGGCCAGTCCACCCGGGACCAGGAACCAAAGACAGGGCCGAATGGACTCACCATGGCGGGCGGCGCAGTCCCTTCAAGACAGCGGGAGGTCGCTTTGCAGCCGGACCCAGGCTGGGCCATCACCTGGGGGAGGGGGGAGGGAACGCAGGCGGCGGCGGCTGCAGAACTGGCTCCGCGCAGCCTGAGCCCAGCGCCTCCCCGCGCCTGTTATATAAACCGGCGCCGAACAATGAGTCCTAACTTTGTAGTGGGCATTTAAAGCCCTTCCCCACAAAAGCGGTGTCTCTCTAATGAAGCAATTTGAATTTGGATTGGATTTTTTCCCTCTCTCTCCCCCTCTCCCTGCACTTAACCCGTGGCTCTTGAAGTAATCGCTTAGTTCCCTTGCAATCCAAGCCTCTGAGGGGGAAAAAAAACACGCGCACACACACAAACTACCTGCAATTAGAAATTGTCGTGAATGCCCAAGATAAGAGGTAGCCAGAGTGTCAATTCCAACTGTCAATCAGTGAGATCCATCAGGCCGCCCAAAGAATTGCAAATTTGATTTTTTAATGGTAGTAATTAAAAATCGAATTTTTTCTCTTTCCACCCACCCCCCTTCCTCGCTCCCTTTTCCTCCTCTAGACACAAAATGCAAAAAGGAGAAAAGAGAGAAAGAAAGAAAATAAAAAGGAGATGGAAGGGGGGCGTTGAGGAAAATAAAACCCTAAGCGCCGAGAGCATCCGCCCGCCCGCCCGACGCGCGCCGCAAAATTGAAGCGGAGATATTGACACTGATTCGGGCGCCTTTCGAGGGCTTGTAGGAGGGAAACCGGAGCAAAATGGGGGCTAGATCAAGGGCGAAACGGGACCCAAAAAAGAAAAGAGAGGCTTCTAAGAGGAGGAAAAAGCACCCTTCAGCCCCTCGGCGCGCCCGGGACCAGCCCCGCGTCGGGATTCTCTGCGTTGCGCCCGCACAACCTCTGGCGCATTCGGCGCTATCAGCGCCTATTCAGACGGACAATACCGGCCTCGCCTCCTCTTGATTCGCCTGTGTCTTTGCTAAATCGCTTTTTGAGAAATTCCTACAACATTTGCATAATGTGTTCCCGCTTTCCGCGACCCCCCCCCCCCCCCCGCCTCGCGTTCGCGCGCTCTCACACACTCACACACACTCACAGGCGCACCCCCGCACCCCTCCTTCCCGCAGCCGCCCGCCGCCCGGCCCGACCCGGCTGGGTCCCAGCCCCTGTCCGAGCCTGACCCCAGCCGCTCGCCCGCTCGCCGGCTCGCTCACCTGGTCGGCGGCGGGGCCGCCCTCGGCCGGCAGCCGGCAGCCCTCGGGCAGCGCCGGGGCGGCGTTCTCATGCTTCCAGTACATGGGCCGGGGGGCGGCGGGCTCGGCGGGCGCGCAGGGCGGAGAGCCGCACCGAGGGGCGCCACGGCTGTAGTGGGAGCAGAGACTGCAACCGGAGCAGAAGAGTGGAGGCGCCGGCCCCAGCGCCCCGGGCCGGGCCCCAGCCTCTGCCCCCGGCCGGCGCGCAGCCCCGGCCTCCCTGGCTGCGGCTGCCTCGGAAGAAGGTCCCGACAAACTTGGAGAGGCCCCCGCCCCCTCCTCCTCCTCCCGCGCCTGGTAGTCTTCCTCCTCCTCCTCCTCCTCCTCCTCCTCCTCCTCCTCCTCCTCCTCCTCCTTCTCCTCTCCCTCCTCCTCGTCCTCCACCCCCTCCAGCTGCGGCAGCGGCCTCCTTGCCGCTGGAGCCCCGCTCAGTTCAAGATGAGTCATGCGTGACCAATCCCCTCCCCGCTAAGGGAGAGCGAGAAACACACAGCGAGTCAGAGACCCAGAGACATACACACACAGACACGGAGACACACAGAAACTCTGAATTGTTGATCGAGAGACTCAGAGACATCCTGGCATACAAAGGGACGCATTCACACAGCTCTCACTGCCACCCCTCGCTCAAGGGGCACCTCTGCCCTCGGGGCTCAGCCCACTCACAGGTACAAGAGGGACCCGTGGTTATACCATCTGCAGAGATGGGCCCCACGCTCTATCTGTCGATGCAACCGCATGCCTGGTACAGTTGCGGGCTTACTGATGCCAGTGAATACCTGCTCACATTATTTCCTCGGGCACAAGGCATCCACACACACACCTGCACAGGCACCTCTGTTCCACAACAACCAGAGAGTGCACCAGCGCCTCAGGACTGAAGGAGACTGGGCTGGGAGGGCAGTGTTAGTGGGAGGGCTTGGTAGTTCTCTAAGTTCTCCTGAGAGAGATTGCTACAGACATCCTCCTTCCCTTCAGGATTTCCTGGGCCACACCATCCATGCCCATCTCATCTTTTGCAGAATTCTCCTGAGAATGAGTAACAGCAAAGGCAGGGAGGCCCAAACATTTAGATAGGAGATACAGCCCCCAAACTCACAGACACAGAGCCCTCAAACTCAAAAGATGAGCCTTGAATTCACTAACACTCTGCAGCATACAGATGCAAGGAAACACCTCGGCTTCCTTCTCCACACAAAGACACATGTCAATGTGCGTCCTCTTCTAAAAACAAATACGCACACTCAGATCCAGGCCCACAGACACCCCAACAGCCCACCCACCCCATCACACATACCATCGCCTCCATAATTGCCCTCATTTGCAGATGTAAACATTGCCACACAATTGTTCTTACCTGTGAACACATATCCATCCTTGGAAGAACATGGGCCCTCACTCTGCTCCAGACCCATGTATAGATTTATGTCCTCAGATCCCCACTCTCAGATCCCACATCTTTACAGCAAAAAACCTACCCATGGGCATTTACAGGCAAGAGTGGTACACACACCTCTGCAGACATAGGATTCCCAGTAGTCACTGTCTCAGTCTCAGTACACACACACACACACACACACACGGCATATCCTTTTTTTTTTTTTTTTTTTTTTTTTTGCGATAGGGTGCGTGCGCTTGCCAGAAAGACAGAGAGAGACAGAGACAGGAAGCGAGAAATCACCCCCCCCCCCCAATTCTCCTCTTAGGATCTTGGGCACACACAAACACATGCCCGATGTGAGTTTAAGCCACCAGGTCCAGAACTCAAACCGTGGTCGATCACATGGGAGTTCAGCAACATATCCATTATGCCAACTGCTGGTCCTACACGTGGCATATCCTAAAGGACACAGGTTGACAAAGATGTCTTCACACCAGCGTAAAAGACACACACCTACATTTCTAGAAGATACACATATTGGTTCCTTCAAAGATGTCAAAATACAGGACAGGCAGATGGCATAATGGTTACATTGCTAGACTCCCACATGGCTGAGCGCAGTTCCAGTCCTGGACCTGGGGCAGCTTGAAACTCATGACAGGCTCATACGTGTAATCCTGAGAGGAAAATAGAGGAGAAGGGATTGTGGAGTAGCCATCCCCTATGGGGGGTGATTTCTTGTTTTCTGTCTCTTTGTCTTTCCTGAAAATGCAGGAAAAAAATCTCTCTCTCTCAGAAAAAATATAAATAAATAAATAAAAAGCCAAGATACACAGAAACAGCCCCAGGTTTTGCTTATGGCATTTCCCACCCCTTGCATTCCAGTTATTTATCGCTCAAACACAGAACAAACACAGAAATTCAGAGCGAAAGAGGTTTTCTTCCTGCACTCCAATCTTTTGTATTAAAAGCACAGCATGCAATGCTGGTGAGGTGTGTGCAAACATACACACCAATGTGCAAACACACAGCCCTCAGACACGACCACAGATGAACAACCAAACAACTGTTTCCCCTCTCAGATATCTCTTTTGCATTTGTTAATTCCAGCTCCTAGCCCTGGGTACTTTAATCTGTGCCAGGCATGATGCTGAACATTTTACAATCATGATCTCATTTTCTTTTCTCAATAACTCTAGGAGGGGGCCAGCTGGTGGCATGAGCGGTACACACATGGAGACTGGATCCCACATAGCCAACTGATAGTTCGAGTCCCAGCCTTGGCAGCTTGAAAAACACGCTGGGGATGTGTGTGTTCGTGACCAAAATCCCAAGAGGAGAATGGAGGAGAAGGAATTGTGGCATGACCATATCCCCTGGGAGAGTGCTTTCTCACTTTCTCTCTCTGCCAAGTACACATGCCCTCTATCAAATTAAAAAAATAATAACCCTAGGCTCTCTGCTCCTCCCCGTTCGACAGACAGCCGTGTCTTCCCATGCAGTGCCAGCCGCGTCCCGGAGACACGATGGTAAAGGTCGGAGTAAATGGATTTGGCCGTATTGGGTGCCTGGTCACCAGGGCTGCCTTCAACTTTGGCAAAGCGGATGTCGTGGCCATCAATGACCCCTTCATTGACTTGAACTACATGGTCTACGTGTTCCAGTATGATTCCACCCATGGCGAGTTCAATGGCACCGTCAAGGCCGAGAACAGGAAGCCTGTCATCAATGGGAAGTCCATCACCATCTTCCAGGAGCGAGATCCCGCCAACATCAGATGGGGTGATGCTGGTGCTGAGTATGTTGTGGAGTCCACCGGTGTCTTCACCACCATGGAGAAGGCTGGGGCTCACTTGAAGGGTGGGGTCAAAAGAGTCATCATCTCTGTCCCTTCTGCCGACGCCCCCATGTTTGTGATGGGGGTGAACCACGAGAAGTACAACAACTCCCTGAAGATTGTCAGCAATGCCTCCTGCACCACCAACTGCTTGGCCCCCCTGGCCAAGGTCATCCACGACAACTTTGGCATTATGGAGGGACTCATGACCACAGTCCACGCCATTGCTGCCACCCAGAAGACTGTGGACGGCCCCTCAGGGAAGCTGTGGCGTGATGGCCATGGGGTTGCCCAGAACATCATCCCAGCATCGATCGGGGCTGCCAAGCCTATGGGCAAGGTCCTCTCGGAGCTGAACAGGAAGCTCACCAGCATGGCCTTCCATGTCCCCATGTCTTCCATGTCTTCCATGTCCTGCAACGTGTCGGTCGTGGACCTGACCTGCCACCTGGAGAAAGCTACCAAATATGATGACATCAAGAAGGTGGTGAAGCAGGTGTCGCAGGGCCCCCTGAAGGGCATACTGGGCTACACTGAGACCAGGTCATCTCCTGCGACTTCAATAGCAACACCCACTCCTCCACCTTCGATGCGGGGGCCGGCATTGCCCTCAACAACCACTTTGTCAAGCTCATTTTCTGGTATGACAATGAATTTGGCTACAGCAACAGGGTGGTGGACCTCATGGTCCACATGGCCTCCAAGGAGTAGAGCCCCTGACCACCAACCCCAGCGTGAGCATGAGGAAGAGACCCTCAGCTGCTGGGGAGGCCCTGCTCCCGCTCAGTCCCCATGGAGAAGCTTCCCTCCTTGACAGTTTCCATCCCAGACTCCTGCAGAAGGGAGG
Source organism: Tupaia tana (assembly GCA_026018925.1). Taxonomy (NCBI): domain Eukaryota; kingdom Metazoa; phylum Chordata; class Mammalia; order Scandentia; family Tupaiidae; genus Tupaia; species Tupaia tana. The sequence goes on from JAKSZU010000013.1 coordinate 94,607,133, forward strand.
GGCTGAGGAGCCCTCCTTGTCATGAACCATCAATAAAGTACACTGTATCAGCCAAAAATAATAATAATAATAATAATAATAATAATAATAACCCTACAAGGTAATCTGTGTTATGGCACCCAGCTTACTGATGAAGAAACTGGTTCAGAGAGTTCGTGTAGTTTGTCCAAAGTGGTGCCATGTGACGAATACTTACCAGAGGCTAGAATTTAGTCATCTGATATATTCATGCTCTCGATTTCTAGGCTACACACATGACCATGCCAACTTTGCACGCATGCATGTGCACACACACACACATGCACACACTTTCCACATTATCTGTCAAAAAACCTAGATATGAGAGCCGGCCTTTCCATTTATGGACTAAGTTTGTTTTCTCATCTGCAAAATGGGAGTATCTCCTTTCTGCCTCCTCTCTGGGTGGCTGGGGAATCAGGAGGTCACTAAACTTGACCCAATGGCGCCCATCAGTCAGATATGCAAGTGGAGAAGGACTCCAGGAAAGAAGCTCCTGAGGACTGCACTGACTTTGCAAAACTTCTTAGGCAAGAGGGGTAAGGGAGGCTTGAGCTGAAACTAAAGGGCAGGTGAAAGAAACTTGGATGGGTTCAAGCAGAGAGCTGCCTGCAGAGGTCCAGAGGCTTCATGAATAAGCTGCTGCCCTCTTAGAAGGGGTTGTGGAGTGTGTACTCTCTGACTGATAATAACAACAAGAACATAGCTCCCATTTGTTGAGCTTTTTTGAGCCAAGCACTGCGTTTTATATCCTCTTTAATCCTCACAGCAACCCTACCAAGAGGTTATGTTATTATTATTTTATAGTTGAAGAAAAATGTTTATGGGAGCCCATTTTCAAGCTCTGGCATTCAGACTATAGCACCCAAACTCATGTGCAATGCAAGTCTGCTTCTGAACTAAGTGCTCAGAAAAATAAAAATGGAAAGAGAAGGCATTAAACTCAGTAGGGAAGCACAAAGATTCTGGAGCACCGGACTGCCTGGTGCCAATCCTGGTACTGCCTCCTCTTACTTGGGTCACCCAGGACAAATTATTCAGCCACTCATCCAGCCTCAGTTTCCTCATCTAGAAAGTAGAGATGACAGAGTCCACCTCCTGTGGCTGTGAAAATTATTCAAGTGACCCATGTACAAGGGCATGCAGTAAGTAATCAATAACTATTAGCAACATAAAGGTATGAATTGGCTGGGTTTCCCACTTGTTTCTCTAGAAGAGGCCACATTGAATTCTTTATGGAGTGAAGCAGGGCATAAATCAACCAAAATAATTAAATACTCTCCTGAATAACTCACCCAAGGAAGCTGCAGAACCATTATTCCAGTCCAGAGCTTGTCTTACTTCAAAGAGGACAGAAGTGAAATTACTATGGAAAAGAAATCTCTCTTCTGACAAGCCCGACTGCAGCAAAAAAGAGTGCCTAGACAGGAGGGACCGTGGTCACATTAGGATCAGCAGGTTTAGTATGCACCATCAGTATGCTCAGTTTCTTCCTCCAGGAGTCTATAGGCAAATCACTCTGCTTCTCTGAGTCTCAATTTCCTTACTTCCAAATGGAGATAACAATATTTACCTCTCAGGTCTAGGGTGACAACTAACCACACAGTAAAAATAATATTGTTTGGGACTAGCAGGTGGCGTGGTGGTTAAGGCGTTGCACTCCCACATGGATGACCACAGTTCGAGTCCCAGACGTGGTGCTTTGCTATCTCACTGTCCCTGTTTTTCTCTGATGAGCATGTGTGCACTGTAGCAAATTTAAAAAATAATGAAACCAACAGGTGCCACAGTGGTTAAGGCACTGGACTCCCACATGGTCGACCATGATTCAAATCCCATACCCAGAGGTTTAAAACTCACGCTGAGCGTGTATGCGTGTGTGCGTGTGTGTGTGTGTGTATGTGTGTGAGAATGGAGGAGAAGGGATTGTGGCATGACCATCCCTTCTGGGAGGTGACTTTTTGCTTTCTGTCTCTCTGTCTCTCTGGCAAGTGCACCTGCACTATGGCAAAAATCTCTCTCAAAAAAAAAGATAAATAAAATTAAATAATTTCTTTTTAAAAAAAGAATTATTTATTTCTTTTTTATTATCATTATTATCTTTAATTTGATCAGAGAGAGAGAAGGAGACAGAAATAGCAGGGAAGTGAGAAAACAAGGCACCAGGTCCAGGACTGACTCAAACCATGGTCGGCCATTTGAGAGTCCAGCACTTTAACCACCACGCCACCTGCTGGCCCCAAAATTAAATAATTTTTTTTTTTTTTTTTTGGAGAGGTTTTTTTTTTTTTGCTATAGGGCATGTGCACTTGCCAGAAAGACAGAGAGAGACAGGGAAACAGAAAGCGAGAAATCACCCCCCAAGGGGGATGGCCACGCCGCAATCCCTTCTTTTCCATTCTCCTTTCAGGATCTTGGGCATGCACGCACACATGCCCCCTGTGAGTTTAAGCCACTGGTTCTAGGACTCGAACCACGGTCAACTACATGGGAGTCCAGCGACCTAGCCATTATGCTAACTGCTGGTCCCAAAATTAAATAATCTCTAAAAAACAAAACAAAACAAATATTGTCCAAAGTGTTGACACAATTCCAAGAGTCGAACTAAGTGCTTTACATGTACAAGGTTGGAGGGGGCTTCAGAAAAGTTCATGGAAAGTATGTATTATGAAAAAACGATGCTGTATTTCAAGATTTTTTTGCACCAAAATAAACACACTTTAATTTCATTTTTCATGTACTTTTTTTTTAAGAGAGATTTTTGATAGAGGCATGTGCTTGCCAGAGAGACAGAGACAGAGAGACACAGAAAGTGAGAAATCACCCCCGGGAGGATAGCCACTCTGCAATCCCTTTTCCTCCATTCTCCTTTTGGCATTTGGGGCATGCACACATACACACCCAGCATGAGTTTTAAGGCACCAGGTCGAGGACTCAAATCATGATGGACTATGTGGGAGTCCAGTGACATAACCATTATGCCATCTGCTGGTCCTTCCCACGTATTTTTTGAAATCCACTCATGTTATGTTACAAGCACCTCACAGGTATACTGGCATTTGGTTCTCACTTCAATTTTTCTCCTGGTCCCTAAGCAGGATGTGGTCATCTGGTCCTTCAAGGTGAATTGTATTGTTCTCCCCCTCCTGAATGTAGGTCCAAGGTTTGGGATTAAAATGAGTCTTCATTAGTAACTGGATAATTCTGTGGGAGGCCCCCAGCAGCGGTTCTGCCCCGCCGGGGAGTAATTCTAGGAAGGTAATATGAGCTGGGGGAGGCTGGAGACCCAGCTTCACGTTTATTTACTCTGACAGCTCAATTGGTGAGCAAGGGGGAAATCAGATGAAAGCCATTTCAGAGTAAATACTAAACACAAAATTTAAACATTTAGGTTATGACAAATGGGGAGGAGGCAACGCCAGAGACTTAGCCAGTACCCCCTCCTGAGCCCAGGACCCCATCTTCACGGTGCCACCTTCCTGGGCATTTCTTGTGTGAAGAGTGAGTACAGACTGCATGGTGTTAGGCTGGCAATTTACCTCTCCTGGCCTCAGGATTCTCACTGGCAAACCGTGTATGTCATTTGAATCAGATGATCTGGGAAGTGATGGAGTCTTGGAGTTGGAGAGACCTAAAGTCAAATCCGAGCCCTGCTACTTCTTGGCTGGGTGAACTTGGAAAAGTCACTTAGCTTAGCTGAACTTCAGTAACCTCAACTGAGAGAACAGAGTATCAGCCTCAGAGGAGTAAATGAGGTAATCAGCACGAAAGGACTTTTTCAACCTCAGAGTGCGTTGTCAGTGTGAACAGTTTTAGTTACCCAAAGTCCCTTTGCAGTTCTGACATCCACTGAGTAAACTGAGGCCGGCAGATGTTGGGTTGCCAGAAAAGTCATGTTGTATTTTTCTTTCTCTCTCTCTCTTTTTTTTTTTTTTTTTTGTGAGAGATTTTTGCTATAGGGCACATGTGCTTTTTGGAGAGACAGAGAGAGACAGAAAGTGGGAAATCACCCCATGGGGGGCAAGGCCATACCGCAATCCCTTCTCCTCCATTCTCCTCTCGGGATCTTGGGTTCGCACACACATGTGCAAGACGTTAGTTTTAAGCTGCCGGACCCAGGACTTGAACCACAGCCGACTACATGGGAGTCCAGTTATGTTACCACTATGCCATCTGCTGGTCTCTATGATGTATTTTTCAATGCAAAAATGTGTCATGACTTTCCTGACCACCCAATATTTCAGGAGCACTTACTCCATGCCAAGTTCCATGCTAGGCACAGAAGACAGAGAAATTGTCCTGGTCCCTGCCCACAAGGAGTCTATGAAGAGAGAAGAGAGCTAGTTATGAAGTGCAGCATGCAAGGGTGCTACCACAGAGGCTATAGAAGTGAGGAGGAGGGGCACCTTCCCAGCTTACAGGGGTATCAGGAATGGCACCCTAGAGGAGGTGACCTTTTAGGGAAGCCCTAAAGCATGAGTAAGTGTGAGGCAGACAGGGACCAAGAGGAGCCGGATCAGGAAGAAGAGTAGGTGCCCAATCAGTGCTTGCTGGGGCAACACTAGGAGATGAGGCTGGGGCTGGGGAGGTAGCTAGCAACCAGATTGTGGAGGGCTGAGTTGGGGAGTTTGGATCCTTCTTGAAAGGTCAGGTCTACAGGTCAACAGTTCCATAGAGAGCAGTAACCTGTCTCTGCAGATGCAGCATGGCATGGTGGTGAAAGAGTCTGAGTTTCGAGTCAGGTAGGCTGAGTTGATAATGTCACTGGTGTGGGTCCCATGGCAAGTGACAAACTCAAGGAGCCTTCATTTTCCTTAACCATAAAATGGGCACGAACATAGAACCCTTTGACAGGTGCTATCACAATTCTAGCAGAAAAAGGTGCATCTTCAGGTTAAGAACTTGGTCTTGGCCTGGTGTACAGTAAGTGCTTAGTCACCCACAGTCACTGTCATCACTAAAGTGAGGATGTAGTGGGGACATGGAAGGTACTAGTTGAGTGAGGATGCTCAAAGTAGATAAAAGGCTTAAACATAGGCTAGACTGGGGTAAGCCTTGTAAAGCATGCTAAGAAATTTTAACTTCAAAATATAAACTAGGAGGGACCAGCAGTTAGAGTGATGGCTATGTCGCTGGACTCCCATGTAGTCAACCGCAGTTCGAGTCCCAGACCTGGTGGCTTAAACTCACACTGGGCATGTGTGCGTGCATGCCCAAGATCCCAAGAGGAGGTTGGAGGAGAAGGGGTGATTTCTCGCTTTCTGTCTCTCTGTCTCTCTTTGTCTTCCTGGCAAGCGCATGCACCCTATAGCAAAAACCTCTGAAAAAAAAAAAAAATATATATATATAAACTAGGAGGTGCCATCAAAGGCTTTTAAGTATGAAGATGACATAGTCAAAATGGGGATTTGGAAAGATGACTTAAGCAGTTGGCTTGAGCTGATTTGCAGGGAATGAGTTCTTTGCAGAGTCATGAAGATATTGTAAGAATCTAAGGCAGAAGAGAGGAGACAGCTGGAGGGACAAGGAGGATGGAAAGAAGGAATATAATTAAAGGCTAACGGGGCTAGCCTTGGTTGAGTGCTATGGTTAAGTGCTATGCTTGGAAAGCCAGATCTCACATGGCTGATCATAGTTTAAATCCTTGCTCCAGTGGCTTCCATACCAAGTGCATGTGCATGTGTGCCCCAAATCCTGGTGGGATGGAGAAATGGAGGAAAAGGGAATGCAGCATGACCACACCCCATCAAGAAGCAAAATCTTTCTCTTTTTGGTGAGCACATGTGCCCTCTGGAAATTGAAAAAACAAATGGTTAGTGAAGGCAGGATGGTGATGCAGTGATAAAATGAAACACTCTGTAAGGCTGGCCTACACAAGAAGGTTCAAGGTTCATGTCCTGAGACCTCCCTGAGTATGCCAGGCATATGCTTGCCCATGACCCTGGCTGAAGCTGGGAGATCATGGCTTGAGGACCCCATGGGGTGCTGCTTGTGTCTTCCTAGATTATGGAAGAAATAAATAAGCCTTTAAAAAGTTAATTACTGTCACTTTATTGTTACATGTAATACATATTATATATATATATATACATATATATATGTGTACACACACCTATAAATACATATACACACACACACACACACACACACACACAGGCTGAATATCCCTAATCAAAAAGTCCAAATCTAAAATGGTCCAAAATCTGAAATTTTTTGAGCACAGATAAAATGGCACACCATGGAAAATTCTGCACCTGTTTGTGGGGTCCTGAACCCACGTAGGGCATTGCATCCTGAGAGAACAGGATTGCATGCATCTCTGTGTCCTTCATCCACGTGTGTCTGTTGATCTTGTTTATTCTCTTTATAAAGCACCAGGGGTCAATCACAGGGGCCCCATCCCATTCATCTAATCACTCTCAAAGGTCCCACCTTTCCACACAATGAAGAGACCAAATTCCCTTTTAACACCTTCATGCCCAACTCTTAACACACAAATTTTTAAAGAGAGGATTTTGCTATAGGGCGCGTGTACTAGACAGAGAGACAGAAGGCAAGAAATCACCCCCCCCCCCCCCCCCACCCCAAGGGGGACATCTGTGCTGCAATCCCTTCTCTATTCTCCTCCTGGTATTTTTGGCATGAATGCGCATGCACTCAGCATGAATTTCAAGCTGCCGGTTCTGGGACTTGAACGATGGTCGCTTATGTGGGAGTTCAGCGTTGTAATCATTACAGCATTTGCTGGTCCCAACAAATGAATGTGAGGGTCATGAATCCTAGTAGGCCTGTAGCTCAGAAGAGAGATTAGACCTGGATCTGGGAAAAGGAACCTTAGAATCCTATCCCAGGAGAGGAATGGCATTTGAAGTCATGGGAGTTGATGAAATTCTACAGCAGCCAGCATTTACCCTCCATGTGAAAATGGTCTTTTTTTTTTTTAAGGGATTTTTGCTATGGGGTGTGTGTGCTCACCAGAGAAACAGAAATCACCCAGGGCAGATGACCACACCGCAATCCCTTCTTCTCCATTCTCCTCTTGGGACCATGGACATGCACGCACATGCACCCAACATGAGTTTTAAGTTGCCGGATTGAGACTTGAACTGTAGTCAACTATGTGGGAGTCCAGCAATGTAACCATTATGCCATCTGCTGGTCCCACCCTCCACATAAGAAGAGAGTTGACTTTTTTGTTTTCAGGGAGGTAACTTGCCCCTGAAACTCATCTTATATTCAGTAAGAATCATTTTCTAAATTACAAAGCACATTGCATGTAATAATAAGTGTTCAAACAGAAGTGGAAAGAGGTAGAAGGAAGTGGAAAAGCAATTCACTGTCTCAGGGGAATGAGGATGGGTAGGAAGACGTCTGTTAGACCAACAGTGGGGTGGGAGTAGAAGGGACTTTCCAGGTGGAAAGCATCCTGTATAAGGACAAGGGGATCGGGAGATTCCATCAGATTTTGGGGATGCAAGCAGTTTTGTCTGGTTAAGGGAACTGGGAATACAAGATTGGGGCAGATTGTAGAAGGCTTATCCCATATGTATGAGTATTCCAAAGTATCTTAACTCCTCTTATGATTAAATCTCAAACTCAGATCTGCTCTCCTTCCTCCAGCGCTCCCCCCCCCCCCATATTTTGACTCATGTATTATTTTTATGTTAAAGTTGACAATGTTTAAGTTGATTAAATATGTTTGTCATTTCTATGTAGTGACCTATGTGTTCTTTTCTAAAATTAAAAAAAATTAATGTATTTTATTTTTTTATTTTTTATTTTTTTATTTTTTTTGTATTTTATTTTTTTATACAATCACTATACTACACTTAGCTTGTAAAGTGAACTTTTCAATATGAATACATTTCACATACTATTTTCTCTTTTTTAAAAAAAGAATTATTTAATTATATTTATTATTATTTTTTTAAAAATTGACAAGAGAGAGAGAGGAAAGAGAGAGAGAAAGCAAGCAAGCAAGCCACCAGATCCAGGACTCGAACTGTGGTCAGCCATGTGAGAGTCCAGTACCTTAACCATCACACTGCCTGTTGGCCCCTCCAGTGTTCTTCTCTCTTTCTTTTAAACTTAAACATTTTTTTAGAGGGATTTTTGCTATGGGGCATGTGCACTCACTGGAGAGACAGAGAGAAAGAGAAAATCACCCCAGGGGGATGGCTATGCCACAATCCCTTCTCTTTCACTCTCTTCTTGGGATTTTGGGGATGCATGGACACACTCCTAGTGTGATTTTTCAAGTTGCCAGGTCTGGGACTTGAACCATGGTTACCCATGTGAGAATCCAACATCTTAACCACTATGCCACCTGCTGATCTCTCTAATGTTCTGGCTTATGCTTAAACAGCTTTCAGTGCTCAGCTCAGGTGTTGCCTCCCCTGGGAAGTCATCTATGTTCTCATTTCCCATTGATGGACTGGTTAGGTGTTCATCTGCTCTCCTTCAGCTCCTGGGTCTTCCCCTTGTCACTCCTGGTATGCAGAGACCCTGGTGCGTCATCTTTACACCCTCCATGCCTGGCACGTGGCAGGTGCCCAGTCTATGCTTGAGAAATGAGTAATTTTCCTTCCCATCAGAAAGCTTCTCAAAAGGGAGAGGCCTATTTTCAGAAAAGAAAAACTTAATTTGTTTCATTTTTTTAAGGCTAACATTTTAATTCTATTTCTAGCTTAGAAAGGTCACAGGGCACATCAAAAATAAAAAGCCATTCTGTGTAATCAGTAATCCTGGCAAAGTAAGACTGAATGTGAAGGAAAGAAGACACAGACCTGTGTTTTAGGATAAATTCTGACAGATTTTTTTTTTCTTTTTTCAAACAGGGATTCAGATAGCTCTCCAGAGACCACTAGGAGAGCCTGCCTGAGAATGAAACTAACCCATAGGAAAACACAATCAAGAGACAGACAGGTTCCTGACCATATCACTTGAACACTTGGGCTTTTCAGTGACATGAGCCAGCACATTTCCAGCATAGGTAGCTCGAGTAGGGTTTTTGTCACTTGAACTGGGAGTCCCACTCACCTACTCAGATGGCTGGGGCTAAGTGTCTGACTCAAGCAGATCTAATGCCAAAGCTCTTAAGATTTAGTTTCAAAGAGACAATGTGGGGATTTAGCCCGTATTTATGGTCTTTTGCAACACAGTGATGCTATTAGGGCTGGGGTAGCCGATTCCCTTTCCCAAAGAGACACGTAAGGGGTCAGGGAACACTCAGTGCAGATCGTTCTATCCCGTCTGTTGTTTTTATTTTCTGCAATAACACCATGTATATATATATTTAACATGCTAAAGAGCGTGTGTGCTTACCATAGGGAGAGAGAAAGCACCCCTGGGGGATATCCCCATTGAGATCTCTTCTCCATTCTCCTCTTAGAATTTTGCACACACACATGCGCTTGGCGTATTTTTCAAGCCATTGGGTCCAAGACTTGACTGTGTAGTCGACCATGAGGGAATTCAGCCACCTCAACCATCATGCCACCTGCTGGCTCGAATACTAGAATTTTTGACACGCACAAGGTTTAGAAAGACACTTTCAGAAATGAGATCTAGTTTAGAGCAGGGGTTGGCAAGCTTTTCCTGTAAAGGGACAGGCAGGATATATTTAGGCTTTGTGGGCCATACTGTCTTTGTTGCAGTACTCAACACAGACGACATGTAAGTGCACAGGCATGACTATGTTCTAATAAAACTTTATGGACAGGAGATTAAAATGTCCTATTGTTTTCATGTCATAAAATAGGATTCTTTTGACCTTTGTTCCTCAACCACTTAAAAAAGTGAAAATTGTTCTTAGCTTATAGGCTAAGAAGTACAAGAGGAGAGAACACAGGCCAATCTGAAGCAATATACACCAGCCCTGGTGTTTGTAGGCCTGAGTTCTACCTAAAGCTCTCTAGTTAACCACATGATCCAAAATGAGTCCCTTTGTCCACTCTGGCCAAGGAGGGAGGGCTGTATAGGGTGGTCTTTCAAGGCCCTGGGGCTCTCAAATCCCATGGTTCTGATTATTTCACTTGACACATATCTATTGAGCATGGATAACATACTAAGCATCGTTTTAAGCGGTGGGGACACAGCACTGATAGTTTCTGCTTACATGAACTTAGCTTCTAGTGAAAAGGGATGAGATCCATTTATTTACAATGTGGGGTAGTTGTCAAGTACTGTTTAGGAAACGAAGAAGAGGAAAGGGTTGGAGGGTGAAAGGGCTATAATTGTAAAAGGGTGGCTGGAACAGTGACAGGAGGGGGAGAACTGGAGGCTACAGGTCAGATGAATCATCAGAGACAAGCCACTTACCGCCTTATAGGCCTTTAGATTTTATGCTAGGTGTGACAGAAAGCCACTGAGAGAATGATGTTCAAAAAGAATTTTAGGGCTGGCCCCATGATGCAGTGTTTGAACCTGTGGATAAAGAGCTGGATCCCACACAGCCAACTGTGGTTCAAATCCCGGCCCCAGCAGCTTGACAAACATGCGAGGGGTGTGTGTGTCCAAAATCTTGATGGGATGGAGTAGGGGGGAGAACTGGTATGACCAAACCCCCTGGGGAATGCTGTTCTTCTTTCTGGCAAGCGTATTACCTTCTGGCAATTAAAACTTTTTATTTTAATTGTTTGAGCTGCTGTGTGAAAAAGGAACTATAAGAAGGCAGGAGGTAATTATGTAAATTCTGCAATAGTTTAGGCAAGAGATGATGGTGACTTGAAACAAAATGGCTGCAGCAAGGGTAAGAAGTGGTTGGATTTAAGACATATTTTGAAGTCGGAGTTGACAGGATTTGTTGAAGGACTGTATTAAAAACAGGAGAGAAAAAGAGCAATCAAAGATAAATATGCTGGGATCATATTCTATTTAAGAATATACTGTTTACATATAGGACATGTCTAATTTTAAATTTGTAAGACAAGAATTAATTTTGTTCCTTTATATAGTAGTGTAAAAAAATCAGATATTATTTACTGATTCAGAAATTAACTGCACAGGGACCAGCAGATGGCATAATGGTTATATTGCTGGACTCCCACGTAGTCGACCACGGTTTGAGACCCAGACCCAGCAGTTTAAAATACACACTGGGTGCATGTGTGTGTATGCCCAAAATCCTAAGAGGAGAATGGAGAAGAAGGGATTGCAGCATGTCATCCCCTCTGGGGGGTGATTTCTCGCTTTCTTTCTCTCTCAGAGCTACAGAATATATGGTTTCATGTAAGTTGTGCTATAGATTTTTCACATGCTTTGGCAACTTTTCCTCGTGATCCTCTTCCCAATACTGAACTATCAATGACAGAAAACCTACCAGTTACAGTTTTATATATTTATATATATATATATATATATATATATATATATATATATACTTTTTTTTTTTTTTTTTTTTTTTGAGAGGTTTTTGCTATAGGGCGCGTGTGCTTGCCAGAAAGACAGAGACAGAATGCAAGAAATCACCACCCAGGGGGGATGGCCATGCTGCAATCCCTTCTCCATTCTCCTCTTGGGATCTTGGGCACGCATGCACACATGCCCAGAGTAAGTTTAAGCCACTGGGTCTGGGACTTGAACTGCGTTCGACTACATGGGAGTCCAGCGACGTAGCCATTAGACCATCCGCTGGTCCCAGTTAGGGTTATTTTGAATTTGATAAAATAGGAGCTGAGATTGATAGTTCTCTCCTGAATTGCCTTCATTCTTGTATAAATCAAAATTATGAGACATAATTTTACCAATAGTAAACCAAAGAATATTTTTAAAGTACAAATAACCTTAGAACAGTCAACCAAATTAACACCTGTACTTTATAACACTTTCATCAGACTGCCTTTAGAATAATCATGAATACATATTTGTTCTTTGAAACCTTTTTTTCTTTTTGCTAGAGGACACATGCACTTGCCAGAGAGAGAGAGAGAAAGAGAGAGAGAGAGAGAGAGAGAGAGAGAGAGAGAGAGAGAGAGAGAGAGGAGAAAACTCACCCCATGGGGAATGGTCACTCCGTAAGTCCTTCTCCTCCATCTCTTCTTCCTTTGGTCACTTGGGGCACGCATGCGCAAGTGCCCAGCCTGTTTCTCAGTGGCTGGTCCAGGACTCAAACTGTGCAGCTGGTCATGTGGGATCTGGCTGCCTTAACCACCAGACCAGAGTTGGCCTGAAATCTCTATTTTTGAAAGAGAGACTAGACATAGTATGATACTTGCAGGAACTTCCATTAGCAACTTCTTTTCAAATAGTGACATCAGCAGTGAGAAGCCAATGAAAAGAAGTCTCTCTTCTCATCTCCAGCAGAGGTAGGTAGGCATAAAGGCTGAGGACACAGCCTCTGAGGTTGACTCTGGCTGGAGCCCCCTGCATAGAAGGCACTGAGAAGCAGCACCCCACCTGGACATAGGGCCCAACTCCCAAGTGGACACAGCCCACCGGAGGGCAGCAGTCTTTATTCTGGTAAATGGACGAGAGAAGATACAGCCATCCAGACACTGTCTTGCATTTATTCACACAGAGAGATAAGAACTGGTACAAATAATAAACATTGCTTTAAATACAAATAAATAGCTCTGGTTTCTAAAGGAAACAACTCTATATAATTCTAAGTTAAGTATTTTCTAAGTTCCTATTAAAAATAGAAGACTATTTTGCATTAAGTAAGTTCTATTCCACCACAACCCTTGGAGGACTTCAGGATAAAATGGTGAATTCTATACTTCAAGAAGTCACCAGAAAAATGGGAGACAGTGCTTTCCCCTCTTAGAACTATCCCCTAAGTGGAAGGAGTTACTTGCATCATAGACACAGCTAATAAATACTTAAAATATGTGATACCTAAAAAGATTAACCTTGGGAAGAGTGACAGGAATTTATTTCTTGGAACCAGTTCTGTGAATTCTGAAATCTTGCAACACCAAAGTTCTGATTCAAGAGTCTTCAATTCATTTGTACTCACAGAAGACTTCAGTTCCTATAACGAAAACTTCCTCTTGCTAGGAACGAGAGTGGTAAACCGTAATCACCGAGAATGACACCTGGGTGACACAGCGATTTACCTGGTATTGGAGCAGTGGTGCTGCCAACCGGGACAGTCTGTCAGAACTGGCAACTAAAGGACCACAACTGTGTTGAGGAAAGACCCGTCACACTCACTGGTTTATTTCTCTCTGTTATATGCAGAATGTTCAAAGTGGTCAAAGCATCTAGGGAGAAATATGTTCTATGAATGAAGAATCACTTTCAAGTCAAGTGGTGTTTTAAAGCTCCATAAAACATGAGGTCATTCCAATCTTGGTGCCAGAGGAGTATCTGTTCCGTGGAATTTCTGTGCCCACTGCATGTCCCCTCCTTATCCTGCACAAGATAATCATCCTTTTCTACTCAAACTCCTACACAAATATAGCAATGCTTAGGTTTTCAAAGACATTTTGCTTTTCTATTTAGATTGATTATGATACAATTCCAAATAGAACATTCTCATGCTATAAAAACAATCTCATGCAATAAGTGCAATTTTAAAAGTCCCATGTTAATAACGATATTTGGTACTACAGAAGGCAGGATTATTTAGCTTTTTAACAACTGATCACTCTAGAATAAAAGTGGGATTTCCAAACAGAACTTTTGTTGTGGTATAAAATGCTAGGTTTGATTCTACAGTTTTGTTGATGCAAACAATTTTAAGATATACACTAAGATTTCCTAATTGGGATTTTTGAAACAGTAAGCATAATTTTTAAACAGATTACTACAACATCTGCACAAAGAACCAGCTCCATTTTGTCAAGAATCTTATCTTTTTTAGTTCAGTTGGAGGGATTTTCATAGTAAATTCTACAGCAGTTCTGAACATGATTTAAAATCTGTCTCTCACATCCCTCTCTGTCTCTTATTTTTTCTGTATGTTGTAAAGAGAGATGAGCACAGAAAAATGTTCAATTTTTTTTGATGGACAATAGTAAATTTAGTTTCCTGATTTAAATAAATAACACTTTGTATGTCTGCCTTTCTCTCTGGCACACTATATAACATTTTTTTAGTTATAAATCCAAACGTACTAGCCGATTAAAGCATCGTGGTGTTTAAATCACAACTTTGGATACAATCCTATTTATTCTGGATGATGCTCAATTCCACATATAGTTCAGGAAAGACATATCTACAAGAACATCCAAAAATGTTACGTGTCCAAACTAACATGTGATTGTGCTCTGTTGGATAGTACCATTCACATTTACAAAGTACAAAGGCAGGAGATTTCAGGTGTGGAGACCAATTTGTTTTGCTGCTATAGTAATTCACAACCATCATCTTCGAGATTTCCAAGCTGTTCTAGAATACGGAGTAGTCCTTTTTTTATCTGGTGGCTTAAAGTAGGAATAAACAGGTGCTGCAGGATACTCGGCATCGGGATTTTCTGCCATCATTTTCAGCTTTGCTTCAATAGCTTTAATCTTTGCAGTGACGCTGGAAAAAGGATAGCAGAGCGTCAGAGTGAGCCTCGGTGCATTCAGAAAATACTGGTATATTTCATCTCTTTATGCCTCTTATATATATCAGAGAAGCAATGAGACAGTGTCATGAACATTTAAACATTTCATATTAAAGAAAGGCAACAAAACCCCTAATGATCTCATTTTAAGAAAGATCAAGTCTGAACCATGTATTAAGTTATTATTATTATTTTTTTTGGAGAGGTTTTTGCTATAGGGCACGTGTGCTCGCCAGAAAGACAAAGAAAGACAGATAGATAGAAAGCAATCCCCCAGGGGGGATGGCCACACCACAGTTCCTTCTCCTCCATTCTCCTCTCGGTATCTTGGGCATGCACGCACATGCACCCGGCATGAGTTTAAGCCACCGGGTCTGGGACTTGAACTGTGGTCGACTATATGGGAGTTCAGCAACATAGTCATTATGCTAACTGCTGGTCCCTATTAAATTTTTTAAAAAGAATTACTTCATTTCTATTATTATTACTTTTTTTTTTTTTTAATCTGACCAGAGACAGACAGGAAGAGAGAGAAAGGGAAAGTACGAAAGCAAGCTGCCAGGTCTGGGACTCAAACCGTGGTCAGCCACATGGGAGTCCAGCACCTTAACCACCACACCACCTCTTGGTCCTTAAGTTTTAATATAAGCGCAGAATGTCACTGTTAGGAGCACTTCCCATATTGTGACATTTCTTCTTTAGACACAGACACTGTTCAGTACCTTGCTGCTTGGCAGAGGGTAGGCACACAAAAATGATCCTTGTAATTAGTATATCCATCAACTCAAACATTTCTTTTCTTTTCTTTTTAAAAAAATGTTTTTGCTGGGACCAGCAGTTAGCGTAATGGCTATGTCGCTGGACTCCCATGTAGTCGACCGCGGCTCGCGTCCCGGACCCGGCGGCTTAAAGCTCACGCCAGACACGTGTGCGTGCGTGCCCAAGATCCCGAGAGGAGAATGGAGGAGAAGGGATTGCGGCGTGGCCATCCCACCTGGGGGGTGATTTCTTGCTTTCTGTCTCTCTGTCTCTCTCTGTCTGGTGAGCACACGCGCCCTATAGCAAAAACCTCTTTTTTTTTTTTTTTTTTCTTTTTCTTTTTTTGGAGAGGTTTTTGCTATAGGGCGCGTGCGCTCGCCAGACAGACAGAGACAGAGAGATAGAAAGCAGGAAATCAGCCCCCAGGGGGGATGGCCACGCCGCAATCCCTTCTCCTCCATTCTCCTCTCGGGATCTTGGGCACGCACGCACACGCGCCCGGCGTGAGTTTAAGCCGCCGGGTCCGGGACTCGAACCGCGGTCGACTACGTGGGAGTCCAGCGACATAGCTATTACGCTAACTGCTGGTCCCAGCAAAAACCTCTTTAAAAAAAAAAAAGTTTTTGCTATCGGGCACATGTACTTGTCACAGTGAGAGAGGGAAACTGAAAGAACCTCCCTCCCCCAACACAGGTGATGGCAACCCTGCAATCCCTTCTCCTCTACCTGCCTCTCAGGATTTGGGGCACATACACAAGAGCCCAATGTTTTTTAACTGTGGGATCTAGCTGCCTTAACTATTGTGCCACCAGCTGGTCCCCAAACGTTTATCAATTTTTCTCTCTCCCTCTCTTTAAAGGCAATGTTTACCATGTTCCGCATCAGCCTCCCCAAGTTGCTGGGATTACAGGCCCATGCCACTGCACTTGACCTTTCAGGCTGGATCAGGAACTGAACCCAGTCCTAGTCTGTGGAACATTGTGTTTTAACAGGACATGCCACCATGGCTAGGCCTAATCACTTTTTGTGTTGGGAAAATTTAAAATTTTCTCTTCTAGCTAATTTGAAATAGATGATAAATTCCTGTTAACTATAATTACCTAATAGAAGGGTGCTTCCTTCCCTCCCTCATTTCTCTTTTCCTAGTGAGCACATGTGCCCTCTGGCAATCAAGAAAAGCACATAGAGACCAGCAGTTAGTGTAAGGGCTATGTCACTGGACTCCCATGTAGTCGACTGCGGTTCGAGTCCCGGACCTGGTGGCTTAAACTCACGCCGGGCGCATGTGCGTGCGTGCCCAAGATCCCGAGAGGAGAATGGAGGAGAAGGGATTGCGGCGTGGCCATCCCCCCTGGTGGGTGATTTCTCGCTTGCTTGATTGCTTGCTTGCTTTCTTTCTTTCTTTCTGTCTCTCTCTGTCTCTCTGGCAAGCGCATGGGCCCTATAGCAAAAACCTCTCCTAAAAAAGAAAAACACATGAAAAAGAAAAGGACATTATAAGGAAAGCTATATTCCTTATTTGGCAGATGAAGAAACTGAAGCATAGGAAGTTAACATGCCCAGTGTCATGCAGCTAGTAAGTGACAGGGCTGAGATCTGAATACAAAGGACTCTGAAGTCCACGCTACTAACCATTACACTGTACTGCCTTTTTTTTAAAAAATTTATTTACTTATTCATTTATTTTAATTGACCTGAGAGAGACACAGAGAGAAAGAGAGAGAGAGGGAAAGTGAGAAAGCAATCCACCAGGTCCAGGACTCAAATCCTGGTTGGCCATGTGTGAGTGTCCAGTACTTTTTTTTTTTTTTACATATCCAAAATGTGTTTATTGGGATGGTTTCCCACTCATCTTGAGTCAGGATACTTTTAGTGCTGCTTCCTCCTGAAGGAACACCCTTCTGTAAGCCTCGCTTTTCCTCCTGTAGGCTGGCAGAGGACAGTGGAGCAGCCAATGCACAAAACTACCGTTTGTGCATGGCTAAAGACTGTGGTGATTTTATAGCATCCTGGGCACTTCACATCCATGAAGTAGGAATTTGGGCTTTGCACCAGGCGCTTCTTCTTGTGTTTCCTCTTCTCCTCTTCAGGAGAGGGATGAAGGAGGTCCTTTGCGAGAGGCATGTTCTCGTGGGGAGGTCTCACCGCCGGAAAGGGGTGAGTGTCCAGTCCTTTAACCACCACACCACCTGCTGGTTCCCTGTACCGCCTTTTTAATCACTGAGTAGAATGGAAATCCCATAGTCTCTCTTAACTCTCAAATGTGTGTTAATAAAGGCTACCATGGCCTATACAATGAGCTAGGCACATGGCAGCAGTCTACTTCCATCGTTTCTCTTTTTTGTTTTGGAGAGATTTTTGCTATAGGGCACGTGTGCTCGCCAGAGAGACAGAGAGACAGAAAGCGAGAAATCACCCCCCAGGGGGTATGGCCACGCTGCAATCCCTTCTCCATTCTCCTCTCGGGATCTTGGGCACGCACGCACACGTGCCCGGCTTGAGTTTAAGCCACTAGGTCCGGGACTTGAACCGCGGTCGACTACATGGGAGTCCAGCGACATAGCCATTATGCTAACTGCTGGTCCATACTTCCATCGTTTCTAATCCTTACAATGACCCTGCAAGGGCTACCAGCCACTTTACAGATGAAGAAACAACTGCAGGTATGTATCCCAGGTCCATGAGCTAACACTGAAGAGCCAGGATTTGGGCCTTGTTTGTTTATCACCAAGGTCCACCAGGTTGGGAGTAAGAGTCCTGCAATACACAGAAAGTGGTGAGCAGATGGCATAAAGTGTGAGGAAGTCACTTCTGATTGAGGTCACTGCCACCTCCAGATCAGAATGCAAAGTGCTTACACTGGCAGTGGGTATTTTTTAGTCCACGGATTCCTTTCCTTCCCTTTTTCTTATTTTTTTGCCATAGGGTGTTTGTGCTCAGTAGAGAGACAGAGAGAAAGAAAGAGACACAGAGAGACACAGAGAGAGAAAGCACCCCCGATGGGGAATGGTCACACCACAATCCTTTCTCTTCCATTTCTCTCCCTCCTTCTGGGATTTTGGGCATGCATGCACATGTGCCCAGCATGTCTTCCAAGCTGTCCTGCACTCAAAATCCTATGGCTGGCCATGTGGGATTCAGGTGCCTTAACCACCACACCACTGGTTGGCCCTACTTTCCATTCTTGATGCTGTCAGTGGTCTATAGCCAGTGAGAGAAACTCAGAGACAGAGAGAGAGTGCGAGCAAGCACGATCATGGCATTTTAGAGATCCTCAAAAGGTATACATCTGCTGTACATATCATACATTTACACGGGCAAAACAAAAACTTAAGTTACGATAAAAAGCTAAGGTATTACTGATCTGCATTCTGGCACCTCTCCCATTAGAGGGAGAGCAAGCCATTTATTTTGTATAAGGCATCTGGGAAACCACCTTTGGTTTAGATGATTAGGCATAGGTGGGGACTTCAAAAAGTTTGTGAAAAATGGAATTAAAGTACAAGTTTATATGATGCAAAAAATGCCAAATTCAGGCACGGTTTGCTCATAATATATACTTTCGGTGGACTTTCTGAAGACCCCTTATAGATATTAACAGAAAGATGTATGCTATGATTCTCTGAATTACAAATGTAAAACACTTGACTGTCTGGTAAACTAGTGGCAAACACTGACCATAATAAACAAAAGACATGTCCACTGTAACATGAAGACCACCAAGCATAAAGGAAGCATTCCTTCCCACTACGAGATTTTATGAAAACCTCTACAGATAGGAGTCTGTAATCGAGGAAGTTCAACTCTTATGGGGAAAATAGCACAATGTATATAAACCCCCAGTCAATCTATAGAAATCATAATTTAAAATTTTTTTTTCCAAGAGCACAAAACAATAAGGACAGAATGAAATTCAGAAATATATTATTAAACTTAAGTGAATAACTATAAAGACATCACTTTTCAGACTTTCTGTTGATTTCTATTCCTTGTGTATCACTAATGCTCCTTCATTTATCTTTTTCCCCTTCCCCCAGAATAGGCTTTAACTGTATTTCTACATTTATAGTCTGGTGCTTCTTTGAAGTAGTAACATCTGCAAATTGAAATTTTGTATACAGAAAGCAGGCTGGGAAGAAACTGTGCATAATGACTAATGCCAAAGAGATTTAAGGCTTTGTTAAGATGTTGGTTTTGGGACCAGAAGGTGGCATAATGGTTATGTTACTGGACTCCCACATAGTCAACTGCGGTTCGAGTCCTGGACCCAGAGGTTTAAAACTCACGCTGGGTCTGTGGGTGTGTGTGTGTGCACACGCGTGCGTTTCCCAAGATTCCAAGAGGAAAAGGGACTGTGGCGTGGCCTTCCCTCCTTGGGGGTGATTTCTCACTTTCTATCACTCTGTCTGTCTCTCCGGAGAGCACATGCACCCTACAGCAAAAATCTCTCTTAAAAAATATATATACTGGTCTTGGGAACCAGCAGTTAGCGTAATGGCTATGTCGCTGGACTCCCACGTAGTCGACCGCAGTTCGCGTCCCGGACCCGGTGGCTTAAAACTCTCGCCGGGCGCGTGTGCGTGCGTGCCCAAGATCCTGAGAGGAGAAGGGATTGCGGCGTGACCATCCCCCCTGGGGGGTGATTTCTCGCTTTCTGTCTCTATGTCTCTGTCTGTCTGGCAAGCGCACGTGCCCTATAGTGAAAACCTCTCAAAAAACAAAATATATATATATATTATATACTGGTCTTTAGAGTAAAGACTGTGTCTATTTGTTCAATCCCAAATAACACCTACTAAAAACTAGAGTAGAATGGAAGAGTTTGAGAGTGGTAATATAAAATGATGCCTTCTATAATTTTATTTTATTTTATTTTTAATATTTTATTTACTTTTATTTAATTATTTATTTATTTTAACATGACCAAAGAGGGAGAGAGAGAGAGAGAGAGACAGGAGAGAGAGAGAAAGTCGCCACGTCCGGGACTCCAACTGCAGTTGGCCATGTGGGAGTCCAATGCCCTTAACCACTATGCCACCTGCCAGCCCCCTGGTGAGAGTTTTATGCCACTGGGTCCATGACTTGAACCACATTTGACTACGCGGGAGTCCAGTTATGTACACATTGAAGATTCACTATGTTATGAATGAAGGTGAGAAATGAAGAAATGGCTCTAAGCTCTTAAGTAACTGTGTTCTTCTACAGTACATCATCTTACCTTAGGTTAGACTGAGTAGGCTCCGTACTTGAGGATGGCTCAAGACTGATGGGAAGGATCTTATCATTCTTGTTATGGTCGTATCTCTGAAAGTATGAGAAAAGGAGAATTATTTCACTTGGGCAGAAACCAGCACTTTACTATGGTGCATGGGTTTAGAACTCTAATTCTTTTTTTTTTAAGACCTATTCTATTCATTCATTCTACTTATTAACATCATTATTTTTTAATTATATATGCTCACAAGAGAGACAGAGAGAGAGAGAGAGAGAGAGAGAGAGAGAGAGAGAGAGAAAGTAAGCCACCAGGTTTGGACTCAAACTGCAGGCAGTCATGTGGGAGTCCAGTGCCTTAACAACCATGTCACCTGCTGGCCCGCAGAAATTCTAATTTTACCAGAATATCATCAGCACATTTCTAGACAATTACTTTACATTTAGAGTTAATGCAAAACTCACTTAGCTTTGGCCTAAAAGCTGTAAGTTTAGAAAAAGAGGTTGAGAAGAAGCTTCCATCTAGCCATTAGCCCTCCTTATTTGATAGGGAAAGGATTTCAACTTCCAAATTTGCAGAAATTTGGTACACACATGGCAGGGTTACCCTCTCACATTCTTATTTTAACTCATGTATCTCCTCCTGTAATATTTAGTTTTACTCAAAACACTTGAAAATTCTGCTAGATTCTGCAAAATACCAAGTGTAATATTCAACTCTTAACAAGCCTGAGTAGAGAAGGAAAGTAGTAATAGCTTTTGGTTGCTGATAGAGAAAACATTCTACGGTAAAGGAGTAGTTTCATTTGATGTCAGATAATTCTTGTAAAAAGCAAATATAATATTAAAGAACAATCGCGAGCCTCTGGTCAAAAAGATTTATAGGGGAAGAGAGCCGCGAGGCACAAACATTTTCAAATGAAAGACTGGAATGAAGGATGATTTCTCTTGCGTGCCTTTTCAATGAGATGCAGAATGAGAAAATGACAGCCAGTTTGGCAAATGAGACTTGATTTCCTTTTGAGTAAAAAAGCATTTGGTAATTCTCCTTGTTGTTTCTATTTTTACGCAATGTGTCCTAGCAATTGAGAAGGCTCTGTAATTACCTGAAATACTCATAAGGATCGAAAGCGCCTGAGCTTTGTTTTCCAGCCTGGACACTGAATCAGACTGTGTTCAGTTTCTGTCTTTACCGGGAAGCTTCTTGGGCAGAGGGCAGAACATCTCTGATCAAAACCATCCTCAGGTAGCTAAAGACTGAAGCTCCAACTCTGTCATAAATCTTTTCAAGGTTTATGCCATAAGGCATGGGCGTTCACGGGAGACAGAGACAGCGAGAGGGAAAATGAGAAATCACCTCTCAGGGGGCATGACCATGCTGCAATCCCTTCTCTATTCTCCTCCTGGGATTCGGGGCATGTACTCACACATGCCCCATGTGCCAGATACGGGATTCAAACCATGGTTGGCCGTGTGGGAGTCCAGCGCCTTAACCACTAGGTCAACTGCTGGCACATGTCATAAATCTTTTCACAGGCAGGTTTATGAAGACCACACTAAAGGAGGTGAATCAATTCTTGGGGGCTGCTCTAGTCTACATACTTCGCCATCTCTGTGCCAGCTGGAACAGAATGTCTTTTTTTTTTTAAAAATGGTTATATCTTTTCTAGTGCATCCTCTTAAGAGACTAACCACAGGATGAACAAGGCAGTTGACCACTTCTCAAGACTTAAGAGGCAATACAGGCACTGCAAGTCCCACAAAAACCCACACTCGAATCTGTCTCCAAATCTGTGGCGTAAAGGGATGCCAGTGCTTTAAGCACTCATACGAACTGCCCATTTTTAAAGCATTTAAAATAAATAAATTCAAACTTTCCATGGAGCTGAGAGAGTGGGAAGAGTCTAATAATGCCCACAGCAACTGATTTTAAAAATAAATACATTTTTCCCTCCAAAGAACAATCCACACCAAAAAAAGATAGAGGTCTAAGTGTATGCATCAGCCACATGGAAAAATGAATCAAAAACAGGACCCATGGGCATGTGGAAAGAAACAGCAAAGGAACTTAATCCCTCCTGAGATGCTTCTCAAAAGAAAAATCTGGTAACACACATGGTAAATACAAGTAGGAGACCAAAGTACGGCTGCTCCAGATGTGCAGGGGCTGGAATGCACACGGATTAAGCGGACATTGTCTCTAGAGGACTTGTTCAGCGCGCGGCTTGGGCTGTCTTTCCAGCCTTTCAGACATACCTTCACTTGAGCGTGTGCCCATCGCACCACCAGCTTCTTGGACAGAGCCAGTTTGCCATTGAGACACTGAATGGCCTGCTCTGCTTCCTGTCCAGGAAAGGCACAGATGTTAGTCAGAAATTCATATGCTTAACTAGCTATAGGTACTCTCACAGGGCCTCACTGGCTTTCAGGCCTGAGCTTCTAAACAAACTGCTTTTGGTAAATATTTGGCAGAGCGTTTACAATTTGAAAAGGATATGAGTTATTAAATTTCAGTCAGACAAAAATTCAAACCTTGTCTCTGTCCCTGTAGGCAGGATGATGTTTGGCGGGCTGCTCGAGGTCTCTAGCCTGGAGATATCGACACTCCCACTTGTCCTCACCCTAGTGGTGGTGGTGAGGATTTGAAGAGAGCATGGAACACACCGAGCAGATGGTGAGCACCTCACAAGTGTTGACTATAGCACTGCTCTCAGTAGGCACTCTCGTTGGTGAGGACAGAACATACTATGTCAAGAATTGTGGGCAGGCCCCAAGGCAAAGCACAGATGTGCTGCTCAAGAGTAGCCAGATCTCACATGGCAATCATAGTTCAAATTCCTGGCCAAGTCAGCCTGAAACATGCCACGCCTGCACGGCAGTGTCCAAGATCTGAGACAGGAAGACTGACCAGACTCTATAAAGGGTGCTCCTCTCTCTTTCTCTCCCTCACATGGGCATCTGCATGCACTATCATGAATAAAGAAAAAAATTTAACAGAAATTGTATTCCCTCCAGGGACCCTGGAACTGTTTCCTAGACTAGGGTTTATTCCCTGGATCCAAAGTGAGAAACGGTAATTGCTTCAAAGGATATGGGAGTGAAGGAAACTAGGCCGGAAAAAGGAGTGAGTCAAAGAGACTGTGAGCAAGGTGTTGGTGTGAGTCAGTCTATGCACCTGGTTTCCAGAGCCTAAAGTCCCCTGACCCTTTCCCCATCGTATTACAGGAGCGACAAGGTTGAAAGGAATTCCTGAAGTTGGATCACAGTAACTCCAGGGCATTCCCAGGAAACCTGGCTGTACCTTCCCATCCTGCCAAATCTTCTCCACCCCGTTTGTATCCATGAGGCACTTGGCCAAGTATAACCCCCATTTCGTAGGGGTGAAGAAGCTTGGAAGATCCAGAAGAGGGTAAGAAGTAGAGAGGGCAAGAAGTGCCTGCCCCAGGCTGGGGCTCCAGTCTGGTTGTGCCAGTGATTCTTTTGTTTTTCCAGCACTCACTAGCAGGACGCTGAGCGAACGCTGAGTATCAGCTACGTGTCAGGCACTGGATAGTCACTAGCCATCTCTGCCCTATTATAGCACACAAAGTTAATCACAGTCAAGGGACATTTCAGTCTTCACCTAATTCATGATGATGCCAGTAGAGGCTAAATTTTTTTTTTTCTTTGAGAGATTTTTGCTATAGGGTGCATGTACTCGCTGGTGAGACGGAGACAGGAAGTGAGAAATCACCTCCTGGGAGATGGCCACACTGTAATCCATTCTCTTCTAAGGATTTTGGGCATGCATGCGCACACACACGCTTAAAGTGAGTTTTAAGCCGCCGGGACTGGGACTTGAACTGCGGTTGACTACGTGGGAGACCAGCGATATAACCATTATGCCATCTCTTGGTCCTGAGGTTAAGTGCTTTAAAAAAGTAACTTATTTCTGTACGTTGCTTCAAAGTTGTGTATTCAACAGTATTTTCTCTATGTTTATTTCTTCCATGCAAGAGACAGAGGGGAATGCACACGCACACTCACACATGTATCTCCTAATGGTGTAGTCACACCCAATCTACCCCTAGTCTCAGTTGACCCTGATCATAGACAGGTACATATGTGCCTAGCATGATTGGGAAGGTCCCAGGACTTGAACTCAGGACTTTCCCCATGTGGGTTCAATTGTGTCACTACTGTTAAATCGCCTGGCCCTTAGTGACATGATTAAGTGCCAACCATTTTTTCATATGTGCCCTCATCTGTTCCCCCAATTTTCCTAGAAGGTACAAGGCCATGTGTTTTTATTACTCATTTTTAGATGAAAACTGAGGCCAAAAGAGGTTAAGAGACTTCCTCAAAGTTACAAATAAAAGAGCCAGAAATATAAGCTAGGCTTTGTGACTTACAGTTCAATTCTTCTTTAGAAGTTATTGCCTTTGGGGTGCATGTGCTCGACAGACACAGTTAGAGAGAAAGTGAGAAATCACTCCCCAGGATGGCCATGCCACAATCCCTTCTTCTCCATTCTCCTTCCGGGATCTTGGGCATGCATGCCCACATGCATGCCCGGCACTGGGTCCAGCACTCGAATCTCAATCGGCCATGTGGGAGTCCAGCGATGTAAGTGTTACGCCATATGCTGGTCCCATAGTTCAATGTTTTTAAACCAATATCTATTCCAAACATGACTATTGATTTTAGTTGTCTTCAAAAATCCTCATCATACCCTATATCATTAAAGAAGAATAAAGTATCTAAAAACACTAACTGTTGTGGGTTGCATATGTCCCCTGAAAATTCATGTATTGAATCACTGTAACGGAATTAAGCAGGTGAAAAATGGACCTGTGTTGAAAATGGGGTGTTTTTTTTTTTTTTTTTGAGAAGTTTTTTGCCATAGGGTGCGTGCACTCATCAGAAAGAGAGACCAGAAAGCGAGAAATCACTCCCCAGGGGGGATGGTGACGCGACAGTCCCTTCTCCTCTTGGGATCTTGGGCAAGCATGTACATGATGTGAGTTCAAGCCCCGGGTCTGGGACTTGAACTGTGGTCGACTACGTGGGAGTCCAGCGACATAGCTATTATGCCAACTGCTGGTCCCCGAAAATGGGACATTTTGTAGGAGATCAGGATTCAGATCATCGGGGTAGGGCCTCCATGACTGAACCCTGGTGTGTTTATATGACATGAGAGACACACAGAACCAGACCATGCTCTCCTGCATGCTGCCATGTTGTGATGCAGTCCCATCAGAGGTGGCCCCTGGACCTTCAAACCTGGAGGTGAATAAACCTCTGCTTTTATACAGCACGGTTTCAGGTACTCCCTGTTATTATTAACAAAACAAACGAAAATGCTAACCATATAGGGTATTCTTTCACTTTCCTCATAAAAACATGAACAATTACAATAACAGAATAATATGTTGCGTACCATATTTGTAAGAATTAGAGTACTAGCCAGGATAAATGATGCTCTCACACAGTCTCAGAACATACTGACACACGCCATTTCTTGAAGGCAATTTTTCAGCTGGATTAAGAGAAAACAGGTGTGGTCTTTGGGGGTGCCATTCCAATTCCAGAATGTAGTAAATATACACAGAGTTGGAGCTAAAGATATTCACTACTGTGATGTTTATACTAGTGAGTCATTGGGGACACCCCAAAAGGCTAATAGTTTGGGTTCGATCACGTAAGTTATCACATATTCATATAATGAAATATTATGCAGCCATAAAAGTGATGGTCATAGTTTTTAACTGCAGTCTAAGTCACTTATAATAAAATATACCAATTTTAGGTATGGACCAATGTTTTGTAACTACACACACAAACATCTATACCTGTGAAGTCACAGTATCATGATACAGAATGCTATCTTGATGTGTATGGGGTGACATAAAAATCTGAATATGCTTCAAGTGATAAATATGATAGCATGACCCTATTTGTGCATTATAAACTGTATATATGTTTATGTGTGCATGTGAATGTGAAGAAACAAAAAAAAAGAGACTGGAAAGAAAATATGACTAAATATTATCCATGATTATTGATTATTTCTGGGTTAAATGACTTAGACTTTCTTTTTTGGTTATCTGTTTTCATGTATAATAAATGCATTTTACTTTTATAGAAAGAAAAACATCCACACAAATTATTAGCAAAACAATAATTATGCAATGTTCTCACATATGATGAACAAAGTTATAGAAAGAACTAAGCACAATAGCTGTATTTAGTAACATTCAAATTTGATTTATCAATGCATTTTCACTCTGAGGTCTAAATTTTAATACAAAAGGATACTTGTATGTATCATGGGTGAAGCTGAAAATTCTCTTCCAAAAAGAAAAAATTCTCTTTTTCTCCATATATTAAGATTTGTATGCATTTGTTCTAAGACCCTGAGAAGAAGGGCATATTTTTTGGATATCAAAATAAAAGAGAGTTTGTGGGTGGCTCACCACAGACAGGGTTTCTGTACCATGGGATAAAACTACTAAAAGAAAAAGAGGTTTTGTTGGCCAGCCACTAAAAGAACAAACACAGAACCGAGGGTGATGCCCCTGTGCTCAATGTGGGCACCCCAAAGCATGGGACAGGAAAGTAGGTCAGCTGCCTTAGACCTCCAGCCTAGGGAGGGGAGATGTGGAAAGACGTCCACTGATTTGTTTCCCAAGGAAGATGATGCTTTCTTTCAGAACTCAGCACAAGGCGTACAGACAGAAATGAACCTGTCATGGTCCCTGCCCGCTAGGACCGACTATTCTAGCAGTCAGGAGAGATGCACAGATTATGATATACTTTGATGAATTCTATGAAAAGGGAAGGAAGCGCCGTTACCTGCTTAGTTTCAAAGTTAACAAAACAGTACCCTCGAGGCTGTCCCTCCAAAGCACCTGACTTGTGGAAGAGGAAGTCAAACTGCTTGACTTTGCCAAACTTCTGGAGGAGCTTGAGGAGATGGTATCTGTGGAGAAAGAAGAGCTTGTGAGTAGCTCTGGGAATTGTGCTGGCCACTTGGCCTGAAGTGCAAGATAAAAGCAGGAGACAATTTACCAGGGCTAAGTCTCTTGCCCCCACCCCCTGCCTCCTTCCAAACTGCCATGTGAGTTTACTTGGCAAACGTAGTTGTTTGCCTCTATTTGGAATGGGGACTAGAATTGTCATGCTTATGCGTTTGCCCAACACAAAAATACCAAACAAAAAAACCCCACACCTAACAAACAGCTGTCTGGCCCACAAGCACCATTTGTTTTTCTTTTGGAGAAAAGCTCAAAAATAGTGTAGATTTATTTATTTTTAATTTCTTGGCAATGAAACAGTATTTGGGAAAAACTATAACTCCATCAGAAACACATCCCCATACTCCGAAAGCCAAAGCCTACCCTACCTCAAAGTAAAGAAAGCAACAAAAACACTCACACCCACACAAACAGAAAAACAGTCCCGGAAGACTTCTTTATTAGATTTGTAGTTTTAATCATTAGACCCAAACTGAATGTGTGAGAAACTATGCCAAAAACCAAACCACAGCTAGGAGCTCTTTCATAAGTGCCAGAGAGTTTAAATTTTTTTTTTTTTTTGGAGAGGTTTTTGCTATAGGGCGCGTGTGCTTGCCAGACAGACAGAGACAGACAGAGAGATAGAAAGTGAGAAATCACCCCCCAGGGGGGATGGTCACGCCGCAATCCCTTCTCCTCCATTCTCCTCTTGGGATCTTGGGCATGCACACACACGCGCCCGGCGTGAGTTTAAGCCACCGAGTCCGGGACTTGAACCGCAGTCGACTACGTGGGAGTCCAGCGACATAGCCATTACGCTAACTGCTGGTCCTGAGAGTTTCAATTCTTGATGTGACTGAACATTTGGACAACGTGGAATCACAAGGTGACTGAGCTTGGTCTCACCCAGGGCAGGGTAACCTGGCCAGCCCTCTGTTACCCAGTCATGGGCAATTAGCTAACCTTAGTCACCTTAACAGTTTATACTCTAGGGTATGGTCAAGTAAAGAATGCAGGCAATCAAGGAAGACATTTATTCCTGGCAGAATGATCACTCTAAGCTATTGCCTGCAACTCTGCTCTTCATCCTCGTCTTGATTCTTTACTCTAAAACTTATTTGGTTTCTATAGCACTTTTAAGTTATTCAAACAGATGTGGCCTTAACGGGTTGCCGTGGCCAATCTCAATTCCGACTTCCTGTCATCTGATGTAAGGGTGAGACAAACCAACAGCTCTCCCGTTTCCTTTTCCTTTGGCCTTCCCTCCTGGCATCCTCCACACTATTCAAATGGAGTCAAGGCTTTCTCTAAACAATGCTGTCCCTGTGATACTAAAAAGGTATCAGCCCACATGCTAAATCTGTTATTATGGGAATTCTACCCCACAGGGAGTCAGTCAAGTTGTCGTTATAGGCACATTTATATTCACATTGTTTTATAGGAGAAACTCATCAAGATTTTATTCTTGAGCAAGAATTTCCTTTGGGAAGCAGAAAGATATGAAATGGATCATAAGCTGTGCTAAATTTGATACTAATGCACAAGCGAGCCTAGCATCCTGGATCAGGTGTCCGACACAGTGGAAGAAGGAAGACAGAATACAGGTCTTGTACTGCGGCAGGATGCGAGGATCCCAAGGCATTGTGGATATTAACCTGGTCTTTGGGCTTATTTTGAAGATGAAAACAACTGTGATTGTCTGCTTTTTAAATTCCCAACTCCCACAGGAGATTTTGACTGCTAGTGAGACTATAGGAGGTGACTCTTCAGAGTAAAAAGAGACACCTCAAGTGCAAATTTCTGGTTTTAATTGACTTTTTGAACAGACTTATAACAAAAGGGTGAGTCTCTCCCATACACAGATGGACTAGAGGAGTCTTCTCCAGGGTCTTTAAATTACAGCTGCACCTTCCACTTATGATATCCATTCAAACTTCAACTCCATGCCAGTTGACACAGAATGGTGGGTCACATAGTTTTTTTTTTTAAAGAAAACAATCTGAGGACTACTGTGAACTGGTCATCTTTTTATTAGCTCCATTTTGCTTAATAGCAGGAAGGTAACATGATTGGCATTTCCTAGGAAATGAATTTTAATTTACTCAGAAAAAAAAAATACCCACATTGACAGATAATTCTTTATAAAGCTAACAAACGCGTTCTGCCCGAGAAGTGTGACCTTAAGATTCCAGGAACATCTGCTTCAGTCTGTGTCTTTCAACTTCTCCATGATTTCTTTTCTTGTTTGATAATTCCTTGAAATTATCGGAACACCGAAACAAAAGGAATGAAATGTTTACTATTTTGCTTCCTGGAGATGGGGACTGCAAGCTCTGATAGTAAAAAAAAGCCTGAAGGATCTTGCTTTCACATCTGCAAGCACTTTTATCTGCTGCTGAAGTATGGGAGAGCTCACTACTCATCAGAGGCTCGCTTCACTTAATGAACTGTGCGCCCTGCAGCCTTCAGGAGCTAGAGAATGAGGGAACCAGCCCACTGCAACTCAATCAGTGTTTTCTATGATGGATCTTTAAATCAGCCTTCCTTCCTGATGGTACGCAAGTAATTACTCTATACAAATGTTAAAATAGACACCTAGTACAAGGGTACTTGAGAAAATTCATAGGAAAATGGAATTAAAGTACAAGTTTATTTTGGTGCACAAAATTTTAAAATCTATGCATACTTTTAAAATAATACACACTTTCCATGGACTTTGTGAAGTCCTTGCACAAGTGTCAAGAAACATTTAGACTCTCGGACTACGCAGCTGAATAAATCTAGGTCTCTGCCAAGGACCTCATGTTCTGGCCAGAGGAGAGATTTACAACTGCACAATTACCAAACAGTGATACTTGTCCAGAGAGGTGGGGATATGAGGACACAGATGAAGGCGGACCAACTGTGTAGGAAAAGCGGTTAGGAAGGCTTTGTGAAAGGGGTGATATCTAGGGCCGGCAGGTGGCGTGGTGGTTAAGGGCGCTGGACTCCCATATGATCAACTGTGGTTTGAGTCCCAGACCTGGCGGCTTGCTTTTTCACTTCCCCTATTCTCTCTCTGTCCCTCTCTGGTCAAATTTAAATAAGTAAATAAATAAATAAAAAAAGTTCAATAAAATAATAACAAAAAAATTTTTTTAAAAGGGGGTGATATCTGAATGAAGTGGATCAGAGGAGTGTGTCGCTCTGAGTGAGTATCATGTGCAAAGAAGGTGAGAGAGTCTGATCCATTGGAAGAGAGTGGAGGCAGGCAATAAGAGATGAGGCTGAAAGGTAGGCAGGGAATAGGCTGTATAAGATGCTGACTTCACCACAAACTGAATAGCTCTTTCCAGCTATTCCACTGTCAATGGGGACATGATTCTTTTACATTATTCAGGAAAGAAACTTTAGGATCATCTCCGACTCTCTACTCCAATTACTTACTTTATCTCTGAGACTCAATCGGCCTCCAAGTTCACTGTCTCTATCCAGGTGATACCGATGCCAAGTCTGGTTTATGGCAGTCTATCACAGCTAATTTTCATTTTCAGTCTTTGTCTCTCTAAATCACCCTACATATTGATGTATTATTTCTCTACTAAACCCTCACCTTCTTGATATAAGTTTCCTGCTAAACTTAACACACATTGAGTCTCTTTCATATGAAATTCAAATTTGTCTGAATAAATTTTTTTTTCAAGAGGTTAATACAGGCTTTCCTTTTCAAATATTAAATATTCTAGGTAGAAAGTCAAATTAATAACCATTACATTTCATGTCAGAATATTCGAGAGAACAAAGCCAGTAGACATTCTATTAGAGCATGCTAAGTGAACGGGAAATTATAAATAACGGTATATAAGTTAAGAATTAGAAATTGTTTGTTATGTGAGCAGACTGTCAGAAATTGGACCAGGATTGCAATGTGACTCTGTCTGTCTGTCTGTCTCTGGTAAGTGCGTTCGCCCTCTGGTAACTTAAAAAAAAAAAAAACAAAAAAACTTTTTGACTTAAGGAGAGGTTAAATACTAACTGGTAATGAAAATGATAGTTGAATAGATATAGTGTTATCAGATGAAGACAGAATCTTTAAAATTTATTCAGACAGGGACCAGCAGTTAGCGTAATGGCTATGTTGCTGGACTCCCATGCAGTCAACCGCGGTTCGCCTCGCGGACCGGTGGCTTAAAACTCACGCTGGGCGCGTGTGCGTGCGTGCCCAGGATCCTGAGAGGAGAATGGAAGAGAAGGGATTGCGGCGTGACCGTCCCCTCTAGGGGGTGATTTCTCGCTTTCTATCTCTATGACTCTCTCTGTCTGTCTGGTGAGCGCACACGCCCTATAGCAAAAACCTCTCCAAAAAAAAAAAAAAAATTGTTATAAGTGTAAATAAGAGGAACTCATATAGTATTAGAGCTAGAAGAAATGGTCAGATCATTCAGTTGAACATTCTCATTTTACAGGTAAGAAATTCAAAATATAGGGACCAGCAGATGGCATAATGGTTACGTTGCTGGACTCCCATGTAGTCAACCGCGGTTCGAGTCCTGGACCTGGTGGCTTAAATTCACACCGGGTGTGTGTGTGTCTGTGCCCAAAATACTGAGAAGAGAAAGGAAGAGAAGGGATTATGGTGTGGCCATCCCCCCTGGTGGGTGACTTCTCACTTTCTGTCTCCCTGTCCCTGTCTTTCCAGTGAGCACATGTGCCCTATAGCAAAAACCTCTCTTAAAAAAAAAAAAAAAAAAAAAAGGAAAGAAATTCAAGATATAATGTGGTAAGGAATGAGAACATAGTAGAAAGAATTGGGGCTTGGAATCAGTTACCTCCATAAATAAGAGTGTGCCATCGGTCTCTCCAACCCCAGTCTAAGATTTAGTGACATAAAGGTTTCTGGTATCAAGCCTATTCCTAAAATAATCAGTATTGCAATCATAGAAGCATAATATCAGAGTGCAAACAGTCAATGAGGAATGCATACTCTGGAGAGAGGAGACTGGTGGACATCCTAGAATAATTTGAGCAGGATGGAAATTAATGACCAAAAGGCACACATGCATAGATTTGAACTAATACAAACTAAACTGAAAAACTGAGTGAAAAAGTGTTGCTGCTGTTGCTGTTACACAGATTCATGTTGTAATAGAAAATGCTATAATCTGTCTCTGACAGAAAACATCTGTACAAAAGAGGCATTCAACTCAGTTTATAAAAGAGAAGAGCACGAAGGTGGTAAAGAGGAGGGATAAACACAAAGAAAAGAGAGAAAAGAAGGGTCTGCTGAAGGGAAAACTGGAAGCCATTTGTGGGTGGGGCGAAGTTTAATTAGGCCAACTGGAGGATGCTCTGCAAACTTCCATCAAGAGTCATTAGAAGTTTAGAGATGTAGATTCAACTAACACTTTTTTTTTTTTGAGAGGTTTTTGCTATAGGGAGCATGCGCTTGCCAGAAAGAGAGAGACAGACAGAGAGACAGAAAGCGAGAAATCACCCCCCAGGGGAGATGGCAACGCCGCAATCCCTCCTCCTCTCAGGATCTTGGGCACGCACGCACACGCGCCCAGTGTGAGTTTAAGCCACTGGGTCTGGGACTCGAACCACGGTCAACTACATGGGAGTTCAGCGACATAGCCATTATGCTAACTGCTGGTCCCTCAACTAATACTTTTTGAAACTGAACTACAAAACAGGTACCATACATTCACATAAGTTACATCACATAATCCTTCAGTATTTGAGAATGTATTTCAATAACTTGTCTAGGTTCACTATTACCTTCCAAAAACTTGAAAGGAAATCATATATTTCCACAAGATAAAACTTGCATTACTAAAATGGTAGTTCCTTTGCTATAATTAAGTGAACTAAATGAGGTAATACTAAACATTTCATGTTAACCATAGGCTATGATTGGCGGTAACATCTTTAAAAAAAAGTTTAATTACTATTTGATAAATCAGTTTATTTGATGGATGAAAAATTTTAAGGTGAGGAACCCATGGAAGAAAACAGTAAAATCACTCTTTGGTGATACCAAAGTGGGGAAGCCACAAGGTGGAAACTTCTAGCCAGTATGGTCCTGACCCACAGTTTAGTAGCTGAAGGGCACCTCTGGCCTGATGTAAAAAGAACAGAGATGCCAGAGGGAAAGTTCTGATGCAATGTTCTTTTTTTTTGAGATTTTTTTCGCCATAGGGCGCATGCGCTGGCCAGACAGACAGAGACATTAGAGACAGAAAGCGAGAAATCACCCCCCCAGGGGGGATGGCCATGCCGCAATCCCTTCTCCTCCATTCTCTTCTCAGGATCTTGGGCACGCACGCACACATGCCCGGCGTGAGTTTTAAGCCACCGAGTCTGGGACGCGAACCGCGGTTGACTACACGGGAGTCCAGCGACATAGCCATTACTCTAACTGCTGGTTCCCGCAATGTTCTTTTTAATGCTCTGACTAAAGAAAATATTCACACACTCCAATTTACGACATAAAGTGAGGTGGCAAATGCCCGTTTGAACCTTCCTGTCAAGCAGTAGGACATAATTCCAACTTGAGTCTCACTACGGAGAACTATAGCCACACAACCAACACTGCTTCCAGACTTTAGATTTCCATTCAGATAAGCAGAGGTGGGAAGAGAAACTGCTCCTGAGAGCAACCTCTCATAGCCTGGGTTTTAGGGGATGGGAAAACTTCTTTGATGACTAGACATTAATAGAGATGTTGGAC
The DNA here is from genome assembly GCA_026018925.1 of Tupaia tana. Taxonomy (NCBI): domain Eukaryota; kingdom Metazoa; phylum Chordata; class Mammalia; order Scandentia; family Tupaiidae; genus Tupaia; species Tupaia tana. The sequence goes on from JAKSZU010000013.1 coordinate 94,641,319, forward strand.
AGATATCCACACATTCATCCTCAAAGCCATGAATCATAAAAGAGAATCAAAATAAATGCTGATGCACGATATATTCCAGGGTCCCTGCAAGCAAGGTAACATAATACAGGGCGACACATCTTAAGTACCATCATAACTTCTGGAGGGACCCAAACCTACCGACATTTAGCTCATTTGTGCAGGTTTAAGGAACTAAACTTTCTGTCATGATCATGAGCTATAAATTTACATCCCTTTCCTGTCTCATAATCCCAACCCTATTTGTGCCTTCTTTCATCCCAGACACAAACAAGCAGGTGCCCGCATCTCTCCCTGTGCTTTCAACACTACTCCAAAGGGATAACTTCTAGGACCAATGATATACTCTGTGCTTGCTTCAAAGCTCAATCCATTCACCCTTTACTACTCTGCCACCTACCACCACTTTCTCTTACCAAACAATCAGGGTGAGCAAAAGCCTCTCAATTCTCTCTGCTAAGAAATTCCTTTCCACTATAATGGGTCTGATGGAAAGAGGGGGGGGTGTGAGGACAATTCAATTAGTTTTGTGACCTCGGGCAAGGCACTTCTATTTCTTGGGTCTCAGTTTCCTATACTACAGGATAAGAAAGTTAGATCATATAAGCAGTTTTTCTAGTGCTCCATGGAGCTCTAGAAATTCCATAGAGCCTTATCATGGAAGAGAAAGGGTGGCAACTGATAGAAGGCTCTGGGTGTACCTCTTCTTCCCCCCACCCCATAAGGTATAAGTGCTCGCTGGGGAGAAACAGAAAAAAGAGAGAAAGTGAGAGCCTGGGGTGGGGGGAGGAGGACTACCATAAATCTCTTCTCTTCCAGTCTCCTCTGGAGATTTTAGGCAAGACTGCACATGTGCCTGGCATGATTTTCAAGCTGCAGGGCCCAAGACTCAAACTGCAGAGTTAGCTAGGTGGGATCTAGACATCTTAACTTCCACACCACCTCTGGCCCTTTAATAAGAGCAGTGCCGAGCTTTAATTTTATCTATAAAAATAAACACACACACACACACACACACATAAATGTGTGTGTAACGCAATTATATTATGGCAGGGTTCCTCGGATTAAAAATCTGAGAGCTGCTTCATATGGCACTTGGCACACAAATCATTTACAAATCATTTAATGAATGAAGACCAAAGGGAATGGGATGATCTCTATGATATATTCCAACTTGGAACTCCTATGGTTTTGCGGATACTTAACATGAATTATAAACAAATGGTATCCCTCTGCCTGTTTGTAAAGGTACTGAGACTTCTTTTGTGTGTTCCTTCATTTTGGGGGACAAAAGTGTACCCAATGCTGACTGCAGGAAAAAAATTCCCTAAAGCTACTGGGTACAACCAGTGTGAAACCTAAGATTTTTTTTGGCAAGTAGGAAAAAAGGAGTATATCCTTGAAAGGATACCCAAGTCTGTGTCCTTGCAATAGCAGAGTTTAAATGTAAGAAAAGTGACTAGACAATAGGCTATATACAACCAAGTCATATGCCCTTCAAAGATAAAGCTAAAATAAAAATAAAAGGGTCATCATCAACACAAACTTTGCAGGTGATGAATTAAGGTCCACACTTACTCTGTGATTTTGGGATCCAGATTGCCAATCCATAATCGATGCCCCTCTTGTAGAGAGCCCTCTGAAAGGATGGATGCGTTCTCCAGGGGAAGAGTTTTGGTTTCTGCTTCCATCAATCTCTATGAAATACTAAAGGAAAAGTGAACATTTAGGCGGGAGAGGAGCAGTACTTGTGAGAACAGGAGACTTCAAATTCAACTCAACAAACATTTATTCAAGGAGGGCAGGCCCTTGGGGCAGTCCTTCGAAGGCCTCAGTTATTCCACAACCAGGGCCCTAGAACCAGTTCCCTTGGGACAGTTTTTCTGGCAGCCAGAACACACAGAAGCTGCCATTTAAGGCAAAAGCGGTATGGTTCTGCGTGGAAAATGAAATTTTCCTCCTCTGAAGCCAGAGGCAGACTGGGCAAGAGGCCAAAGTGTCTATTACTACCTGATATACCAGTTCAACAATTGTCACCCAAAATAAGCCTTGGAAACCACCAGGAAGAATCTTGAGGAGGCTGAAGAGGATGGGTAGGGAACAGTATCATTATCTCCCTTTTCCTCAGAGAAGAGCAAGACAGGAAGTCTGTGCACAGAGTTTGGGTTTGGAACTGGGTTTGAAAGCCGGCTATGTGACTTGGTGAATTACCTGAGCTTTTTAGGCTTCAGTTTCCTCATATATAAATGAAGACAACAGTTCTTGTTTTATAGGGCAATCATGAGGCTTACATATAATACATAAATAATCAATGAACACTGTATCCAACAGTAATAAATATATAGTAGCTACAATCTTAAATTTTTAAAAAATATTTATTTTATTTATTACTATTAATTTGGTATAAGGCATGTTCACGAGAAACAGAGAGAGAGAAAGAGATACAACAAGAGAGAGGGTAAGTGAGAAGGTGAGCTGCCAGGTCCGGGACTTGAACTGCAGCTGGCCATGTGGGAGTCCAGCGCCTTAACCATCACATCTCCGGCTGTTCCCTCTGCTATCATGTTTAATATTTTGGTAGAGACTGAGAAGCACCTAACAGCCTATTTATTTATTCCAGTCCCACCATATGCTAGTTGTATAACCTTGGACCAGTTACATAACTACTCTTTGCATCAGTTTCCTCATCTGTAAAATGGGGATATCACACCAAACTGTTGTAAAGATTCAATGAGTTAATACACCCAAAAGGTTTAGGGTGGCCCTTGATACCTAGGAAGCATTCAATTGATGTTAGCTTAAATCATTACTATTGATAGTCTTAGCTGAAACATCTCATCTCACAGCAAAGGAAGAGGGTTATGATGGAGACAGTAGTGAGAAAAGCAAAAGGCAGGATGTTCGAAGACATGGTTTCGAATTGTGGCACTTCCACTGCAGGTCATTTCTCTGTGAGCTTCCATTTCCCATCTTTAAGCTTTGTTGTGCTTATAAGGTTGCTGAATGGGCTGAAAATGAGATGACAGATGTAAAGTAAAGCTTTCACAACTGTATAATGCCGTGGAGAAAGCGGTTGGGAAGATGTCAGGCTGTGTCAGACTTGAGCACTCACTAATACTGAAAACCTGTGTCCTGTACTTCCAAAAGTGCCTTGGAGGTCAGTACTGCAGAGCTATGTCTTAATAACACGGATGACATGTATTGACACTACTATTACCTCTTAGTCATCTCCACACATCCCATAAAGACTAGAGCTCAGTAACTTGGTAATTGTTGAATGTGCTTATCTACCATCTGCATATCGGGCTATTTTTCTGCCTTTCCCACAGACATCTTTAAAGTGCAACAAGCCACTACAAACGGCTAAACCCTGGGCTGTGAACTGAAAATAGAACTGAAGAGAGAGAAATGAATAAGCCTTAGTTCTCCTGAGAGACAGGTGAAACAGACGTAAACAGAACGCCAGGAGTGAAAGCATTTTGTCCTCTCCCTGCTTCCTTTCTCTCCAGCCTACAGATCATTCCCTCAAAATAAATTTATTGAGTTTATATTTTCTAGGCATTGTCTAGATACTGGGAGAGCAGTAAACAAGCAGGATTCCTGCCCTTACTTACATTTGGAAGGGGCACAGGAAAGAAAAAAAAAAAAAAAAAGCAAAATAAGTAAGCAAGATGTAGTTAGTGATAATGCTGTGAACACAATCAAGTAGGCTGATTTAACATGGGGTTGGAATAGACCGAGTGGAGAGGGAAAGGCTCTCTAAAGGATATGATATTCGTGAATGACAGGAATTTCTGGTTTTCCTCATGTCCAAAGCAGCAATAGTTACTTAAAACCACCCAAAGTACGTTTTAGTGGGAAACGTGAGGGCATGGGGCTAGAGAGATCTGTAACCAAACTGTGGATTTTGCATGTAGCTGTTGTGACTTCAGCTAGACACATGATCTCTCCCCACTAAAGTGTTCTCTAACAGAATAGAGCCCTTTTTTACTATCACGGCAACCTTTTCTTGGCATATAATGCTGGTGTAATGTGCTATTTTTTAAATCTTGTTTCCTTCAGTGGAATGTGAGGTATTAGAGGGCTTAGGGGCCTTGCCAATCATGATCATGGTTCTATCCCCAGTATTTGGTACACTGCCTGGCTCATGGAAGTGTTCAAATATTTATTTAATGAGTGAATTAAGCCAATTCTCCATTTGGGGCCTCAATTTCTTCTTCCTGCCTAGAATGGATACAATCATCCCTACTCATGGGGTCGTTGCGAGCCTTATCTAAGAGAATATCGGTGAAAGCTCAGGACGGGGCTTTGAAGGAATGTTAAAGGGTAGTGAAAGATCAAGACAATCCAGTATCAAAATCCATTAAATTTGCAATGGCAACGATTCCTTAGATTAAAAGAGTTCACGGAACGCTTTCACATCTATCCTCCCAGCAGAACTGCAACAATCTGAGGTCCAAAAAAGCAAAGACACTTATTCTTAAAGGCTAACTGCGGGGTCAAGCCTGGAATCCCGACTTCCCGATTCCTGCCCGCGAATTCCCAGAGGCGAGGAGTCAATACTCGGATTGTTATTTCCGGGCCAGCGGCGGGACAATCCGGGGCGGGGCCTCAAAAGCCATCCAGGGAGGACAGTCTCCTGCAATACCTCCTCGCGGGGCCTGCGACGAAATGCAGGGACACACCGCGGCCGGACTCACCTCGTGGCCTCGTTGTGCCCTCAGCTCATGCCCCGAAAACAGGTCTTCCCTCGGTGGTACGACGGCCCTCTAGACACCGCCTCAACGCCACCCTGCTCCCAGGCCGCCGGTGACGTACTACGTCTGCGCCGCGACGCGGTTCCGTGACGTCACGCCGCCCGCGCCGCTGCCGTCGCCGTGCTCGCGCGAGTCTCTCCCCAATAACCTGGGCTGTAGCTGGTGAGTGTCCTCGGCTGGGATTCGAGGCGCACACAGGGTCTGGGTGCCAGAGGCCTTTACTGAGGGGCCTCTGGAGGCGGTCTTTGGGAGACCGGACTACAACCCGACCTGTTCAACTCAAGGCTTGACCTTTAAGGTTGGGGGCGGGACCTGTCGCATCAGAGAATCTCAGCGGTTGAGGGCGGAGCTCATCGCTCCAGCCAGGAATTAAGGGGATGCGGGGAGTGGGGGCACTTAGTTAATAGTAGCTGCTATTTAATAGCACAGTACTTAGTACCTACAGAAGCATTTAATTTTCCGAATAATCTCCTGGGGGTTGGTATGGTTATCCCCTCCATGAAAAAGAAACGGAAGGAAGCTCAAAAGGTAACTGCTGAGTCATGCGGTCAGTTATTGATGGAGCTTCAGTTCAAGCCTAGGTCTGTGTTTCCAAAGCCTGAACTTTTAACCACTGCTCTCTACGCCCTGTGACAACACAGTTGTCATTTCAATAGCCCATCTCCATTTACATCACCCTGACAAATATAATAATACTGTCATTTCCATTTTACAGATGAAATTGAGGTCACATATCTGGGAAGTGCTGGAACCAGAACTCTTATCTCAGGTCTTCTCTAAATTTGGTGCCTTTTACTTTAATCACACTCCATTGCATTTCTCAGGCTCTTCAGAGCTTTATAATTGGAAAACTTAATTTGATCCCTTCATTTTATAGTTGCAGAAACAAAACCTAGGTGGAGAAGCGACTTGATACAAGTCACATATCTATGGTAGAGCTGCTACAAATGCTTTTTGAATACAGGTGGTTATGAATTTAAAAGGGCCAGATGGCAAACAGTGATGGGGTAGGAGTATTGGAATCCAGAGCTCTTCGCTCCTAGACGAAAGATCTTTCTCTGTTTAAAGTGTCCTATCCCTCCTTTAGCTGTGCCAGGGATGTGATGATTCTGATGGTTCTGTGTATAGTCAGCTACCACAATTTAGGGAATTTAGGGAAGAACATGCCCTACTATCTCTAAACAAAAATCTGACAAACTAAAAGATGACAGAGGCAGTGTAGGGAAGCAGAGACCAGATCCTACCATTAGACATGTGGGTTCCAATTCTGGTGCCAGCATTTTGACCCTGGTCAAGGACTTAGTGTTCCTGGAATTTCATTTGTATATTGTGAATCACATTTATCCTGTGTCCTTTGTGTTTAGACAAAGGTGCTAGGCCCTTGTGATATAACAGTGATGAGACAACCATGGATTAGTTTGTAGTGCTTATATGGAGGGAATGAGACAATAATCAAATAATCACACAAATATCTTGTTAAAAATTTAGTGCTATGAGGCCAGCCCGTGGCCTGGTGGCTAATGGAGCTGGATCCCACATGGTTTAGGGTCCTGGACCCAGGACTTTGAAAAACATGCTAGATACATGTGCATATGTGCCCAAAATCTTGAAAGGAGAAGAGGTTGCCGCTTGACCCTACCCCATGGGGTGCTTTCTCCCTTACCCTCTCCCTGTCTCTTTCTGGCCCTCCAGGCAAAATAATAATAATAATAATAATAATAATCCAAAAAACAAAACACACACATAAAATGACTAAGTGCTATGCTGAAGTATAGGGTGTTGTGAATGTGGGTTATAGGGTCCATATGGTGGTTAAGGCAGCTGAATCCCATATGGCTGACTGCATGTTCAAGTTCTGGACCCAGCAGCTTGAGAAACACAACCTGCATGTATGTGCGCTCACCAAATCTAAAAGATGGAGGAGGAGGGATTGTGGCATGACCATGCCTCATGGGGATGTACTTTCATGGTTTTCCCTTCTTCCTCATTCTCAGTTTGTCCCTTTGCAGCAAGTGCCTGTGTCTTCTAGCAAGTTTTAAAAAATAATAAAATTGAAAGTACTCTACAAGATACCTGACTTAGTTGGACTGGAGGAGTGGCCAAGGAAGGCTTCTTCTGAGGAGGGGATGGTTAAGCTGAAATCTGAAAGAAAAATGGGAAATGTTAAAGAGTTGAGGAATGAGCATTCCAAGCAGATTCAATTGCATGTTTGAAGACCTGGGGCAGGAGGGGCATTTGAAGAAATTAAAGATCAATTTGGTTATTTTGTAAAATGTAGGTGGTAAATCATGATTCTTTGGTTATTGTGAGAATCAAATAATAAAATAAACTTGAATGTGTTTTATATATGATGAGGGTTTTCATGTATGTACATATGTACGTATTATAAGTTAATATATATTCTGGATTGGAAGGTGTTGCTAGAACTGCAGATTAAGACAAGACTTTCAGTTCATTATCTAGGTGTTCCCAACATTAAAATCTGCTTTCTGTGAAAAATAGAGAATCTTAAGTTTTGAGACCTCAACATTGAAAAAAGAATTTATACTTCAAGTAGTTTGAAAAAATATTTCAATGATTGAGATGTTAAAAACTATTTATTGTGGATGTATGGGTGCCAGGCAAAACATTGAATATTTATGTCCATGGTATAGAATACTGGTTAAAAGCTAGATGGCCTGAATTCAAGTCTTGGGGAGATTATTTACTCTTGCCTTCATTTCTCATCTGTATACTGGGGATGATCATAGCACTTATTACATAGTAGTACATCCTGAGGCTCAAATGAGTTAAAGTTAGCACTTAGAATAGTTTCTGTCACATAGTATCACTATATCATTATTATTGTTACAGTGATCTTTTTAAAGGCGCATTTATAGTTCTGTGATAATGATATGTGTACACTGAAGCACTACAAGTGGGAAAATTAAGAAGCCATTTCCAGACTGTATCCAAAGCCCTGGTACTTCTGCTACATTGTTTTTGTGTATAAATTCATTTTGTGGATAATTTTCTTGAACTTTCATGAGTTTCTTCCCTCAACTCTAAGTCTTTGTTTACGCTGAGCCAAAAGTTAATGTGCAGGTCTTTAAGGGACTGCACTCCAAGGGACTACCTTTACTGAACTTCTACTTTGAAATTTCCTGACTTCTGTGCAATTAAAATCTATGCCTGAAGCATTTCAGCAATGTGGTTTATTTATAGAGTTGTCTTCCGGTTCACGTGTACTGGGTCTACTTTGGGTGCTGTATTTTCTGTCAAAGGTTGTTTATTTCTAACCCATTTTGATTTCCTCTTGCTTTGTGGATTGGTATTATGACTTGCAAGAGGAATACCAGGAAACCTGTTTTAAATGGAACAGCCAGATTGAGACTCTGCCGATTGAAAAAAACAAAACAAAACAAAAACCTACACATTATTATTCAGCCATATTTGGATGTACGTGTGAGTTAGGCATTTGCTATATTAGGCAAAAACCTAGATATAGAAACCTCGTTCTGAGCCAGACTTTTGTGGCTCAGTTTCAGTGCTGCTGAAACAGAGCTCAGCTGTTAGCTCCATGTCCTTAAATGGTGACTTAATCTCTTGGAGCCTCGGTTTCAGCATCTGGAAAATGGGGATTACTATACATTCTTTGTGGCTTTATTGAAAAGATGAAATGATATTGGTAAAGAGAGCAGCCCAGACCCTTCATCAGTTATTAGTAGTTATTGATAACAATATTAAAAAATAAACTCCACTTTAAATCCAGATCTTTTTTAAAAATTTATTTTATTTAATGTTATTTATTTATTTGACCAGAGAGGGACAAAAGAGAGAGGGAGAGAGAGAGACTCACCCCTTAGCCACCACACCACCTGCCGCCCCCAGATCTGTTTTTTATACTTTATATGCTGATCATTGACATCTGTCTTCCCTTGTGAATTCCATCATGAGAGAGAATGTGCTACTCATTTGCCTTTCTTTTAAAAAGGTAACAATAACAATGGTAACCACCATTGATTAAGTAGCTAGTAAATTCCAGGCACTCTGCTGGCTGTTTTAGATGCCCTCTATTTATTTTAAGATCACAGTTATTTAATTAATTAATTTATTTATTCATTAGTGTGGGAAGTGATGCCTTGGAAGGGAAAAGGTATTACTCAAAACTGAAATTTGTATCCAGGCCTGACTGACTCTAGGCTACCGTGCATGTCAGTAATGGCATACAAGGTTTCTTTATTATGTCTAGTCCTGACATGTACTTTAAATTTTTTATAAATTTGAGAGATTTTTGCTATAGGGCACATGTGCTCGCAAGAGAGAGACAGACAGAAAGCAAGAAATCACCCCTCAGGAGGAATGGCCATGCCACAATCCCTTCTCCTCTTGGGACTTTGGGCATAGACACACATGTGCCTGGTGTGAGTTTTAAGCCACCAGGTCTGGGACTAGAACCACGGTCGACTACATGGGAGCCCAGCGATGTAACCATTATGCCATTTGCTGGTCCCTGCAGGAATGTCTTTGAAAGGAAAGGGGATAGCCATCAATGGGTGCCATTTTTGGGGCTTCTGCTCTCTGCTAGGCACTGTCACAAGTGTTTTGCCTACATAACCTCATTCATTATTCCTGACCCTGTGAACTAGGTATAGTTATCCCCATTTTACAGTTGAGGGAATCAAGGCTTGGCTATTTAGGAGCATTCAGTGGTGCAGCAGAGACTGAATTCCAGGTTTTTCTGGCTGCAGAGCCCATGCTCTAATTCACTCCATTATCCCACATCAACAATTTAGGCTGTAGAATCCAGCTCCATGGTACAACAATAATGTACTGCTCAAGAGCAGCTGGATCCCACATAGCAACTAGTTCGAATCCTCAGTGTAGTGGGCCTGGAACCTGCTGGGCACGTGGGCTAGTGCCCAAGATCAGATGAACTGGAGAACTGGAGGAAAGGATTTCCCTCTGACCAGACTCTGGCGAGTGCTCCTCTCTCTGTCTTTGTCTCTGTTTCTGTCTCTGTGTCTGTCTTTTGCAGGTGAACGTGCTCTATCATGAATAATGAAAAAAATTTAGGATGGCATTTTTTTCACCCCAAGTAAAGAATGGGACTGGTTTTTAGAGATAGTAACTTCCAGGTACTTGATGCTAATTGTTCTTCATTTTTAGCTGAGTGATAGCCAGATTCCTGGCACAAGCTATATGCTACACTGCTACATTCGTTACTTAGCTATGACTTTGTTCTAGCCCAGAGATAGCTGTAGGCGATAGCATCTTTCCATGGCCAAAGACCTCAGAAGTATAATGTGTAACTTGTGTTAACACAGTGGAGGGTGGCATTTTCCAGAGCTTTAGTTCTTTACCATGGGAGACCTCAAACCTCAATCAAGTTTCCGACTCACATTAAAGTAAAGTGCATTCTAATTGGTAATCAGTGCATAAGGAACCAAAGAAAATTGTAATTAAATGCTGTCGTGTGAATTTTCCAGTCATTTTATGCCTGTTGAAATGGTTTTCTTATTTACTTTAAAGTCTTCTTCTAGTGCTCTGCTCTCCTTTTTAAACTTTATCAAGATTTTGTACGTTTTCTCAAGGGTTTAATTAGGATCATTAAAGGTTTAGGCTGCTGTACTTTTGCTGGAGAGACATTTTGGTGCAGTGGAAGGAACTTAGGGTTTGGAGTCCTATAGACTCTGGACAGGTTCCTAAATTTCTGTGAGCCTCAGTTTCTTCATCTTGTAAAATGAGGCCAATAATATTTCTTTCTGGGCCAGTAGGTGGTGGTGTGGTGAGGATGCTAGACTCATACATGGCCAACTGCGGTTCAAGTCCCAGACCTGATATCCTTCTTTATTGCTTCCCTTCTCTGTCTCTCTGTCTCTCTCTGGTGAGTGCATGTGCTCATAGTAAATTAAATTAATAGTAATAATAATAATGATAAATAAAAAAATTCCATTGGTAATGGGAGGAGGACTAGAGATAATATATTTACATTATCTAGTACATAGCTTTGTTTATAGGAGTTTCTTAATTGGTACAAATTATTTTCTGAAATTACAGCAGGATTTTTTATTTAGATCTCCTTTTTGTCTTTTTAGTGATTGTGCACAAGTTTGCCTTCAGTCATGGCCTTCGGATTAAAGTGTTATCGCTTGGTCCACCCTGCCTTTCGCAGTTACCTTGCAGCTTTGACCAGACCTGTTACAGAAGTTACACCGAAAATAGTGAATGGAAGACAGCCTGATCATAGGCAATTCGTGGCCTGTGCAGCTGTTCCAAGTCGCCATTTTGCCACCAAGAAAGCCAAAGGTAGAGACATGGACTACCCTCCCCACTTCCCCTTATAGGTGACCCTGAATTGTCATAGCTGGGGATCTCGGAAATGCACTAGATTCTTCTTGTCCACATGAAGAAGTGATGTCTCAGATAATTCTGTTGATTAGCTCTATAGGTCATAGTCACAGGGACGGCATTAAGACCCAGGGTCTATTTTTCCATTGCCATTTGTTTTCTCGGTGGTTCAGAAAATGCCCAATTTCTTCCTTTTAGATATAGAATTAAAGGTGTAAGTGCCAAGCAAACCAGAATGCTGCAGCAAGGGTCAACATTATGCTCTTCTTATAGGAAGATGCATGTTGGGAGTATAATTAAAACCAGAAGGTTGTTGGGTGAGGGGGATATTAGAGCCATGGATTTAGATGAATGATCTTAATGGCTTGTGTCACCCAAGAATAAGACTTTGATGAACCTCAGGTCTCAGCTTAAATGCCACTTCCTCAGGGAAGCCTTCCCTGACCTCTTAGAGTAGGTCAGGTCCCCTGTTATGTGCACTTGTATGCATTGTTATTTTACCTTTAATGTGCTTAGAACAGCAGTAATTAATTAACTCTAAGACTATTATTTATTATCTTACTTCCACTCTAAACCCGATGAAAATAAGGTCTATGTCTTTCTTATTCGGCACATAAAAGGGTCTGATACACAGTATGCATTCAGAAATGTTATTGAATTAATGAATGAGTGACTGAAATTGTCTAGCAGGTCGCTATTTGTAGTGGTGAGCCAGGGCGTCCGCGCCTAAGGATGGTGCTAATAAAATGCTGCAAAATAACTTCTCATTGACTTTCCTTTTCTGGTTTGTGTAGATCTTCTTTCTGTGAATAAGATGATTAACAAATTGCTAGAGAACATTAGTACTTAGAAAACTTTTGTTGTGGGGCCAGCAGATGGCATAGTGGTTAAGGTGCTGGACTCCCACATGGCCGACCATAGTTTGAGTCCTGGACCTGGGGGGATGCTTTCTCACTCTGCACCCTCTCTCCCCCAATCCCCTGTAAGTGCATGTGCCCTGTAGCAAACTTAAAAATAATAATGATTAAAAAATTAAAATAATTCTAAAAAAAGAAAAATACTAGTGATAATAGTGCTGTAATAACTTTTGATCTGTATGTTGCATTATACTTTTTTTTTTTTTGCTATAGGGCGCTTGCGTATGCCAGACAGACAGAGACAGACAGAGAGACAGAAAGCGAGAAATCACCCCCCAGGGAGGATGGCCACACCGCAATCCCTTCTCCTCCAGTCTCCTCTTGGGATCTTGGGCACACACGCACATGCGCCCGGCGTGAGTTTTAAGCCACCGGGTCCGGGACACAAACCATGGTGAACTATGTGGAAGTCCAGCGACATAGCCATTACGCTAACTGCTGGTCCCGTGTTGCATTATACTTTTTAGAAGTTCCTGTGTATTTGCTTATTTAATACTTAAAATTTTTGTTTTTTTTGGAGAGATTTTTGCTATAGGGCGCGTGCGCTCGCCAGACAGGCAGAGAGAGACATAGAGACAGAAAGCAAGAAATCACCCCCTAGGGGGGATGGTCACGCCGCAATCCCTTCTTCTCCATTCTCCTCTCGGGATCTTGGGCACACACGCACACGCGCCCGGCGTGAGTTTTAAGTCACCGGGTCTGGGACGTGAACCGCGGTCGACTATGTGGGAATCCAGCGACATAGCCATTATGCTAACTGCTGGTTCCCAATACTTAAAATTTTTTATTGAAGAAATGGTAAATTTTTTTTACTGAAGAAATATTTATGATTATCAAGTGATTCTAGATCTCACCATTTTGCAAATAAGAAAACTGAGGAATAGATGTTAGAAATTTGCTCATGGTTGGGACCAGCAGTTGGCATAATGGCTATGTCGCTTGACTCCCATATAGCACACCATGGTTTGAGTCCTGGACCTGGTGGCTTAGACTTACACTGGCCACATGTGCATGCATGCCCCAGATCCCGAGAGGAGAATGGAGGAGAAGGGATTATGTGGCCATTTTTCCTGGCGGGCGGCGGGTGGGGGGGGGTGATTTCTCGCTTTCTGTCTCTCCGTCTCTCTCTCTCTTTCTGGCGAGTGCACATGCCCTATAGCGAAAACCTCTCAAAAAAAAAAAAAAAAAAAAAAAAAAGAGATTTGCCCATGGTCATATCTAATTAATTGCAGATCTGGAAAGCTGGAACTCCTGATGCCATTTCTCCCTTCTGGGATTCTGGGCATGCATATACATGTACCTAGCTTGTTAAACTGCCAGAGCCAGGATTCAAACAGTGGTAAACAATAAGATTAAAAAAAAATTTATGAGAGAGTGTGTGTGTGTACATGTATGCAAGAGAGAAAAAGAGAAGCACCCTTGACAGGGTCCCATCAAACCACAGTCCCCATTCCCTAGCCCTCCAGCTTGTCTGACTCTTGGGTACCTGAGATGTATCTGGTGTGTTTTCAGGTGGACCCAGGGATCCAAACCCAAAGTCAGCTACGTAGCTTTCCACAGTGCAGTTTCTTTGCTATTGACTGCACTACCAAGCTAGGTGGGTGGGATCTGGTTCCCTTCACCACCACACTGCAGTGCTGACCTGAGAACACTTTACTGCATGTTAACATCAATAACTTTTTTTGCTTTATGTTTTTGGTTGTCTTTTTTTTTTTTTTTTTTGGAGAGGTTTTTCGCTATAGGGCGCGTGCGCTCGCCAGACAGAGAGAGACAAAGAGACAGAAAGCGAGAAATCACCCTCCGGGGGGGATGGCCACGCCTCAATCCCTTCTCCTCCCTTCTCCTCTTGGGATCTTGGGCACGCACGCACACGCGCCCAGCATGAGTTTTAAGCCACCAGGTCCGGGTTGCGAACCGCGGTGGACTACGTGGGAGTCCAGCGACATAGCCATTACGCTAACTGCTGGTCCCTTGGTTGTCTTTTAAGCAAATATCTTCTATCCTAATTTTGTTAAAAGTTTTTATTTTTGAATGGGTATTAAATTTTTAAAAAAGAATTATTTACTTTTATAATTATTATTATTTTTAACTTGTTATAGGGCACGTGCACTTGCCAGAGAGAAATGGGGAGTAGGTGGGAAAGGGTGAGAAGATCCAGGACTCAAACCTTAGTTGGCCATGTGGGAGTCTAGCACCTTAACCACCACGATGTTTGAGTCTGCATTTGAGTACATAAAGGCACTGTGAGATTATCCTTACTGTAACTCATTAATGTTGACAGCCATAACTTTCTAGTATTATCTTCTGCTTTTGGTGTCAAGACTTTATTAGCTTCATGATGTAAATTGGGAAATACATTCCTCTCTTAATTATATCTCTTAATGGGATGGTCAGCATTATTAGTTCCTTGCATGTTTGATGGAATTAACCATAAAATTATCTGGATCTGTTATACGTGTATGTTCTTGTACTTGTGTGTGGGTATGCTTTGAATCTATAGTTTTCTTAATGATTATGAGACTTTATATTTTCTTTCTTCTTGATTTATTGAGTTTTTTTTTTAAGAATTATTTTATCTAACTTTATTTATTTATTTAAATTTGACCAGAGAGGGACATAGTCAGAGAGTGAGAGTGAGAGTGAGAGAGAGAGAAAGCCACCAGGTCCAGTCCTCAAACCGCTGTCAGCCATGTGGGAGTCCAGCGCCCTTAACCACTATACCACCTCCCAGCCCCAATAGTTTCAATAAGTTGTATGTCATAGGAAATTTTTAATTTTGTTTTTAGAGCTGTTGGCAAAGCATTGTCTGTACTGTTTTTTTTAAATAATTCTTTTAACTATATTTATTATTATTCTAGTTTGACCAGAGATAGAAAATGAGAAAGCAAGCCACCAGATCCAGGACTTGAACCATAGTCGTCAATGTAGGAGTCCAATGCCTCAACCACTGTGCCACCTTCTGGCCCCCTTAATACTCTCTCAAGATTATTAAAATTTCCACTATGGAGAGAGCCAGACACACACACACACACACACACAGAGAGAGAGAGAGAGAGAGAGAGAGAGAGAGAGAGAGAGAGAGAAAGTGAGAAATCACTTCCCAGCAGGGATGGCCACACTGAAGTCCCTTGTCCTCCATTCTCCTCTTTGCATTTTGCATAGAGATGCACATGAGCCTGGCATGTTTTTCAGGCTACCAGGTCTAAGACTCAAACTGTGGAGTTGACCATGTGGGATCCAGTCACCGTAACTACCATGCCACTAGTGGCTCTCCTCTTCTTTCTTAATATTCTTTTCTTGTGTCTACTGCCTTCTTTTCTCGGGTTTTCTTAACAGAAGTTTGTCAGTTTTATAAACCTTTTGAAAAGAGTTTTTGATTTTGTTCTTTTTTTTTTCAGATTTTATTGAGTTCTGCTCTTTATTGTTTACTTTTTCTTATATATTTATCCTTTTTCTATTTTCTGAGCTGGACAGTTAGTTCATTAATTTTCAGTCATTTTCTTTCTTTTTAAAAATTTCATTGTTACATGATGTTTCAGTATACATATAGATAGGGAAATGGTTACTTAAAAGTCAAGCAAGTTAGTTCATGCATCACCTCACTCAACCAGCCATTTTTTTTAATGGCAGAGTGTGTAAAATCTCTTAGAAAAATTCAATATTAGCTGTAGTTCTCATGTTGTATATCTGACTTTCTCGTTTTGTATATCTGTTACTTTGTGTCCTGTGACCTACATCTCTCCATTTCCTCTCCCTTCTCTCTACCACTGGACACTACTGTTTTATTCTCCAGCTTTGTGTATTATTTATTTATTTTTGGGGGATTCCACATGTAAGTGAGAGCATACAGTATTTTTCCATGTCTGTGCTTAATTTTACTTAGCATAATGTCCTCCAGGTTCACTTATGATGTGGCAAATGGCAGGATCTCCTTTTAAAGACTTATTTTATTCAAATTTATTGTTTATTATTCTCATTCTTCAATCTGACCAGAGAAAGAGGGAACATGAGAAAGCTAGCTATTAGGTCCAGAATTCAAACCTGTTGTATAAATCACCTCGAAACTGGTGTATTGGTGTAGAAATCATCATTAGGCCAACTGTGGTTGGCCATGTGGGAGTCCAGTGTCCCAAACTACTGTGGTACCTGCCAGCCCCTCTCCTTGTTTTTAAGGCTGAATCATATTCTATTATAAAGAGAGTTGAATATCCCTTAATAGTCCCTGAAATAATCTGAAAATCTGGAATCTAAAATACTCCAAAATTTGAAACTTTTTGAGTACTGATATGCCACAAGTAGAAAATTCACCTCACCTCATGTGATGGTTGCAGTAAAAATGCAGCATATAAGAAAATATAAAATCATGGGAACCAGCAGTTAGCGTAATGGCTATGTCGCTGGACTCCCACGTAGGAGAATGGAGGAGAAGGGATTGCGGCGTGACCATCCCCCCTCGGGGGTGATTTCTCGCTTTCTGTCTCTATGTCTCTCTCTGTCTGTCTGGTGAGCGCACGCGCCCTATAGCAAAAACCTCTCCAAAAAAAAAAAATATATATATATAAAATCACTAATAGACTGTATGCATGAAGTATATATATGAAACATAAATAGATTTCTTGTTTAGATTTGGTCCCATCTCTAGGATATCTCATTATGTATATGTAAATATTCCAAAATCCAAAAAAATCTGAAATCCAAAACATTTCTGGTTCCAAGCATTTTGAAAAGGGGATATTCTGCCATTATTTATGTAGTTTCTTTATCTTTTCATTTATTGATGGACACTTTAGTTGTTTATCTTGTATATTGTGAATAATGCTTTGTTCTTTGCTTATAAGCAGATAAGGCTATACATTTCCATCTAAGTGTGACTTTCAGTGCTTTCTATAAGTGTTTTTTTTTATTTTTTTTCTTTTTTTTCTTTTTTTTTTTTTAATACTAGTCCCTCTCCTCCCCTCATGGAGCCTGGTGCAATCCTTTTTCCACCATTCTGCCATCCCATCAGGATCTTGGGCATGTGTGCACGTGCCTGGAATTTTTTTTTTCCCCCAAGCCACTGGGGCTGGGATTCAAACTATGGTTGGCTGTGTGGGATGTGGCTCACTCCACACAGTACTTAACCACTGTGCTATGGGACTGGCCTGCCTCCTACAGATTCTGTTCAAATAGTAGATACGTGAACCTATCAACAGCTCAAGAGAAGACAAAAATCCTTAAATCTGGAAAACAAAGCATAGAAGAAAATCAGCAATGTTTTAGTCAAACAAAAATCATAAGATTCTATTTCACCAGTTCAGTCTCACGTACTTAATCTATCTTCTGTTGTGATCCTGTCTTCCAGTTTAAATTCTGGAACATAACATTCAGCTCCAGACTTGTCCCTATAGTTAAGTTGGCCATTTTCTTAGTTGTTTTTAAACTCTTATTTCTGTGTGTCTGTATTTAGTTTTTCTGATATAGCACTCCATTCAGAACTTTTTGGAGAGTTGGTCTGGTGTTGGTAAATTCTTTCAGGTTTTGTTTATCTGAGAATGTTCTTGTCCTTTCTTCCCATATGAAGGATAATCTTGCTTGGTATAGTATTCTTAGTTGAAATTGTTTTTCCCTTAACACTTTGAATATATTTTCCCATTCTTTCCTTGCTCACATTGTTTCTGATGAGAGGTCCACTGTTAGCCTGATGGGATATCCTTTGTAGGTAACTTGATAATTCTCTCTTGCCGATCATAGTATCTTGTCTTTATCTGTGGTTTTAGTCAATCTGGCTATAATGTGTCTTGAAGAAGATCTTCTTGGGTTGATTCTATGTGGGGTCCTTTGTATTTCTTGGGTCTGACCTTTCAATGCCTCTCTAGGTTTGAAAAGTTTTTTTCCAGAATCTCATGGAATAGATTATCAATGCCCTTATTAATGTCTTCACCTTCTGGGATACTGATTATCCAGATGTTTGGGTGTTTAATGGTATTTAGTATTTCTCATATGTTATTCTTATTTTTGAGGGCTATTTTCTTAGTCTTCATGGTTGATTTTTCTAGGCCAGCCATTCTGTCTTCTACATCTGAGATTTGATCTTCTGTATGAGCTAGCCTGCATTTAATACTTTCAAGGGAGTTTGTGATTTCCTGTATTACAGCCTTTATCCCTAACAGTTCTGTTTAATTCTTTTTTATGCTGTGTATTTCCTCTTTCAGATGGTGCAAGAACTTCCTCACCTTCTGGAACTCATCTGCTTTTTTCTCCTGCATCTTCTGTAGTTTATTATCTCTCTTCTCTTGCATCTCTGTTAGCTTTGTCACTATGAATATTCTAAATTCTTTATCAGACATTTCTGTGAGTTCCCTTGTACTGTCTGTGGATGAAGAGGAGTTATTCTTTTTCCTTGGGGGAGGAGTATTTTCTTGGTTTCTCATATTTCTTGTGTCCCTGTGGTGATTTCTGGTCATCTGATGGGTTATACATTTCTTCCTAATTTCTTGAAGTTCAGTCTGAATGTTCAGAGGCATGCAGAAGATGATTTGCCATCTCTCTGCTTTCTGTTTTTCTCCCACTCTAGAATGGGATCAGGAGGGTGAAGTCTCAGCAGAAAATCTTCAGTCTTAGTCCCTGAAAGGAATTGTTTATAGCTCAAATTCAGTAGGCATTTCAGATGGCCTACATTTTTGCCTCTCCACTCTAGAATGGGGTCTGAAGGGTAAAGTCTCAGCAGAAAATCTTCAATCTTAGTTCCTGAAAGCGATTGTTCCCAGCTCAAATTTGGAACAGATATAATTTCTAATAATGCATTTTTTCTTAAAATCTTTTTTGTTTGATTTTAATGTAAATACACTGGACTTCTTTTGCTAGGGTTGTAATTTTCTGTCTTTATACATGAAACTTTCTATGATCTTATATATTTGTAAAATGTCTTAAATATTATATATGATTAGATTTTTAAAAATCTTTTTTTTTTTTTTTTTGGAACAGTTTTTGCTATAGGGTGCGGGTGCTCACCTGAAAGAGAGAGAAACAGAAAGCAAGAAATCATCCCCCCCCCAGGGGGGATGGCTATGCTGCATCCCTTCTCCTCCATTCTCCTTTCAGGATCCTGGGCACAAACACACACATGCCTGGCATGAGTTTAAGCCACCGGGTCCAGGACTCAAACCGCGGTTGACTACGTGTGAGTCCAGCAACATAGCCATTATGCCAACTGCTGGTCCCAGAGTTTTAAAAATGTTAATGAGAATCTCTAACTTTTTTTAAAATTTATTTTTTTAAAGAATTATTTATTTATTATTATTATTGTTAATATTATTTTTCTCATGAGTTTTGCCAGAGAAAGACAGAGAGAGAGAGGGAGAGTGAGAAAAAGCAAGCTGCCAGGTCCGGGACTCAAACCATGCATGGCCAGCCATGTGGGAATTCCAACACCTCAACCACCATTCCACCTGCTGGCCCTTTAACTTTTTTTTTTAAGAAGAGATTCTTTTTTTCTCTATAGGGCATGTGCGATCACTAGAGAGACAGAGAGATAGAAAGCAAGAAATCACCCTCTGCGGGAATGGCTATACATCAGTCCTTTCTCTTCCATTCTTCTCTCAGGATCTTGGGCACACATGCACACATGCCCAGCATAAGTTTTACACTACGGGGTCCAGGACTTGAACCATGGTCTATTACATAGGAGTCTAGCAACATAACCATTAATGTCATCTGCTGGTCCTGAATCTCTAGCTTTTAGTTGGTCATTTTGATCCATTTATACTTATTGTGTTTGCTGAGAATTTATGTTTTTTTCCTTCCATTTCTCTCCCATTTAGGAATTTGGGCATACACACACACATGTGCACAGCATGTTTTTCAAGCTTCTAGTTCCAGGACATGAATCACACAGTCAGCCATTGAGATATAGCTGCCTTAACCTGGGCTGGCCCAATGTTATTTAAATAAATAATTTTTTTTTCTCCTTTCTCATACCCTATTAAAAATGTGAGAATATTTGTATTACTCATGGAAGTGACATATGTTTAAGTATGTAGTAGAGTGTGTATGAAAAAAATGACATTGAGGGGACCAGCAGTTAGCGTAATGGCTATGTTGCTGGACTCCCATGTAGTCGACTGCGGTTCGCGTCCCGGACCCGGTGGCTTAAAACTCACGCCGGGCGCATGTGCATGCGTGCCCAAGATCCTAAGAGGAGAACGGAGGAGAAGGGATTGCGGCGTGGCCATCCCCCCTGGGGGTGATTTCTTGCTTTCTGTCTCTCTGTCTCTCTCTGTCTGTCTGGTGAGCGCACGCGCCCTATGGCAAAAACCTCTCCAAAAAAAAAAATCACATTGATGAGTTTACACATAAAGTAATATTTTACTCAGCCCCCAATGCTGTAGTTTTCTAAAATAGAAGCCAGTGTCATCACCATTGGTAATGTTCAGTATATCTAAACTATTGTTCCTTTTGTCTGTACTAGCCATCAGATACTGTACATATACTTGTCCTAGTATTTATTTTTAAATGAATTACCATATTTTGTTTCTTTCCAATTAGATTTTGTGGAGATGATTTAATGGAAAGTTCATGGATTTAAAATGGTTTATTTCTAGGACCAGATCTTGACCTTACCCTTTGCTGACCTATGACATTAGACAAGTCACTTTGTGTATTAGTTTGTTATTGCATTGCTAACAGAAATGCCCAAGATTAGGTGGTTTATAAAGAAATAGAGATTTGTTTGAGTCACCATTCTGGTGGTTGAAAAGTTCAAAGGCTTAGGGCTGACATCAAACCAGCCTATAAAATGGCTGGTAGAATCAGAGATTGGCAGGTGTATGTGTAGAGAGAGAGAAAGAAAGGGAGAGTGAGCTGCAGGCAGTTCAGTCCTCTTTTATAACCACCTGCTCTTACAAGAACTAACCTTTTTTCACAAATTAGAACTCATTCAGTTCTTTCAGGAGACAGCATTAACTCATTCATGAGACAAGCACCTCTACAATCCAGTTACCACGAACCAGTCACTAAAACCACTTTCCATTCCTGTTTAGGAGAATAGTTTGGGGACATACCATTATGCAAACCATAACACTTTGCCTTTCTCATCTTCTGCTTATTTTTCTGAAAAATAAGGAATTAATTCACTTACAGATTTCATGCCATTTGGACTGTGCTTTTTGGGTGTTTGAATTGATTTAACTTGTGCTCTTATAGTAATCTTGCTATATAGATATTATTATTTGTCTTTTACAGTTAGGGAACCCAATATTCAGAAAGATATGTCTAAGGCCATGAAGCTTGTATGCAGGGTTTTAACTTGGGCTGTCTGATGATAAAGCCTGTCTCTCACTGATAGCTGAGAAGGTATTTATTTAGCACAATGCCAAGTACCTATTTGACAGTAAATATAAGCTCTATTTTAAGGGCAGAGATTTTCTAATTTCTCACACTTGACATTTTACCCTTTACCAATTGGTTGTTTTCTCTGTCTATGCTGCTGTTCTTTTATTTACTTTCTAGCCAAAGGGAAGGGACAGTCCCAAACTAGAATGAATATTAACACTGCCTTGGTTGAAGATATAATCAACTTGGAAGAGGTTGATGAAGAAATGAAGTCTGTGATGGAAGCACTCAAGGATAATTTCAATAAGACTCTCAATATAAGGACCTCTCCAGGTGAGTGGCTGAACCAATATTTTAGGGAGGGATGTAGTAGAAAGAGCATGGCTTTGGCAGAGGTGAGAGTTTTCCTCTATTTTGCTCTTATCAGCTAGTGACCATGGGTAGTTACTTTACTCTCCTGGTCTTCAGTTCCCTTTGTTGATTCCTACCTTACAGCCTTGTGTGGGTATTAAAATAAATGAGGTAACATGTAGTATTCTAGCATAGAGCCTGGTACATAGTTAACACTACATTCATTTATTCATTTAGCAAGTATTTGTCTATGAACTAGGCACTGTGCTAATGCACAGTAGTGAACAACAAAAGTCATAGTCTTTGCTTTCATGGAATTATACTCTCAAAAAATGGGAATTTTATTATGACTGTGCTATAAACACATCTAGATATTTTGTCTTAGGTACTGACATCTGTGGCCTGATTTTTCCAAATTGTCCTGTTTAGGAGTTCTTGTCACTTACTGAGAACCAAATGGCTGCAAACCTGCCCACCTGAGGCATTTCTATATCCCTGAGCTTAACCAGGAAGATTCCGTTTGGGTTAATAACTTCCTGAAAGTGACTTTTCTAAGTGGGAAATGTCAGAACTGTCTAGGAGAACTGTTTGCAGATGTGATGGAGAAGTGAGTTGTCAGCTAATGGTGCAAGCAGGCAGGAAAAATCCAATTGCTGTTGAATTGGCCTTTTGCAAATTGTCATCATTCTATAGTCAAGTCTGGGACCCCGCAGAAGGTATCTGTGGAAGCTTGGGCTGCTCCCTTTCACATCTTCATTGGGGCAGCTTATAAGGAAACTAGAAGATATTTCATGAACTCATTCTTAAGAAAACTAAGTAAAGAATGCACAGCTCCATTTATAAACACTATCAGAAACATACTGAGTTCGGAGACGAGATCCTGTATGAAACCAGAAGACCAGTCCCCTCATTTGTCAACTTTTGGACTGGCGCATTTCTGCCTTTGCTGACAGTAGAGTGTGCCATTCAATCTCTCCCAACTGTTTATTTTAAACTTGCTTATTATTTTAGGTATGAAACTGATAAAGTGCCCTGTCTCCCCTGTGCTTTCTGGCCTGTTAACATTCTGCAGCCGAAACCAGAGAGCAGTTTGAGGGGAGCTCAGGGAGAAATGTGATACTTAAAATTAGCCAGCAAGCTCCACTCTTGTTGAACTTAAAAATATGATGGGTCTGGAAAGAGGTTGGGAGTGTAATTTGTTAAATGTTAACCTTTGAGAAAATGAGGGGCAGGAATGAGGCTGAGGGAGATTCTCGCTGGGGACAGATTGAGGGAAAAGGATTTGATGCATTATGTCGATACAGATTTAGGGAATGGGAACCACCACTGTTGCATACTGAAAAGCCCGTGTTGGGACTAATGTGGCGAAGGATCTTACTGCAAATCAGGAAGGTTGAATTGAGATTCATTTTCAAAAGGCCTCCAGTTGGTATTTCCTTTTTGCTTCTTTCTCTTTAGGGTTATGTTTATGTAACATTATGTGTAGAACTAGGGGCCATGGAGAGACTGGATGAAATAGGCCAAACTTAGCTAGTCTTTTTGCCAGATTCTTCCAGATCATCTTTCATTACTGTCTGAACCAGTAGGCACTCTTTCCCTTTCACTTCCATCTGTCTGCCACCAGTTTCTATCTCCTAAATACTTGACACCTTTTGACTCTTATCTAAGATAGGAGTTAGTTTGTTCTTGGCCTCTATCCCTTCCCATCCATCTGTCGTCCATTCATTCATATATTCCTCAAAGCATTTTTCAGCACTTATTCTGTATTGATTACTGTAATAGGTAATAAATTTCTTTCTGAATACAGAGAGAAAAGACATTGTTCCCACCTTCTAGGAACCTAGAACTCAATGTGAAGGGACAGTCAGTAAATCAACATGTGTACAACGGTATAGCAAAGCTAAGTGGTGACACTTATGACTTCAGAGTTCATCAGACCTGGATTTTTGGCTTCATTAATAAGAGCATTTGTGATCAGGGGCAAGTTATTCTCTATGCCTCAGTTTCCTCTTTTGTAAAATTGTAGAAGTGATTGAAACTGTCACATAGGTTATTTTGATAATGAAAGCAAATAAATTGTAGGAAGCATTTAACAAGATGTCTTGCTCATAGGAAGTGTTCAGTAAATACAAGCTATCATCATAATTATAGAAGTGTGCTCATGGGAGGGCTTTGTAGTCCAGCCTAGGAAGTCATACAAGATTTCTGAGATTAGATGCTACTATAGCTAAGTGTTGAAGGATGAGTGGAGTTATCTGAGCAGAGAAAAGTGTTCTCAGTAGAAGGAAAAGTTATATACAGTGGTCCTGAGGCAAGAGAGAATAGAACATGTTAGACAATTTGTAAGTATGTTGGTGTGATTAAACATAGGAGAATGTCAAGAAGCAATAATAGCAGTGTTTATTGGGATGTAGTGCTAAGTGCTTTTCATACAGCCTTTCATTTAATTCCCTATGAAATGAGTATAACTTTATATCTCACTTAGAAATTAGGAAATAGGTCCCAAAGGTTGGGATTTGCCCAGCATCCCACAGTCAGGAATAGCAGAATTAGTATTTCAGCGCAGATAATTGGTCTTCAGAGTCATGTACACGTTTACCATTGTGCCTCCTGGGCTTCTCCAAGTTGAATTCAGTGGTGTCAACGACCTTTTATCTTGTGGTGACATTGAATCTGATTGAGTGCTTTAAATTTGGTCTTGGTTGGGACCAGCAGTTGGCGTAATAGCTATGTCGCTGGACTCCCATGTAGTCAACTGCGGTTCAAGTCCCAGACCCAGTGGCTTAAACTCATGCTGGGTGCATGTACGTGCATGTCCAAGATCCCAAGAGGAGAATGGAGGAGAAGGGATTGCAGCATGGTCATCCCCCCTGGGGGGTGATTTCTCGCTTCCTGTCTCTCTGTCTCTGTCTCTCTGGCGAGTGCACGTGCCCTATAGCAAAAACCTCTCAAAAAAAAAATCTGGTCATGGGTGACATAGTATGGCACTATGTTATTCTATGAACATATTGCCAGGATTCCTTCAGTTTGCTTAAAAATCCCTTTTCTCTCGGTGTCTCAGAATGAGCCATTTGCATAGGAAATCAGGGAGTCTGAATAATGCCCCCTTACTACCTGTCACTGTGGCTTTGTTGCTTGCCTTCTTGGGTTTCTGAAAACTTTGCCCAAGATTCTCCAGAATTCAAATATGGTAAGGAGGAGATCAGGGATAATAGTGAGGTGTTAATATTACTATATTTTTAAAGGACCTGTTTATGCAGGGGACCTAACCTTCAAAATCAAGGGAATGAGGAAGTGGCTTCAAACCTGGCTATTTATTAGAATTGTTTGGTGAGCCTAGAAAAAATTACAGACTCCCCCGAAATCACAGACTTCCAAACCTCTACAGAATCAGGGGTGTGGCCCAGGAATCTAAATTAAAAAGCCTCCCCATGTTTCTGGTATACAGCCAGAGTTGAATGCATTTAAGGAAAGAACCTTGATGGAGTTCAAGGTTAGAGAGTTAAACACATGAGAGTTTGGGTCTTGGCTCTTGGCTATCTCCCCTTCCATTAGCTCTGTGATCTTGGCCACTTACCCTTTCCAGGTCTCATTTTCTCCTCTGTAAAGGGGAGATAGTAATACCGTGTCACAGGGGAGTTGTAAGAGTTAGAAGGGGTAGTAGGAAGTACTTCTTGATGATTGTTTCCTGGTGTCTGTTGTATACTTGGTTGTTCGTATTTAGCTGAGACAATCCTTTAGCTACAGTTCTCACTTTAATCCTGTAAGGTATTTATTTTTATGACTGAGTCAGGAACCAAGGCATGAAAAGATAAATAACTTGCTTGAGATTTCATAACTAATTAATGGCAAAGTTGCTGAATGAATGACTAGCTCTTTCCAGTTTTAGCTCTGGAAGTCCTATCAGGATACCACCGACGTCCAGGTGAACTCCTGGTAAGGAATTCCACCCTAGTCTGTTCATGTGTCAAGCTCTTTCACGTGACTATGCTGCTACTATGAAAGCCCCTTGAATAGTTTGGTCACAATACAGATCCTCAAATGTTACTGAATCTGAATGGGTTAGAGACTTCAGTGTGGGACTACTGAGGTCCTTTGGCATTCTAAAACCCTGTAATTTTCTTTTAGGATCCCTTGATCATATCACTGTGGTAACTGCTGATGGGAAACTTGCTTTAAACCAGATTAGCCAGATCTCAATGAAGTCGCCACAGCTGATTTTGGTGAATATGGCCAGCTTCCCAGAGGTAAGGTGACCTTGCTGTGAAAGGTCTCTTCCCATGATCTATTTTGGGATGGAAAAGGTCAGGAGGAGTGTTCCCTTCAGCTTGGGATGAAATGAAACAGAAGACATAAGAAAGAGAATGTAAGAATAAGGAAAGGCTCTCTTCTTATTTTTAAATTCCTTTTCCGTTAAATGCTCTGGAAGCCAGGCAAGTAACAATGCCGAAACAGTCCCCATCTTAAAAAAATAATAATAGAGATGCAGTGATTGCCCCTTGGCCAGTGTTGGTGGGGACCCTGATAGGATGGGGAGCTTGTGCCCTGTTTGAAAGAAGCGCTGCTCCCTAGTTCTTGGTGATCGTTGCTAGGTAGAATATAGGCATATTAATCAGTGTTCTCAGGTATTACGATTTTATTTTAATTGCCAGAGGTGTGTGCACTCACCAAAGAAAGACTGAGAAGGAGAAAGCACTCTGATGGAGAATGGTCACACTATAATCCCTCCTCCTCTGTTTCTCCCTCCTTTTGAGATTTTGGGCATGCATGCATGTGCACCTTGCATGTTTTTCAAGCCACTGGGTCTGGGACTCAAACCACTAGTTTGGCCATGTAGGATCCAGCTGTCCCACATATTAAGATTTTTATTTCCAGTAGCTAGTAACCCACATTTTTGGGTGAAATCTTTGTTAAATGTTGTTAAATATGGACAGCAAACTCACTTTGTCTTTGTAAGACTATGGGATAAGACATATTAATGGGACCATTATATGTCATCTGTAGGTCACATCTGCAGTACTATTTGTGACCTTGCAGAACAACTTATAGCAGAATTTCCATGAATTCACATTTCTTTCAAACTGTTGTAGACTGACCATTGCAGAATATTGCATGTAGCACATTGCTTCCATTAGATCATTGCAACCTTGTGATTTTACTATTTTAAGTCTAGTAGAGAAGGATAATTGGGCCTTTTCTTGTTGGTCTGCAAGGAGTAAGCCTGGACTGCGAATCTTTAGAGGACCTGGATTCTAGTCCCATCTCAACTCTAGTTGACTTTTTGATGTTGAACAAGTAGCTCACTCTCTTAGCCACATTTCTTCATCTGCTAACATGAGGTAAAGGAATCTACTGGCTCTGTCTTTTTCGGTGTTTGTATCACAAAGACATAGACTGAAGTTGGGCCTGCTGAATTTGACCGACTAGGTTAAAGATAGGAGCAAGGAAAAGCCCTTGCTGTGAACAGACTCTCAAATCAGAGGGCCCTTGTGCTAATGTGCCAGGCACATTAGTGTGTTCCTCACCACTCTCGTATTCCATTCTCCATACTATAACCAGAATTAGCTTTTAAATACATATATGGGTTGGGGCTGGCAGGTGATGTGGTGGTTAAGGATGCTGGACTCCCACATGGCTGACCACAGTTCAAGTCTCAGGTGGCTTGCTTTCTCACTTTCCCTCTCTCTCTCTCACTCTGTCCCTCTCTGGTTAAATTAAAATAACTAACTAAATTAAAAAAAAAAAAGGTAAATAAAATAATTTTTAAAATATACGTATGTATGTATGTATGTATGTATGTGACATATATAGGATGATATCATTCTCATGCTTTTAATTTATCAGTGACTTCAAGTAATTTTTAAGAAAAATTTCAAAATCCTTGCTATGACCTTAGAAAGCTTTGCATGATCTTGCCCTGCCTGTCCTCTAGTCTTTCCAGTCTTGTGCCACTGTCATCCCTGTACCCTCTTCTAGCCACGTTGGCCTTTCGGTTCCTCAGACACATCAAGCCCTTTGCATCCTCAATACCTTTGCATGTACTCTTTACGTTGCTTAGAACGCTATTGCCTAGGTAATTGCTACTTGTATTTTGGATCACAGCTTTTTGAGGAAGCCTTCCTAATTTACTCAATCTAAATTATTCCTTTACACTAAGCTTTCTTATACAGTATAAATCTTTTTCTTCATTGCACTCACCATTGTTAATAAATATATACTTGGGGCCAGCAGGTGGCATAGTGGTTAAGGCGCTAGACTGCCACATGGTCCAACTGTGGTTTGAGTCCTGGACCTGGTAACTTGCTTTCTCACTCTGTCTCTCCCTCTCTATCTCTCTGTCACTCTCTGGTGAGCATACATGCCCTATAGCAAATTTTTTTAAAATAATAATAATAATAATAAATAAAATTAAGTAATTATTTTTAAAAAGTATATACTTATTTCCATGTTTATTTTCCATCTCGCCTTCACCAGATTGGAAGCTTGGAATGTAGGAATCATATCTAACTTGTTCATTGGGTCCAGTGCCAAAACACAGTGCCTGGCATGTGAAAGTGCTCAGTACATTTTCATCAAATGATTAGTACTTGTCATTAGACGGTGGAAGTGAGGCACTCATTCCCAGTGTAACTGAGGACCAAAGAAATGGATGAGAAAGGGAACTGTCAACTCTTTCCTTCTTTGGCCCCCTATGAACCACTGAGGCCTCTCTGCCTTGTTCATCTAATCCCATAGGCACTGCGGGCCAATTTAGGGAATAGCCTCCTAATTACACAGCTTGAAGACCTCATCAGGCAGATTGCTTTTCAGAGCCAGCCACTTCTGTTATTAAATAGCAAATGGCTTTCACAGAAGAAGCACCTGATTGGCCACCAGAGCATCTTATGAGGCAGGAGGAGGTATTAACAGCTTAATTTTTTCTTAGGAAGTTGGAGTATATCTTCCTTTTTCAGCCAACGCATTGTCGCCATTTTTCCAAGTTGAAATTCTGTGAGTTTTGAAAAAAATCTTTACAAGCATCTCAGTGGAGAGGTTCATTTACAAGGACAGAATGAGGAAGTGTGAGAGTTACATTGTCTTTTAAATTCCTTTATCTCATCTGGTGTATATATTAACCAAATAGCTCTAACTAAACATTTCCTTCCTCTAGCGTACAAGCTGTCCGTAGAGTACCCAGGTTCATAGATTCAAATGAGGAGCTAATCCACCCTGTGTTTATGTAATTTCTCTCTGTTTCACATGCAGTTGGCTTTCTTTCCAAACCTGAGCATTTCTGTGTCATGCTATGGTGACATGGTGCAGATTTACATGCATAATCTTTTTGAATGCATTGAAGACAGAAAACTATTGCATTTGTTTAACATGTGTCCTGCTTGATAAATGATACACACAGTTGCTGCCTTCCATAAACTTGCCTGCAGCTAGAGTAAATGATGGGAAAGAAAAGAAGGGAATAAAAACCACAGCATGATTTGAACAAAAAGGCAAATGAAAAGAAAAATTCTGCAGGCCCCATTATTGCTTTTGTGGAGAGGAGAGAGCTGACTTGTGTTGTGCTACCAGTCACTTTCTCATGTTTTGTTTCATATCAACACAGACACGGTATAAAATTAGGCATTATCTATTGCATTTTTTCAGTGAGGAACCTGAGGCTTGGAGAAGTAAAACATCTCCCCTAGGTTCATGCTATTGTGATAGAGCCAAGCTTTGATCATACTCTCACACAGAAGACTGTGTTCCATTCACCATTCATTCTACACGTTTTTGAGTCCTTGCAAGTGATTAGGTTCTAATGGAGGTTGCTAGGAATTTATTAATGCTTAAGGTAGACCTTAAGAAGCAGAGACCTTGTATTCTCAGGACTCACTGGGATATAATGGAAATGGAAGGCCAGTAATCAATATGGCACTAACAGAGTTGACTTGAGTCTCAAGAATTTGTTCACCTGTCTACAAAAGTTTTGTCATCTACTTTCCTTTATCATGAATTAGTTTAGAAAAGCAAGGGCAGATGTTGCTCATGGATCACATCACTCTTCCCTGACCGACCCTGGAGGTGTCTGTGATCTCTCAACAGTTTATTTCAAGCAGCCACAAGCAATTGGTCAGTGTTGTCATTTCAGAGCAACTATTTGCTCTGGAATAATGACGACTATCTCTTCAGTGAAGGCATAAAGGCTAAGAGATGGAAATTCTATAGGAATGTGCCTTTTTTATCTGAACCATGAGTACTTTAGAAGTCACGTTGGAAACATGACTAATTCCTGATATTCTGTGTCCTACTATGTCAAACCAAAATATATAAATCTAAGATATATTAGAAATACCTTTCAGTAGATTTCTTTGTAAAATGAAATTTCAATTAATTCATATTATTCTTTATTGCT
Source organism: Tupaia tana (assembly GCA_026018925.1). Classification (NCBI taxonomy): domain Eukaryota; kingdom Metazoa; phylum Chordata; class Mammalia; order Scandentia; family Tupaiidae; genus Tupaia; species Tupaia tana. The sequence goes on from JAKSZU010000013.1 coordinate 94,671,387, forward strand.
AGAGGACACATGTGCTCACCAGAGAGAGAGAGTGAGCGAGAGAGAAATCACCCCCTAATGGAACGTGGTTGCACTGCAGTCCTTTATCCTACGTTTCTTTATCCTGTCAGGATTTGGGGCACACATGCCCAAATGTACACATGCCTGGCATGTTTTTCAAGCTACTAAGGCTGGAATTCAAACCGTAATTGGCCATGTGGGATCCAGCTCCTGGTGTGCAGCACCTAGCCACTGTGCTACGGGGCAGCCCTGATTGAAAGTTCTTTCCTGCACATGAAAAAACATAAAATTTGAAGTATAAAATAAGGTTTTGGGGGGTTATATGCATGAAACTGAATAAGGAGATGAGTTTTTCAAATAGATCTAGACCAGAGCATTAATAGATTCGTACTTCCCATGTACCCAGTTCTGCACCTTATACTAGGAAGGCATAATACTGAGCTAAAGTTCCTGTGCAGGAGAAGGCTGTATAGAGACTATGAAAGGGAGGTGGTGGTGGGATGTTACAGCCATGGGTTATCAATCATTCATTGAGAGGTGTGGAAGAGCACCGAGACACTTGAAATCTCACTACCCCTACTGAGTAGAGATTCTCCCCTCATCGTTACCTTTAGAAACCTGTATTCCCTTCCTTTCTCTTTATATTTTTAAATACTAGAGGGTATGTGTGCACAAGAGAGAAAGAGTGAGCACACATGTGAACAGGCATCTCCCAGTGAGACCAGGTCATGCTTCAATCCTATTTTCTACGGTTGTCCATCCCAACAATCCAGGGCAGGCACGTGTGTGTTTGTGTGTTTGGGCATCTTTTTGAAGCCTCTAGGGTCCAGACTTGAATCCTGGTTGCCCATGCAGAATCTAGCTTTCTCTCTGCAGTGCTTAACTGTTGTGCTACGGGACTCACTCAGTGTTTCAGTTTACTAAGGAAGATGGCAGTTTCTTGCATAGGAGATTAATTTCATTTCTTCATCCAGCTCTTTTATTTACCTCAGGCATACCTTTTAGAATACTGTTTTTTTCACCAGCCTAATTCCAAATGATTTTTAGTTATTAAAAAAAAAAATCAAATCTCTCTTAGGTCACTATGACTGACACATTGAACTTGGGATCTAGAAAAAAATATAAACCAAGTAACATCATTGGACTGAATCCCCATTCAGGTCCTTCTTACTCTGTCAGTAACTGAGATCCCATGTCTTTTGGGCTCTCAGGGAAAACCATGTTTATGCTTAGGGTTGTCACCTTACCCTGTGAGCTCCTGTATGCATAATAAGCTGGCTGTGTTTTGTTTTATCGGAGATCTATTCCAGCCCTGATAATGTGTGGTAAGAGGTACCATTTTAGGTATGTACTATTTTAAGTAGTGGTTATACTGTTAGTCTCTGAATGGTTTCTCAAGGTATTACTCATCTATACATGGAAGATCTAGTCTGTCTTTTGGTAACACTTTATACACATGTAGAATTAAGGTCATTAAAAAAGTTATTTGGATAGGCTGGCAGATGGCATGGTGGTTAAAGTGCTGGACTCCCATAAGACCGACTGCAATTTGAGTCCTGGACCTGGTGGCTTGCTTTCCCTCTCTCTCTCTCACTCTGTTCCTCTCTAGTCAAATTAAAAGTAAATGAATAAATAAATAAAATAATTCTTTTAAAAAAAAGTATGTGGATAATTCTTTTAGGCTTGTTACCCTCCAAAAACCAAAACCAAAGTGAAAACAAAACAAAAAGCCCCAAACACCTGGAAAAGTAAAATAGGTGTGTGTCACCCCTTATTCATTTAATCAGAAAGTCTGGGGAGGCACTCAGGCCAAGAATTGGCTTGTGAATCCAAGTGATCTGGATTGGCTCTTGTCAAACCTGGAATTCCTTTCAGACAGGACACATGTCAGAGTCCTGTTTTCAGGAATGCCACATTGTCATGCCAGTGAAGGTGTCTGTCTTCCACACTGTACTTGGCCTCTAGGATTGCATAGCAGGTGTGTATGATGTTGCTTGGGTGCTAGGCAAGGCACTTGGGGAAGTTGGTGTACCAGTGTGCCAACTGGCATGTGAGTGAGCAAGCCTCTCAGAAGCCCCTGAGGATGTTGGGTGGGACAGCAGTGCATCAGCCAATGACAACATCAGCTCAGTTTTGTGTGTGTGGGGGGGTGGTTTATGCATTTTTATCTTTATTTAGCACATACTTCTAGTGTCTTTACAAAATAACTGCCCTCGATTTGGTGTTGCTGTGTGCCAGGCATAGAGCAAGATGCATCACTCATCTTATCTCACTACCTCGCTAGTGTTTAGGTGCCATGTGTTCTGAGATTATGAATTGGAGGCTCAGAGAGGTCAGTCTTATTGCTAGGGTCACTCGGTTATCAGAACTCAGATTTGAACTATGATCTTTAACTCCTAAGCCTACACTTTGGAGTGAAAGAATTAAGGTCATTTAAGAAGTATGTGGATGGGCCGGCAGGTGGCATGGTGGTTAAGGCGCTGGACTCCCATAAGATAGATAAGCTGTATTACTTTTTCTGGAGCACATACTGGCAGAGATTCATTGCTCATTCTAAAACATGAGTGAGTTTGGTACTAGTAAGGATGTGAATGAGTTAAATCTATTTACTTATTCTAAATCGGCACTGGTATATTTGGAATGTAAAATGTCAACTGGAATTTTTAACGTATGAAATCTTTCATCTGTCTTTACACCAATCTTTGCACAGTCCAGCCCCCCTCCCTTGAGGATTTATTGTGGTTTTGATCTGTGTTGCCTCAAACCATTGAAATCTTTTCAAAGAAGCAGAGCTGTTTTCTTTTTATTTTTTCTTCTCTTTCTTTTTTTCCTCCCGCAGTACACTGGTACCAGGAGTGGACATGGTTTGCTATTCAGCTTGATCAAAGCACTCTACACCAATGTAACTTCCTGATCTTACCGGTAACAGAACTAAATGTTTCCATGTTCTGCCAAGAAGGGTTGCCAGTTATCGACAGAGGGCTTGCATCTGGTAATAATTATTTACTAATTCTGTTTACCTTTTGATCTGGTTTTCAGTGTACAGCTGCAGCTATCAAGGCTATAAGAGAAAGTGGAATGAATCTGAACCCAGAAGTGGAAGGGACGCTAATTCGGGTCCCCATTCCCAAGTAAGTCTGGCTGAAATTCATATACTTTGATGAAGTGGGGCAGTTGTCCTTAGAAGGAAACCAACATCCTACTATACTGTTAGGCTGATAGCATACCTTACCTGCACCTTTCATCCTGGAAAACATGTTTTGAGATCTGGGTTAGTTATTCTGAAATCTTTATTGACTGCCTGTTACATATGTGCTACTTCCTGAGCGTGTAGCTGTAAGCTTGAGAAAGTCCTTCTCCTCGTGTAGTTTACATTCTGGTTGAGAAATAAGACAGATGCATAATCAATTGCCATGAGGAAAGAGAAGATAGTGGAATCTGATAGAGAATAAGTTGGCAAGGGTGTTGGTAGCTGTGGCAACTTTAGCCTGGGAGGGCTCTTTAAGGAGAAAATTTTTAACTTTATTTCTTTTGAGAGAGATACAGACACAGACAGGCACCTCAGCAGGGTCTTCACAGCACAATCCATGGGCCGGCTGGTAAGGTGATGGCGTTTTTTTTTTTTTTTTCCCAAATTGAATATAATTTATTTATATTCAAAATTTTATAAAATAAAGCCTCAAGTGCAAGAAAATATAAACAGCAACATACAACAAAGTATCAGCAGGAAGATGTCGGCTAGGAACAATTACCTTTATGGCTGGGTGTTTATTTTCATCTTCTTCCATTCATAGGTCCTGTTCATAATAATATAAGCCATCATTGATAACTTTAGCAAGTTCAGATGTAATTTTTGCCCAAGACAGCCAGGACCATGTCTGAGACAGCCAGGACCACGGGCCTGCACACGTGCATACGAGAGCCCTCAGGATGTGAGCTGGGACCTCCCATGTGGCTTCAGCATCAGAGTATCATATTACCATGACTAGCCTTTTTTTTTTCCCCCTTTTTTCCTTTTTAGTAAGAGAGAGTGCAAAAGTCAGGAAGAGAGAGAGAGAGAGAGAGAGATTTTTGATAGGGTCTTACCATTCTGTGATCCCTTGCTCCAGCCTACTAGTTAGCCAGGGTTACAGGTGAGTGCCACTGTACCTGATCTGTTCAGGTTGGTCCAAGATCTAAATATGAGTCTCCTATGTGGCTCCAGCCTCACGCAGTAGTGCCCTATTCTACCGCCATGGCTGGGCCCAGAGGTAACATTTTTGCTGAGAGCTAAGTAATGAGGAAGAGCAGCCTAGTAGAAGAGCATTCCAAACAGAATGAACAAGCACAGAGACTCCAGATCAGAAGAAACCTTGACACTTGCAGTGCTAACCCATGTTCCTTGAAGAGCTGGTTTTACATTAGTAAAAAGAATCTAGTTGAGGGACCAGCAGTTAGCGTAATGGCTATGTCGCAGAAGTCCCATGTAACCAACCGCAGTTTGAGTCCCGGACCTGGTGGCTTAAACTCACGCCAGGTGCATGTGCATGTGTGCCCAAGCTCCCGAGGGGAGAATGGAGGAGAAGGGATTGAGGCGTGGCCATCCCCCCGGGGGGTGATTTCTCACTTTCTATCTCTCTGTCTCTCTCTGTATTTCTGGTGAGCGCATGTGCCCTATAGCAAAAAAAAAAAAAAAAAAAAAAAAAAAAAAAAAAAAAAAAAAAAACTCCCGCCAAAAAAATAAATCTAGTTGAAAAATGTTAGGTGTAAGAACAAAATATTGTTAATTGTATAAATAAATAGTAAATTTTAAAAGGAGAAGAGATAAGACTTTGGCATGTTTGAGAATGAGAAAAGCCCTTGTGTTCTAAACCCAAAGGAAGAGTGGTAGAGGATGAAGTCGCACTGGTTAGTAGAGGCTGATGGTTTAAGTTTTACAGGCCATAGTAAGGAGTTTGGGCTTTATTCTGATTGTAACAGGAAGTGCTGAGTGTACTGGAGTGACATAGTAGGGGTTTGACCTGCTCCAGTGTTCATTTTCAAGTGTCTCTGGCTACAGGTTAGTAAATGAAATATAGGGGACAAAGTGGACACAAGGAGGACAGTCAGGAGGCGACTGTAGCAATCCAGGTGTGACATCAATCTCAGGTTTCATAGCAGAAGATTTAAATCTATTTCTCCAGAGTATCTCACATACAGCAAGACCCAATTAAGTGTTGAATTTATTCATTCCGTCATTAGGAAGTGTTAGGCACTAACTACACAGTTGTTGGGCTATAGCGGTAAACAAAACAAGCAGCAAAAAGCGCCTGTCCTCCTGGCTACCTGATGCTCCAGTAGGCACCACATATAGCAGTTACAGGGACAGTAGGTGGCGTGGTGGTTAAGGGCACTGGACTCCCACATGGCTGACCATGGTTTGAGTCCCAGACCTGGTGGCTTGTTTTCTCACTTTCCCTCCCTCTCTCTCTTGCTCTGTCCTTCTCTGGTCAAATTTAAATAAATAAATAAAGTTAAATAAAATAATTTTTAGAAAATAGCAATTCACTTATAATATTGGGTCGGGGATGATACAGACTATGAAGAAAATAAGCAAGGTAGGGGGATGGAGAGATGTGGGGGTTTTATTATGGACAGGAAGGGCCGGGAAGAAAGTGAGCAAAGATGAGCAAAGACATAAGTGAAAGGAATGACTGAAGTTTCCACGGAGCTAGAAGAGAAATGAAATGCAATACCAGCAGAATGTCTTTTTATGCCATGCATTATCTGTTTCTTTCCATTTGTTGCCATATTTCTCAGACAATCCCTGTATAAATAAAGTAGGTTTTTTTCAGAGATGATATTTAGGCTCAGAGAAGTAGTTGCTCTGGGACCACATAGCTTATGCAGAAACTGGTACCTGAACCCAGGTTTAGTTGATTCCACAGCCTCATGAGGCACCTCTGCGAGCAAGAATTAATTCCAGTACTGAGGGTTCAGGAGCTTTCCCACTGAACTTTTATTCTCACCTTACAGCCAGAAAATGGCTGTCGTGCTCCGTTGTGTTCTCAGTACTTGTGAAACTGAATTAATGCTCTGCCTTGTATCACGTGAATTAGGAGCAAAATAACTTAGTGTTTAAGAACTAGATAGACCTGGCTTTAAGTCTGCTACCTGTTTGCTTGGTGAGTTCATTGGTTTGCTGAGTGAATTTTCTGAGACTGTGTATGTGCCAGACTGCTGAGGTGTACAGATCTGATGCTTACCTTCATGGGGCTCCCAGGCCCCTTCTTTGTGTTATCTCCAGTTTACTTGAGGGACTTACTATGATCCACAGTTGATAGATGAAAAAAAAACTGACATTTGCAGAAATTAAGGGACTTGCTTAAGATCGTGTGGCCGTAGGTGGCTGTCAGGATTGGAATCTTCTGCACTCTGCAGATGAGTAATTTGGAAAGTGCAGAGTGTACTCATTAGAAGCGACAGTTACACGTGGAATAAAGGTTCATTCTCTAGTTCTTGCTGTCCTGTCTTTGAAATCTTGGACAAGCCACTTACCCTCCCTGAACCTTAGTTTCCTCAAATACCAGCTGAAGTTGTTTCTAACAGCTGCAAGGTCCCTTCTGAACCTCCAAAACTTCGTGACGCTATGAATTTGTGCTGCTAAATGCTCATTACTGACTTGGATTTTTTTCAGAGTGGCCCAGTTGTGATCACATCTTTCTCTCAAAGGCTCTGGTTGAAATAGCGTGCACTTCCGCAGCCCCATAGGAGTCACTGATTGCCCTTGGTGCACTGTATTTAAGTTTGAAGGCTCAGAGAGTTTCACGAAAATTTCCGAAGGCATGGGGATCTGTTACTTTATTTCATCTTCATTAATGGGTGTAATCTAAGAGAAAGTTGATGGACCTAAACCGTCTGCTCCTGAAAACCTCATTTTTAAAATACTTTCTTCCCTTTGACAAGGTGGTAGGGTCATGAGGCCCCTTACTAAATTATACGTTTGGTAGTTTTCCAGATAAAGAAAAAGAATGATCTGTTCTTTATTATGGAGGCTGTCATGTGAGAGGATGAGGGTTGATTTAGAAGTAAGAGGACCAAAGTTTTTATTTGATTTGGCGGTGACTTCTGTATGACTCTGGTCATGTCACCCGAGCAGCTTAGTACCTCCAGTTCCTTATTGTAAAATAGGCAAAAAATTACCTAATGACAGGGATTTGGTGAGATAAATAGAGAAAGTAGATCAAGTAGGATGATTTCCTTAAAGAAACTATATAAAAATACTAATATCACTTCAGTAAACTTTTACCTTTCTGAATATAATTACGGGAGAAGAGGGCAGTAATATGTTGAGCACCTACTTTGTGCTAAGAACTTGTAGGTGTCTAACAGGGAAAGCAAAAAGTGATAATGGGTAGAAATATGCCATGATACTGCCTAACCATGAAATTGAATTCCAGTTTCTCTGCTTTTTAGCATGTGACAGTGTTGTCTTCAGTTTTCTGGATCTCAGAGAACTCATCTGTAAAATGATTTACAAGACTGCTTTTATATGGTCATTGGGAGATTGCAGTGGTAGTATGTACATGAAGCTTTTGATGCTTTGTAGGCATCCAGTTAATGCTTGCAAATGTTGCCGTTCCCTTCTCTTTCACAAATAGGTAGGAACACGATTCCCTTTTAGAGGTGAGGAAACTGAGATTCAGAGAGGTAAGGCATTGGCTCTGGGCCACAGCTGGTAATTGCCAAGGCTGTGGAGAGGACAGTGAACACCACAGCTTAAGTTAGGAGTTTAGGAGACGAGGAGAATAAGGACCATAAATTTGTAGGATTAGTTTCTAATTATAAAATTTCAAGTTTAGTCCTAGGGAAATTTGCCTTTCCTGATTGGTCATGATTCTTCCTCTGCCTAACGACAATCTCCAAGTTTATTTTTCCGCCACAAGTCTGGAAGCCTGGAACTAAATTTTATTTTCAGTTGCAGCAGATCTCAGCTACTACCTCACCCTCATCATACTTCTCTGATTCTTATATTCTTATTTAAATGAGTCTACAGAATATATATTACTGTAATCTGCCTCTGATCTTTCTGGGAAGTAGGTGGAAGGCAGTGATTCCCAGTCACTAACAGGTCAGCCTTGGAGCCCAGAGATTTTTACCCCCAGGTCCTGTTCCTGCAGCCTCTGAGAATCAGCTCTGCGAGGCTGTGTGCAAGTTTTTATGATGTTCTGGGCTTAGGTAAAATACCACCGAGCCTCAGAGGCTCTGGTTACATCCTTCCTCACTGTCGGTGTGTGTAGTTTTTGTGTTTCCCTGGCCAGTGTTCTTTTATGTGGGTAAGTCAGTGAACTGGATGGGTTCTTTGAATTCCTATTAATACAGTCACTGAAGTAGTTTCTTTTTTTTTTCTTTCCTATTTATATAATCATTTATTAATCACCTACATTAGAGGTGTAGTCCCCTAGGTGCCAGTGGAAGGCTTTGTGGTTTTTCCCCACATTCTCACAACACTATGGGCAAGGAGACTATTCTTAGGCTCATTTGATCGATGAGAGACCTGAAGCTCTCAGTGCCCAATGCCAGATAGCTGGTAAGCGGCAGAAGCAGGATTAGAATTTGGTGTCTGTCGGCTTTCTCTCTGTTCTTACCTCCTCATAGAAGTCCTAGCTGGAATATCAGTCTTTCACTTCTTAGTCAGGGGCCCTGAAAAGTTTGGACTAGGAGTTCAGTTTGATCAGGCCAGATTTCTGCCTCCACTTCATTCACATCTTTGTGATGCGCAAACACGCTGTTTTACGAAATATCTGTCAGAAAATCACACTAAATAGCAAAATGCTGCTTGGGCTTGAGATCACCAAGTTCATGTCTGGTTTGAAGTTAATGTTACAAGGAAATTATGAATTCACCCAAGAAACAAAAAGTACATATGATTGACTCATTCCCCACTGAGGTGACATCCTTCCTTGATTGTCCTCTTCTCTTGTCAGTGTCTGTGTTAGTTTTAGTTTAGATAGAATTAAGTAAAATATTAAAATGCCTGCATGCTATTCTCTTAGGGAACTATTTTTAACACCTTGATTTTCTAGATTTGTTTTCTATGTAAAGTCAAGCACATGTCTATATCTCCTCCGTTTTTCTTGTAATGAATGATAAGGGATTATATATGTTGCACTGTACTTTTTATTAGGTTGACCATGTAAGATTGCTCCTTCTGATGACAATTCTTCATCATTTTTTAAAATTAACTTATTTTAATTCCATTTGTTACCATTATTGTTGTTTTTAATTTGACCATAGAGAGACAGAGAGAGAGAGAAATGGAAAGCAAGAAAGCAAGCCACCAGGTCTGGGTCTTGAACCACAGTCAGCCATGTGGGAATCAAGTACCTTAACCACAATGCCACCTGCCAGCACCCTTCATCACTCTTTTTAAAGGCTATGTGGTATTTGCATTTTACACGTAGCATTAACTAGTTTCCAGGCGTTGATTATCTTGGTTTAAATTTTTTCTCATTTTACTAGTTATAATGATCTTCTAAGGCTGTACTGTTCTCATGGAAGTTGGAAGTGGGGTAGGGGGACTGTCACTGTGAAAGAAGTGAATGTGGAGGTGGAGGGACCTTGGTATAGCCTTTGCTGCTTGTTGCAGTGCATGTTTGCAGCAGTGCTGCACAGTGCCAAGCGTTTTAGAGGCCAGGACAGTTCAGGCGCAGCCAGCCATCTGCAATGCATCCCAGTGACCTCTCTATTGGCCTTCAGACACAAACTTGACATTGCTCTTTAGGAAACACTGTTGATACTTGCACACCTCCCTGGCTCACTGCATGGCAATACTATTAAGCAAAAGGACTATTGAGTTTAGTACATCTACATTATAGATTCTGTGCTGTCTTACTTAACTCATTCTGTTCTGTTATTCTCTATTTTTATACATAAGAAAAGTAAGCCTAAGAGGTTAAAAGACTCACACAAGTTCATTTATCTAGTGACAGTAGAGTTGAGCAGTACTCTAGAACATGCGTAAATTCATTCAACAGATCTTTATTGATTACTACAATATACCTACCAATAGGCATAGTTCTAGACACCAGCAATAAAGTAGTGAGTGAGCTAGACAAAGCCTTTGATCGTTTGTTTTTGCAACCTGTTCCTCAGTTAATCCATCTCTGAGATATAAAGGAAAGCACAAGGACTTTGGCGTTAGCCATACCTGGGCTCAGATCTCTCCCTGCTCTGTCACCCTCTGGGTGTATCAGCTTGGGTCTTCTGAGAAGCAGATGCTAGGATGGAATTAGATGGACAAGAGATGTATTGTGGGAGCTGCCCGTGAAGGGCAGAGGGAGCAGGAGTAGACTGGCTGGGTCTGACGCTGGTGGAGGAAAGAGAGGAGGGCAGCAGTGCAGCTCTGAGGAGATCTCAGCCCAGGCTGGCGGGGCATTCCCGAGCATAGGTTACCCTAGAGACGTCCCTTATTGGCCTTCAGAGCCCGGCTTGTCATGCATGATCTTTGGCTGGGAGCCTCTGGGGAATGTGGCCTCAGTGTGCCCTCAGCATGAATGCCACAGGCACTCGAGGTGCAGAGCTAGAAGCTGTCGGACATCTGTGCTCCTGGAAGCAGGTTCTCCCGGAGGGTGAGCTGAATAGCATGCCTCCATGCCCACTATAGTGACCCTCTACATGTGGCTTAGGTTCATGAGACGTGAAATGGGAATAATCTATCTGGTTTTGAGGAGTAAGAAGACACTGAGAGGAACCTAATGTGACACATAGAACAATATAAGTACTTAATAAATTTTTATTACTTTATTTTAGAGGGTCCGTTGCCATCTAATTCTCTGAGTTTAAAAGTTTGTGGAAATATCTTTTTTACCTCTATTATTTGGGAGTAAAACCAATGACATTTTATTTTTGTTTGCAGATTTCTCTTTCAGTCCTTAATGCTCTCCTCTCTTCCTCACTTAGCTCCTCCCACACCCCCATGTTCATTTTTTCTCTTTTCTTCATTTGGGGGTTGGGTGGGAGGAGTTGAGTCGTCATGTTGTAATTATGTTGGAATTTAAGTTGCTCAGGAATACTGTTGTTTGATTGTTAATAAGCACTTGGTTTGCTCTTTGAATATGAAATGTGGTGAACAAGACCTCCTGGAAAGTACAATAAACAAGGAAATCCAGTGACTAGTCCTGCCTATGGTATGAGATTTGCTTTATGTTTCTGGTAACGGTGAGAGACTGTGGCTTTCCTTGGCACCCTCAACCTGCCAAACTGTTCCCCAAGGCCTCACCGTCATTGGCTAATTGCCCACCAGCTCCCTCTTTTCTTCTGGGCATTGTGGGGATGGTAGACCTCATACCTATCCTGGGCTCCTTCGCCCAGACCTGGTGCTGGGTGGTAGGAAGGAGATTTCCACTTAGAGTCACATCAGGGCCTTTCCCAGATAACGGGCTCAATTCTGTCTTTCTCAGGTGTTTTTCCCCCAGCGGACGCTAATGTGCAGTTTTTCTAGATGATGACCAGGGAGAACAAGCTGTGTAAGGCAGGGTCCCCAGGATGGTCCCCAGGCTCGTTAAATGAGGAGGGGCAGCTGCTGTACAGTGGGGAGGGCCAGGAACGATAGTTGAAGGAGACAAGGCTCTAGTCAGAAAACCAATAAGAAGAGTTAGGTGCCCTTAGGCTAGTTATTGCAGTTCTCTCAGCCTCAATTTCCTCATCTGTAAAATGGGATGATAACAGTAATTACTTTTGTGAAGATACATTGGGAGAAAGTTCTGTGAAGGATAAAGGGAAAAGGAAGGAGTAGTCAGGAAGAGCCTTTAGACTCAGTGCGGTCTGACACTAGTGAAGAAGGGGAAGCAATTCAGTAAATGAGTTGTTACTATTTTTTAATTTATCATTATCAAATGAGATATTTCTGAGCATTCCTGTGACCTTTTCTGCTTGGTGATTGTTAAACGTTTCAGCGGGTGGGCAAGGGCAGTGTCTTCACTGCCATAAGCCATACTGCCTGTCAGTTAGCATTCCACCTAGAAGAGTACCGTTCATGAGGAAAATTACATAGGTCTATGGCGTTTGTATTGAGATCTAATTCACCCATTGAAAGATATAACTCGGTGGGTTTTACTATATTCATAAAGGAGTGCAGTCATCACCAGTCAGCTTTTCAACATTCTCATCATCACACCAAAATGAAAACCCTGTCCCCACTAGCAGTCACTCCCCACTTTCTCCTCAAAACCTCCTACTAGGAATTATGCAATTTCTAATCTACTTTCTGTCTCTGTCGATTGCTTTGTTCTGAACACTTCATGTAAATGGAATCACATAGTAAGGTATCTTTTGCATCTTTCACTTAGTGTGGTGTTTTCAAGGTTCATTCTATTGTACCATGTATCAGTGCCTTATATTTTATTGCAAAATCATATTTCATTGTATGGATATACTACTTATTAAAATTAAAATTTTTTTTGAGAGGTTTTTGCTACAGGGCACGTGCACTCGCTAGACAGACAGAGAGACAGAGAGACAGAAAGCGAGAAATCACCCCACAGTGGGGATGGCCATGCCGCAATCCCTTCTCCTCCATTCTCCTCTCGGGATCTTGGGCACGCACGCACACACGCCTGGCGTGAGTTTTAAGCCACCAGGTCCGGGACGCGAACCGCAGTCGACTATGTGGGAGTCCAGCGACACAGCCATTACGCTGTTGGTCCCAAAATTTAAAAAAAATTTTCAGTTTTTGCATTAGGGCATGTGTGGTCACTGGAGAGAGGCAGAGACAGAGAGAGAGGGGTAAAGGGAGTAAATCACCCCTTAAAGGAGATGGCCACACCACAGTTCCTTCTCCATTCCCCTCTTGGGATTTTTAGGCACACATGCCTGGTGTTTTTCAAGCTGCAGGGTCTGGGCCTCAAACTACGAAATTGGTCATATATGGTCCAGCTGCCTTAACCACCAAGCCACCAGCTGGCCTTGGATATACTACATACTATTTACTCATTCCTCAGTTGATGGGCTTTCAGGTTTTACTTTATGGCAATTGTGAATAATGCTGCTATATACATTACAAGTTTTTGTGTGAATTTTTTAAGTTTCTTTCTTTCATGAGAGAAACAGCAGGACAGGCACCTCCAACAAGGTCCTCATACCTCAGTCCACCTGCAGCCTCAGCTATCTTGGGTCATAATCTTGTGCACAGAGAGGTCCTGGGTCATGAACCTAGGACTTTCCCCATGAGGCTCAGTTATGTTACCACTGCGCCAGCACCTGGCCCCGTGGGAACCTGTTTTTAATTCGCTTGAATGTCTACTGAGGAGTGGAATTACTGGGTCATGCAGTAACTCTGTTTACTTTTTTGAGAACTGCCAAACTTTTCGGGGACTACGGATTTTACATTCCCACCAGCAATGTGTGAGGGTTCTAATTTCTCCATCTCTTTGTCACTTGTTATTTTTATTATTAGTATCATCCTAGTGGGTGTGAAGTGGTATCTCACTATGATTTGGATTTGCATTTTCTTAATGATGAATGATGTTGAACATCTTTTCGTGTGCTTATTGGCTATTTGTATATCTTCTTTAGAAAAATGTCTATTTAAGTCCTTTGCTCATTTTTTAATTGGATTGTTTTTCCTTTTGTTGTTGAGTTGTGGGAGGTCTTTATATACGCTGGATAGTAGACTCATCAGATCCTTGATTTTATCTCTCTCTTCTTAGTTGCAAAATTAATATGCTTTGACCTGGCTATAGTGGCATGCACTGCTGCAATGCTGACTTCTGAGGCTAGGACCGCATAAGCCTGAAGCCCGGGTTCGGTTTCAGTCTAACGTAAAGGCCAGATGCAGTGATGTGCACTTATGATCCCAGCTCCTTGGGAGGCTGAGGCAGGAGGATCACAAGTGTCCTGGCCTGGGCCACATAGCAAGACTGTCTGACAGAGCTGGGTGCAGTGGCATCTGCTTGTGGTCCCAGCTACTTGGGAGGTTGAGGGGGCAGGATCTCTACACAGTGAGACTGTCTTTAAAGAAAAAAAAAAAATTCAAGTCCTGCGGAAATAATGAAAGGTTAATTTACTGTTCCCCAAATATTCTTCCTAGAAATAACTGTTGTTTAGTTTATATTCTTTCAGATTTTAAGAGATAAATATACCAACCTATATGTATTTTTAATTTATATAAATGGGATCAAATGTCTGCAGCACCACACATACTCTTTTAAAAAATTTTTGCTTAACAATATCTAGGGGTTCTGCCCATGGATTCAGCCAACTGTGGATCGAAATATTTGAAAAACAAAACGAGCAGTGAGAAACACAAATTTAAAAAAAAAAAACAACACTACAGTATAACTGTTTACATAGCATTTACATTATATTAAGTATTATAAGTAATTTAGAAATGAGTTAAAAGGATATGAGAGCAGAGTATACAGGTACCTAGGCTATGTGCAAATAGTATGCCATTTTATATAAGGGACTTGAACATCTGCACAGTTTGGTACAGGGGGATCCTGGGACCAATCCACTGCAAGTACTGAGGAACAGCTGTACCATCTGCACATCTTTTGGTAGTTATCTCATGGTTTTTTGTTGTTGTTGTTGTTTTTTTTCTGGTTGACTAGAAGTACCCTTTTGAAATGGGTATAAAACAGAAGAAGAGGGGCCAGCAGGTGGTGTGGTGGTTGGGGCACTGGCCACATGGCCCACCGTAGTTTGAGTCCCAGATCTGTTGGCTTACTTTGCTCACTGTCTCTTGCTCTCTGGTGAGCACAGGTGTTCTATACCAAATTTAAATAATAAATAAATTAAATTAAATAATTGTTTTAATATAATTTTTTAAAGAATTATTTTATCTAACTTTATTTATTTTATTTTAATTTGACCTCAGAGAGGGATAGAGAGAGAGAGAAAGTGAGAAAGCAAGCTGCCGGGTCTGGGACTCGAACTGTGGCTGGCCATGTGGGAGTCTGACACACTTAACACCCTATGCCACCTACTGGCCCCAGATAATTCGCGTTTTTTTAAACAAAGTTGAGGAAATGGGCTCAGAAAGCTTAAGTAACTTGCCCAAGGTCACAGGTTGGTAAGCAGAGGAGCTGTTATTCAAACTCAATCTGCCTGCTTCCAAGGCCCATGTTCTTGCTGAATTATCACATTGCTCCTTTAACTCCTGACCTGGAACCTACTTCCTTTCTGTGGACTCCTTGTGGTAGCTGCCATATCACCTTGAGGATTTGGTTCCAGGGATAGTGTGTATAATTTGCACCTTCCAAGAAATATTAGTACTACTATTTTTTTTTCTTTTCTTTTCTTTTCTTTTCTTTTCTTTTCTTTTCTTTTCTTTTCTTTTCTTTTCTTTCTTTCTTTCTTTCTTTTTGGAGAGGTTTTTGCTGTAGGGCGCGTGCACTCGCCAGAAAGAGAGAGACAGAGAGACGGAAAGTGGGAAATCACCCCCTGGGGGGATAGTCACATTGCAAGCCCTTCTCCTCCATTCTCTTCTTGGGGTCTTGGGCACATACACACACGTGCCCGGCATGAGTTTAAGCCACTGAGTCTGGGACGTGAACCGCAGTTGACTACATAGGAGTCCAGCGACATAGCCATTATGCCAACTGCTTGTCCCAGTACTACTCTTAAACAACCCACACACATACAGATCTTTAGCAACTTGGAAAGGGAAAAAAAAGCAGAGAAGAATGCCTAATGACCTGACTCGGGCTGGGGCTGCCACAGACTGCATTTGAGCAACTGCAGCTGCCTTTTCAAGCCCTTTTAATCCTACCAGCTGCTTGCCATTGCTGTTTTCACAGGACCATTCAGTCCCCTGGATGAGTTCCAGTACACTGTTTTCTTTCTGCCTTTCAGGCCCAGGTGAGCCTCCATGCAGTGCTGGGATGCCTGCCTTCTCCTGCTCAGTGTTGCTTCCCACCTGGCCTGTGGCATTTTAGAAGTGATTCCTGCTATTGTAGGTCCCAAGTGTGTGGGATGGGGGCTCCCTTCCGGCACAGATGTGCTGATTGAAACACAGAAGGAAGTGCAATCAGGAATCAAAAGTGAGCAGGCTAAGGAAAAAGTTGCCATCATCACTTGTGCAAAAATGCATACCAGGGACCGGTGGGTGGTGTGGTGGTTAAAGGGTGCTAGATTCCCACGTGGCTGACCACGGTTCAAGTCCTGGACCTGGCGGCTTGCTTCCTCGCTTTCCCTTTCTCTCGCTCTTTCTCTGTCTGGTCAGATTAAAAAATAATAACAAATGGAGTTAAATAAATAAATAATTCTTAAAATAATGCATACCAGGGAACCAGCAGTTAGCGTAACTATGTCGCTGGACTCCCACTCGACCGCGGTTCGCGTCTCGGGGTGGCTTACAACTCAGTGCCCAAGATCCCGAGAGGAGAATGGAGGAGAAGGGATTGCGGCGTGACCATCCCCCCTGGGGGGTGATTTCTCGCTTTCTGTCTCTATGTCTCTCTCTGTCTGTCTGGCGAGCGCACGCGCCCTATAGCGAAAAACCTCTCCAAAAAAAAAAAAAAAAAAAAAAAAAATGCATACCAAAGAACAGGCTCGAGGGGTGGTACAGTGACAATGCAACTGGATGTACTTGGCAAAGGGCCTGGGTTCACATCTGTGCATGTCTGGGATAGATCATGGCGGAATGGCCTTGCCTGTCTCTGCCTCCTTGTCTGTCTCACAGAAGAAATAAAGAAAGAAACTTAAAAAACAAAACAAAACCCAGCTTCTCCTGTCCCTCCCCTGCCGTTCTCCATGCTTTGTATCATACACCTGTTTACAGAGCCTAGTGGTTGACTGCTGTCAGTCTAATCACTGTTCCATTGCATTCCATGATTTCTTCTCTTCCCTCCAAGACGTACAAGGGAACAAGTGTTGTGACAATGGATGATACATCTGAGCCGATCTTAACGTGAGAGCAGTGCTGCTCTTAATACTGCCACTAGTAAGAATACCTGTTAGATTTCTCTAGTACCAATAAGGATGGATGGAGTAGTATAGAAGGAAGCCTGGGATTCAAGAGTTGGATAGCATTGGCCCAAATCCCTATGTACTGGGTTGTCAGAAAAGTCATGATGTATTTTTCTATGTTTTCTGTGGGAAAATGCATCATGACTTTTCTCACAACCCAAGATATGCATGAAAAGATGCAACTAGGAACTTGTTGTTTGACCTTGGGCAGGATAGTTGATCCGTCTGAACCTCCGCTTTCTAATCTGTGAAATCCAGGTGGTAACAGCATTAAATGTCATAGGAGCATTGAGAAGCTTCGCTGAGCAGTGCACAAAGAGTGCATCAGTGTGGAGTGGGCTTTGACTGTGATAATCATTAGGTCGGTCCCCCCTTATCCCACTTTGTTTTCTTCATAGCATTTATTGTATCATATTTGTGTTTACTGTCTCTCTTCTTTGCTAGAATGTGACTGCTTTGAGAGGAGAAAGGAAGGGCTTTGTCAGTTTTGTTCATTGCAGTTTCCCTAGCCCTTGGAACAGGCCCAGCATGTAGTGAGTATGCCTAATACCACGAGTGTCTGCAGGATAAATAAGCGTGAGTGCTCACCGTGTGCCCTCTGCTGCTCCAGGTGCTGTTTGTGTGCTGGCTGATGTGTCCGTGACAGTCTTTTGAAGTCCATGTTATTATTCCTATTTTACAGATGAAGAAACTAAATCACAGTGGACTGGGATTCTCTGTGCCCCGTTTCATACAGTTAGTAAGTGCGAGAACAGTCATTCTTTCTCCAGAGCCTGGGCTTGTAGCCTCTCTATGTCTCCTTCAGTAGGAGACATCACCATCATCATTACTGATGTCACTGACAACTTAAAATAGCTTAGTCACCTACATAAAAAAAAGTTGTTTTTAAGGGTTTTTTCTTATAGGTTTTTGCCATAGGGCATGTGAGCTCAACCTGAGAGACAGTGAGAAGGAAAGTGAGAAGTCACTCCCCAGGGGGGAATGACCATGCAACAGTCCCTTCTATTCCATTCTCTTGCTGGGATTTTTGGGCATGCGCACACATGTGTGCACCATGGTTTTCAAACTGCCAGGTCCTGGACTTGAACCACAGTCAGCTATGTGGGAGTTCAGCGCTTTAACCACCACACCACCTGCTAGCTCTGCAAAGTTCTTTTTTAAAAACATTTTTTTCTTTATACATGATAGAACATGTGTGTATGAACATGAGAAAGATCTGAGCACCCTCCCCAAGGTCGGGTACACCGCGATCCTCTCCCCCGAGTCCTCTACCCATCGCGTGAGCCCAGCATATTTTAAGCCACCTGAGCAGGAGATTCGAACTGTGGTTGCCGTGTGGGATCTCTTCTTGAGGAGCATATTACTCCTGAGCCATGGAGTTGACCCTGTGTGCAAAGTCCTTTAACATCATCTCTCATTTTACCTTCCCCTCATTTGGTATTTGGGGAAGTGTTAACAGATTGTGCTTATTGAGCGCATCACCGTGTATCAGCACATTTTTAAACTTGTTTGATCCTTAAAACAGTCCGGTGAAGTAAATGGTTTCATGCACATTTGTCAGATGGAGAAATCGAGACAAACAGTAAAATTAATTGCCCACGACCAAACAGCTAAGAAGTGGAATTGCTGAACTGAAACCTGACAGTGTGGCTTCAAAGACTGTTTTCTCAACCTTCACTGGACAGCCTTGCAATTCAGAGAGGAAGAACTAGTTGACCACAGCTCAACTAGTTCAGTTGTAAGTGGCAGAGCTGGAATTGGAAATTAGGTCTATTTGAGCTGTACTTTCTCATGTCTGTTAGAACCGAGGCAAGAGTTGTAACTGCTTATCCCAGGACTTGGGTTTGCATCCTCTAGAGTAGCAGGAAAGAAGACCACTTAGCTGCGAATGTGGAGATGTGTCCCTAGTCTCAACCAGCTCTCATTCTGTTATGCTGGGCTGCATATCAGGATGCTGTGTCTGATTCAGCTGAGCTTCGGTCACAGGACAGTCCTTTCAAAGCAGGTGGCCACTTGTGTCCCAGAGAGAGCTAAAATGACCACTAGTAGTAGAATTCCTTCCAAATGTATGATTTTCTTCAGGCTGAAAGGACGCCTACAGAAGATCTGATATCTGCATGAGACATTAATGCATGTAAGACAGGCCAGTGGGAGGAGAGGGGTGGTGTACTTAGAAGAATAGGAAATCTGGCTGGGCTGCACAAACAAAAACACTTCCTTCAGGCCAGCAGCCCAAGGCGCTGGGCAGCTCCCACAGCAAACAATGAAGCAGGGCATGTGTCTGCCGCTGATTGCAGGCGATGCTCCTTCTGGGGGAGTCTCGCAGAGGACCAGAGAGGAGGTGGCAAGTTTCTCTCAGAGGACCTGTCAGAAATGTGCTTTGATATGCCATTCCCTGGAAGCGCAGCTTCCTTCTCCCTTAGCCAGCTCCCCACAGCTGTGGGAGCAAAACTTAAGGCCCCTGTTTCCCTCCCTGCTCCCCCAGACCCCTGCTCTCCTCTGTTCCCATTCTATTTCCACTTCACTCACCATCCACTCAGTAGCTCTAGCTCCAAGTGACTCCATTCTTCCTTTTTAAAAAAAAAAACAAAAACAAAAACAAAACCCAACAACAACAAAAAAAACCCAAATTTTCTCCTTCTCTGTTCACGTGCTCTTGTCAAGTCCTGGGGATTCTGTAGTAAGAATAATAACGCAGCCACCTTGTACTGAGATGTCAAGCACGTGCACTTGCAGAGGGCTAAGCCCTCACTGCCCGTCATTTCATTTAATCCTCACGCTCACCCTCTTAACATTCTGGCTTCCATTTTATACATGAGAAAACTGAGTTTGGAGAAACTGAATAGCATTTTCACAGAATTGACGTTACTAAGAGGCAGAGCTGAGCTTCCAATTTAGGTCTTCTCGACATTAAAGCATGTTCTTTTTACTTTTTAAAGTCCCCTTTAAGTGACCAGAGATGCTCTGGAAGCAAGTGTCTATCTTGTGATTATGGTTTCTTGCTGGGATTGCCCACATGCCCCCAGGCAGAGCGTGGCTTCCTCTGAGGTACACCTCGTACATGTGCTCCATTCTCATTGAAACAATAGGAAGTATCATTTCAGCTAGTGGGATTCGCTGTGGTGTGAGTGGCCAGCGGGGCATGCCCTCTGCTTATTGTTCATGGGAACATGCTCAAGGAATTTTGCAGGAAGGCCCCCATCCAGGATGTTACTGGAAGATCTGCCTGGCGGAGTTTGTACAAACAAAGTGTGACCCTGCCAGCTCAGCCCAAATCCCTGCCTGATGCCAGAGGCTCTCTGACCCTAGCGGAAAAGGCTGCTGTCTTCATCACTCAGTCAAGGAGCTGCTATAGGGTGGGTCCTGAGTGCCCTTCTTTCTTCCTAGAGGCTCCTGAGTGGACTGTTGCCATGGCTTAGATCTGGTTTGTACATTATGTCTACACAAAATATTAATACAAATCTGATCAACTGTCCTCTGTCCATCTCAAACTTCCACAGTGTTCCATGTTGCTTTTAGGAACAATCTACTAGACTCTCCTTCTATTTATTTTTGGGAGATTTTTGCTACAGTGCTCATGCATTCCCCAGAGACAGAGAGATAGAAAGTGAGAAATCACCCCTCCGGGGGGATGGCCATGCTGCAATCCCTCTCCTCCATTCTTTCAGAATTTGGGACATGCACACACATGTGCCCAGTCTGAGTTTCAAGCCACTGGGTCTGGCGCTCGAACCAGAGTCAGCCATGTGTTAGTCCAACAACTTAACCATTATGCCCCCTGCTGGCCCCTTTATTTTTCACTTTTTTTTTTTTTTGGAGAGATTTTTGCCATAGGGCGCGTGCACTCGCCAGAAAGACAGAGAGAGACAGAGAGACAGAAAGCGAGAAATCATCCCCCGGGGGGATGGCCATGCCGCAATCCCTTCTCCTCCATTCTCCTCTTGGGGTCTTGGACATGCACGCACACGTGCCCAGCGTGAGTTTAAGGCACCGTGTCCAGGGTTCGAACCACAGTCGACTACAGGGGAGTCCAACAACATAGCCATTATGCTAACTGCTGGTCCCACATTTTAAAAATCATGGTAAGGGGCTGGCAGGTGGTGTGGTGGTTGAGATGCTGGACTCCCACATGGCCAACTGCAGTTTGGGTTCCAGACTTGGCAGTTTTTGCTTGCTTTCTTTTTTTTTTTTTTTTTTTTTTTGGAGAGGTTTTTGCTATAGGGTGCATTTGCTCGCCATACAGACAGAAACAGAGAGACAGAAAGCGAGAAATCACCCCCTAGGGGGGATGGCCATACTACAATCCCTTTTCCTCCATTCTCTTCTTGGGATCTTGGGCATGCACGCACATGCACCCAGCGTGAGTTTAAGCCACTGGGTCTGGGACTCGAACCATGGTCGACTACATGGGAGTTCAGTGACATAGCCACTACGCTAACTGCTGGTCCCGGCAGTTTGCTTTCTTACCCTCTCTCTCTGTCTCTCTGGTCAAATTAAAACAACAACAACAACAACAATAATAAATAAAATGAATTAAAAAATTAAAAATAATAAAAATCATGGTAAACTATAAATAATGTATTTTCCATATTAGGTTTTTTTTTTTTTTTTTTTCTTAAGAGATTTTTGCTATAGGGTGCATGCACTTGCGAGAGAGACAGAAAGGGAGAAATCACTCCCTGGGGGAATAGCCACACCGCAATCCTTTCTCCATTCTCCTCCCAGGATTTTGGGCATGCATGCACATGCACCTGGCATGAGTTTTCGCCACTGTGTCCGAGACTCAAACCGTGATCAACTACCTGAGAGACCAGCAACGTAACCATTATGCCATCTGCTGGTCCCTATGTTTGTCATTTTAAGTGTATTGTTCAGTGGCATTAACCAGCCTCTAGAATGCAAAACTGAAGCTCTGTACCCATCGCACAACTCTCCAGCTCCCAGTAGCCACTACTCCACTTTCTGTCTCTATAAACTTCACAACTCTAGGAACCGCTTGTCAGTGGTGTCGTGCAATACTTGTTCTTTTTTGTCTGGCTTATTTCACTCAGCGAAGCGTTGTTTCATCCATATTGTAGCATGTATCAGAATCACATTCCTTTTTAAAGCTGAATAATATTTCATTGTACTTATGCACCATATCTTGTTCAACTCTCCATTTGTCACTAGACCTACTAAGACATAAAGTGATATTGAAGCACCTGCATTTTTGCCAGCTTCTCTAGCCCTCTCATTTGGGATAGTCCTTACTCACTGCTCCCTCAAGAGTGTATCCTTCCGGGGAACCAGCAGTTAGCGTAATGGCTATGTCGCTGGACTCCCAAGTAGTCGACCGCGGTTTGCATCCCGGACCCGGTGGCTTAAAACTCACGCCGGGCGCGTGTGCGTGTGTGCCCAAGATCCCGAGAGGAGAATGAAGGAGAAGGGATTGCGGCGTGACCATCCCCCCTGGGGGGTGATTTCTCGCTTTCTGTCTATATCTCTCTCTGTCTGTCTGGCGAGCGCACGCGCCCTATAGTGAAAACCTCTCCAAAAAAAAAAAAAAAAAAAAAAGAGTATATCCTTCCTGCCTGAAAAGAAAATGCCTTTTATACATGCCATTCCCTCTGGTAAGAATGATCTTCCATCACCCTCCTCCACTTTTCCTCATTTTAACCTGTCACTTACGTTCAATATTTCTCCATTTAGTTCTTGGGTCCCACAAGGAAAGGTTGCTCAGACTCTCTCTCAATGCTAATTAAGTCACGGAGCTCTCTCTGTCTCTGCAGTGCCTGTTACAGCTGTAACTAATTGGTTAATTGTGCACATGTTTGTTTAATGACTGGCTTCCTTGCCAGACTGTACATTTGTGTGTGTTTAATGCTGTGTCCCTTGTTTCTGCCATAGGAGCTGGTGGGTAATAGGTGCCCAGTAAATAGTTATTGAATGAAGCTATGAATTAAATGAATGAATACTGAAAAAAGAATATGTTTTAGGTGTACGTGCTGGAAATATTTGGAAACTAAAGTGTATATGAGATGTTTAATTGCTAATCAGATCTTAATCATGTTGCTGAAGCATTTTGCTCTGTCGTTTCTCTGCTAATAAAAACTATCATGAATGAACTCTTTGTTATTTGAAGCAATTTTGGGGGTTGCTAAAACCTAAACAACAGTAACAACAAAGACAATTTACATTTTCTGAGTGCTCAGGATTCCATGTGTCATCTCATCTGTGTGTTTCCAGATGAGAAAACCAAGGCCAAGTGTTTAATATCAGCCTGTAAGTGGCAGTTTGCGAAGGAAGAGTGGAGCTGAGCTTGGTAGCCAAGATAGAACACTGCTTCTTCCCCCAGTGCCCTTCCCCTCATCAGCTGGAGAAGTCTCTGTTTTATAAATGTAGACAATGGGGCCAACAGGTGATATGGTGGTTAAGGCAGCTGGATTCCCACATGACCAACCATGGTTCGAGTCCCGGATCTGGTGGATTGAAATCACACTGGGCATGTGTGCATGTGTGCCCAGGATCCTGAGAGAAGTATAAAGAAGAAGGGACTGCAGCGTGGCCATCCCTCCTGGGAAGTGATTTCTCACTTTCCCTTTCTCTATCTCTCTGTCTCTCTCCACTTGGCAAGTGCTCGCACCCTATGGCAAAACCTAAAGGACAAAAAAATAGACTCTGTCTAGGTTTTCTTTGAAATCAGGGTTTTGTGGCTAAAGAAGAATCGGAAAACCCCAGGCCTGCAGACCAAATTTGACCCTGATGTACCTTTTGCAGTCTCGTGCTCTCCCTGCCGTCCTTCTCCCCGAGATGTCCTTTCCTTTCTTTTGCAGCTTACAGCGTTAGGGCATTTTCCATATCTTAAGGCAGAGGAGTTGTGCTTTCTGCACGCTCCTCCCACAGCAGACCCATCCCTCTGTCTTAGCTGCACAATCATACCCTAGATAGTGGCTGACAGTTTTGTTTCCACCACCTGACTGAGCCCCTGGAAAAGTTGCCGTCTCTCTCTCTCGAGTGGCTCAGCCTGGCCTGGGGTCTGCACACAGCACAGGGGGCTCTGCCAGTGCTTGGTGAACTGATGCATACCGAGTCAGAGAGAGTGCTTGCAAGTTCAGGAGCCAGGAATGCCAACTCCAGCGGATGCCCCCCAGAATCCCGTGAATGCGAGGCGGAGATGATCAGAGGTAATCACTGGTTTGGATAGGAATTAAAGTATTTCCGTAATGTAATGTGTTTCTTTTCTAAAATAGACGTGCCCTCCTTGTTTCATGAGGAAGTAATTATGTGTGTTTGATTAAACATTCATAAATGCTATCATTCATTTAAAGCTACTATATGCTGTTCTCTTTATTGGTACTTCGTATTTATTATGTCTGCTCCTCCCAGTCACCCTGTGAGGTATCTTTTTTTTTTTTTTTAAGAATTAATTAATTAATTAATTAACTTTTAAATTTAACCAGAGAGGGAAAGAGAGAGAGCGAGCGAGCGAGAGAGAGAAAGTAAGAAAGCAAGCTGCCATGTCTGGGACTTGAACTGTAGTCAGCCATGTGGGAGTAGAGGACCCTTGACCACCACGCCACCTTCCGGCCCTGTAAGGTATCTTTTTTTTATCTTCATTTTAGAAATAAGGACTCTGAGGTTCAGAAAGATTAAGTAGCTCACTCAAGGATTGCCAACTTCTGTATGAGCTGGAGGGAAATCTGTCTGATTTCAAAACTAGTGCCTCGCCACCATCTCACTGCTTGTGATCTCACATTTTTATCTATTCATCGGTGCATGCTAGAGTGTGACAGAGGGAAAGCGAGACAGCACTGCCATGGGGGGTTGCCATGCTGAATTCGCCTCTCCTTTCAGGATTTTGGGCACACATGTGCATATACTTAGAGTGTTTTGCAAGCCACCAGGCCCCTCACACATTCTTTCATGTGATATCCAGTCATCCTAACCACCACACCACCAGCTGGCCCCTGATCTTATACTGGGTCATCAGAAAAGTCATAATGCATTTTTGCATAGAAAACCAGAAAAATATTTCATGACTTTTCAGATGATCCAATATTTTAGTTACCTAAACCAGAAACATTTTGTCAGTGTCAATAACAATCTGACACTGTTATATGTTCGGGAACTCCCTGGTGTTGGTAGTATGGCAGTGTCACATTTGCATTCATAAATACATAGTCATTTTAGTAAGGCCAAGTTGCATTTATTATGATTTTGCTTCCTTTATATACCTTTTACTTTCTTTTAGCTCCAATTTATATTTTTATATGTATTTTCCCCCTCCATTTAAATATAACAATGTTGTGGAAAGAAAAGTTGGTTAGATAAAATTTTTACTTTTATTAAGTGTTTTCTAAATAATAAGATACCTATTTCAGATGATCTGTACAGAAATACGAGATTAAAATACCATAAAAAGATATGTTTAGAGACGTTTAAGAGGTTTCTTACAGATCTTAGATTCATTTATTTTCTGTCCCTCCTAGTATTTCAGCAGGATTAAGTTTTTTGAATCAGCGGATCAAGTTTTAATTTTCCTATTCCTTTATACTGACATATGCTTTGGCAGAACAAAAAAGACGTCTAAACATGTCAGCATGATTTTTGTTCAGTGAATTAAAAACCATAAAAGTAACAAAATCTGATCCAAATCCCTAAACTCCTGACATGGTGGTTTTGTCCTTTTCAGTCCCAAGATTCATATTACTGACTTTGAAAAGGTTTTTGCATGGAAGCAAAGTAATGGTAACAGTGCATGATTTATTTGAAATAGATTACAAGGGGTAGCCAGCATGCAATAGTGGAAAGAATATAGGCCAGAGAGATCTGGATTTGAATCCCAGTTGTGGCACGTAGGCTTTTGGGTAAATCACTTAGCATCTTTAAGACTCAATTTCCTCATTGGAAAGTGGGGGTTATTAAAATCTTATTTAGAGAGTCGTTGTTAGGATCAGTGAGGTAACATATTTAAAGTACTCACCTGGCATAGAGGAGTTTAATAATGGTAGTAATCAGCATCATTTTTATTTTGAGAATTCCTTAAAATAGATGAATCCGGAAGAATTTACTTATATCACAGCTGTCTACTTTGTCTTCAGAACTGATCCTTTCTCAAAACTTTTTTCGTTTTTTAATCATCAGAGAAAATAGGTAGGAGCCACCACATCTTATTAATTAATTTTTTTTTTTTTGAGAGAGATTTTTTGCTGTAGGGTGCATGCGCTTGCCAAGACACAGAGACAGAAAGCGAGAAATCACCCCCCAGGGGGAATGGCTACGCCACAATCCTTTCTCCTCCAGTCTCCTCTCACGATCTTGGGCACAGACGTACCCAGCATGAGTTTCAAGCCATTGGGTCTGGCTATGTGGGAATCCAGTGACATAACCATTAAACCATCTGCTGGTCCCAGAAGCCACTAATCTTAACAGCTGCTCATCACTTTTCCATACTAAACATGCAACCCAAAGTTGGGATTGTTCTTACTCAGAAGAACCACGTGATTTGTGGGTCAGGAAGCATATGTCCGTTTTAGAACCCAGGGGAGAGAAATTTGTTATACTAGACCATTGGCTTTTGAGGCAGGCCAACGTGGCTTGGCTTTTTTACCTTTGTATAAGACACTAGACTTCCTAGGCCTTATTTTCTTCATCTGTAAAATGAGGTTCACAATCTTCTGGAGGCAACAAGTTTCCCAGAGCATCTGCTCATGGCATGACCCTCTACGATAAGGTTTCCTAGCCTTTTTTCTTGCTGATCTCTCTGGTTCTCCAGCCAGTTCCTCAAGGAAAACACAACCTGTTTGTAGCTTAAAGCCTTTACACATCCTCTTCCCTCTTGGAAGTCCCTTCTTGCCTTATCAATACTGGCAACCTAGACTCATTTTTCAGATCCCAGTGTAATGTTCTAGACTCATAGATGCTTCGGGGAAGTTAACTGGTACGGTGGTTTCACATGTTATGTTGGGACTCATGTTGTGTTTTTGTCAGTCTTGAGGCGATTCAAAAATAATTACAATAGTTAAAATTCTGAAGGTGATCAGAGATGATATTTTCTTTAGTAAGAAAGAAGAGGATGGAGTTATGGCTGATAATTGATTCCTTTTATTGTGCACTTAAAATGTGCCAGGGCCAGCACTCAACAATTTACACACATCATCCTATTTAATCTTCACATCCTCCCTTTAAGACAGGTGCTGACATATAGACAGAAACTCTCAGGAGAGGAAGTCAGTTATCACTTTGTAAGGGGCATGGCCAGGATTTACGCAAGGTCTGCCTAGTGCCTGGGTTCAGGCTTGTAAGCAGTCCTCTTCCTGGCTCTTCTCAGCTACTCAGCAGGAACTGTACTTGACCCCGAGCACGCCCATGGCATGTGTCAGCAGCAACTGAAGATCATCCACTCACAGAGAGTCAAGTTACAAACCACTGAGCTGGTGGATCCAGTGGTGTTAAATTCTTGAATAGCAGTAATGTACAGAATAATTTTGTTTTTGTTTTTGTTTTTGTTTTTATTAACAGAGTAACCAGGGAACACAGGGAAATGCTGGTGAAACTGGCCAAACAGAACACAAACAAGGCCAAAGACTCCTTACGAAAGGTTCGCACCAACGCAATGAATAAGCTGAAAAAATCAAAGGATAAGGCCTCGGAGGATACCATTAGGCTCATCGAGAAACAGGTACTGTTGCCAGTAGCTGGAGTGTTTATGTACTTTACCCAAGGAATCATTTGTTTGTGGCTGAAGTGAGGCCACTTAAAATAGAATACTTGTGATTCTTCCACTCATATATCAACATTGCCTGAGTCTCTGTTCTGGTTCTAGCCCTGTGCTGGACCCTGGGAGGGATTCACAGAGAAGGATAAGATGCTACTGATCTTTTACAGTGAGCCAGGCTCTATGCTCAATACTTCATTTATCCTCATTACTAGAAAACCATGAGGAAACAGATGTTCAGAGAAGTTAAATAACTTGTCCAAAGTCTCACTGCTAGTAAGTGATAGATGGGATCCACACACAGGAAAACTGATTTCAGAGACTGTACACTAGTGCACTAGTGTCTGGTTTTCTAGTTGCTGAGAAGTCAGTGTGTGGAATAGTATCATTTGAACAAGTCTTAAAGGAATTACTATAGTAAAATAATGAAAGACAAGGGGGCAAGACAGAATGACTTGTATGAAAGTATGGCAGCACAAAATGACATTGTTCAGTTTGGTCATTGAGGCTGAAACTAGGGTGAAACTAGGGAATGGATGGAGCAGGCAGAGTGGCCAGATCGTAGGTCTTATCTACTAGACGGAAGAGTTTAAACTTTACTGTGTCCAGAGGTTCTCACATTGGCTGTGCATCTGTATCAGTCATCAATGGCCAGTGATGCTGAATAACAAAGTACCCCCAAACTCAGTGATTTATTATATCAAAGCATTTTGGTTTTGGTTTTATTTGGGCCAGCTGGTGTATAGCTGTTCAAGATCGAGGCTCAGTGGGCTTGGTGCCACATCTTGGATTGAGCTCAAGTCTGCTTTGTATATCCCTCAGTCTTCTGGAGGCAACAAGTTTCCCAGAGCATCTGCTCATGGCAACAGCAAACACCAAGAACATTGCCCATCCCCTCAAGTGCATTTCAAGCTCCTGCTCTTGTCACATGGGCAAACCCAGTTATCTTTGGTACAAGGCAGTGTGTGTGTGTGTGTGTGTGTGTGTGTGTGTGTGTTCACAAAGGTCTGAGGGGAGGGAATAAATATTTGTAGAATAATATCTATTGTAGTACCATAATCACTTAGGGAGCCTATAAAAATACAGGTATCTGGGGTTCTACTCCCAGATATATTGTATCAGCAAATCTGAAGAGAGGTTCAGAAATCTGCATTTTTAAAAGTTTTTCCCCTGATTCTCAGATAGTCACTCTCTTGGAAGGTATTTTTCAGTGAGGAGATCACCAGAACTGTGTGGATAAAAGATGATTGTGGTGGCCAGGTAGATAACAGATTGTAGGGAGTAAGGCTGGAGGCAGGAAGGCCAGAAAGGCTGTTGCAGAAATCCGGTCAGGAAGCGATGATAGCCTGAACCTCACTGGTACCCATGGGAAGTAAGATAGGAAGGTGAATTTACCAGTATTTAGGAGATAGAATTAGTAATGTTTAGTATAATTCAAAGGGGTTGATAGGCCCCAAAGCTTCCTCACCCACCATGAAAACCTTTATTTTAGGCAGCTTGAACAGAAATGTGGTCAGGATAGGGAGTGAAGGGGGAAGAACTGGAAGACAAAACCTGTAGGGGACTTTTGGAAGAGATCAAAAATTGACTTGCTTCCACCCTTCTTTCAGATTGTAAGTTATAAAACTAGTTGTGAGCCAGTTACGACAGTGTGGAGGAAGAGGGTTTTAAGCAGTTTCCTAGACCCTGTGCCTGAGTTCTTTGATTCAGTAGGTCCACCCAGGAATGTGTCTTTTTCTGAGTGTTTATGTGTGTGTGTGTGTGTGTGTGTGTGTTTTCCAGAGGGTGAAAGACAGGGAGAAGGGAGCATGGACCCTCAGTGGTGCCTAGTTACGCTACAGTCCCTTCTCTGTTTCTCCATCCTGTTGGGATTTTGGGCACATATGCATGTGTGCCTGGCTTGTTTTTCAAGCCTGCAGGGTTAGGACACAAACTACATGGTTGGCCAGGTGAGCTCTTGCTGCCTTAACTACAAATATGGCTGTATAATTATTTTTTTAATATCTATTTTTTTGCTATAGGGTGCGTGCTCTCACCAGAGCGACAGAACAGAGAAAGAGAGAGAGGGAAAGTGAGAAGTCACATGCCCAGGGAGGTGGGGGGGAATGGTCACTCTATAATCCCTTCTCCATTTTCTTAGGATTTTGGGCATGCACGCACACGCACCTGGTGTGTCTTTGAAGCCACTGGGTCTGGGACTCTTAACTGCATAGTTGTACATGTGAGATCTAATGCCTTCCTTAATCACCAGGCCACTTGCCGGCCCTGTATTTTTTAAATCATAGAAAGTGTGCACATGTGCACATGCATGAGAGAGAGGAATGCACTGTCAGTAGAGTCTTGTTAGGCTAGTCATGTGTACACAGTGGTTAAGGGAGCCAAATCCCACATGGCCTACCAGTGTTCGAATCCCAGCGCTGGATATTTGAAAAACACACTGGGTACAGGTACACTTGTACCCCAAATCCTGACAGGATGGAGAAATGGAGGAGAAAGGATTTGGTATGCCCAGTAGATAGTGCTTAATGTGCCACCTGGTAACAAAAAACGAAGTATGATCTTGTCATGCTGCAGTCTTCTTTCCCTTCAAGCTCACCAGGATGCTGGGTACCTGTATACACATCCAGGCCAGGATGTTTTCCAGGCCGACGCGGGATCTGAACTGTGGTCACCATGTAGCTTCCAGCTTCAGGGCATCAGCATTAATGCCGTGCCCTGTATTTTTAAAAAGCTCCCCAGATAATTCTGCAGAAGTACACATGGAAGATAATGTTCTAGAAGTCTTATAATGCACCTCTGTGAAGACCTTTATCGTCTGTAAAGAGATTGCTAATTTCCACCTGCAAGGTTGTCCTGGGATGCTAGAAGGTATCATTAAGAGTGATGGGGAGGTGTGGTGTTATCTGTTGAATATATTTTGATCAACGGGTCTGGGGAGAAATGTTCACATATCGAAATGGTCTCATTGTAAGCCAAACAATATGATTGAAAGTATATACAAAAATAAATAAATTAATTAAAAAAAAAAAAAAAAGAGTACCTGACACCTAAACCCTCAAAGCACCCCTTTTGCCATCTTCCTGCCCTACTCTTCCTGCATCAACTAGAAGAGGAGGTCCTTTTCTGAGCACCAATCAGGCCACATAATAGCTGGGCCCTGGCCCTGGCTGGGCCAGCTCCTTGTCTGTCTCCCAGGACCTGCTCTGCAGTTGGCATTTATCCTTTTCGTTGCTTCCTGGTTGTAAGCCTGTGGACATCTGGGGCCTGCTGGGTACTCCTCACTCAGCATGTCAGAGCATCTGCCTCAAGCTCCAGAGCCTACCACTCCTTGACCAAGGAAGAGTGATTAGATAACCAGCACTCCCTCTGTTTTCTTTTTAAAATTTGCTGTAGAGCATGTGTGCTTACCAGAGAGAGGAGGAGAGAGGGAAAGTGAGAAAGCACCTCAGGGATGGCCGCACTGCCATCCTTTCTCCTCCATTCTCTTCTCAGGGTCTTGGGCATGCACATACACACACCTGACATGTTTTTCAAGCTGCTCTGTCTGGGACTCAAGCCACACAGTCAGCCCTGTGGGATCCAGCCACCTTAACAACCATTCCACTGCCTGGCACTGTCAGCATTCTTAATAAAACTGGCTTGACAAAGGCCTTGTCATAAACCTTCACTCATTAACAGTGGCTTTTCACCATCTTCAGGTAAATTTCTTATCTTCAGTGCTTCTTACTGTTGGTTATTTTTTCTGTTTCTTTTTCTATTTAGAGGTTTTTTTTTTTTTTTTTGCTTTAGGGCATGTGCTCTTGTTGGAGAGAGACAGATAGTGAGAGGGAAAGTGAGAAACCACCCCCCCACCAGGGGGGGAAGGATGGCCACACCACAATCCCTCCTCCTCCTGGGATCTTGGGCACGAATTTACATGCCCCCAGCATGACATTTAAGCCATGGGGTCCAGGACTCAAACTGCAGTCGGCCATGTGGGAGTCCAGTGACAAACAACTACGCCATCTGCTGGCCCTGGTTACTATTGTTTTTTCAAAGTCAAAATAGTTTTATTAGTTTTTCCTGATACTAAACTAATACATTTTTACTATTTAAAAAAGAATGATATGGGCCAGCAGGTGGTGTGGAGCTTAAGGCAGCTGGATCCCACATTGCCAACTGGATAGTTCATGCCCCAGACCTGGCTACTTGAAGCTCATGCTGGTGTGTGTGCATGCATGCCCAAAATCCCAAGGGGAAATGGAGGAGGAGGGATTGAAGAGAGCTATCTCTCTTGAAGAGTGACTTCTCACTTTTCCCTCTGTTGTGCACATGCTTTCCCTGGAGAGTGCACACACCTTGTAACAAAATTAAAAAAAAAAAAAGAAGTAATTGAAATCTTGTCACTCAGGGATGACTACTGCTAACATTTTAGTAGGGACTTTCAAGTTATCTCCACAAGCATGTTTATAGTGTGTCATTGTAAAAATCGTGACATACTTTTCTACACTTTTCTATACAAAAATGTATTACGAGTTTTTTTTATTTTTGAGTTTTTGCTATAGGGCACGTGCGCTCGCCAGCCAGACAGAGAGAGACAGAGAGACAGAAAGCAAGAAATCACCCCCCAGGGGGGATGGTCACGCTGCAATCCCTTCTCCTCCATTCTCCTCTCGGGATCTTGGGCACGCACGCACACGCGCCCGGTGTGAGCTTTAAGCCACCGGGTCTGGGACACGAACCGCAGTCGACTACGTGGGAGTCCAGCGACATAGCCATTACGCTAACTGCTGGTTCCCTGTATTATGAGTTTTTGATGACCCAGTAATATCATCAGGAAAAAAGAGCATACTATTTATTTGTACAGTGTATCATAGATATCTTCCCTCTGCAAAAATATTTATTAAAGGTACTGTCTTTTGGGGCTAGTAGGGTGGTGTGGTGGTTAAGGCAACTGGATCCCACATGGCTGACTATGCAGTTTGAGTCCCAGACCCAGTGGCTTGAAAAACAAACCAGGCCCATATTAATATGTGCCCCAAATCCCGAGAAGGAGTGGAGGAGAAGGGATTTTGATGTGGTCATCCCCCCTTGGGTGGGATCTGTCTCCCCATCTGCTCCTGGCAAGTGCATGCACCCTATAGCAAATTAAAAAATAAAAAGATACTATCTTTTAAATGTTAGATCTTACCATTATTGTTAATAGCTTCATTACTATCATATGGTTAAAAGTTTGGGTAGGAAAATATTCAGGAGACAGGTTTCTGTATACTTCATTTTGTCATTTTTTTCCTGTCAGAGGACACCAAATGAGTTTTGGGTTTGTGCTTTTTTTTTTTTTTTTTTTTTCTTTTTAAATATAAATAAGAGTACAACTGATTTTTGTTTCATCAAACATTTTTTTTTAAGATGTTACTTGTGTATTTTTGTTCCTGATTAGCAAAGTAATTTATGCTCACTGAGGAAATGGAGAGCATGGAAGACTCTTTCAAAAACATGGGGCAACATCCACCCCATAATCCCACATCACTGTAGCAACTGTTCTTAACATTTTGGAATATTTCTTCTTTCCTTTTTTTTTTTCTTTTAAAAGAAAAAAGACTACATAGTTTTTTAATGTGACTGAATATATATTTACAGTTTCGTATCTAGCTTTTTACCTTTTGTTTGGCATTAAGAGCATTAGCATTTTCCTGTGTCTTAAAAAAACTCTTTATACCATTTCTAATGGCTGGTAAATAGACTGTCTTGTGGTTATACCAGTAATTTACATTCATACGCCCTCTTTTTGGACATTTAGTTCGTTTAAACCTTCTATTGTGAGATCACTGTAAATATCTTTATACATACGTTTTGTTGAGATGATTTCCTTAGGATAAGATGTCCTAAGGGTGAAGTTATTGCACAAAGGAAATGCGTGTTTTTAAATTTTCTAGGTTTATACTGCCTAAATCACGCACAGGATTTTTAGAATCTTGAACCTTAAAAATTTTTGCCTTTTTAATGCCTAAATCTTGAACCTAGAATTTTTAATATAGTCTTACAAAGTTGCTCATCTTGAAAGTATTGCTTTTATTTCCATACGCTAAGCAAAGATTAAGTTACTCTTTGTATAAACCCGTACAATCTTTCTAGAGGATAATGTGGCAATATATCCCCAAATCTGTACATTTCTGAAGCAGTGACTCAGGAATTTATCCCAATACATTGTCAAGAATCTTATCTACAAGAATGTTTATTGATTTATTACATATAATAGAAAGCTGGGAGCCTTCTGAATTTCTGACAACAGGAAAATAAATCATTTTACATTCATTTAGTGGAAACTATATAGAAGACAGTTATAAAAATATTTCATAGATACAGTAAAAAAAATTTTGGAATTTTTTAAGAAGATCAGTTATACAACAGTATTATGATTCCATTTATATAAAGAAATAAAATGGCAGCCTATATACATCACATTATTGAAGGGGGTCACTATAGGTAATGGGATTATGAGCAATTGTGTGTGTGTGTGTGTGTGTGTGTTTTAATGAGATTTTTAAAAAAATTTTTCTGAAAATTTTCTTAGGTCACATTTTTTAAAACTTTATTATAAAATGTTTCTTTGGTCTTTTATGTATAAGAATGAAATGATTCAGTTGTAGATTCTGTCCCTGAAGTTATGTCTGACTCCCAGACTCCTTCAGCCCTCTCCCCAGGCTCCCCAGCCCCCAGCCCAGGCCAGCTCTGCTGAAGAAGGACTGAGACCGTGGTCTTCCTGCCCAGAGCTCTGACATCTGCCAGCCTGCTGTTTCACCTTCGCTTTAGTTTGTTACAAATGGGCCTGCTGAACATTAAAGCACTTGGCAGAAGCTGCCAGTAACTCTGGCCAAGATCCTTTCACTGTTGCCTTTCACTGAGAAGCAGAGCTGCCCGGAAGAGCGAAACTGGGTGCTAGTGGAGCTGACGGAGGGGAAGCAAGCCCCTAGCAGACCGGGCAGCAGGCAGAGAGGCCGGACTGGAGAGGCACTAGTGTTTGGAGCCAGGCACACAGGAAGGTGGCTTGACAGCAACCCTGCCCCAGGGCTGTACTTAGTGTTCCTGCATGCTGTCTTCCGGAACTTGCAGGGAGCACGGTGGTGATGGTGATGTTATCAGCTTTATGAGGCAGCATAGTGTAATGGGAAGAACTCCTGCTTTGGAGTCAGACAGGCCTGGATTCAAGTCCTAGCTCTTTGATTTCTCAGTTTTTAAGGTCAGCAAGTGACTTCACCTTTCTGAGCTTCAGTGTCCTCATCTATAAAGTGGGGATGGTACTGCCTGCATCACAGGATTGATGTGAGGACCAAACAAGACAAGTGTCAAGTATGGGGTCAGCAGATGGCGTGGTGGTTAAGGCGCTGGGCTCCCACATGGCTGACCACGGTTTGAGTCCCAGACCTGGTGGCTTACTTTCTCACTTCCTTCTATGTCTCTCTCTATGTCTGTGGTGAGCACACATACCCTATGACAAACTTAAAAATAATAACAATAATAATAAATTAAAAAGTTTAAAAATAATTAAAAAAATAAAAAAGAAGTGGCTAATATGGTTGTGAGTCTTCAGTAATTGTTCACCTTGTTTGTCCGTCCCTCTCTTCTCCCCAACCTTGCGACATTAAATATGGGACTGGGATTGACTCTTTTTAATGACCATGACACAGTCTGCCTGGAATGAAGAAGGACTATGCCAGGAGCATAGGGGCATCCTAATTGCTTCAGGGGCTGGTGAGATCTTGACTCCACCACACTACTGACTTTTCGTGTGATTTTGGCAGATCAGGTGACAGTCTATCTCTTGGTTCACTCCTCTGTGAGATGGCGATGATAACTATTACATCCACTTTATAGGAGTTATGTGAGGTGGTTAGATTTGAATGGAGTAACAGGATGAGCCACTTTTACATAGTGGGAATTACTGTGCAATTGTCAGAAGAGGTAATGTTCATAGTATGTTAAAGGGAGATAATGTTGTGAGGATTACGTACAATATTGCATATACAGTTTTAGCCCAGTGTCTGGCATTATAGTAAGTACACATGTCGTAAGTCCTGGGGCTGCTGGTGGTGGTGTTCTGTTCATCCTTTTTTTTTTTTTTAATTTTTTTAGGTTGTCTGGCATGGGACAGGTGTGCTTACCAGACAGAGAGGGAAAGTGAGAAATCATCCCCTCCTTCATGGTGGGGGGATAGCTATGTTGCAGTCCCTTCTCTTCTATTGTCCTCTCACGATTTGGGGCATGCGTACACATGCACCTAGCATAATTTTCAAGCCACCGGGTCCAGGACTCAAACCCGTAGAGTTGGCCATGTGGGAATCTAGCACCTTAACCACCATGACCCCTGCTTTCCCCTGTTCATCCTAATTTTAAGAAACCTTATAAAAACAGAAAAGATAAACTTGCAAACAGACTGCCCCCAAGCGTACAGTGACAAAAACAAACAAAAACAGAAAATACTTCTATTAATTTGAAGAGAGTCAGGAAGTAATAGTGTAATCATAATAACACAACACTTGTTTAGCAAATAACCAGTTTAAAACATGCCTATGTATTTATGATTTATTTAACCCTTATAGCTACTCTCTGAGCATGAGGCTAGCATCCTCATTTGATAGATGAGGAAACTGAGACTCAAAGTGGGGAAATGACTTGCACAGTGTCACTCCACCAAGAATTTAACCTGGGACCTACATTACCAAGATTCGAACCTAGAACCTAACCTAGCACTCTGCCTCCTCTAGCCCTCCATCCCTGTCCCCAGACTATATTCAAAGACAAAGCTCAGCTATTGTTCCTGAGGAGGCTTGCAGCCCTTGTTCTGGCTGCCTCAAGCTGCCAGCCTGCAGGTGCTGGAGTACTACTGGGCATTGGGCCACACCCGATGCCAGGCAGCTTCAGGGGGCAGAGGCATCTCAAGGGTGTATGGCAGAGTGAGGAAGGACTAGAATGCCGCTCTGAGTTCAGCACTCCTCCAGGGTATCTGGCAGCCCCACAAGCTTCGCTCTTCCAGCTGAAAAACGTGCAGCTGTTGCTATGGCAAGAGCCTGGTCGCCTCCCTGCCTGAGACCAATTGCTTCAAGCCCTTTTTAGTTTCTGCTCTT
Organism: Tupaia tana; assembly: GCA_026018925.1. Lineage (NCBI taxonomy): Eukaryota > Metazoa > Chordata > Mammalia > Scandentia > Tupaiidae > Tupaia > Tupaia tana. Next base: position 94,708,116 of record JAKSZU010000013.1, read on the forward strand.
TCCTGTGCATTTCATTCCCTATTCCTGGCCAAGTCCTGTGGTCTGCAAATAAAGATGACAAGCAGACACTGTGCTGCGGAGCACACAGATCCAAGGCACCACGCTGCCGCCTTCAAAGCCTCCTGCCTATGGCTTTCTGCCCTCAGTCCCATTGAGACATAGCAGGGTAGCGTAGCAACTACTAAATCTTACTGCGTTTTGTTATTTATTCTTAGAGGGAATACATGCTTATTGCAGAAAATTTGGAAAATACAGAAAACGTTAATAATTACTCACTTAATAAATGCTTCCTGAGAATGTGCGGTGTGCTAGGGCCTAGATGAGATGTGATGAATGGGGGATATGAATTCTATGTTACTTGTCTTCCTGCCACTAAAAGGTAATTTCTGTTAATATTTTGGCAAGTTTCTTTCCAGTTTTTAAAAATATGTAATTTTGGGGCCAGCCTGTAGGTCAGTGATTTAAGTCTCACTTCTAGGGAACTGGATTCCACATACCCCACAGTGGTTCAAATCCTGGCCTTAGCAGTTGAAGAAAACACCAGGGCATGTGTGTGTGCATGTGTGTGTGTGTGCATGCACACCCAATATCCTAATATGGGTAGAGAAATGAGGGAAAGAGGATTGTGGCATGATCATACCCTATTGGGGGATGCTTTCATTCTCTCTCTCTCTCTATCTCTGCCAAGCACATATACTCTTTGGTATTAAAAAAATTCAATTTTAAATATGTGATTTTTTTTTTTTTGGAGAGATTTTTGCTATAGGGCGCGTGCACTCGCCAGAAAGACAGAGACAGACAGAGAGACAGAAAGCGAGAAATCGCCCCCCGGGGGGATGGCCACGCCTCAATCCCTTCTCTATTCTCCTCTTGGGATCTTGGTCACGCATGCACACACGCCTGGCGTGAGTTTAAGCTACCGGGTCTGGGTCCCGAACGGCGGTCGACTACATGGGAATCCAGCGACATAGCCATTATACTAACTGCTGGTCCCAATATGTGACTTTTTTGTTTATATATTTTAGAGCTCATTTATATATACTTTTATATCCTGCTCTCTCTTTAAGGATAATGTAATTGTATTTTTATGATATTATTAATATCTTGAAAGCCGATTGAAAAATTTTTTCCCAGTTACAAAAGTAATTCATGCTTATTGTAACATGTTCAAACATTTCAGAAACACATACTAGAATACTATTCATCTTAATACTCTGCTGTGGTTTAAATGTATTCCTCCCAAATTATTGTACTGAAACTTGTTTGCTGTCACAGTGTTAAGGGGGTTGAAATGTAATCCATTGTGATTATAGTATTAAGAGTTGGGGCCTTTGAGAGGTTATCAAGGTGGGGCTCCCATGATTAAATATTGGTGGCTTTGTAAGAAGAGGGGGAAAGACCAGCACTGACACACACTCTGGCCCTCTTGCCATATGCTGCCCTGTGCTGCCTCAGGACTCTGCAGAGAGTCTCCAGTGGCCAGAAGGCCCTCCCTAGATGCAGCCCTTTGAGCTCAGACCTCCAGAAGCATAATCTGAATGAACCTTTATTCTTTAGAAATTATTCTGTCTGTGGAATTCAGCTGTAAAGCAACAGACAAATGTACTGAACACATTCTCCACATAACTTTTTTTGCTTTGTTTTGTTTTGCTATAGGGCATATGCGCTCACCAGAGAGATGGGGGGGATAAGAAATCACCCCCTGTGGTTAGGCCTACTGCAGTCTCTTCTCTTTCATTCTCCTCTCAGGATTTGGGCATGCACACACACTCACCCAGTGTGATTTTCAAGCTGCCTGGTCTGGGTCTTGAACTACACAATTGGACATGTGGGATCCAGCCGCCTTAACCTCCATGCCACCTGCTGGCCCATCATTTTTAATGACCATATGCATTTAACCTACTTCTCTATTCTATAACTTTAGATTTTCTAATTTTTTAATTACTGGAAATAAAGCTAGCATAAATTCTTTGCATATAGAACTTAATGTTTTTTGAGATCCTGTTCATGTGATAATTTCCCAGTTGAGAGATTTGGGGGTTAAATGACACAAACATTTGTAGCAATTTGAATTCCTATCATTGATATATGAGCTTATCCATTTCACTATAGCTTGCTGGCATTGAATATTGTAATTAAAAACCACAACATCAAATTTTGCTAACTATGATAGCTGAATTGTATCTTGTTTTAATTTGCATTTCCTCAGTGTCTGTTGAATTTTTCATGTTTGTTAACCAGATGTACTTCATCTTTTTCAAGGAATTTTTTTTCTACTGAACTATCGCGATCTTAATACTCTTTTCATTTCATATGGGAATGAGATGTAGGAAATTGTAGAGGCTCACTAAGGGACAAAGAGGTTTCTCTTTATTGTGTATAATAATAGTTAAGAATTTGAGACTGTAGAACCAGATTAGTGTAGATTAAATGTTGTCATTGCTACTTTCTGTGTATTCTGAGTAAGTGGCCTTATCTGCAAAGTAGGGATAATATTATCTATCTTGCGGGGTTGCTGTTAGGAAACAGTAAGGAGATATATATATATATATATATATATATATATATATATATATATATACATACACACACACACACACACACACACACACACGTTAAATTCTTAGTACAGTGCATGACTGGGACTTGATTAATGTGAATTTGTCACTGTTGTTATTTCCCAGACAGTCTTTTCTTATTTCCGGAACATTTGCCCCTTACCCTTTTCCAGCCATCTCATTTTGTATTCTTGCAGATCAGCCAAATGGCCGACGACACAGTTGCAGAGCTGGACAAGCATCTGGCAGTGAAGACCAAAGAGCTCCTTGGATGAAAGTCCATCAGAGCTCAGCAGCACTCCAGAGTGTGGTTTCTCGTGATCCCATGGATGGCAAATTGGCAGCTCTCCCCGCATCCACGTGGAAGGCTGTCACTGTGTTGTCAGTTCTTGTGAGGCCCAGCTTCCAGTGGGACACACACTTGTTCTCTTCCTCCCACCCCTGCCCACTGTATTGGGCCTGGGCCTTCTGGCAGCAGCCAGCCACAGAGACAATCTGTTGCTGGCAGAGGGCCTTCACCCGGGGCATTCGCCTTCACCCGGGGCATTCGCCTTCACTATCATTCGCCAAGGGACTGGAGCCATTGGCCGACTGAGCAGACTTGAGGCTTGCACCTCATCTCAGGAACCACCTCTTCAGACAATTAGTCAGGTCCGGTCTCTGACTTGGACCTCTTCTTGGACTGCTAGGGCCTTCATCTGTGCCTGGACATGTTTGCTAGAGAGTTGTTTGTACCAGACAATAAAATCTGAATGAATTGGAATAACAACCACAAGGGGAAGGACAGAGTTGGTCTGGATTGATGATCTCTATGGTTTTGTCTATAGTAAAGCAACCAGCACAGTACTTTTGCCTCTGGGTCATCCTCACACATACTCTCCTCTGCATGGACCACTGGACCTCATCCACTCCTTACCTGGCCCATCGTGGTTGCCTTCCCGGTCTTAGCTTGGATAGCACGTCCTCTGGGAAGTCTTCTTTCTCCTGACCCGGATCACTGCCATCCATCCTTGTAGCATGGTCTCCTGCTTTTAATTTGAACCCTAATGATTCTTTTTGCTCAGTTGTCTGTATATCCCCCAGACTGAAGCACGACGCAGGCTCATAGCGGACATACACGTCTGTGTGTTCCTGTTGTGAATAAATTGCTCATAGTGGCTGCTTGGCAAATGCTGGCTTCTTTTATTTCTTGTCTTAACTCTTTTTTTCTGCCGCTTTCTACTCTTGTCCTTATCTTCAACATTTACTTAGGAATGAAATATCCTTCCCCCAGGGCCTGCCTATTGTGGGCACAAGTGGTTTGTTGTGGCTCTTTGTCGAGAACTAGATTAAGTTAGTTGCATTTTGTTGCCTTTGTTTTCCTTTCTCTTCTCCTTTCTTCTCTTGTCCTCCTCCTCTCCCTTCCTGCATTCACCATCTTACTGTCATCATGAGCTAGATGCAGTCCTAAGCATTATTGGTAATCTTCACAGTGAACTTAAGAGATGTGTATTATTTCCATTTTACAAACAGGAAAACTGAGACTTGGCAAAATTAGGTTATTTGCCTTAAGTAACAAAGCTGGCAAGTGCTGGAGGGTTCCCATTACTCACTGCAGGTCCCGCTACCGAAGGGATGTTTCTTGCCCTGGGCTACACAGCTAGTAAGTGACAGAGCTAAGTTTCATGTTGAGGCCTGGGGGGCTGGCAGATGGTGTAGTGGTTGAGACACTGGACTCCCACATGGTTGACCATGGTTCGAGACCCGGACCTGGTGGCTGGCTTTCTCACTTTCCCTTTCTCTTCTCTCTTTCTCTCTGATCAAATTAAAAATATATAATAACAAACAAAGTTAAATAAATAAACAATTATTTTAAAAAGTTGAGGCCTGGTTCCAAGGCCTATGCTCTGTCCACCAATGTGAAAGGGGAAAATGAACTGTTGATTTCCTGCTGTCCTTTCACAGTCATTGTGGAGCACTTCTGTGACCACATGTGTGAGGTTTTTTTTTCCACACACCATGTAGCTCTCAGGGCACCTACAATCCAGGCCCATTCTAGCGTTGTCTTTCTGGAGCTAGCGTCAGATCCCGCAGGAGGGCTCATCCCCTCAGATTTTCTCATTTTCAATGCCAGTCGCAAGTCTGGGCCACCCATGCATCTGACAGGTTTGGACCTTTTCCTTGGGCTCAGTTAAATTTGCTAGAACAGTTCACAGAAGTCAAGGAAACACTTACATATGTTTACTTATTGCAAAGGCTATTATAGGGGCCAGCGGGTGGCCTGGTGGTTAATGTGCTGGACTCCCACATAACTGACCGCAGTTCTCCCCCTCTCCTCCTCCTCCTCTTCTTCCTCCTGTTCATGTAGGAGATGGGGGCGGGGAGAGAAATACAAGGACAGATTTTCTTTTTTAAGGTTTTTGCCATAGGGCACATACATGGCTCACCAGAGAGACAGAGAAAGGCAAAGTTAGAAAACCTCCCTGGGGGATGGCTGCGCTGCAATCCCTGCTCCTCTATTCTCCTGGAATTTTAGGCATGCACACACACACACACGCCCAGCATGATTTTCAAGATGCCACGTCCAGGACTTGAACTGCAGTCAGCCATGTGGGAGTCCTGTGCCTTAACCACCATGCCATCTACTGGCCCTCAGGTGTTTGGGCAGTTTTACTGTGTGGTGGTCACTTGCCTCAGCTTCCCAGTGATCTAGGATCACGGGCACTTGCAACATGTTCAGGTAGCTAGGGAACCAAACCCATGCCTCTCGTGGCTTCCAGCCTCCCAAGTGGTAGCACTACCTGTGTGCCACTGCAGCTGCACCTGCTACCTTCTTAAGTGTTGGGTGATCACCACCTGTTTGTCAGGTACATATGTGCTGGGGACATAAAAATGACCTCTGTCTTTGAGGGGTGCTTCATGCACTGAACTGAATTGCTCTCTATAATGCCTTGGGCAGAAAGGTAGGAGTCCTAACAGCTCTGCCAGGTGTCTGCCTTCAGAATGGAGCCCTGTTGATGGCAGCAGGGCCTGGCTGAGTTTCTTGAAGGCAGTGTCCAACTTCACTCTGCTAGTGTGACCTCCCCCAGACTGGACAGTGCTAAAGGCAGGGAGGTCACACACCTCCCTCGGCCTCATACTGGTGGGAGGTGCTGTGAAACAGCCAGTGAGAAGTCCCAGGCAGAATGAGGTCAAGGACGAAAGACAGGCTCCTGCCCTGCTTAGCTGTCCTCAGCCCCACTCATGACCCTCCATGGTCATCATACCATCAGAAGTCAGCCAGTGAGAGAACAGGGATAGAAACAACAGTTACGGAGCCCTTGCAGGGGTCAGCCACATGGCAGGGGCTTTGCAGCAGTCTTTGGTGAGGGCCCAAATCCCCCACTCACTGCAAATGTGCTTCTTAAAGATGCAGGATCTTTTTAATAAACAGAGGAAATGATAAATTATGTTGTAACTCCACTCCAAAGGCATTTGGTTCTTAACAGCCAAATCCTCTGTAGTCTTTAAATAAACAAAAACTTATTTGGTGAACAGACGGAGGGGAGAAGGGGAATGAAAGATTTTCTGTACTTGGGTTCCACATGTCAACAATTTCTCTCCCATGTGTACATTGGCCAAAGCCGTTTATCATGATAAATGAATAAAGGAAAACCTCGAGTCCGGGGCAGTCAGACAGCGCAGCAAATGGCTTTCAGCTGATTGCTCTATTTCAGTTGACATTTATCAAAGAGTTTCTCTGTTACTCTGTGTGTCAGGGCTGCAGTGGTGGCAGGGACGAGAATGAGACTACCTGTTTGGATGTGCTGAGTAATGAGTAACCCTTGAGCAATTCATTACCCCCTCTCCCTGCAGCAACCTCTCTCTCTCAAAAAAAAAAAAAAAAAAAAAAAAAGCTGGGTATGGAAATTTTCACACTTGCCAGAAGAATTAACCATGTCCTCTATTCAGTTCAATGGCTTGAAAAATCCAGGCCAAAGAGAATTTGAGAACTTTTTTCCTGTTTATTTCTGTGTGTGTGTGTGTGTTGGAAATTACAAAATAAAAACCAAAAATCCCCGTAGTGTAAAAATTTATAAAAGAAACTTCTCACAAGTCTCAATTTTACTCCCCTTCAAAGTTAGGTGTATATCTGGGACCAGCAGATGACATAGTGGTTATGTTCCTGGACTCCCACATGGCCAACCTCGGTTTGAGCCCTGGACCCAGTGGCTTCAAACACACCAAGTGCATGTGCATGTGTGCCCAAAATCCCAAGAGGAATTGAATGGAGGAGAAGGGATTGAGGCACGGTTATCCCCCGGGGGGCAATTTCTCGCTTTCTGTCTCTGGCGAGCACATGCGGTCTGTAGCAAAAATCTCTCTCTTAAAAAAAATATATATATGCATATCCTTCTAGACCTTTCTCTGTGCATATTATCTTTTTTTTTTTTTTTTTAAGGGAGTTTTCCTATAGGGTGTGTGCACTCACCAGAGAGACAAAAAGCAAGAAATCATTCCCTGGGGTTGGGGGCGGAGGGGGGGGGATGGCCACACTACAATCCCTTCTCCATTCTCCTCTCTGGATTTTGGGCATGCACACACATGTGCCCGGTGTGTGTTTTAAGCTGCTGGGTCTGGCATTTGAACTATTTTGCCATCTGGTGGTCCCACAAATTATCATTTTTAAAAAGAAAAGATGGGGCACCAGCTAGTAGTATGGTGGTCAAGGTGATTGGATCCCACATGGTCGACTGCACAGGACCTGATAGCTTGAGAAACACGCTGGGTTTGTGTATGTGCATGCCCAAGATCTCGAGAGGAGAATGGAAAAGAGGTTTTACAGTGTGGCCATGCTCCCTGGGGGGTGATTTCTCACTTTCTCTCTCTCTTTCTCAGGAGAACACACATGTCCTCTAGCAAATCTATAAACAGACAGAAGGGGCCAGCAGGTGGCATGGTGGTTAAAGTGCTGTATTCCTATGGTTCAAGTCTTGGACCTGGTGGTTTAAAAATCATCCTCTGAGGGGAATGGCTACATGATAGATAGATAGATAGATAGATAGATAGATAGATAGATAGATAGACAGATAGATAGGTAGGTAGATAGATAGGTAGGTAGATAGATAGATAGATAGATAGATAAGCAAATAAAATTTTATTAAAAAAAGATAAAAGAAGGTGAACTATTCTGTTCATATGCTAAAGATTTTTTTTTTCTTTGGAGAGGTTTTTGCTGTAGGGCGCATGCGCTCGCCAGACAGACAGACAGAGACAGAGAGACAGAAAGCGAGAAATCACCCCCCAGGGGGATGGCCACGCTACAATCCCTTCTCCTTCGTTCTCCTCTCAGAATCTTGGGCACGCACGCACAGGCGCCCAGCGTTGAGTTTTAAGCCACCGGGTCCGGGACATGAACCGCAGTCGACTATGTGGGAGTCCAGTTACATAGCCATTACGCCAACTGCTGGTTCCCAAGATTGTTTTTATGTACTCCCGAATAGTCATGACCCCTCTCCATGTGTGCTGCGACGTATTATCCATAATGTAGATTGACCATGACTTATTTCACATTTATGCGACTTTTTTATTGTTCATGCTAGAAAGCACGTGTATGTGTACAACAGAGAGAGGGGAAGATGGCACTCTTCGCAGGGTCTTGTCATGCTGTGATCCCCTTCCCCCAGCCATCCAGTCGGTCACCTGTGCATGTGCCGGTATGTTCCAGGTCTACCAGGTATCCGAATCCTCCGTCAGCCATGTAGCTTTTAACGCTGCGGCTCAGCATGCTCCCACCAGCACCACCAAGGCTGAGCCAATCACTGAAGATTTATTTTTAACTATAGGGCACATGCACTTGTGAGAGACAGAGGAAGTGAGAACTCACCCTCAGGAGGGCTGGTTGCACCACGATCCCTTCTCCACTCTCCTCTCAGGGTTGTGGACACTCATGCACATGTTCCTGACATGATTTCAAGCCCCTGGGTCCATGACTTTTTTTGGGGGGGAGAGGTTTTTGCTCTAGGGCACGTGCGCTCGCCAGACAGACAGAGACAGAGAGATAGAAAGCGAAAAATCACCCCCCGGGGGTATGGCCATGCTGCAATCCCTTCTCCTCCATTCTCCTCTCGGGATCTTGGGCACGCACGCACATGCACCCGGCATGAGTTTAAGCCACCAGGTCCGGGACGCAAACAGCGGTCGACTACGTGGGAGTCCAGCGACATAGCCATTATGCTAACTGCTGGTCCCCTGGGTCCATGACTTGAAAAGTGGTCCATGCAAAGTCGGTCATGTGGGATCCAGCACCTTAACCTCCACACTACCTGCTAGCCCCCATGATTTTTTTTTTTTTTCAAGATTTTTGCCATAGGGGTGTGTGAGAGGGAAAGTGAGAAATCACCTCCCAGGAGGCATGGTCATGCCGTAATCTCTTAATTCTCCTGGGATTTGGGGCATGTGTGCACATGTGCCCACCGTGATTTTCACACCACCAGGTTCAGAATTTGAACTACAGTTGGCCATGTGGGAGTCCAACACCTTAACCACCACACCACCTGCTGCCCACCTCGCCCCTTGATATTTTTAAAAGATCATTTCAAATGCATTGGAGAGTCTTTCTTTCTTTCTTTCTTTCTTTCTTTCTTTCTTTCTTTCTTTCTTTCTTTCTTTCTTTCTTTCTTTCTTTCTTTCTTTCTTTCCTTTCTTCCTTCCTTCCTTCCTTCCTTCCTTCCTTCCTTCCTTCCTTCCTTCCTTCCTTCCTTCTTTCCTTGTCTTTCCTTCTTTTCTTGTCTGCCTGCCTGCCTGCCTGCCTGCCTGTCTTCCTTCCTTCCTTCCCTCCCTCCCTCCCTCCCTCCCTCCCTCCCTCCCTCCCTCCCTCCCTCCCTCCCTTCCTTCCTTCCTTTCCTTCCTTCTTTCCTTCTTTCCTTCCTTACAAACAGTCTAACCACTTTGCAGTCTTCCTGCCTTGGCCTCCCAGCTAGAACCTCAGATCCACACCCCCACAACTTGCTATCTTTTAGACAGGGCCTCACTGTGTGGAGCTTAAGGCTCACAATCCTCCTGCCTCGATCTCCTTGGATCTTTGGAACTACAGACCTACACCATGGCACCTGGCCTTAACGGTGGACTGGGAATTGAACCTAGGCCTTCCAGTGTCTTGGGAGTATGCAGCTCCACAGCTGGGCCTAAAGTGTTTTGTTGTTGTTGTTGTTGTTTGTTTTGTTTTGTTTTTTGAAGAAAGAAAAGGGTTCCTAATATCTGGTAAATTTTGCTCTTTTTCCTTCAACATCAGACTGACATTTATTGAATGTTTACTGTGGACCAAGAACCTTGCTTTACATGTGTTATTATATTGAAACTTCTGAATAGCCCTACATGATGTAGGTATTACTATTATCTGTGTTTACAAATGAAAAAAAAAAAAAACGAGATTCAGAAAGGGAATTTAACTTGCCCGAGGTCACACAGATCCTACATGCCAGAGTGAAACGTTAAACCCGTATATGCCTTTGAAGAGGGTTCTTAATCAGTGTTTTGGTTCTTAAGTCTTTTCTGAGCACTTACAGCTCTTCTGGGCCTGGAACATGATGTAAGAGAAGAAAAAGTCTTGCTTTTATAAAACAATGAGAAAATTTTTTTTTTTTTTTTTTTTTTTTGGAGAGGTTTTTCGCTATAGGGCGCGTGTGCTCGCCAGACAGACAGAGAGAGACATAGAGACAGAAAGCGAGAAATCACCCCCCAGGGGGGATGGTCACGCCGCAATCCCTTCTCCTCCATTCTCCTCTCGAGAAAACTTTTTTTAAGAAATGTATTTTTATTTATTTATTTTTTTAAAGTATCTATGAATGAGAGAAGGACAGAGATCGACCAGCTCAATGGGGTCTTGACACCACGATCTTCTCCCAACCTTCAGCCAGTCAGGGCCACAGGCAAGTGTGTGCCTGGTGTGCTAAGAGAGATCTCCAGACGTGAAAACCAGTAACCTTGCCATGTAGGTCAGCCTCACAGAGCATAGTCTTTTACTGCTGTCCAGTGGCCAGCCCCCCAAAACTGTTTCTAGTAAAAGACTACGAGTAAATCAGCGACATCCTGGCACATAGTAAACACTGAGGAGACAGCAGCCTGTTTGGAGATGATAGTGATCACATATTCATACCCAGCCTACCTGGCAGACTTTCCCAGAAGATGTCAGAGACCAGGGAGCAAGCAGATTGACCACCAAGCAGAGAATAATGATAGTAACAGTGATAGCGGTAGCGGTAGCAACAGCACTGATTAATATTTGTGCTTTTTAGTTTTCAAAATGCTTCTATTCATACATTCTTTATCCTGTTGAAACCACTGAATATGGGCCAGCAGGTGATGTGGAGGTTAAGACGGCTAGATTCCACATGGCTGACTTCACTGTTGGAGTCCCAAACCTAACGACTTGAAAATCACATGGGGCATGTGTGTGTGTGTGCATGCCCGAATTCCCAAGAGGAGAATGGCCATCCCCCCCAAGGGGTGATTTCTCACCTTCCTTCTCCCGTTTTTTCTCCAGTGAGTGCCCATGCCCTATAGCAAAAAAAAAAAAAAAAAAAAAAAAAAAAAAAAAAAAAAAAAAAAAAAAAAAAAAAAAAACTAAAAAATAAAAGAAATAATTGGAACTTTGCAGTTAGGGAAAGACTGTGAACGTAACATCCTCAGAAGTCACTTATTGAGGCTTTATGTACCCTAATATATGGTCAGTTTCTGTTGTGCATTTGACAAAGTGTATTCTTTATTTTGAAGAATAAATGTTAGTATGTACACGGGAAATGTAGCTTATATAGTGTGCAGGTTTTCTGTATCCTTATTTCTTGGCCCTTTGTTGAGTTTTGGACTTAAAGGGGGTGCGTTCTGGTCACCTCTTCCCGACATTTCTCTCTCTCCTCACGTCCGTTCCCTGTGATCTCTGCCTGGCGCAGTGCTGCTGTGTGGTCGGTGCACACTGCCCAGACTCGTGCATCGTCTTTATTTCAGTCAATGCCTCGAGCCCAGGTTCCGCACTGCCGTTTATCAAGGTCATAGCTCACGCTTGCTTTTTCTTTACATTTGCTGGGTGTAGTCATCCCCATTTCTGACCCTTAGCCATTCAGAATCAGTTCCAGGCGTGTTTCTCTTTTAGAGTTAGATTTTGTTCTGTGAATCATTCTAAAACTCTTTTTTTTTTCTCTGTGTTGAGATATACATAACAAAAATTTACCATCTTGCCCATTTTTAAGTGTAGAGTTCACTGATGGTAAGTATTGGGTTGTCAGAAAAGTCATGATGGGGGCTGGCAGGTGGCATGGTGGTTAAGGGTGCTGGACTCCCACGTGGCTGACAGCGGTTCAAGTCCCTGGTGGCTTGCTTTCTCACTTTCCTTCTCTTTCTCTCACTCTGTCCCTCTCTGGTCAAATTAAAAATAAATAAAGTAAAATCTTTAAAATCATTTAAGTAAAATATGTAATGATTTTTTATTTAAATTAAATTTAAATAAAATCATTATTTAAAAATAAGTGAGTTAAAAAATAAAAGTCATGGGACCAGCAGTTAGCCTATTGGCTATGTCGCTGGACTCCCACGTAGTCCACTGCGGTTCGCGTCCTGGACCCGGTGGCTTAAAACTCACGCCGGGCGCGTGTGCGTGCGTGCCCAAGATCCCAAGAGGAGAATGGAGGAGAAGGGATTGCGGCGTGGCCATCCCCCCTGGGGGGTGATTTCTCGCTTTCTGTCTCTCTCTCTGTCTATCTCTGTCTGTCTGGTGAGCGCACGCGCCCTATAGCGAAAACCTCTCAAAAAAAAAAAAAGTCATGATGTATTTTTGCATAGAAAAACAGAAAAATATGTCATGACTTTGCCAATGACCCAATATAGTCCCACTGGTTTCACCCAGTCTCCACAACTTTTCTCACATTACAGAACTAAAACTCTGTGCTTGTTAATTCTTCACTTCCTTCTCTTTCTGGCACCAGGTAACCACCATTCTGTTTCCTGTCTGTATGAATTTGGCTGCTCTGGGCACCTCATAGAAATGGAGTCATACAGTGTTGGTCTTTTTGTGACTGATTCATCTTAGCATGATATCAAGGTCTATCCATGTTGTAGCATGTTTTAGGATTTAAAGCTGAGTAATATTCCACTGTATAGGTATATGAAACTTCTTTAATAGGTGACTTAGACTTACTTACATTTATTGTTAATACTGATTTTTTTTTTTTTTTTTTTAGAGAGAGATATTTGCCATAGGGCACGTGTGCTTGCCAGAGAGACAGAAAGTGAGAAATCATCCTCTGGGGGGATGGTCACATCGCAATCCCTTCTCCTCCATTCTCCTCTCAGGATCTTGGGCACGCATGCACACATGCCTGACATGAATTTGAAGATAAGTCTAGGAATCAAACCACATGGGAGTCCAATGACATAGCCATTAAGTCATCTGCTAGTCCCAAAACTGATACGTTTAATTGAACCCATTTATTCTTTTTTTAAAGAATTATTTACTTTGTATTGATTATTATTACTATTATTTTTAATTTGCTATAGGGCATGTGTGGGAATCTAGTGCCTCAACCACCATGCTACCTGCTGGTCCCAAATCCATTTTTAAAAAATTAATTATTACTATTATTAATTTTTTTTAAAATTTGCTACAGGGCATGTGTGCTCACCAGAGAGACACAGGGGTGGGGAGTGAAAAAGCAAGCTGCCAGGTCTGAAACTCAAACTGTGGTCAGCCCTGTGAGAATCCAGTACCTTAATCACCACACTACCTGCTGGTCCCAACCCATTCATTCTTTATATTCAGTATTAACACTAAGTGATTTGGTGTTTCAACCCTCAGCAGAAAGGGACTAGAGATCATACTGAGAAGTGTTGCTTCTGCACAAAGTTCAGGGTTTGTTAAATGAATAAATGATGGTCCTTGTCTCTTGCATTTCTTTTTTTCTGGTGTCTGTTGCAGTCTGTCGAATGCTGTTAAGTTAGATCACTGTGAAGCATAACCTTTACCGTGTCACTCTTCTGCTCAAAAACCTTCAATGGCTCCCCATTGCCCTCCGAATTAAGGAAACCCTTCACCCTGGATTTGATTTCTCTCTCTCTTTTTTTTTTTTTTTTTTTGAGAGGTTTTTCGCTATAGGGCGCGTGCGCTCGCCAGCCAGACAGAGAGAGACATAGAGACAGAAAGCGAGAAATCACCCCCCAGGGGGGATGGTCACGCCGCAATCCCTTCTCCTCCATTCTCCTCTCGGGATCTTGGGCACGCACGCACACGCGCCCGGCGTGAGTTGTAAGCCACCGGGTCCGGGACGCGAACCGCGGTCGACTACGTGGGAGTCCAGCGACATAGCCATTACGCTAACTGCTGGTTCCCGATTTCTCTCTTTAATCATGATGTATTTCTCACAACTACCCTGATTACTAGCTTTCTGAGACGTTGTGCCGCTTTCCCCCCACCTCCAAGCCTTTCTTAGCCCACTTTGCCTGCTGTGTGCTCCTGAAGTCCTGTCCCGTAGAAGGAGCAGTTCATCCAGCCTGGACGCCTCCGTAGCTCCAGGCCGTTTCTGGCACTCACTCATTGTGTATGTCTCATGGTCCCTACACCTGCGTGTGTCTGTCAAGTGCCTGCACAAGGATGCCCCTCGAGCTCAGCCAGTCCTCCCCAAACCCCCCAACCTGATCGCGTTCTCAGGGAAAGGCCTCGTCACCCCCCATCACCCGGTGGGAAGCCAGGACACTGGGAGCCGTGTTTGCCTCCCTCTCCCCCCGCCCCCATCCAGGAAGTCTCCAAGTCCAGCCAACCCTACTTCAAAGTGCCTTTACCTTCCTTTCTGGGCACCCCGAGGTGCTTACCTGGACAGATGTAGCAGATGTTCCGGATGGCCCCGCCCAGTCTCTGAGCATTTGGCTCCACTGCAGAGGCCATGGCGAAGAGTCCCTCGCAAGGAAGTGCCCTGCCCTTTGGGTTTCACACGCCCTGGCTAGCACAGTGCTGGGCACAGAGTGGGCACAGAGGAAAGCTCTGTCTAGCTCTCATGGTCCTGCCTGGCCTTGGGTTCAAACAGGGTCAGGATTGTGTCATGGCCCAGGGTTTCTCTCATGACTCCCACCTGCCGGCACAGGGCCTTCTGCCTCATGTGCCTCGTCTGCCTTGAGTTTCTGGGTGTCTCCTAAACTGCACACCTATAGACCGCCCTTCTCCTCTCCCACCCAGGCTCCCTGTCCTGGCATCTGCACCACGAATGCCACCAAAGGAGTGGCACCTTTGCTCCTGCTGGAAGTGTCGGTGTTCACCATGAGAGTGCTGGTTCCCAGGCTCAGGATGCCTGAGCATGCTGAGGGGGACCCCGAGGAGATGGGAAGAGGTGTCTTCCCTCATCTCCTCCCTGTGTAGGCCCCTGAGTTCTGGAGCAGCCTTATTGGGGTCCAGAACCCCTACCCTAAAGTCTTCCCCAGACAGCAGCTGCTGCCCATTGCTCCCATGCAAGACTCCCAGCCCTTCCTTTCCAGGCTCTGACCTCTACCAAAATAGCTCCCCTCTTACACAGGGTTCCCTTTCAGCCCCTCTGTGCTGATGTATAGAGGCTAAAAGTGCTAGACCTTGACTCTGTGTGGTTTTACTCCTTTAGCAAGTGAGGATGGAAGCATAGAAAGAGGTTGAAGTTTCTTGTTCACGGGCACAGAAGAGGGCCAGATGGTGGTGCAGTGGTATACAACTGCACCCACAGAGGAAGGTCCTGGGTTCCCACCCTGGGGCCTCCCAGTACATGCTCGCCCAGGTGCAGCTGGCTGGTATGTCTGTCCCTCTGTCCCTCTGTCTCTCTTTTTCATGGAAGAAATAAATTCTCTGGTGAGTGCACATGCCCAATAGCAAAAAAAAAAAAACCTACACTTTTTTTTTTTTTTTTTGGAGAGGTTTTTCGCTATAGGGCGCGTGCGCTCGCCAACAGAGAGAGACATAGAGACAGAAAGCGAGAAATCACCCCCCAGGGGGGATGGTCACGCCGCAATCCCTTCTCCTCCATTCTCCTCTCGGGATCTTGGGCACGCACGCACACGCGCCCGGCGTGAGTTGTAAGCCACCGGGTCCGAGACGCGAACCACGGTCGACTACGTGGGAGTCCAGCGACATAGCCATTACGCTAACTGCTGGTTCCCACTTTTTAAAAATAATTTAGAAAGGCACACAGAGTAGGCTGGTGCCATAAGGGAGTAGTAGTTAAGGGAGTCAGACCTCACGTGGTGACTGCAGTTCAAATCTCAGCCTCAGCAGCTGCAAAAACATGCTGGAGCATGTATGTATGTCTCCGAAATCCCCACAGGATGGAGAAATGGAGAAGGGACTGAGATGTGACCATAGCTCCCTGGGGGAGCTTTCCTCCTCTCGCTCCCCTCCAATACATGCACAAGTCCTATGGCAATTAAAAAAAAAAAAAAAAAAAGACATACAGGGGAGGACATGGAATCCAGGAGTCTGGTGTCTGATCCCCAGCTAGGCAGCCTCATAAATTTTCCACTAAGAGAGCAGTGGGGCAGGAGAGGCCTCGGGAGCTGCTGAGTGGCTGCAAGAGCTTCTGGGCCCCAGTCCCAGCCTTGCCCTTTCCATCCGCAGTCCCGGGCACTCCATTTCCCTGTGGGTGTCAGGGAGAGGGTTGGACAAGGCCAGAGGTTTCCAGCTGGGCCAGAGAACCCAGCCTGTCCTGATGACATTTCACTCATCTAGACAAAAATAAGTAAAAAAAAAAGGCAATGAGCAAATGTTTTCACAGAATTTAATTTGCTTAACTTAATGGGTATTCTTAGATCTTGTTCCTTCTACTTTTGTTTTGGTGTTAAAATATTCTTTCTATTATGAAATGAGAAGAGACTGGCGTTTTCCAAAAATCCTCATTTAGGAAAACAGAATGGGTCACCTTCTGCTGGTTCTTTCTTTCATTCTTTTCTTTCTTTCTTTCTTTCTTTCTTTCTTTCCTTTTTTTTTTTTTTTTAACTTTATAGATGCATAAATCCCAAAGTCTGGGAGCTGCGGGACCTCACGCCTACTCTTCCTGCTGACATCCCCGAGGCTGTCACCCACGAGAGGCTGCAGCTGTAGCCCGGGAGAGAAGGGTGGAAGGAGGGAGGCGGTGTGACTGTGTGGGTGTCGGGGACCCCACGGGTGAGTGAGCGGTGGTGGTGAGGCCAGGGTTGGAAACAGGACAATAGTCAATCGGGAGGGTTCAGAGACCCACGAAAGAGGAGGGATAGGTGGGGGAGCTGAATACGAGAGGAGAGACAGAGATCCAGGGACAGTGGGAGGGAGTGAGACTGAAAGAGTTAGAATCCGAGACACACAGAAACAAACACAGAGGTACAAAGATCAGCAGATAGAGACTGAGACAGAGAGATAACAGGAGAGACAGAAGCAGACAGGGACCAGAGACAGTGACAGTTTCATTTGTAGAGGTGTCTGGAGGAGGTACGAAAGGAGACAGAGGGAGATGGAGAAGCTGGGGAGAGAGGAGGCGGCAGAAACTTGGGGAGAGAAACACAGAGACCCTTTAAAAGAAGAAAGAGAAGTGGAAAGAGACCTACACACAGATAGAGACTGGGGAGGCAGCCAGGGGCCAGAAGCTGTGTGTGGCCCCAGGGTCTGGCCAGGGTGTGGGTGGAGGAAGCAGCATGGGACCGGCGGGCTGTAGGGACTAGATAAGGAGCCTGCCAAGGGAAGGCAGGGGAAGGAAAGACGTTTACAAACCCCCGGGGGAGGAAAGCCAGGGAGGCTGCCCGAGGCCCAGAGAACAATGGGTACTTGACTTCAGTGGGTCATTAAAGAGACAATTAATGGAAAGAGTAACAGAGGCCTCCCCAGGGAGGACTTGGACTGTGGATAAGTGGAATTATTGAAGGCATCCAGGCAGCTGAGGGGGGGGGGGGGGCTTCCCCCACATTCCAGATGTCCTGTGTGCCAACTGCAGATTCCTGTCCGGGGTGGGGCCTCCCCAGCTCCCCCACACGTGCCCTATGCTCCCTCCACCCCGGGCCCCTGCTTTCCTATCTTGTGCCTCTGCTCTGCTCTCTCTACCTGAGTGCGGTTCTCTGATTACACCATCCAAGGTAACCGCGGTAAATAAATGTGGTCTATGAGTCTACACAGGCAGTGGTGAGCCAGGGCCACGTGAATAGAGCCCCTGACACAACGGGCAGAGAGAAAGCCAGCAGTCACAGATCTGTGTGACACCACTTCTACACGTTAGTTAGAATGACACAGACACAAAGCAGCTCTTTCTAAATTTATTCCTGACTCCATTGTGTGTTATAAACTTTTTAAAAAGAGGGTTGTAAGGGATACTTAGTAAATGTATAATGGTGGTCGCCACTGAGGAGTGGGAGAAAGACAAAGAATACCGTGTGTGTGTGTGTGTGTGTGTGTGTGTGTTCTGTATATGACATCATGTTAATTTGGGGCTGTGAAAATAGGCATAGTTGTTATCTGATGTTCCATCTTCCACCTCGCCTTCCAAACTTTTTCCAGAGAAAGAGAGATCCTAGCTATCCTTCGGATCCAGCCCAAATGCCACCTCATGCAGGAAGTCTTCCAGGAACCATTCGCCAATCAGATGTAGTTTTTCTCTTTCTTTATGCCAAATTCTCAAAACTCTAAGCACTTTCCCCATTTTCCCTTGTGATATTCACGGACTGTCTTCTCCACCAGACAGGAGCCCTTCCAGGGTAGGGCCTTCAGCGCAGGGCCCCTCACAGAGGTGGTGCCCACAACAGAGACCAAGCCTAGTTCTCCCGTTCTGCCACCGAGGAGGCAAACGTGGAGGCTCTGAGCATTTCTCAGATCCAACACATGTAAGCAACCAGCCAGTGGGGATGGGAAGGTGGGAGGGCTGGGCTTCCAGAATGGGGATCCGCAGGCCAAACGCCTCATTTGCAGTGCTGCCACAACCAGTTCACTAACAATGGGCAATTCCCTAGCCACAGCGAAGGAGACCTCCCCCTTTCTCCTTGAACGTCTCTGAATAGCAGCTCCCGCTCCCCCCACCCCATATGCACCCAGATCTCCAGGTTTGCCCCCTTCCATTCAAAGCTACAGATGAAAAGGATCTCCAAATCCACCAGCCCCCTAGAGACTCTCAGGTCTGGCAAAGTGGAGCCACTGGAGAGGTGGAAGGAGAAAAGACATTGGTCCTGGCCCACCCCGAGACTGCCACAGTTATAGAGTGTCTCCTCGACCTGACCTCTGAGCTACACTAATTAATTTAATTTCTACAACAGCTCTTTGGGCTTAGATTTCATTCCCCCTCTTTTACAGATAGAGAAACTGGGGCACAGAAAGGCTAAATTCCTTGCTCACAGTCACAGGAGACAGTAAGTCAGAGATGGGACTCACCTGTTAGGTGTGGGTGTGGCTCAGCTGCGGGTGGTGGACATGCCACAGCTCTCCCACTACTAGGTAACTGCCCTGCTGTTCAAAAGGGGATACAGAGGCACAGAGAAGGAAGAACTTATCCACTGACAACGTAAGTGCATGGCAGGGCTGAGCCTGAACCCAGGCTCCTGGTTGCTTCCTGCTGTTGCCCAGTGATCTAACGGGCCACCCCTCGGGATTTTTAAGCCCCTAGACTTTGAGGTGTCTTCATGGGATATAAAATTGTGGGGTTTGGGGAGAAGGGAGGACTTTAGAGATCATTGAGTTTGGCTCCTTCACTTTTTAAAAATTGGTTATTTATTTATTTTTAAAAATAATTATTTTATTTAACTTTATTTATTATTATTATTATCATTATTATTTTCCAGTTTGGTCAGAGAGAGACAGAGAGATAGAGAGAGGAAGTGAGAAAGCAAGCCACCAGGTCCGAGATTTGAACCGTGGTTGGCCATGTGGGAGTCCAGCGCCTTTAACCACCATGCCACTTGCCAGCCCCTGTTTTTTATTTTTAATTGTCAGAGAGTGTGCGTGCTTACCAGACAGAAAGGGAGAGGTAGAAAGGCCCCCCTTTCAATGGGGCATGTCACTCAGCAATCCCTTCTCCTCCATTTTCCACCTCGTCGGGATATGGGGCATGAACATACATGCACCTGGTGTGTGTATCAATGTTCCGGAGCTGGGATTTGAACCACACAGTTTGCCTTGCGGGGTCCTGCTCCCTTAACCACCAGGCTATGGAGCTGGCCCCATCTCCCCCCTTTGCAGTGATGAGGAAATTAAGACCTAAAGAAGGCCAGTGACTCACAAGGACCTTTGATGTCAAAGTCCATGCCCAAAGAGCAGCCTTGGGATCCAGAGTCCCCAGATTCTCAGGGCCTATTGGCGGCTACTGTAGGACCCATGTTAATAACAGGCAACTTGGTATCTAAACCCAGAGCAGGTTGGAAACTATAGACTAGAACGTGGAGAAGAGCCGCCTCTACCAGAGATAGCTCCTGAATGATGAATACATGAGTGGATGAATGAATGAATGACTGCACGTCTGCCAGGCTGGTTTCTGGCTCCTGCCCAGATTCCCTTTTTCTATTCCATCTCTTGCTGTCAGATTAATCATTTTGAAACACAGCCTTTGCCATGACATGGTCCTGCTCAAAAACCTTCAATGGCTTCCCTTTGCCTGGATGGCTGAATGGTCAGTCTCCTAACTAACCTTCATTCCTTAGAGCTGACACTCTGGCCCACTCTCTGTATGAACTCCAAAATGCCCACCATGCCACTCTCCATTAGACTCGGTTGTTCCCAGGAAAGTCTGAAAGTCTTAAGCTGGACCTTGCTCAGGGCCCATCTCACTCCAGCCTCTCCCTTGGTCTGGTTCCAGCCACATTGACTCCTCTCAGCTTCCCCATACCTGCTTGTTAATTCAGAGACTGTGCACCTGCTGCTTCCTCTGCATGGGAACCCCCAGACCCTCCTGGCTTCCCTTTAGCTCTCAGCTTTCCTGGTCTCCCCGGATTGAGTTAGCACCCTCTGGCAGCTGTCCAGCATCTGGGTTGCCCGCCTGCATTGTCCTGTCTGATTATATGCATCATCTTCCGAGTCTGTCTCCTGCCTGGACTGTGAGCTCTGGGAGGGCAGGCCTGTCTTCCCAACCCCCGCATGCACAGTACCGGGATGAAGCCGCACACACTGTACACTCAATGAGTATTTGCTGAATGAACAAGTACTTGGCTGCTCATTGAAACTGATTGATGCATTCAACAAATACTTCAGCTTCTTAGTAGGTGCCTGTTGATTGCAAAGTCCCTGTCCTTGTGGGGCTCACAGTCTGCTTGGGAGAGGCAGACTGACCAGGTAAGAAATGAAGCAATACCAGGCCTAGCTAAGTGCTGTGAAGGAAGAAAAAACAGGGGTCAGGGGTTAGAGAGCCCTGTGTGGGAGAGAGAGGGGGTCTTGCCAATATCAGTGGGATGATCAGGGAATGCCTTCTGAAGAGGTGACATTTTGGTGACATTCAAGGCTCCTGAGAGACACACCGCTCTCCTGCCTTGGTCTGGCTAGTCTCTGGGTGTGTCCAGAAGGGGCAGCCCCAGACCCTCAAACCCTCCCTGACTCCCTGTTGGAGCAAGGACCGGAAGGGGCCTTAGGCGAGGCTTTTGAGGCCGGTGGGAACGCTTCAGCTGCTCTTCACAACAGCTGTGATTGGGCTCCTTTGCGTGGCGAGAGGCAGCGATTGCTTTGTGCACGAGGACTCGGCTGATTGTGGCCGGGCGATTGGCACCCACAGACCGCGGCCGCCAGGGTTTACCGCGCACCCCCGGCGCCGCGGCGGGCCGTGCGCAACGCGCCAGCCCAATCTCGCCTCCTATATTCAGAGTTGATTAGACGCTATTTCTGCCTGGATTTTCAGAAGGCTCAAGAGCTTTTTTAATCACTACAGTGGCTCATTACGGTTTTGCAGTGACACTCATGTCCTTCGGTTCTCTTCTCAGATTAGATTCTATAGTCAGATGAATATTGGATGATTTCATTACATACAAATGCAATCAACAGTTTTGCATAAATTTCTTCTCTTTTCTTGAGTTTCAATTGACCCCAGCACCCATGGTGGCAGGCGCGATCCACATGCAAATGAGCCGGGTTTGCAGCCGGGAAGAGGGGCCGGGAGGAGGCGGGGACTTGCGCCAGCCCAGGGAGGCAGCCAGACTTGATTGCTCAGGCTTTGGGAGAAGGGCCTGGGAGGGGGGGTGGGGTGCTCCTCACTGGGCAGCCTCATGGGTGCCATTCAGGATGATGGTCTTCCAGGTGAACCGAGGCACAGGAATGCTGAGCCGGGCAGGCTCTGTCTCTGAGCAGAGCGGGAAGTGGAGTTACAGCCTGGCAGCTGGGCTGGCAAGGGGGTGCTGGGTGCTTGGGGCAGTGAGGACGTGACAGCTGGTATGGCTGGGTTTTGGTGTTTTCACTGGTGGGCATCACATCGCTTTCCTGTGCCCAATGGCTGCCCTCGTTGCCATCATCACTATCACCGTCATTCCGTCTCCCAGCTTCGAGGACAGTCAGCAGAAGGCAAAATCCTGTCTGAGGCTTTTGGGGAAGTTTGGAGCCTGAAGTTCCTCGGCATCACTTTCTTGATTTCTCTACTTCTGTTTTGGGTGGAGAGGCAGGATAGTCTTGGGACTGGGCTCTGAAGGCTCCTAACCCAGGCCTTAGTGGATGCCACCGCGTTCCCGTGCAGAGGTGTGGCGGCCCGTGCTAGGTCCCTGCTGGGTGTGAGAAACTCCTTTCTTGCAGGGACTCTCTCTGGCCTGCACGGCTCCTCCATGAGAAGGTACTCTGGGCCCCGTGACAGCCCCTGAGGTCAGGAGCCAGCCGTGCTCTGCCGAGACACTCTCCACTGTGGCATCTTCTCTCACCCTGGCCTGTCCTCCAGATGTTCCCAGTGGCCGTCATGGATCATAGTCCAGGCTCAAGGCTGGAGGGGACCGGGGCAGGACGGGGACCTAGGGCTAGAGGCTGTGGACTTCACATCCCCTCCTGGGCACCCCCCTCAGGAACAGCATTCAAGCTCCAGTCCCGCCCAGACAGGGGCTGCACACTCCAAACCTCACTTCATCCAGGCAACTCTTTCTAAAAGCTCCAAACGTAAACACAGATGTGACACAGATGGAGTCGGAGCAGGGACCTTTCAGGGACATGAGCTGAGCCACTGTCCTCACGGACTCGATGGAAGCCTGCAGAGGGTAGGGCTACAGCCAGCCATGGGGCGTGAGCCATGGCAGTGCGCCGTGGCCCCAGGCTCAGCGGCTTCCCTTGCTGCCCTCCCCCTCACATTCAGACTGTGGACATCTGCTCGGAAGCAGGGGTGCCAGGAGCGCGGGATTACTGAGGTCACAGAGAGGAAGGACGATTGGGCAGAGGCATCTCCTGGTGCTCTCCGGGGGCTGCGCCTCTGGTTTCTGGCTGTCCTGCAGACCGTCCCCCTGTCCCTCTGTCCTGTGCATGCAGTCACCAGGCTGGATGGACCCGCCCCTCCCTGCCTGCAGCTGCTTTCTCCTTTTTCTCAGCCTTCCCAACTCCTGTTTCTGTTTGCACCCCTGTGTAAGTTTCTCTTTCCTGTCTCCGTCTCCCTGTGTGCACTGTCCCTTCCTCTGTCCTCTGTCCCCACACTGCCCTCCTGTCCCTCTCTCACTTCTCAGTGTCTGGCTGCTGTTTCCTTTGTCAGGTCCCATCTCAGCTGTGTGTCACCCAGAGCTGGCCTCTGTCCAGAGTCTGATCTGATCTGAGCCCCCAGGGCTGCCCTGCTTGGAGCCGTGGCACTGGAAGGAGAGGGAAGGATACGGTTGGTTTCTGAAATGCTGGTGGCTTTCCTGCAGGAGCCTTTGTGGGCCACCCATCTTTCCTTCCCAGTCAGGGACAGCAGGGAAGCCGCCATTCTTCTTTCATCACAGACCTGATCCCACTCAGGCCTGGCAGAGGGGGCTGGGGGCTGGGGTGGGGAGGGCTTGAGAGGGCTCTCATTGACCCCTCCAGCAGGCTGGGGTCATCCTGGCCAGGCTCCTGTCTCCAAGTTAGGCCCAGGCCTGCTGCTGGCCGTGGCAGACTCCGCCTACAGAAGCACCTCTCCGCCTCCCGCCTACCTCCTTCCAGTTCTCCTGGCAGAAGTGCTGCATTCCTGTGCCCTGGCCAGCCTCCTCTCCTTTCCCGCCCCACCTCTAGCTCTCCTCCCCCCTCCCCGGGCACAGAGGCTGCTCTCCTCTAACACGCCTGCTTTCAGATCACAGGCCCTGGCACATGTAGGGTAGAGAGGAATGGACTGGGCTCCTAAGGCTGGCAGGTCTGTGCGAAACCCCAGCTCTGCCACTTGCTTGCTGGGTTGTCTGAGGCAAGTGACCTCACCTCTCTGAGCCCAAATTTCTCCTCTGTAAAATATAAGTAACAGAGACCAGCAGGTGGCATAATGGTTATGTCACTGGACTCCCACGTAGTCAGAAGTGAGACCGAGGCAGCCCCAAGGACAGAGGCCATCACTCACGCCTGGACGGCAGTAGCTGTGCTCCCCAACAGCCTGGGGCTAGGCCGTTGATGGAGATCTGCTTTCTACTTGGGGTCCACTTCTTGGCCTCCCCTGGCCCAGCTTGTGCCTCCATCTTGCTGATCTCCAGAGAAGTAGAAAGAGCGGGGTTTTAGTGACACCAGACCTGTGCCACACTCCCAGCTCTGCTACCTTCTTGCTGCAGGACTTGGGTCAAGCTGACTTGCTGTTCGGATCCTTGCCCTCCCACCTGTGACGTGGGGCTAGCAGTGCCCACAGCTGGGTACAGCTGAAGGTCAAGGGTCAGCAAGGCTAGCATGGGGCCAGGTTCAGAGCAGGTGCTGAGCAATGGTGGCTCCTCCTCTCATCCCCAGGGGCCTGGACCCCATTTTGGTGCATCAAATGCCAAAAGAGTGTGCTGCAGAGCTGAACTGCCTGGCCGTACCCAGCTGTGTGATCTCGAGAAGGGTACTTACCCACAATCCACAGCGGTTTCCTCATCCAGAAAATGAGGACCGTGATACAAACCAGAGACCCTTCTCTAAAACCTACGAAGTCTCATGGGTTTTAGAGGGTTTTTTGATTCTGAAGTCAATATGGAACATATCCCATACTGCAGGCCTCTCGTGGGGTCTGGGGCCCAGGACATTTTTATAATCAACCCACTCATATTTTTCCAACGAAATATACAGATATTTATATCATGTAGTAAGATAATAACCAAAAAACAGCTTCTTCTTAGTCTAGATCAGTTTGGGCATCAAACCTATGAAAAACCTTTTTGGTCACCAAAGCTTTTTGAATTTTATTTATTTATTTATTTAGCTTTTTCTTTCCCCCCTCTTGGGTAGTTTTAAAAAATTATTATTATTATTTATACATTCAATCGCTATACATCATTTAGATTGTAAAGAGATTTTACCCAGCATGATATACTCCTCAGTACAGCCCAGTTGAGAATACTAAACACGTCATCATCAACAGGTAAGAAACCATGTAATTAGTGTGAATTGACAACCCTTGGAATGGGAAAAGATTTTTGTAAATTATGCCTCAAATAAGGGACTGATAATCAGAATACGCAGGGAAACCAAGAGGCTTACCTGGAAGAAAATGATGAACTCAATTAAAAAATGGGAAGAAGAGCTTTTTGAATTTCAACACTGTGGAGAAGGGAGTCTGTGCATGCCTCATGGGGCTGGCATGAGTGTAGATGAAGCTACATGCCAGTACCAGGTGTTCAGATACACCTGCTATTCAGTGAGTGGGTCCTTCCCTTGCTCAAAGCTCCCCCTCCTCCATGTTCTCAGGATCAAGTACAAATAATTTTTATTTTTATTTTTTGCTATAGGTTGTGTGCATTTACCAGAGACAGAGAGAGGGACAGTAAGAAATTACCCCCAAGGGGGGATAGCCATGCCGCAATCCCTTCTCCTCCATTCTCCTCTTGGGATTTTCAGCATGCATGCACACATACCAAGTGTCATTTTCAAGCCACCAGGTCCAGGACTTGAACCATGGAGTCATCCTTGTGGGAGTCCAGTGCCTTAACCACCATACCACTTACTGGCCCCACAAGTATTGGGTGGATTGAAAAAGTCATGTGCCATAATGCATCATGATTTTTCTGACAATCAATATAAATAATTTTGTGCAGTGTTCAAGGCCCTTTATGATTGGAGTCCAGCCCAAGCTCATCTCAGGTCTCACCCCTTACATCCCCAACTTTAGCTTTGCTAATCTTTTTCAGTTTCTCAGATACTCCAGGTGTGCCCTCCGTGAGCTGTTGCACTTGCTGTGTCTTTTGCCTGAAATGCCACACTTCCCCACATGCCCCTTCTCACTTGTGTGTCTCACACTCTCATCAAGCGTAGGTCACGTGCTGTGAAAATGGGGCGGCTGTGTGCGTGGCCTGTTCTTCCACGCCACACACTTGGGTTAAATGAATAAACACTTCATTCATCATCCGTGTTGCCGTTTGCTCAGGGACAGAGTATGTTTGTGGAATGAATAAATGAAACACAGATCCTTCAGGTGATCTTCTTTCCCTACCCCTACATCACCCCAGGAGAAGATTGTTGGGATGTTTTCTCCTTACGTGATTTTTTAAAAATGGGACCCAGCCCATGCAGGGCCTCCAGAATCGTGGGGCCCTGGGGGAGAGGGTGTCAGTACATTAGGCAGAAACCACTTGTCCGGGTTTGTAGAGGCCTCTGGGGTCTGGGGAACAGGGGTGGAGTGAAGGAGGCCTCCAGTACTCTGCAGCAATTGCCTTAAAATAAACTCCATAATCAGGTAAATGCGCTCATTCGGGGATGGTTCCCATGCAGCTGCGGGCGTCCCTCGGCCGGAGGGGACCTGTCTAATCTCAGGGTAATGAAAATGTGGGTCTAATTAGGACAGGGGGCTGGGGCCTGGGCCGAGGCTGGAGTGGGGGAGCGGGTGCCCTGGCAGCGGAATTAGAACATTTAAACTGTCAGGCTGAATCCGGGAGAGGCCTGATTACCTGGCCCGCCAAGGGGCTGCTTTAGTTTGGTGTCCACTATAATTTCCTGGCCGCCAGCAGTGAAGCCAGGGGCCACCTCCTCTTCCTGTGATGGGAGTCCAGGCTCTCCCTCTCTGACGCTCATCCCCATTGCCAGAGCCCCCAGAGGAGCAGGCCTGGGCCTCCCACACTGTCTGTCTGGGACAGAAGGACAGGTACACTCGCCAACACACTGACATGTATAAAATGTGTACACAGGTTATAGGTAAGCGATGGGAGGAAAGTGTGTACACTGGCAGTGTGGATGATACGTGCACGGGAGGTGTATAAAGTACATACGTTGTGTGCGTACAAGTGATGTGTATACAAGTGAAGCATATGTGTGGGCTGCAGTGTGGAGACACTGGGGGTGTGTAAATGGTACAAGAGGTGTGTTGGGGTGTGTCTATGTGGACTACATGCAGCTGACTCGCCAACGAGGCATGCGTGCAGTTCCCTCACAGGCATGTGTGTGTGTTCATCATACCTGCATGAGGTTTGTGCGTACAGCAGGGTCGTGTGCACACAGGTTATACATGGGATGTGTGTGCACAGTTGTGTATGGTCTGTAAGTGCCATATAAACAAGGATCATGCCTGGTGTCTGGTGTGTGTGCTACTTGTCCCCACTGTGTGATGTGGTTCATGAGCTGTGGAGACGGTTCTGCAGAATGCTTCCAGGGCCTGAACTGTGTGATCGAGGCCTGCCTTCTCCTCTTACAGGTTGTGTCATCTTAGGGAAGTCACCGAACCTTGCTGAGCCTGGCTTTCCGCACCTGCAAATGGACCATAATAGTCACAGCTGAGATTTATCAAGCGTTTGTGATAGCCTGGTACTGTGCTCTGGGTGTCTCATAAATTACCATCTCCTTGACTTTTCACAAGAACACCAACAAGTAAGTGTGGCTCTTACCCTGTTTTATGATGGGGAGATGAGATCTCCACGTGCTAGACGACACTGAGGCCAGGATCCAAACCCTGGCGGTCTGACCGCAGTGTAGTCTCTCACTGCCAGGCAAAGCGGGCTGAAACTACTGCATGGGCTTGTCCTGAGCACTGACTGAGATGACCCACAACCACCGTGCCTGGCCCGTGGCAGGTATTCAGTTGACATTACTGAGATTGTTTGCCTGTGATATGTGTATCTGGGACATGCAAGATGAGAGCATGCATGAGAAATATGCATGTACTGTTTGTACGTGTATGTGTGTTTGTGTGGTGTGGCTAGTAAAGACATACATTTACATGAGATTTAGGATACGTGAGCATATGTATATATGATATATTTCACATGATGCACACAAGGCTTGCAAATCAATGTATGCCTTTGGATGCACTGTGGTGACATGTGGTTTATGAAACTAGGAAAACACACACTTGAGATATGTGATACACATGAGCCTACACAGGGTTCTGTATGTGTATCTGGGTTAGAAACAGATATGTAAGGTCAGGTATACATGTGCACACAGCAGAACACGTGTGTATGCACAGGGGTGACATGTGTTGTAGATACAGATGTAGATGCTGATGGAGATGTGCATGTAATACATATAATGTACCATGCATGTAGGTGCCTAGTACATGCAGATGTATGTGAAGTGATAATCATGAGGCTTACATGGGCATGTATTGTCACTTCATA
Organism: Tupaia tana; assembly: GCA_026018925.1. Taxonomy (NCBI): domain Eukaryota; kingdom Metazoa; phylum Chordata; class Mammalia; order Scandentia; family Tupaiidae; genus Tupaia; species Tupaia tana. The sequence continues at coordinate 94,736,252 of JAKSZU010000013.1, forward strand.
TAACGGGTCCTATATACATCTTTTATTTTTTGGGAAGAATTATTTATTTAATTTTATTTATCATTACTATTATTTTAAAATTTGCTACAGGGCATTCATGCTCATCAGAGAGAGACAGAGAAAGAGAGATGGAAACAGAGAGAGAGAGAAAGTGAGAAAGCAAGCTGCCAGGCCTGGACTTGAACTGTTGTTGGCCTTTTAGGAGTCCAGTGTCTTAACTACCACGCCACCTGCTGGCCTGATACATCTTAAAAGTATATGCAACGTACAGCTAAGTTAAGCATTATTATATTTGTGTAATGCATGTACTCGAGGAGTAACTGCATATATATATTTTTAAAATTTTTTTTATTTTTGGAGAGGTTTTTGGTATAGGTCACATGTGTTCTCCAGAAAGACAGAGGGAGACAGAGAGACAGAAAGCGAGAAATTAACGCCCCAGGGGTTGGCCATGCCATAACCCCTTCTCCTCCATTCTCCTCTCAGGATCTTGGGCACACATGCACAAGCTCCTGGCGTGAGTTTAAGCCACCAGGTCCGGGACTCGAATTGCGGTCTGCTACACGGGAGTCCTGCGATGTAACCATTATGCCATCTGCTGGTCCCGTAACCGCATATATTTTTAAGATGTACATAGGAGCCAAGCGACGGTGCAGTGATAACAAAACTGGACTCACATAGGGAAGGTCCTTGGTTGGTGTCCAGGGTCCTTTGTGATCACATTGGGCTGCATGCCTATGACCAGCTGAGACTTGGGGGTGCCCGTCCTTCTGTGTCTGTCTCTTTCCTGAATGAGTACACTGTGTATGTATTTGTGATTCATATTCTGTGCGTCTTTGCTCAGTGGAACCTTTTTAAGTTAAAACATCCATAACTACCCTATTTAAAACAGCCTCAATTTCCCAGACCAGTCTCTTCACTTCTCTCCAGGAAAGTATTGCTCTGAAATATGCCATATGATCCTGTCGTTGATCCTGCTCATTGTCTGCTCCCTTGCTAGGACACAGGACTTTTCTTTGTTCTGTTCTTCGGTTGAACCCCACCTCACACAGGGCTCTGCAAATCCAGCATGTCAACCACCATTTGTTGACTCAGGAGAACATCAGCGCATGCGCTACGCAGCCATGCCGGGCACGTGCAGCCTGTCGGTGAGACTTGGGTGCACACCACAGGCATGCACATGGCCCAAGGGGAGCGCGACCAACCCAGGCATGTGCGTGCCAGGTGACGCCTGTGCCCCAAGAGCTTAGATGCAGCGCACCTTGTGTGCTTAAACCAGGGACGAGTCCCAGCTGCTGCCGGGCCTTGGCTGGGTCATGGCACACACTTACTGGTGGCCCTAGATGACCAGCCAAGGCCCCTCCAGGCCCCGGTCGTCCCCCAGGGCTCGACCCGGTGTACCCGCTCTGCGGCCCGCAGGGCGTGGGGCGAGCAGGCAGGGGCGGGCCTGCAGGAAGCGGCGCATTGTTCGTGGCCACAGCAGGCAGGGAGTTCCCGATCCCGCGCCGCAGACTTGAAAGAGAAAGCAGCGCCCGCGCAGCGGCCGGCCAGCGGCCAGAGGCTGGGGCGGCGGAGGAAGCGCGGCCTCGCGCTCCGCTGACCCCAGCATCCGCTGCCGGCGGGCGGCCGCAGAAGGCGGGACGGCCCCGCCCCTGCAGCCAGCCGGCCGATGGATCGAATCCCGCTCCAATGCCTCCCCGAGCCTGGGAAATTAATGCCAGCCACGGGAAAGCACGTCTCCGTGGAAACCCCCCTGCTCACTCCATCACCACTCCCGTCTGCTTTGCCCGCCCCACGACAGACCTAACCCTCCACGTCCTCCGAGAATAAAAGGGACCCAGTGAAACCCAGGGCTCCCAAGGAAACCTACCAGAGTAGCTGGAGTGATGCCTCTGTGCAAGTGGGGCTGCCCACACGAAGCCTCAAGAGCCCCATCTGGGCAGAGCTCTGTCTGCAGGCACTGTTATAGAAGGAGACACTGAGGCCTGGCAGGGGACGCTCTTACTCAGGGTCCTCTATAACAAAAACGCATCACTCAGAATTGTACAAACTTGGGTGCTTTCTCTCCCTGCTTCAGAGCAAGACAACCTTTGTGGTTGTTGACGGAGTACTTGATGAGATGAAGACGGCTAAGGGTGTGCGGGCTTCACCCTTGTTACTCACTGAGTCGTCACAACCTCTCTGTAGGTGGGCATAAGTAAACTGAGGCCCAGAGGGGTGAAGTGACTTCTCCAAGCTGGTTGAAAAACAGAGACCTGTCTCCCAGGCCTGATTCTGGCAACACTGGCACGGTACTCTTAAACAGGGATGTGTTTGCAGGAGGTCAAGGCAGGAGAAATAAGAGTCATGACTCTACCCCATGCCAACCCAGCCCATAGCACTAAGCTTTGCCGTCTTGGCCTGGACCATATTTTTGCCTCTTGGCTGGGGAAGAGGTAGAGAAGGAAAAGGTGGACTCTTCCTCACTCCCGTAGGGGCCCAGAGAGGTTAAGTAAGTGGCACCAGGTTGCACAGCAAAACGTGTATGAAGCAGAGTCCCTTGTGTGTACCCATACCCAGATCTCTCCTTCTGGGGAGAACTCCCTTCCTGAGTCCTGAAGTCTGGTGGACCTGTCCGGAGGTGCCGTCATCAGCTGGGCCAGGAGATTCTTATTACAGAGAGAGCGGCCTCCTCTCCGCTCATGCCCTGCCGGCCCAGGAACCCTACACCAGGGGGTAATTGAGATCAGATGCGGCGGTGACCCACCGAATGCTCCCCAGGAACCTGGAAGCATTTATTGTCTGGAAGAGGATCCAGGGCCTGCTCTCCCTGGCTGTCTCTCCCCAGGCAGCTGAAGGTGGATCGGGCCCTGAGGAACCTCTGGTGCTGCCTGGGGGTGAGAGCCCGGCCTTGATGAATACGACTGCTGAAAGCGCCTTCCTGGCTTCCTCTTTCCTGGGGATACGGTTACAGGGCCCAGACTTCCTGCCAGCCCGCCTGTGGCTTCACCTTCCTTTGCAGTGGACCTGCCGGCTCTCCAGGCAGCCTCACTGCCCTCCGCCTCGCCTCGCAGCTGGGGCCCCCAGGAGGCCCCATCTCACTCAGAGCTCAGCTCAAATGTCACCTCCTCAGGGAGGCCCTCCCTGACCACCCTATAGGAACTAGCCCACCTACCTGCAGCCCCTCCCTCTCACCCTGTTTAATTTTCTTCATTTCACTTTTCTCTAGCTGATTGGTTCATTTGTTTTCTTACAACAGTATTTATTATTATGATCATGTTATTATGTCCTCTCCCCACTTCAGGATGTGAGTGCTTGTGGACAGGGAATCTGCCATGCTCACAGTTGTAACATAGGGCCTGCAACTGTGCCTGGCACTTAGTAGGTAGTCAGTGAAGGATCTGGATGAGGGCCAGCCAGTGGTGGTTAAGGCAGCTGGATTCCATTTGGCCGACTGAGTGGTTTAAGTCCTGAACCTGGTGACCTGCGAAACACCCTGGGCATATATTCTTGTGTACCTCAAATCCCGATAGAGAGATCAGCAGTTAGCGTAATGGTTATGTCGCTGGACTCCCATGTAGATGACTGCAGTTCAAGTCCTGGACCCGGTGGCTTAAACTCATGCCGGGCATGTGTGCGTGCGTGCCCAAGATCCCGAGAGGAGAATGCAGGAGAAGGGATTGCGGCGTGGCCATCCCCCCCAGGGGGTGATTTCTCGCTTTCTGTCTCTCTGTCTCTCTCCGTCTTTCTGGCGAGTGCACGTGCCCTATAGCAATAAAAACCTCTCCAAAAAAAAAAAAAAAAAAAAAAAAAAAAGCAAACCCCTATTGGGGCTGGCCGCATAGCCTGGTGGTCAAGCACAGTGTACTGAGCCGGATCCCACGTCGCTGACCACAGTTCATGGGTGTGCCCCGAATCCTAACGGGATGGAGAGAGGGAGGAAAGGGGATGCTGGTGAGACCAGGCCCCATTGGCGGGTGCTTTCTTTCTCTGGTGAGTACAGGTGCCGCACCTCTTGAATTAAGGAAAAAAGGAGAAAGAGAAAACCCCAAATCAACGATCTCTCAATCTCTCGCAGTGCCTTCATTCCACACGCCGTGACTTAGCTATCTGGTCTTAAGCATTAATTAATTGATTCACTCATCAGACATTAACAGACCATAGCTGTGTGCTAGGCTTTGTGCTAATCACTGGCTTCCAATTTTTCGTGTCCAAATTTTGGTCCCTTCTCCTCATTCAACAAATGAGTAGAAGCACAATTTTTTTTTTTCAGGCAGGGCCATGAGATCTCGGGGGACGTGGGCAGGATGCCTGCGGGCCAACACTGCACCTTGGTGAGACCTGGGAAAGGCGCTCCCTTCCGGGAGAATGGAGCCCTGCTGGGTTCCAGCTGGACCAGCAGATGTGACCTCGACGGAAGGAAAGGACACCACCTTCCCAGCTGACAGAGCCCCACACAGGTGGGGTGGCTGGGTTGCAGACTCCTCGTGTTGGGTTAATGTTCTGCCATCATCGCCTTGATAGTTAAAATGATATTTGAACAGAGGTTGCATATTTTGACTTTGTCCTGAGCCTACAGATGATGTAGCGAGGCCCAACCCTCCACTGTTCTGAGTAGGTGTTAGCAGGCTCTTATACAGAGGCAGAAGTTGAGGCCCAGGAGAGGTGACCTACCAGGTTGGTGGCTTGGTGAGTCCTGGCAGGGCAGAGGCTGGTCTGCTGCCTCCTAGCCAGCTGAGACTCGACATGGTACCTGCCCTGGGGGGCTGGGGGGCGCAGGATCAGGGAGAGACCCTGTTGTCTTGTTGTGGTGCCAGCCAGAGGACATGCTTAGTACCTGGTGAGGGACTGAGGTGCTACAATGCAGGGGAAGGAGTGACTCTTATTTGCTGGGGCTTTGGAGAAGGCTTCCTGGAGGAGGTGACAAGGGAGACCTCATGTTAAGAGATGAGGAGGTTTGAATCAAGAAGGGAGGAGATGGGACCAGCAAATGGCATAATGATTTCATCACTGGACTCCCATGTAGTTGACTGCGGTTTGAGTCCCCGGACCTGGTGGCTTAAAACTCACACAGGGCATGTGTGCTCAAGATCCCAAGAAGAGGATGGAGGAAAATGGATTTCAGCGTGGCCATTCCCCTGGAGGGCGATGTCTTGCTGTTTCTCTGTCTCCTCTGTCTCTCTGGCCAGAGCACATACCCTATGGTAAAAATCTCTCTAAAAAATAAAAAGAAGGGAGGGGAAGGGCATTCCCAAGGGAAAGTTGAGATGGGCAAAGATGGCGTGGTCTGGGTGGGGGTGGGGAGAAGATGGGAAATGGCACCTGAGCTGGGCAAGAACGGCCTCGGTGTTGATGGGAGGGGTCTAGGCTGTCGCCTGTGTGGGCTTAGGAGGGTCCCCGACCTCACTCCCACCACAGCAGAGCAGTTAAACCTGTTCTGTTTTACACGGGGTGCAGTGTGTGTTAGGAGGCTTTTAGCATTTTATTTATGAAAAAGATGCCCCTAAAAATATCTTGAAGAGCCACAGTTAGTGGAGGTGGAAAGCCAGGGGAGGGGTTAAGACCCCTTCTCTCAGCTCTGGCCTGCTGTAGGGCGGGTTTGTTGTTGCTGTTTTGCTTTTGCTATAGGGTACATGTGCTCACTAGAGAAAATGTGAGAAATTACCCCCCACGGGACCAGCAGTTATCATAATGGCTATGTCGCTGGACTCCCACGTAGTCGACCGCGGTTCTCATCTTGGACCCGGTGGCTTAAAACCCATGCCAGGTGCGTGTAAGTGCGAGCCCAAGATCCCGAGAGGAGAATGGAGGAGAAGAGATTGCGGTGTGGCCATCCCCTCTGGGGGGGAGGGGGGAATTTCTCGCTTTCTATCTCTCTGTCTCTGTCTGTCTGGCGAGCACACACGCCCTATAGTAAAAACCTCTAAAAAAAAAAAAGGAAATTACCCCCCGTGGGGATGGCCACACCACAGTCCCTTCTCGTCTCTTCTCTGGATTTTGGGCATGCACACACAAGCCTGGCAGGTCAGGACTCGAACCGCAGAGTCAGTCACGTGGGATCCAGCAACTTAATCTCCACGCCCCACATTGGCCCCATGAAGGGCTTGTTAAGAGGAGAAACCTGAGCCTTAGTGAGGGACAGGTCTCTGCTTGGAGGTCACAGGCTGTATCTAGAAACCAAGACTCCTGTCCCCCAGACATGGGCTCTTTTGAAGCTGTTCCTGCAGCAACTGGCCTTGGTCTCTGGGATCCCCTAGTGGATCTGCATCTCCAGGAGGTAACTGCTTTCTCCAGCCTCCCACGAATCTTCCAGGTCTGCCCTGGAAAAAGATGGCCTATGCTGCCACCTGGTGGCCACTTAGGGACAAGCAGGGAGCAGACGATTCTGTCCTGGTAACCCACGTTCCAGGTAGAAGGTCGTTGTGCCCTGGGGGCAGAGGCTCTATTCTGGGCATTGACCCCTTTCAGCCTCTGGGGCTATTAATAATAGCTCGTCCCACCTGGAATCTGTTCTTCCTTCTGTTTTCCCCTCTCTCACAGAGTTAGCACTCCAACCGTCTAATCCGGAAGCCCCATTTGCCCATGCCTCCTCCCATTCCCTATAGGCTGTCCCCAAGTCCTGTCAAGCCTGCCCTTTAAGGAAGTCAGGATTTGTCCCCTGCTCTCCATCCCCAAGATTATGCTCAGGTCCAGTTGAGGCTTCACGTTCGGTCTTTTTCCCACCTAGGCCTGTCTGCAGTGCACTTTCCATGTGGCACCCTGAGGGGCCTCGCGAAGCCCGCAGCTACTCAGGCTTCAAACAATCACTGGGTCCCCATTGCCCCCTGGACAAAGCTCAGCCTCTTTGGCAGGGAACCCCTCTGGGAATGGTCCCCTGCAAGCTACTCCCCCGACACCTCAACTCTGCCTTTCACTGGCCCTCCTTGCTTCCCTAGTTGAGCAGGACAGCACAGTGGTTACAGGGTAGACCCAGTGCCTGGCTGCCTGCTTTCAAATCCACCTTTACGTTTGATAACTGTGACCTCATTAGCTAACACGGTTCCCCCCGCCATAAGACAGGTTCAGTGACAACAGTACCCTCTCCAGGGCGTTATTGTGGGGGCCGGATAGAATATTATGTAACAATTGTGCTAAATAGGGGCCACTGCAAGGTCGGAGGGCACCATCTCCACATAAGACCATCCTTACTTTTTTTTCCATTTTCTTTTTATTGCCAGAAAATGTGTGTGCTTGTCATAGACAGAAAGAGAGAGAGAGCACCCTCTACCTGAGCATGGTTGCACTTAACCCTTTTTCTTCTATTTCCTGTGCTGTCAGTTTGCACCTGTGCCCAGTATATTTTCTAAAGCACTGGGCCAGGGTTTGAACTGCAGTTTGCCATGTGGGATTCAGCTCCCTATGCACACTTTTTTTTTTTTTCTATAGGGCTCATGCGCTTGCCAGAAAGACAGAGAGACAGACAGAAAGCAAGAAATCACCCCCAGGAGGGATGGCCATGCTGCAGTCCCTTCTCCTCCATTCTCCTCTTGGCATCTTGGGCATGTACGCACACGTGCCTGGCGTGAATTTAAGCCACCGGATCTGGGACTTGAACTGAGGTTAACTACAAGGGAGTCCAGCGACATAGCCGTTACGCCAACTGCTGGTGCCCATGCACATTTTTTAATAGTTTTTTTTTTTTTAGGTTTTTGATATAGGAGTTGTGCACTCACCAGAGAGGAAATCACCCCTCAGGGGAGATGGCCACGTTGCAATTTCTTCTCCATTCTTCTCCTGGGATTTGGGGCATTCATGCACATGCACCTGGTGTGATTTTTTTTTTTTTTTTGAGAGGTTTTCGCTATAGGGCGCGTGCGCTTGCCAGACAGAGAGAGACATAGGAGACAGAAAGCGAGAAATCACCCCCAGGGGGGATGGTCACGCCGCAATCCCTTCTCCTCCATTCTCCTCTCGGGATCTTGGGCATGCACGCACACACGCCCCGTGTGAGTTTTAAGCCACCGGGTCCGGGACGCGAATCACGGTCGACTATGTGGGAGTCCAGCGACATAGCCATTACGCTAACTGCTGGTTCTCATCCTGGTGTGATTTTTAAGCCGCCAGGTCTGGGACTCAAACTATGGTCAGCCATGTGGGAATCCAACGCCTTACCCGCCATGCCACCTGCAGGCCCCTATACACAGTGTTTAACCACTGTGCTATGAGGTAAGCCTGCGGGCCAGCCTCACTGCTGACACCAATCACAAAAGTTTGAGAGGTTTCCCCAAATCACCCATACGTTTGGTAATTTGTTAGAAAGACACACAACACTCCCTGAGAGCTGTTATACTCATGGCCGTGGTTCATTACAGGGCAAGGATGCAGATTAGGATCAGCAAATGGAAGAGATGCACAGGCGGAGTCCAGGAGCATTCCTTCCGAATGTGGAGTTCCCATTGTCTCTGCCTTGGAGTCAGGGTGTCACTCTCCTAGCATGGCCGTGTGGTGAAATGTGTGGGGTATTGCTACAGGGGGAGCTCCCCTGAGCCTGTGTCCAGAGTTTCCATTATATAGGAATGACTGATCAATTGACTGTTCCTGTGAGGGGGAGGTTTTATCTCCAGGTGGGTTGATACGGCATGACCCAAAGTGCTACACTCTAGGTCACACTTTTTGTCTTTCTGGCATGGCCACCCCCCACCCTGAAACTATACAGGTATGGCCAGCCCACCCTAAATCACATCTGTTAGACTATCCAGTATGACCCCAAACAAAGACGCTCTTATCAGACATAACATTCTGAAGGCCCTGAGGTTACATCCCGGAAGTCCCAGGCAAAGGCCAGGCCTTCTCTTTGGGCAAGGCCAAACTTTTTACTGCACAGGAACTGTGCCTGGCAGATAGCAGGAGTTATCGAAGTATTGGCTCTTACCATACTCTAACTGCCAACTACTTCTCACGGTTTCTCTAATGCAGACCTCCCTGCTCCGGGCCTTTGCACAAGATAGTCTCTCGGCTAAGAATACCTTTTCTCTGGGGACACCCCAGGGATTGAGTCAAGTGTCCTTCATATGCTTCTGTTCCCTTTCTCCCCTCTCTCGGGACTTCTGTAGTCGTGCCCTGGTGGGTGCTCAGGAACTGTCTGTCCCCAGACTGCAGGCATTTGGGGACAGGGGAGTGTCTGTCTTATTCTTCGCCACCCTGGAGCCTAGCACAAAGTAAACACGAGGGAACCGGCTCTTAACTAAAGTTTGACCTCTTCACTCTAGGACGGAACTTAAGAATGAGATTGGACCCAGAACAGGGATCTGAAACTAGTACAAGTCGGATGAATAACCATGGCCAGAATGGCGGCGTTTCCTCCCCTTAACGATGATGTCAAGCTTTTATTGTTAACAACTAAATGCAGGCTCTGTGTCAAGGGCACCATCCTGTCTCTTTTCTCCTTTGAAACTCATGTTGGAGTTGAGGACATAGCCATCGAAGGAGGTGAGGTGACCTGCTCGAGGTCACACAGCTAGTAAGTGCGGGACTCATGCCTCCTGGAGGAACTTGCACCCGAGCCTCTTGAAGCAGTTATGCAGGGGACAAGATTGCAGCCTGTCCGTCTCCAGGGTCACTGGGTCGAGGAAGTCATCTGTTCTGTGGACCCCAGAGCAGCAGCAGGGCCAGCAGGAGGCCAGGGAGGTGGACTTCAGCCTTGTGTGTCCGAGAACCTTCCAAGAGCAAAGACTGGGATATGGTGTGTCAGGCAAGGGCAGAGATCTCCCTCCTTTCCTGTGGATCCCAGCTCTGCTAGACCCAGGCAGGGAGTGGGGAGGGGTGTGAGGGGAAAGGGAAGGAAGGGGCCTCAGCAGAGGTCATGTCTAGGCAGAGGTCATCGGAGGAGTAGGCAGATGTGCAGAGGAAGACCTGGCTTCTCGAGACCTCTCAGAGGGAACCAGGGTTCAGGGATTCAGGGCTCCCTCTGACTCGGGCTGAGCTCATGATTCCGAGAAACAGGGTACTCCTGGGGTGGGGAGTGGGCTGTCTGTGGTCGACCCTTAGGGAAGATGCTGCAGAAATCAGGCCCCAGACCAACTGTATCCTGAGGGCTGCTGGAGAGAGACTGAGTCTGGAGCCAAGGAGCCCTGGATTCGGGGTACTTCTCTGCTGCGTGTATGTCCATGGGTAACTCTTTCCCCTGTGGACCTCAGTCTCCTGATCTGTTGAATGGAGGTTTGGGTCCAGTGACTTGCAGGCCAGGGCTTTCTACAGAGAGACAAGAAGCAGGGGGCTCAGAGGAGGGGGCGGGAGGGAACTGGAGGTCAGGTCAGGGTGGGTTTTGGTGAGCGTGTCCCGAGGCCCAGCACCTAGTTCCTTCCCTGCCCCCCTCCAGCTTCTCCTCTGCCCACCACACAGACCGCAGCCCTCTCTTCTCCTTTTCTATTTTCAGACCTCCCAGAGTTCTGAGGAAGGCCCAGGCCGGCGCCTGCCCCGGAGCTCTGAGCTGCTGAAGGCTGCATCTCCGGGGCAGGAGGGAGTGCTGTCAGATGGGCTGTAAGGCTCCCAAGGAGACAGTTGGGCTGGAGCAGGGCCTGGCTTGCATGCCGAGGGAATGTGGGGTTCTCGCCGTGCGCTAGCTTCAAGGGGCACTGGGCTGCAGCCTGGTCTGATTTGGAGACTGGTGGTTGGTGGGGCCTGGAAGGAATGCAGTCCTAGGCCCCTGTTCGAAGGAGTCCCCCTGTTGGGACAGTCTGGGGGGCTGTGTCTAGCTGGCTGGGGAGCCTGCGGCCAAGAGCTGCATGGCTGGATTCCGGAGTCAGTCTGCTAAAACTCCGGTTCTATCGCTCACAGGGAGAAGCCGAAACCCTGCTTCCACCTCTCCTGGGCCTATGAGGGCTTCCCCCTTGTGTTCTCAGGACTGTGCTTTTGTGATGTCTGGGGTCCCAATCCCAAGAGGTGGGAAGGGTCTCACCAAAAAGGCACCCAGAATGCTTCTTGTCTCCCCTCCTCACCCTCCAGAGGATACACTTTCTATGAGAGAGAAAGGCCTGGCTCCAAAATGGCACTGCAAGGCTGACACACTCTGTCCATGGTGTTGGGCGGGCACTCTTGCCCTCCCACCCCCCGTCCCAGCCAGCCTGGTACCCAAATCTCCCTCCTCTGGGCGCAGAGTCTAGGGTCTCGGAATCAGGAGGGCCTGATTCTCCTTCTATGAACTCCAAATGATCTTAGGAAAGCCCCCTCTAGTCTCTGGGTCTCAGTTTTCCCATGTATAAAATACGAAGATCGGCTTACATTCCCTCTCCACTCTGATATACCTAATGCTAATTTCCTGGCTGGGAAATAATTTTAGCTCCTAGGCTCAGGAGGCCCGGGGCCCAGCTCAGCAGCCTCAAAGCCATTCTCAGGCCACTTGAGGTGACCTATTGCTCTCCCAGCAGAGAAAGAGTTAAGGGGATAAAAGAGAAAGTCCCCAGTGAGTGCTTGGAACATGAAATGAATCATGTCAGAGATAGAGATGGTCAGGGAAGAGTCAGTGCGAGGAAGATGGCAACAGAGATACTAAAAAAGGAAGAGAAAGTCCAAAACAGAGATGAAGAGATAGGGTCACACACAGACAGAAACAGAGATAATGAGAGAGAGAGAGAGCAAGACAGAGAGCCAGAGGGCACGAAGCTGAGAGATAAAGGCAAAACACGAAAGAGAACCATAATGGAGGGGGAAGGCAGAACCAGGGGTGGTGTTCTGCTCCCCGAAGTCAAGCTTGCTTTTCCCTGCAAGGTGCCTAGGTCTGGTTGGCTCTCTTCTGCTCATCAAATTTCTTTTGAGACTTGAACTCTTGAGACTGCTCCCCTACCCCAATATAAAAGCCTGTGCAGAGGTGAGAGCCCTGACAGGTCTGAAGTATCATGGCCTTGGAGATTCATTAAAAGGGGAGGGGTAATTGGTGACATCAGGATGAAGAAAAGTTGTTACCTCTAAGGATGTGGTCTGGGTTGGGGGAAAGACAAGGAAGTGGAAAATCCAAAGAAAAAGTTTGCCATCTGTCTTTAGATCATGTATTGACTATGTGTCTCACTATCTGGAAAATGATAGGAAAGCTGGTAATAGGATATGGAGGGTGGAAGGAAGGTGTTTAACATTTACAGGAAGGAGGAGATACAAAGGGAGAAGTATAGAGCTGGGGCAGGGATGGGTTTAGTTGAGCTGAATTACATTGAATTAGGTTGAATGAAGTTGGTTTGGTTTGGGTAGAGTAGAGTTTTACTGTAACATGTTGAGATAGCTTGGGTTGAATTAAGTTTAGTTTGATTGAATGAATGGAATTGGATTTGGATTTGGGTTTGACTGAGTAGAGATGAGTTGAGTTGGTGTGAGTTGAATTGAATTTCATAGAGTTAAGATGAATTGAGTTGTGTTGGCATGGGTTGGGTTGAGTTTAGGGTAGTTGAGCTTGAGTGAATTGTCTTAGTTTGACTTTGGATGGGTTGAGTGGAAATAAGTTGAACTGGGTTGACATGAGTTGAATTTAATTAGGTTGGATTGATAGGGATATGAAAATTAAATGACTCTTAAGTAGACAGGAATAAGCAGGAACCCAGATCCAGGGGAACAGTACCTCAGGAAGGTGGAGTAAGAGCTCAACTAGGAGAGATCCAGTAAGGGAAGATGTCCACAACTAAGATGTGAGAAGATCTGAAAGTGAGATGGTTTGACATATAAATGATATGTCTCAGGGTTTTTCCTTTATTTTTTGGTAGAGGTTTTTGCCTTAGGGCAAAATGGATGCAAAAATACTTGGCACAGAGTAAGTTTTTGCATACACTGGTCAGAGAGAGAGAGAGAAAGAGGGAAACAGTATGACAGGTAAAGTGAGAAATCACCCTCTGGGGGGATAGCCACACTGCAGTCCCGTCTCCATTCTCCTCCAGAGATCTTGGGTACCCACGCATATGCTTCACTGTCTGAATTTCAAGCTACCAGGTCTGGGACTCGAACCATTGTTATTGGCCATGTGGGAGTCCAGTGAAGGAACTGCTATGTCATTTACTGACCCCCTCCATTTTTTTTTAACCACTCTATACTTTCACTAGTAATGAAGTTCACAATGGCTATGGTTTGCATCTTGGCATGGGAGGAAGGGAATATCAGAATTTTATTGCAGGTATGTGTATGTGAGGAAGGGATGGGGAGAGATAGAGAGAAAGAGAGAGATAGAGATAGATAGAGAGAGAGAGAGAGAGAGAGAGAAACACATTATTCCTGGCTGGACAATTTTAAGAATGAAGAGAAGAGCAAAGACCAAATTTCTCTTCTCTGTCTCTTAGCTTAGCTCTTGGGTGGCTGCATTGGGAGGTAAGGAAATGGAGTATTTACTGAGTATCTACTCTGTATTAAGTATTTTGTACTTAATCACTGTATTAATCACTGTATTAAATCCTCACAAAATATTTCTACCTTACAATAGAGAAACTAGGGCCCTGGAATGTAAGCAACAAGACCAAGATTAGACAGCTGGTGTGATGTGAACCCAGGTCACTATGTGCGTTTATGCCAAGAGAGTGAGAGGAAACCAAAAGAGTTTGGATGGGCCCAGCAGGTGAAAGGGAGAGAAGAGCTAGAGCAGCCGTGGGGGAAAGAGTGTGAAGGGTGAGAAGACAGGGTGCAGTGGGTTGAACGGTTGGAGAAAGGTGAGAAGATGAGGTGGTGGGCAGCCTCAAGGTGCCATGTTAATTGAAGCCTAATCATGGCCCCCGTCACTTCAGCTGGGAAGCAGCTTGGGCCAGGTAGTGGTCTCTGGACCTTCAAAAATGGGGAACTAGGATCTCCCTAGGGATCTGGGCAGCTGAGTCCAGGAGGTGCCCAGTCCTCCTCTTTCATCGTTGGTCTTCTGTTCCTGGAGCTCCCCACTGTCTGAGGGCTCCCCTACAGTGGCCAAGGTGCCTTCTATTTGTAGGATGGGTGGGTGGAGCTGGAAGGACTTGTAGAGCACTGTGGTTGCTTCTGTATAGGGGGTGCCCCAAGGAGACATCCAGTTCCTTAGTTGAGGGCTGCCTCAGGGAGAGGTTTAGGTTTGTGGGCTCTGGGACACCCACAGAGCTAGCCCTCTTGGCCACAGGGAGTGGGTGACTGTGGGCAGGTAGCTTATCAGACATCACTTACCACCAGGTTTTTTTGCAGTCCTGTGGTCCTGGCCAGATGACTGGACCTTCTCCTTCCCCTCTGTGACTCACATACACACACATGCACATGCACAACCCCTCCTCCCAAAACTGGACAGCCCCACTGGAGAGCCAAAGGTTGGATGAAGAGAGACGGACTCCTCCCAGCTGCAGAGTCAGGACAATTCCTTCCTGTCTGTGGCTCCAAAAGGTTGAGATCCTGCAGTGTCTTCATTCATTTGCTGCTGTTGGCTTAAAAATGTATATTCATGAGGAATGGAAAAATGCAGAGAAGCTAGAGTGTGAAATTCTGGAGCCGTAATTGAACAGTCGGAAGACCCTAGCCAGTCACCCCACCTCTCTTTGCCTGTGTTTCCTCATCTGAAATGTACAAAGTTCTCGTCCAGCGTGATGGAGGTGATTAAGGGAGATGAGAGATACAGAAGTGTATGTGAAGTGCAATGAGGAGCTGACAGTTTTCCAACTCATGTATACTATGTATGCACATATAGGAGAATTTACATATGTATATGTAAGACATTAATGAATGAATGAATTCATTCATTTAGTTGCTCATTGATTTCACTGATGCAGTGCTGTCCTAGGCATCAGGCAGAATCCTAAGCATTTTACTAGAATTGACTCATTTAATTCTCACAACAGCCCTGGGAGAATGATACTAGTATTGGCCCCACTTTACAGAGGAGGAAATATAGGCACAGAGTGGTTAAGTAACTTGCTCAATGCCATGTAGCTAGTGAGCACGGAATTGGAATTCACACCAAGACCTTTGACTCCAGAGTATTTCATTCAATAAACAGGCATTACTAAGTGCTCTCTCTAGGTTGGGCCCTGGGTCCACAGAAAGGAGCCATTCATGGTCAGATGGTTCTCATCCAGGGGTTGAGGTTGGATATGCAGGGGGCAATTTTTAGTTCTTGCCATGACTGAGCTTACTATTAGCCAGCTAAGCCAGCGAAGCCAATGCCACACAACACGTCAGTAGTGCTTTTTAAATACTGTTTGCAAAAAGAGTGCAGACTGCAGAGTCATTCCAGATGGGGTTCGGGTCCCAGCCCTGCCATTCTGAGACTATACGACTGGAATGAGTCGCTTCATCACATCCTCCCACGTCTGAAAAACATGGTTGGAGACCTTACATATGTCAAGTACCCAGGAGTTTCTGGTGTGCTTTGGTTGCTCAACCAGAGTGAGTACCTCTTCCTGCTTACAGCAGATACCAGAAAGTAGTGCGGAGAAGCAGCTTTGGCATCCAGCGTCCTTGCAAATCTTTCCTTATCACGTGGGGATACACTGAGGAAAATGTCCCAGGAGGGCTGATGTAGGCTCTTCTGGGACCTGCTGGGGGACTCTCAACCACGTGATCCTTCTCTCCTTTCTCCATCCAGTCCCAGGGCCAAAGGCCAGTAAGCCCCTTACCCACTAGCTCCAGGCTGCAGTCAAAGTCATTCCGTGGAGTCCTTCTCCACCCAATGGAGAGACAGAACACTGGTGGGCACAGCATTCCTGCCCACCCTGTAGCCCTTCCTTCTTCTTTTGATAACAGCATACAGCTTTCTTTTGGAGACCATCCTGACCCCATTCTCAGTCACGGAGGTACGTGGTCTAGGATGGATGGTCAGGATCAGGACATTCCCGTCTTTCTGGTAAGCATGTGAGCTAAGTCAGAGCAACTCATCTTGGGGCTGCTGGAAGGCATCCTCTTTTCAAAAGAGATTGGGGCCAAGGATAGCATTAGCATGGGGCTGCCTGAGAGTCACTCTGTGAACATCTTCCTGCGAGGGAAGCCGACAAGTAGAAAAAAAGAGACAAGAGAGAGGAACGACTTGATGCTACCTGGATGCAGCTAGACCTGACCCTAGCGTCTTTGGTTGAGAGACAATACTTGTTCTTCTTTTGCCAAAATCAGTTGAAATCGGGTGTCTGTCACTTGTAATAATGGAAATAATCCTGACTTACTCAGGGACTAAAAACACCTACGTCAAATGGTTGCTGTGTGGATCAAAGAAGATGATGTAAGTGAAAATGTTTTTCTAAACTGTATACGGCCAAATGACAGTAAGTTATTAACTTACTGGAGCACACATTCCATGTGAGTGGTGAGTCAGTCCTGTTCTTTCTGAAAGTCTCAAGGAAATAGGCTTTTATGGCTCTTGCCTGAGCACTGCAGAGTTGTTTAAAGTATGGATTCTTGTCTCCTAAGCTCTCAGTTCTCTGAGTGCAGGTTTTCAAAGAAGTCCCTGCATTGGGACACCAGCATTTCCTACGTGATTTGTTCCAAGGCTGGTCATTTTACGAGAGGACACAGGACACAAGAAAGGCATCTGGCCTATTTGGGCAGGTCCTGGCCTTACTCTGAGTCACCTGAGTGGGCCAGGTTGGAGCTTCGCTTGGGAGGTAACTGGCTTTCACTCACTTGGCTCCTGCTATCCCCAGACCTCACCTGGGGATAAGGAAAGTGTGCTTACCTCTGGGCTCTGCGGCATATACTAGTTCCTGGATTTTTTTTAAGAGACACTTTTGCTATAGGGCACATGTGCTCGCTGGAGAGACAGAGAGAGACAGAAAGTGACAAATCACTGCCCCCCCACCCCCACAGGGGGTGTTGCCAAATCACTGCCCCCCACCCCCCCAGGGGTGTTGCCCACAGTACAATCCTTTCTCTTCCATTCTCCTCTTGGGAGTTTGGGCACACATGCACATGTGCCTGGCTTGAGTTTTAAGCTGTTGGGTCTGGGACTCCAAACCACAGTCAACTGTGGGCTTCCAGCAATGTAACCATTATGCCATCTGCTAGTCCCAGCTTCTGGATTCTTTAGAGAACCACAGCCCACATCAGAAAGAGACTGTCGAGAATCTGGCTGACACTAAGGCTTGGCTGGCCCTTTCTGTTTCCAAGTTGTTGTCCCTTGTCTGCCCACTTCCGAAATTTAATTTCTTAGCCTCACTTTACAGCCAAGTGAGGTCACAGGGCACAGTGTGCTGAAAGAGACGTAAATGGAAGTCTGCTGGGGCTGCTCTTCCCTTTCCAGACTTCTGCTTGGAACATGGGCATGAGGTGCTAGGATGTGACGTGTTCTGAAGATGACAGATGGAAAGATGGAAAGTGCTGGGACTCCCGATGACATTCCTGAGGAGCTATAGCAGGTCTGGCCTGCTTACCTCTGGACTTCTTGTCATTTGAGAAAAAGAATGCCTCTTCCTTTTTATGGTTCAAGCCACCATGTTGGGACTTTTGTTCTGTGTGATCAAATACATTCCTAATATACTAAGGAGTCATTCTCTCTTCTTCATTTTTTTTTTTAAGAGGTTTTTGCCATAGGGTGCATATCCTCACCAGAGAGAGACAGAAACAGAGACAGTGAGAGGGAAAGTGAGAAATCACCCCCCAGTGGGGATGGCCATGCCACAACCCCTCATCTTCCATTCTCCTCCTGGGATCTTGGGCACGCACGCACATGTGCCTGGCATGATTTCCAAGCCACTGTGTCCAGGACTCAAACCATGGTCGGCCATGTGGGAGTCCAGCAGCGTAACTGCTATGGTACCTGCTGGCCCCAAGAGTCATTCTCTTTTAAATTCTAGGTGTCTAGTATGAGGCATTTGTCTTTTCTTCCTTTCTTTTCTTCCTTCTTCCTTCCTTTCTTGTTTTCTCTTCTCTTTCTTTTTTTCTCTCTCTCTCTTTCTTTTTTTCCTTTCTCTCCTCTCTTTCTCTTTTTCTTTCTTTCTTTCCACATCTAGGATCACAATGACAGAACTGGATTAATTATGTAATTATTAATTAGAATAATTCTAGCAGTAATGACATCTCTTGAGTGTCTCTTGAGTACTAGGATTTAAGATAAGTGATCTTATCCTTATAGGGGTCCCAGAGAATAGTTACTATTATTATCTGAGGCACTGAGGCACTGAGATGACAAATGACTGGCTCAAAGTCACACAGATAGAATACTGAAACTGGACTCTGAACCCAGGCCCATCTGACTCTAATACTCCTGCTCTCCACCTTTAGAACATCTTGCTCAATGGGTAGGGAAACCAAGGTCTGAGGAGGAGAGTGACTTGTCCAAGGTTGCACAGTGACTTCAGGGGGCCATGTTACAAGAAATCGAATCTTTCGGGTCCCCATTCTAGGGCTCGTTCCATGATATCCTGCTTCTTAGCAAAGGACAGGCTTGAAACCCCAGCTAAGATTTGGGGGCACTGGAGGCTATTGAAGGTTTTCAGCAGAGCTGGGAGAGTGGTTCACATGCCAAAGAAGGGTGTTAGAAATAGCTCCTCTTCCTTCACCTATGGTGGAGGAAGGGGGAGATGAGGAGACTGATATTTTATAGCCTTAGCGACCTCCTGAGCATCTATCTACTGTCCCTTAGCCAACAAGGGCTCTCTCCTCCTCACCCCCTCTGTCACCGGCAGCTGGCCCTGCTGATCCCTGGAGCTGATGTCTGATGCTCTGCATTAGGTGGTGGAGAGGGCTGGGGAGAGTCCCAGTGGTGTGACCATTCAGTCATCCTGTGCCAATCAGATGGCTCCAGCTGCCTAGTGGTGAGGTCTGTAGGACAGGGGACCCTGCAGTGGAAACTCCCCAGATGAACTTGGGGACTCTCCACTTACCAATCTCATGCTTGTTTATCTTTCTTCTTGGCCTGATCCTGCCAGGATTCGGGTGTTTGTTTTAAAGATTCATGGTTTGAGATCTAAGGGAGCCAGCTATGGGGTGTAGCAGGGAATTAAGTTTGTAAATGTTGAAATCAAACAGTTCAGGGCTCAAATCCCAGCTCTATGAACTATATAGCCTGTGGCCTTCAACAAGTCACTTCATTTTCCTGCTTACAAATTAGGGACAAAAAGAAAATCTACCTCACAGGGCCGTTATATCATGAGAAGATGTACCTGAAACTCATGATATAATGTCCACTACATAGTAAGTACTCAAGAAGTGGTTACTCTGCCGTGAATATAGTAAATGTTAAAGAAATGTTAATGATTATTATTATTACCTTGTTCAATTTTGGTATCAAAGTGATGGGAACTTCACAGAATAAAGTTAGAAGAGTTCGTTCCTTTTGGATCTTTAGAAATAGCTTGAGGAGAATTGGTGTTAACTATGTTTTAAAAGTTTTGTAGAATCCAGAAGTGAAGCCTTTGAGGCTTGGATTTTTCCTCATTGGGAGATTATTACTGATTCAATCTCATTGCTTGTTATTGGCCTATTCAGGCTTTCTGTTTCTTCCTGGTTCAATCTGTGTATATTGTAAGCATTCAGAAATTTGTCCATTTCATCTAGGTCTTCTAGGAGGTTGGCACATAGTCACTCATAGTATTATTCATTGTTTTTGTATTTCTATTATATCTGTTGTAATATTTCCAGTTTCATTACTGATTTTATCTAGTTCCTTTCTCTAATTTTCTTGTTTAGTGTAGCTAATAGTTTGTCAATTTTGTTTATCCTCTCAAAACACCAGCTTTTTGTTTCCTTGATTTTCTTTGTATTGTTCTCTTATTGTCAATATTTTTTATTTCTGCTCTAATCTTTATTATTTCTTTTCTTCTGGTGTTTTGGAACTTTTTATTGCTGCTCTTCCACTTCCTTGAGATGCATTGTTAGGTTTTTTTCCTTGCCATCTTTCTATTTTTTTCTTGTGAGCACTAATTGCTAAAAACTTCCCTCTTAAAACTGTTCACAGTGTCCCAAAGATTGTGGAAAATCATATGTTCATTATTGTTGGTTTCAATGAGTCTTTTGGTAATTTCTTCAGTAGTTTTGAAGTTGTTCAGGAGTGGATTGTTTAATTTTCATGCTTTTGTATTTTAAAGGATCTTTCTGTTATTGATTTCAAGTTTAATTCCATTGTGGTTGGAAAAGATGCTAGATATGTTTTCCATACTTTTATGTTTGTAAAAGTTTGTTTTGTGTTCTGTTGCATGGTCAGTCTTCAAAAATGTTCCATGTGAGGGTGAGAAAAATGTGTCATCTATAGTTGTTGGGTAAAATATTCTATTACCTCTAGCCTGGCACTGAATCAGTAAAGAGGAGGAAGAGAACTTTTCATGAATGGAAATAGTAGGGAAAGGAAGGGAGAGCAGGTAAACCAACACTCAGTTCCCACCAGAGTCTGGGGATGCTCACATAGATCATCTTCTTTTTCCATTTTACAGATGGAGAAACTGAGGTCCAAGAGGGGCATAACATTGCACTGAAATCTGGGGCTGTGGGTAGAGGGCTGGGATGTGAAGAGATGTTGGGTTGATTCCAGAGCTTTCCTGACTAGTTGTAATTCTGCCTGCAGGGGTGGGGCAGGGTAGGGCTGGTCTCTGAGTGATTCAGGTAAGAGTCAGCTCTGGATTTCCAAATAGTGGGTGGGACCCAGCCAGGGTGAGACCTCTCAGGGGTTTTAAAATCCAGGCCTTAGCTAGGATGGCAGAAGGACACATAATTGCTATGGGCAGGGGGTGAGGGGTATGCAGAAAGTGAAACCCTTATCATCAGTGGGGTATGGGAAGGGGTCCCTTGGTGCCTTAGCTGGGAGGGGCCAGACTCTGGGGTGGAGTAGAATTGTGGGACTGTTGGAGTGTTGCCCGATAAGCCCAGCTGAGGAAGGCAGAGAAACTGAGGCAAACACTGATATTTTTAGTTGTCATAGCAGATGAGTAGGTTGGCAGTTACTTTGACAAGACTGATCCTGGACCCTAGCTCATTTCTAGCCAGGATATATATATATATACAAATATGTATATATTTGTATATATATATACAAATTTGTATATATATATATATATATATATATATATATATATATATATATTTGTATTTGATCTTTGATCTCTCATGCAGACTATAATTCATTTCTTCTTCTTTTTTTCTTTTTAATGTTTTTGC
Organism: Tupaia tana; assembly: GCA_026018925.1. Lineage (NCBI taxonomy): Eukaryota > Metazoa > Chordata > Mammalia > Scandentia > Tupaiidae > Tupaia > Tupaia tana. Next base: position 94,757,258 of record JAKSZU010000013.1, read on the forward strand.
CATAGGGCACGTGTGTTTGCTGGAGAGAGACAGAGAGAGGGGAAATGAGAAAGCCACCAGGTCTGGGACTCAACCACGATCAGTCATGTGGGAGTCCAGCACCTTAATGACCATGCCACCTGCTGCCCCTTCTTTTTTTTTTTTAAAGCCTTTTTTAAAAAAATTACCAGAGGGCAAGTACACTCTCTAGAGAGGAAGAGAGAGAGAGAGAGAGAAAACCCCCAAGAGGGCATGGTCACACCATAATCCTTTTCCATTCATTTCTCCATCCTGTAGGGATTTGGGGCATGCACACACGTGCCCAGCATATTTTTCCAGCCACCAGGGATGAGATTTGAACCTTGGTTGACTCTGTAGGATCTGGCTCCTCATGCATGGCACTTAGCCACTGTCCTAGGGACCAGCCCTATTATTCGTTTATTTATTTAAGCAACCAACATTCACTGGATATCTCTTTTCTGCCAAGTCCTGTGCTTGGCCTTGGGGATACTGAAGTGACTAAGATGCTCATAGCCCAGTGAGGGGAAGAGAGGGACAGCATGATATAGTTGTCGTACTGTTAGGAGAGAAAGGGAGGAGGCTGCCCAGGGGACACTGGAGCTGGCCTTGCCCATTAGGTGGCAGCTCACCATCCTGAGGATTGGGAAATTTTTCTAGCCATTCAGGCCATAGACTTTGCAGTGAAGGGGCTGGGAGAGGTGACCTTGTGCTGTGACCCCTCTTCCAGGGCTGAGTAAAGGTTAACCTGGCCCTCTCTGAGAATCTGGTTGTGCATTGGACTCTTCTTCTGAAATGGACCAAAGCCAATAAGTCCAAATCTGAACTCTACCTACCCCACCTGTTCTCCTTTCAGAATCAAGCCAGAAGCCTTGGTGTCCCCAATACCCTTCTTCCATACTAGTGCCAGTCAGTCACCAACCCTTGACACTTGTACCACCATGCCTCTTGTCTGTTTCTCCCCCAACTCTCCTTTCTTGGTCCTGGAGGACTGCACTGGCACCCTGTTTGCTTTCTCAGCCTCTGGCCTCTCCTTCACTGCCTCCATCTGCAGAGCTGGTCAGAGCGGGGCCACAGGGTAGACTCCATCACTCCATGCTGGATGGGACCAGGTCTCAGAGACCACTTAATCTGAACATTCTATTGTTCAAATGGGAAAACAGAGGCCAAGAGACGGATCCGAGTTTCTGCCATGGAGAAAATGAGAGTTGAACTCAGTTTTCTCGACTCTCAGGTGAAGGCTTGGGACACAGCGTTTTTTGTGAGTATGGGTGGGTGACTTGAGAGAGGAGTTGGCGGGACATGCAGGTGTGGCCACCTGATGGGCCTAGGGCACAAAGGGAGGGAGGGCTGGGAGTGGAAAGTGGAACCGCATTCCAAGTCTTCTCTCCTGTCTTTATCATCCCAAAGTCGTCTTTCCTTATTGCAACGGGACCCCCAATCTCCATCCTGACTCCCTCTCTTTGCTGATAATCCCATGACTCACACCTTCTAACCCTGGCTGGGTAGGTACAAGGAGGTCCCTGATCTGGGGTGGTGGGAAAGACTAACGGCCGTCTCAGCACCCCCAGGGCCCCAAGCCCTCCACCTGTTCACTCCCTCCCTGGGTCTGCCCTGGCTTGCTCTATCTCCCTAGGGCAGCTGGCTTTTGTCCCAGTGGAGCATGGGAACAGCTCAGGCAGTGAAGAAGGAGAGGCTTCCCAGTAGGTCTCCCTCCCCACATGGCATGGCTCTCATCCTGCACCCAGGGATGCATGCAAGCTGGCATAAAGACCACTGAGCCCTCCTGCCAGGATTTCCCCAAGTAGGACCTGCAGGATGACCAGGTGTGCTGGGGAAACTGAAGGAGAAGACCGTGGGTATGGGCGCCAGGAGGCTCTGTGCGGCTTGTACTTTCCTCTTTATAGGTTTAGTTTCCCCAGTTGTGAAACAGAGCTGGATGTTGGGATTCCATACAGTTGGCAGGTGGATCATTGGTCAGCTGCAGCATCGACTCTGGAATCCAAGTTAGGAGGTCTTTTTGAGAAAAATCTCTCCTGGTAACAGAGCATCTCCTGTTGGCAAAGCATCCACCAAGAGACTTATGTGCATCACCTCATTGAATCTTAGAACAAGCCTTTGGAATTTTTTTTTTTTTTTTTGAGAGGTTTTTGCTTTAGGGTGTGTGCACTCGCCAGAGAGACAGAGAGAGACAGAGAGACAGAAAGTGGGAAATCACCCTCCAGGGGGGATGGGCATGCTGCAATCCCTTCTCCTCCATTCTCTTCTTGGGATCTTGGGCACGCACGCACACGCGCCCGGCGTGAGTTTAAGCCACCGGGTCCAGGACTTGAACTGTGGTCGACTACATGGGAGTTCAGCAACATGGCTATTACTCTAACTGCTGATCCCAAGCCTGAAATTTTTTCAATTGCCAGAGGGCATGTACACTCACTCACTGAGAGAGAGAGAGAGAGAGAGAGAGAGAGAGAGAGAGAGAGAGAGAGAGAGAACCCCATAGGGCATGATTGCACTGTGGTCCCTTGTCCTTCATTTCTCCAATCTGTTGGGATATACAGGCATCTGGTGTGTTTCCAAGCTACTTGGGACTGGACTGGAACCATAGTCAACCATGTGGGATCCGATTCCTTTAACCACTCGGCTACAGGGCCTGTTATTGTGCCCATTTTATAGATGAGAGGACTGAGAACCGAAGAGGATAAGCACCTTGCCGATGAGACACAGCCAGTAAGCTATGGAGTGTGGATTTGAACTCGGGCCTCCTGGATTCTGAGCCTGTGCCCTTCTTTTCTGGCACAGACCTCTGGCCTCAGAGGACAGAGTAGCCCGGGTGGGAAGTAGGTCCTCCCTGTTGGACTTCTCTGAAGGGTAGTGAGTTTCCCATCCAGGAAGCCACGTGCAGGCCAGGCGGGACTGCTCCGTCCCAGCCCCTTTCTTCTCTTCTGCAGCGCGCGATACGGTTCCCATCATCCTCAGTTCTGTCCCAGCACTCAGTGCCCTAGGGGACCTCAGCATTGCACATGTCTCTGAGCCTCCCTATCCTATCTACCAAACGGACGCCTTTCTGGTGCCACCGGACTTTTCAAGCTCAAGTACCTCAGGGATCTGGGCTGGAAACCGCCTTAGTGGCAATCATACAATAATTAATAAAGTGTTTCGGCTGGGGGCCGGAGCAGAGGAAGTAAGCGGGCGGCGGCCACCGTGACAGCTGGAGGGAGGGGTGGGGGTGGAGCCGGGCATGGGTGTCGAGGGGGCGGGCCAGGCGGGCCAGAGCTCCCGGGCAGTGTAGGGGCGCGCCAGAGGAGCCTGCTGTCTGCGTCCCGCACCCACCCCGCGCCATGAGCCGTGAGTCCGACCCTGGTGTCCCCACGCGCCCAGAAATCCTCTTGGCCTCTTAGCGGAGCCTTGAATGCCAGGTTCAGCCCTTCGTCTCTCTACTCTGCAGGGAGGAGACTGTCGCTCCGATTTCTGCTGTTTCTGCTGCTGCTGCTGCCCTCCGGGATTCTGCCGGTGGACCCCGAGGCGCCCGCGCCTGGTAGGAGGCACTTTCCCTACCCCGGGAGCCCGGGTTCTGCACCCCTGGTCCGGCCCAACTCCCTCTCTCCCCTCGAGTGAGCCCAGCTTCCCCTTTGTGCTAGCGGCCCGGGAAAACGAGATTGGGGTGAACCTATTGGAAGCGGGGAGGGGGGAGAGCTCTCTGAAGAGCCCCCCCGGGATGTGGCCTTGGGTAGGAGATTATTGGGACTTATTTTTTGGGGGGGGGAAAGACAGACGGATCTGTCTTCGGCACGCGGCGAAAGGACAGCCCCTTCCCTGCCCCTTCACCTGTCTGGGCCCCCTCCATCCCAGCAGCCTCCGCCCCCTGCAACGCCAGTTTCCTGTGGGGGCCTCTTGGGGAGGAAGCAGCAGGCGCCAAGGGAAAGCTGCCTGGCAGGCGGACGAGTTCCCTTTCTCCAGCTTTAGCTTTCTGGGGATCCACCCTGACTCCCAACCCCAGCGTAGTAGGTCTTCCCGGTGGTGAGGACCCTGGGGCACCAGCCATTCTGAGACTATGGAAGTGGGGGTGGGGGTGGGAGGATGGGAGTACAATTACAGAGCGGGACTGCGTCCCTGGAGTTTAATCCTCACTTGCAAGGTGCCCACTGAGCACCGAGGACACGGAGCCTCAGTAGGTGCAGCAGTGCCTGGTGTGATCAGGGACTGAACTCAGGGCTCTCTGGCTCCAGGCGACGTTTTTCCACAGAAAGCTTCCTCTGCTCCTACCCACAATGGAGCCTGGGCCCCTTTAGGTTTGATCACTGGAGGAAAGTCAGCTCCGGTAAAATTCCACGCCCTCCACCTTGCATGAACCAGGTTCCAGGTGAAGGAATTCAGCTCCAGGCTCAGCCAGCCCTCCTCCCTCAGCTTGCTGTTTGTGCCTGCAGGGAGCTTCCTCCACCACCACCCCCACCCCAAGAGCTGTGTGACCCACCCCAAAGAGGGTGGTCCTACCTGTAAAAATGGGGCCAAGGGAGGAGAGGAGCAGGGAGAGGGAGCCTAGGCTTTCTGCCCGGATGCTGTAGGAATTCATGCTCCGAGGGGGAGGAAGATATCTATGTGGGCTGCAGATCAGACCGTGCTATTTGAGCAGGTGGCATTTGGGAACGCCAAGGGGAGGACAGAGGGTACTCTCAGAAAGGGCTTGGCTGAACCAGAGCTTAGCTTGTAGAAAGAAGAGAAAGACTCATGTGGCCAGTATTTCACGAAGATTCACTGTGGGCATCCACTTCTTCGGCACACGTGACAGCCCTTCCAAGGAGATGTGTTAGACCCATTCTACAGAAGGGGACTCTGAGCCCCAGATGGGGTGAACTTGCTGGTCTGAAACCCTGCAGTGAGCAGGTGACAGACTTGGGCTGATCGGGGTGCCTCAGTGACCTATCTTGTCTCCAGATCAACCCTGCACTTCCTCTGAGGCCCCATCGGGCCCCATCCAGGCCCCCTGGGTGACAGGGCCAGACTGGCCTGTCTTCCTTCCACCATTCATTAACGCACGATGGCCATGGGGTGTGCTTTTGGTTTTCACCTTTTCTACTTTCTTTGTTGTAAGTATTTAAACAAAAGTAAAATTGCCATTTTTTTTTTTTTCACCCTCATGGGCTTTCTTTACAAAGCCAGTCTTAGCCTTGAGACCCAGAGCTGGAAAGACCTGATGGTCTGATGGAGACAGAAATGCTGACAGTCACCCAGGGCCTCAGGACCATGGCTGAGGGACACACAGGGTGTGCGGAGCTCCAGGGAGGGAGCAGCAACTCTCTGCCTTCCTTTCACCTCAGGAATTGAGGAAGGTTATTGGAGGTAATGACTTTGAGGTGGACCATGAAGAAGGGGGCACACAGGAGAGACCCTAGATGACTTTATCATAGAATACCGTGAGGGTCTCCCTGGTCAAAGGCATGAACCAAGGTGCAGAGGCCTGAACAGCAAGAGGCCGTGGTAGGATCAGGAATAGGACATGAGCTGGCTGCTGATGACGAAGGCCTGTGAGTGCCGGGTGAGGAGCTGGGACTTGGGTACAGAGTACTTGGGAGCAGGAGGATGAGGATGGTGGATGACTTGGGGGCTAGACTGGAGGCTGGGAAACCAGTAAGAAGGCTCCTGCAAGGATCCAGGAGAGAACGGAGGGCACGCGGGATACAGGGCTGCTTGATCCTTCCAAGGCTGTGGGTAAATGGAGGCCCAAGTGACTTGGGCATTTCCCCAGGAAACCGAAGCCTGTGTCGTGCCTCCAAAAGGGGAGCAAAGGAAATGAGGAAATGAGAGGGCTGCAGACTGACTTGAGAAGGCAGGTAGAGGAGACAGACCCTGCTTGGAGGGCAGGGCTATGTCAGGGATCATTAGTGCCTAAGTTTGTCCCTCCAGCCCCTGACTTTGGCTTAGTGCCCCCTCCCTAAGGAGGGATAGGGCATGACCTAGCAACCACAGCTGCATGTCAGGCAGAGAAGCCTGAGGCCAGCTAGCCCTGGCAAACAGTGGGGAGCCCAGCCTGTGCCAAGCCTCCCTGCCTCCCAGCCACTGCTGCCTCCTATCTGCAGCACCAGCTGGGGCTAAGGGCCAGGAGGGGCTTCCTCCTCAGCTGGGCACTTCCAGCTGCTGGGCCAGCTGCTGGGCCTGGTGTGGCTGAGCCTGGCCTCCAGCTGCCTACCCAGCTCGGTGCAGGGACTGAGCTCAGGAATGGCTCCTTAGGCCCGTTTTTTTCTCATTGGCTGCCAGGCCCCTGGAGCTTCTCTAAATATTATTCTTAGGGGATTTGGGTCCAGCCTCTTGCAGGCTGCAGCCTCCACATCCTGGAGGACTTGGCGTTCCTGCTGTGCCCTTCCCCTAGTCACGCTCAGCACTGAACCTGGAGTCCTGACTCTGGGGAGGGGGACGTTTCCTTTACCAAACCCTTGGGAAGGTTCTGGAGCCAGGCAATTCTGGACAGTCCCTGTTTGCAGGCATGTGAACTGGCTCCTGGACCTGCAGGGCTCCTGTATCTCATGTGCAACAGAGATGCACATCATCCCTGCATCTGGGGTCTCGAGGGCTCATCCCAATACCAGTAATGGGGAGGGGTAGATCGGCTTCTCCCAGAGTATGGAAGGATGGAAGCAAGATGTCAGAATGGAAGGCCTCCTTTGAGCCTGCTTGCTCCTTCCCCTCAATGGGATATACAAGAAAATGGGGCCCAAGGGTGGAAAGGACTTGCCCAAGGACACACAGTCAGTAAGGGAGTCACTTCCTCATTTGTATTTCCAGAGTGTCCCCTTGGTGCCTGCCCTGTACAGGTTGTGAAGGGCTCCCAGTGAATTAGACTCGGTGTCTGCGTCTCCCCAGTTCTCTTAATGTTTTAGTTCACAGAGGTGTCCTCCACTGAGCACAGAACTGGGCTGGAGCGAAAGCATGTGAGATTGTAGACCAAAGGAAAACCTACCTGTTTGAGTCATTTTCAGAGGTCTGGCTGTAGCGGGGAATGGTGATCCCTCTGGAGTCCTAGTTTTGTTTATTCAAGACTTTCAAGGTTCATCTTGAAGGAACAGCGAGGAATCTGCCTCACCTGGGGAGGCAGGGGAAGAGACGGGGAGGAGGCTCTGCAACCTGAAAGCAGTGGGGCTTGGGCGAGTCTTCTGCCACCTCTGGCCTCTGCACCTTGCGTTCACGTTGTACAATGGGGAGGCTGCTGCCCCTCCTGTGGACTGTGGGACTGTGAACAAGGGGTAATATGTAAGGTCACAGACTTGGTGGGCTAGAGCCCTGGCTTTCTTGACCTGACGGCGACAGTCCAGCCGTGGGCAGGCAGCACCTCGTCTCCTCTCCAACCAGCCTCATACCTGGGGCCCCAGTGGCAGCTGCTGTCCTTGTTGGGGAGAAGTTTTCCTACCTTGGGGCAGCTGGTGTTTATGGAAAGAACATGGAGGAGGAGGGAGGGAAGCCTGGACAGCTGGGCTGGGAGGAGGAGGCTCGGCTCCACATCCAACCTCATTGGCAGGAGAGGGATATGGGCAGCTGTGGCAGCGTCTGGGGGTACAGCTCTTCTGTCTGCTGGAGCAGAACTCCAGGGCTACCGCAGGGGGCCTTCCAGCTAGACCTCAGAGCACGCTGATGAGGCCTGGGACGACAAGGGGTCTCTGGCCTAGCCGGAGTGGTTCATGTCCTCACATCATTTTATTAATTCCACAAACACTTGTTAAGCTCTAAATCCAAATCTGGTTGCCCCTGGTGTCTGGATGTCTCCAGAACCTGGACTGAGCCCTGCAGTGTGCACAGCCCATGTGGCGAGTCAGAGAAGCTGTGGCCCCTTCTCATGGTGCTTATCATGGAAAAGGCCTGGAGCCAGGCCAGGGGGAGCAAGAGCAGTGAGAGAGTGGCCTTTCAGGGGACTCTTTCCTGGGGAGGCAAGGAGTGGGCTCAGCTGCAAGGGCCAGGTGGTTTTGGAGGACATTTGCTGGGGAGGAGCAGCAGTAGCCTGGGTAAAGGACGAAGTGCTGTCAGCTTTAGGGCTAAGAGAGGAGCTGCCATGGAATTAAATTTTTTTCTTATTCACGATAGAACATAAATGCGCACATGAGAGAGGGACAGTGAGAGAGAGGAAGAAAGACAGAGAGGTGCACCCTCCACAGGGGCTTTTTGTCCAGCCTTTTCCCTATTGAACTTTCCCCCCTACACCCTGGTTGTTGCACACAGATGCCATTGTGGGGCTGTGGGGTGTCGCCACGGCTTAAGCAAAACTATTTGCATAATTCTTGCGATTCTTGCTTGTGTATCTGTGTGTGTTGGGGGTGGTGCTGGTGCCGGGGTCCCTCTCCTGCTCCCAGGCCAAACCCAATGCTATGAAGTGAGGACACAGACTGGGGGGCCAGACCTTGTCCAGGGCATGCCCTCTGGTTAGAGAATTCAGATATCACCAAATGATTCAGCCAGGCTGCTCTCGCCTTCTGCTACCCTCTTGACCCCCAATAATCTGTTGTACAAAGATGTTCCCTGTGATGTTGGCTGTGAGCCCAGATAAGGAAATGTTTGCAGAAGGGAGCCTGGCATGTTCTGTGCCCGGCAGGGAAGGAGCCTTCTGCTGGGAGCCAGGAGTCCTGGGTCTGCCCAGCTCTGTTCTGTGCCCTTGGCCAAGTTGCCACTTCTCCCTGAGCCTGAGGGAGGCTGTACAGGGAGCTGTGATGTGGACCTGAAACGAGCTCCACAGAGTCTCTAACTCTGCTGTTGAAACACTGAGGCAGGGCAGATCTGAGCAAGGAAGGAATGGTCAGAGGGATCTGAATTAGTTGCACGGAGGGCCTTCCTGTGGGGATTCTCCAGGAGGCCAGAAGGTGGAAGCCAGAGTCTGCTCATTCCTCAGGAGATGATTCCAGCCACTCTGCTGTCTTCTTGGTCCCTGAGCTGCCCCAGCATCTTAGAGCCCAGATCCCACCTGACTTGGCCAACTCTGGTCCAGGAACTACTGGACTTGGCCAACTCCTGGGAACCAAGGATGGGGGATGAGGCAGTTGAGAGTTCAGAGGCCCCCTCCTCTCTCAAATCCACACTTTGTCCCCAGAGTTCTGGAAAACTTCCTCCTGGAATTGGATTGCTGAGCCAGTGAGGATGGAGTAGATGTGAAGGAATGGGCATTTGGTCTGCTGTGACTCCATGGGTGACCTGTCTGGTTTTTCCTTTTCCTTACCTCGGTTTCCCCATCTGCAAAGTGAATGTTGTGATACCTGCGCTTCCTTCTCTTCTGCAGAAATAGAGGGATGGTGGGAGATCTCATTTTCCTAATATCTAGGTGCTCAGAGCCAGGGGGCTGATCTGTGAGAAACCTCTCACCATCCTTGTCCCTTTTTTGAACTCCACACTGGGCTCTGCTGAGGCAGGAAGTGAGCGCTCTAGAAGCCTGTGGCTGCAGTGTCTTATCAGTGGTTTCTAGCCTTCAATGTCAGAGCCTGGGGTCTGGACTCTTCCCCTGCCCCCGTTTGATGGCAGCAGGGAGGGAGGGGTACTTCCCTTGTGGGGCTAGTGTAGACTAGGCTGGAGATCCAGGCCTGAAAACAGCAAGACAGGGGGATTTATGTCCATAATTGAGCGAACAGGAAGGGCCCTTAGGGGGACTCCAAAATCCAGAGAGGGGTAACCCAGTGACTTAGGATAGACCTGCGACTTGAGAACTTGTCTCTCACTCCCCAATCAGGAGTTGGATGAGGGTCAGGAGGTGACACTAGCAGTATGGTCTCTGACCCCCGTTTCTCACCCACAGTGAACCCGTGCTGTTACTATCCCTGCCAGCACCAGGGTGTCTGTGTCCGCTTCGGCCTTGACCGCTACCAGTGTGACTGCACCCGCACGGGCTATTCCGGCCCCAACTGCACCGTCCGTGAGCCCACCTTCAGCCCTACTCCTTCCCTCCTGGGCCTGCCTGCTCTCTGGGGCTCCTCCTTCCAGACCCCCACTCCAGCCCATGTCTCAGGCCATGGCCCCATTCTTATGCCTTGCAGGGCTCTGATGCCTGCCCTGACCTGGCTCCACCATGAGCCCTTGTTCCTGGTCCACCCTCGCTTTTTGGCCCTGAGCTCTGTGATCTGTGGCCCCCATATTCCCTGACTCTGGCCCCCCGTCCTCACATCTGGTTCTAGCTCTGTCATGTGTCATCATTCCCCAGGGTCCAGCTTTACCCCTGCCCATAGGTACTACCCTGTTCCATCCTGGCCCTTGTCCCATCCACATTTACCCTGGCTACTGCTGGACTCATCAGGAGAGCCCAGCTGAGTGTGTCTCCCTGCCCCTGCAGCAGAGCTATGGACCTGGCTCCGGAATTCCCTGCGGCCCAGCCCCACTTTCTTCCACTTCCTGCTCACACACGGGCGCTGGTTCTGGGAGTTTGTCAATGCCAGCTTCATCAGAGACATGCTCATGCGCCTGGTCCTCACAGGTAGGTGTGGGGCAAGGCCTCCCTCATCTGGGGGAGCAAGGAATTATGCCAGTTCTTGGGATTCTTGGCATCTGGTAAAGGCAGATTAAACAAGCCCCAACCCAAGAAGAGTCTGGGGGTTTAACTGGGGGTGCATACACCCTCGTCACCATTGTTTCTGCTCTCTGCAGTGCGCTCCAACCTCATCCCCAGCCCCCCCACCTACAACTCAGCACACGACTACATCAGCTGGGAGGCCTTCTCCAACGTGAGCTACTACACTCGGATTCTGCCCTCTGTGCCCAAAGACTGCCCCACGCCCATGGGAACCAAAGGTATTGGAGATGCGGTGAGGAGCCGGGCATGGGGATCACAGGAATTGTTCAGATCTCCTCTTCGGGAAAAAAATAGGCAGAAGAGCAATTGTTGACCCATTTCATGGATGTGTGGGCCAAGGCAAGATTTGTAGAACCAGGAATCTGACAGGAAAGGGCAGCAAAGGATGTTGTCTGAGGTCCCCTGGAAAAACAATGGCAGAGTAGGACTAGTGGTTTCATACTCTCGGGGTACCTCCGCTTTTATACTGATGAATGGGACCCTGCTAGGGTGGAAGGGCTTTAAAACTTGAAACATAGTAAGGAAGGAATAGTGTACTATTGTTGAGGGTTAACTCTGGTTGTTTACTAATATAAGTAGTTTTACATGCTTCTCTAATTTAGGGTATACAGTTTTTCTTTGATTGCTTGAGAACTTATTTGCTCTCAGTGGCAGGATTCTTCCTCCGGAGACCCTCCTGCTCCACCCCTTATTGTTCAAAAGTCTTAGTCCAAAAACATTAACTCATCCTCAAGTACAGAAAGGACAAGAGCTGCCCCTCAGTCCATCACTTTGTCCCTTACTTTGTTCCTGCCACATGATGTCGCTGTTGAGCAGTGGCCCCATGCAGCCCCATGGTAGTATGTACTTTGGTGTCCCTGCTTGGGTCTGTAGGGCACTCCGATGGTTTCACTACAATTAGATACTAGTCCCCAAAGCATGACCATTCTTCCAGGATAACTGGCCTGGGTCTTGTCGGTATTTGGCTGGAATTAATCCTTGTCTAATGTCAATGAATGATGATTCCAAACCATGGGGTACAGGCCAGTCCCTTTAACTTCTCAATTGACGAGTTCCCTTTGGAGCACTTGATATCTTTTCCTGTCACAGGAATCCATGTGGCTGTCAATCCAAAGAGTTTCTATTGATCTTGAACCTTCAACATTAGACCTTACATGAGGTATTGTGAGGGATGCTTTTGCCAGAACACAGAAATAATATTTTTTATTTTTAATTTTTTAGATTTTTTTAGTTTTTATTTATTTTATACATTCAATCACTGTACATTACAGCTTATAAAATGAATCTTCTCAGCATAATACTGTATTTTAGTCCAGTTAAAGATATTTTCATACACGTTATCATCAACAGAAAACTTCCATTTTTGTGTTCTTTACTTGTTTTGCTTTTTTTCTTCCTTCCTTCCTTCCTCCCTTCCTTCCTTCCTTCCTCCCTCCCTTCTTCCCTTCCTCCTTTCCTTCCTTCTTTCTTTCCTTTTTGCTTTCTTTTCTCCCCTCTCTCTCTCTCTCTTTCTGTCTCTTTCTTTTTTCTTTCTCTTATTTTTTTTCTTGCTATGGGACATGTGTGCTTGTTGGAAAGAGACAGAGAGAGATCAAGTAAGAAATCACCTCCTAGGGGGAATGGTCATACTGTAATCCTTTCTCCTTTATTCTCCTCTCAGAATTTTCTTCACATTCACCTGGCATAGGCCTCCAGGTCTAGGACTCGAACAGTGAAGTTGGCCATGTAGGAGTCCAGTGCATTAACCACCATAGCACCTGCTGGCCCTGAACACAGAAATATTCTATTATTCCTTTCTTTGAGGGTATTGGGTGCCAACATAACTGACATTGACTTAGGGTGGAAGGCCTTCTCGTAATGATGACTTATCTCTACCCTAGACATAGAAAGACTAGCACCATTTAAAACAGGTTGGCAAACTGCTGCCCACAGGCCAAATCCAGCCCCATCCTGTTTCTGTAAGTGAAGTCTTGTTGGAACATAAACATGCTCACTTGTTCGTGCATTGTCTGTGCTGTTTTCCTGTTGTAGCAGCAAAACTGGATGGATGCGACAGAGGCCATGTGACCTGAAAGCCTAAAATATTTGCCATCTGGCTTTTCCCAAAAAAGGTTCATTTACCCTTGATTTAGAAGGGTCTTAACCTTATCAGTTTTCTGTCATACTTACAATATATCATGCAGTTGTCAAATAAACCGGATAAAATAGGTGTCATTTCCCCTATTTTCAAAATGAAGAAAGTGAGAGTCAGAGAGAGATGGCTTATCTGTGTCACACTGTTACAAAATGGCATAACCAGCAGCAGATACAGGCTACCTTGCCTCTGGGCTATGGTATATATTTTTTTCCTTTTCAGTTAACACTTTGAATATGGAAAATTGTCAGTATACATAAAAGTTGAGAGAAAAGTGTAACGAGCTATGTTCCCATCTCCCAGTTCCAACATTTACCACAATTTGCCAATCTTATTTCATCTATCCACTTTTCTTTTTTAATGGAGTATTTTAAAGCAGATTCCAAACATTATGCATTTCACCCATAAATGCTTCAAAGATCTTTGGTAGAGACGGTCAGGGTGGGCTTGGGGGAGGTAGCCCTGAGGAGGCTGCTGTGGGCTCCCTGCTGGGCTGGTTTGCCTGCTGGGCCCAGAAGTTCCCAGAGTGGCAAGATCCAGATGGGAGGCAGCCATTTCTCTTTCCTCCCTCTCCAACTAGGGAAGAAGCAGTTGCCAGATGCCCAGCTGCTGGGCCAACGCTTCCTGCTCAGGAGGAAGTTCATACCCGACCCCCAGGGCACCAACCTCATGTTTGCCTTCTTTGCACAACACTTCACCCACCAGTTCTTCAAAACTTCTGGCAAGATGGGTCCTGGCTTCACCAAGGCCTTGGGCCATGGCGTGAGTAACTAGGAGGCGCTCACGACTGCTCTGGACCTGTATGTATTAACCTGTATGTTAATACAGGTTATGGCTCTTGGGGTGGAATCCACATGAACTGAGTGGACCTCTCTCTGTCCTCTGTCCTCAGGTAGACCTTGGCCACATCTATGGAGACAGTCTGGAACGTCAGTATCAGCTGCGACTCTTTAAGGATGGAAAACTCAAGTATCAGGTAGTCCTGGACCTGGGGATGGGGCAGTGGGAAGGGCCCCATATGGTCTTTCCGGCAAAGGCTCATGGGGATGGGCGATGAAGGGTCATATCCTGAGGGCTGGAGGTATGTGTGGGAGGAGAGGCTGGTAAACTCTGGGGGATGGTGCCAGGTCTAAGGAGCAAATGAAGAGCAAACATAGCCTCCCATATCCTCCTGGGAGGTGGAATTTGGAGCTCAGTAGGAGATGGGCATTTTTTTCATTTAATTAGTCCACAATATTAAGTGAGCACTATAATGTGCCTGGCACAGGTGACCGAGCAGTGACCATCACAGTTATGGGCCCTACCCCCCATGAGCCATAGTCCATAAGAGGCCACAGAGGTAATCATTAGGCTGCAGTTCCATGAGAACTTTTTGTCTAAACCAGCACCATCCAATAGAAATAGAATGTAAGCCACATATGTAATTAAAATTTTCTCTTTTTTTAGAGAGATTTTTGCTATAGGGTGCACGTGTTCACTGGAGAGACAGAGAGAAACATAGAGACAGAAAACGAGAAATCACCCCCTGGGGGAGATGGCTGTGCTGCAATCCCTTCTCCTCTGTTTTTTGCTCAGGATCTTGGGCATGCACACACACACACACTCACACACACACACACACACACGCCTGGTGTGAGTTTCACGTTGTCGGGTATGGGATTCAAACTGCGGTTGACTACATGGGAGTCCAGCGATGTAACCATTATGCCATCTGCTGGTCCCTGTAATTAATTTTCTAATGACCACATGAGAAATGGTACAATGAAACTGGTGAAATGGATTTTAGTAATATATATTTATTTAATGCAATATGTCCAAAATATTATCATTTCAACATGCAATCACTGCAAAATCTACTAATAAAATATCTCACTTTTTTCATACTATATCTTCAAAATCTGGTGTATATTTTATACTAATAGAACATCTCAATTTGAATGCTAAATTTTCCTTAAAGAGAGTGCTGATCTGTATTTAGAATTCATCACTTTTATGGCTGAATAAGCAGTCATAGGCCCAAATTGGTCTAAGCATCTTTGAAGGTTTTTCAGTAATGGAAGTATCCATTTTAATATTTAAATCTAAATTAACTAAAATCTAATCTAAATAAAATAAATTAAATTAAATCTAACAAGATTCAGTTTTTCATTCAAAGTAGCCAAAATTCTAGGGCTCAGTAGCCATGTGTTGTTGTGGCTACCATATTGAATTGAGCAAATCGAAGCAAACAAAACCCAAAACAAATTTTACTACAGAATCTTTAGGGCCATCAGCAGTGCTTAGTGTATAATAGTTTCTCAGTGCGTTATTTACTGAACATATGATGAATTCCATTTGTAGTGAATGCCACCCTGGAGAAGCCGTGGGTATGACTAGAGTGTTCAGAGGATGGGGAAGGCTTTCCTAGGAAAGGTGTGAATGAACTGAGAGTTGCATGAAGGATAAGGAGGAATTAGGGAGGCCAAAGAGGGGTAAAGGCTTTCCAAAAAAGGGGTTAGCATGTGTGAAGGTGGGTAATTTGGATGGTATAAAAGAATGGGAGTGGGGACCAGCAGCTGGCATAATGGCTACGTTGCTGGACTTCCATGTAGTCGACCGCGGTTCAAATCCCAGACCTGATGGCTTAAACTCACGCCAGGTGCATGTGCGTGTGTGCTCAAGATCCCAAGAGGAGAATGAAGGAGAAAGGATTGTGGCATGGCCATCCCCCCGGGGTGATTTCTTGCTTTCGATCACTCTGTCTCACTCTGTCTTTCTGGTGAGCACACACGCCCTATAGCAAAAACTTCTCCAAAAAAATCCCAAAAAACAAAAAAAAACCCATAAAACAAAAAGAATGGGAGTGTTTGCTGAACCTAGGGAAGGGTGGTAATGATTTCAGGAGGCTGTGTTAAGGATTTCTGATTTCTGGCCAGAGTAGAGAGAGGACCTGGAATGATTTAAAGCCCACATGTGATACTAGATTTGGAGTTTCGAAGGATTGCTCTGGTTGCAGCGTGGACTGTGGACTGTCTGGGGGGCAGAAGTGGATGTAAAAGCCTGCTTAGGGAAAGGAGTCTGGCTGGAAGAGGAGGGTAGGTTGGGTGAGGGTGGTGGTAGAGCAGGGGTCTGATTTTAAGTGAGTTCTAGGAGATAGAATCAATAGCCTTGGTTGAGGAGAACATGCAGCTGGAATGAAGAACAGGAGGGAGTCAGTGGTGGGCAGCTGTGGGTGCCCTGCCCCACCCCTAGGTTGCCAGGCGGCCCCATCCCACAGGTGCTGGATGGAGAGATATTCCCACCATCGGTTGAAGAGGCACCTGTATTGATGCACTATCCACGGGGCATCCCACGCCAGAGCCAGATGGCTGTGGGCCAGGAGGTGTTTGGGCTACTTCCTGGGCTCATGCTCTACGCCACGCTCTGGCTGCGTGAGCACAACCGCGTGTGTGACCTGCTGAAGGCTGAGCACCCCACCTGGGATGACGAGCAGCTCTTCCAGACGACCCGCCTCATCCTCATAGGTGAGGACTCTAAACCAGCCCTGCCCCGGATTCCATTCTGAGAAGCAGGAGTTTGGGGTCTTGGAGACAAAGAACTGGGGCTGGAATCCTCACTCTTCTGCTTCCTAGCTATGCAAATGTGCACAGACCTGGAGGGAAGCATGTGACGTTGTACGGATTTCTTATAATGATGAATGGGAAGACACCTAAAACATAGTAGGCCTTCAGAAACCATTGGGTCATTGGAAAAATCATGATGCATTTTTTATGTAACTGCATCATGACTGTTCTGATGACCCACCAGATGGCTGTGACATTGAATTACTAGCTGGGAGACTCGCAGCACATTTGATTATTGGCCACTCCAAACCTCAGTTTCCCCGTTATACTGTGCCCAGATGCACACCTGACCCCCTAAATGTGCGCAAGGTCAAACCCCATCTTGCCCAGCCTTTGGGAATCTTCACTTCTCCTGCCCTGCGTGTATCTGCCTTTCTGGAGTTTGGTAGCTTCTAGGTGACTCAGGGACAGGATATTTTCATGTCCCCTACGGGGGCGAGTCTGCAACCTAAAATGTCAGCTGGTTTCCTGCCTGGAAGCTTAGCCCATTACACTCCTGTCCAGTGTTCTCTCTGAGTCAACAGTCATCCCTCCCCCACCTCTGGGCACCACTGGGCACGGCTGGTCCCAATTATAGTGCCTGATTCACTGGAGTCTGGAAAAGTCAGGCACCAGGGATAGGAGCAGCCTAAAGAGGAAGAAAGAGGTGACTCTGAAGTCTCAGCACTGCAGAGACCTTGACCAGAGAGGGCAAATCTCTGACTAGAGGCCGCCCAGCACAGTGATTGGTGACCAAACTATGACTAGAGGCAGGTCTTATAGCATTGTACCTCTAGTGCTACATTTAACTTCTTGACAGTCTGTGAACCAGATATGATTACCCTGGTGGAAATGAAGACTCAGAGAGGTTAAGTAAAGACTCCAAGGCCACTCAGCAGAAGGAGAGCTTGAATTAGGTTTGGCTGCCACCAAAATTCAGGCTACTTTTACCTCATCATGAGGGGGACTCTTTTCTGAGTGGGGAGCAATTATAGTCACAGTCTGTTCTGTGATGGGTGAGTACGGGGCGGGGGTTCTCTGTGCATTCCTGCACTTGGTAATCTTGCCTCTAGCTGACATGTGCTGACACTCCCTAGAATGCCAGGCTGTGAGCCAGCAGTGCACACATGTGAAATGCTTTTTTGGTGTTATCAGAATGATAAGATGTTAAGAATCATAATGCATTCATTGTCTGCTCCTCATGACAACCCTATAGATATTATTATACCGATATTATTATAATAAACATTTTACGGTTAAGGAACATGAGGTTCAGAGAGATTAAGCAACTTGGCCCAAGCTTAAGTGGTTAGAAATGGTGAAGCCAAGGTTTGGCCCTAGGTCCAAATCTGCTAATTCCAAATTCTGTGGCTTCAGGTCAGTTTCTAAAAGCCAATTGGTCTAATGGCTGATGGGTCAAAAATCTCAGCTTCTTTTCACTACTTGAGTAGTTTTCATTTTTGTTATAGAAAGTTCGATTTGTTTTTCCCCTGACTTTTGCTTGGTAGCTGGCTATTGAGGGGGCAGAGGAAAAAATCTATTTATAAGAACTCTAATATGTCAGAACGTATGAAAATATATTTTTTGAACTATGTTTAGGACTAAATTAACCTTCTGTCCTCTGGGTCTTTCTTTTGCTGCTGCAACAACATTCAGAATGATCTCTTTGGTGCCCCCTTCATACACTGAGGGCACCAACACCATGACAGCCCTCACTGAGTAAATCCTCCACTCACCCATCTTTTGTGATCTCTAGCCATTTTATTTTTTCCCCCAATATTTTTGCCATAGGGTGTGTGTGCTTGCCAAAGAGAGAGAGAGAGAGAGAGAGAGAGAGAGGGAGAGAGAGAGAGAGAGAGAGAAAGTGAGAAATTGCCCCCCAGGGGAAAGACCATGCCATAATCCCTTCTTCTCCATTCTTTTCCTGGGATCCTGGGATTTTAGGCACTCCACACACACATGCCCAGCTTGAGTTCCAAGCTGCCAAGTCTGGAACTCGAACCATGGTTGGCCATGTGGGAATCTAGTGCCTTAACCACCGTGCCACCGGCTGGCCTCTTGTAGCCTTTTTAATGGACTGTGGAAAAGAAGTCACTCAAGGGTCACGAAGGTAATTCTTGGCCACCTCCTTTGTGGGTTCTGCTTAGCTGGGTTTAGACCCTCCCTTTGGAAGGTGCAGGAAATGGTGGCATGACGAGAGACCTCAGTCACCACATCTGAGACAGAGGGTTCTATTTTCACACCCCATTACAAAGAGCCAAGGTGGATGTGGCCCAGTAAAATGAAACAATAACGGAGAGCCAGAGGGCAAGCACGTTTCACGGGCTGCCTGTGTTCCAAGCCATGTGTCTCTGCTGACCCTTTTCCACTCTGCCCACCCAGGGGAGACCATCAAGATTGTGATTGAGGAGTATGTGCAGCAGCTGAGTGGCTACTTCTTACAGCTGAAGTTCGACCCCGAGCTGCTGTTCAGGGTCCAATTCCAATACCGCAACCGCATTGCCATGGAGTTCAATCAGCTCTACCACTGGCACCCGCTCATGCCCGACTCCTTCAAGGTGGGCTCCCAAGAGTACAGCTACGAGCAGTTCTTGTTCAACACCTCCATGCTTGTGGACTATGGGGTCGAGGCCCTGGTGGATGCCTTTTCTCGCCAGATTGCTGGCCGGGTAAGCCTCAGATGATCGTGGGTGAGGGCAGGTGGGCTTTGGGAGCTAACAGACCTAGGTACAGATTCTGGCTTCCTCTTCTTCTGCTCCTACAGGTGGCTGTGAGCATTATTTGTAAATTCTCTGGTCTGTTTGCTCGTTCAACAAATCCAGGCATTACTCCATGTGCTGGGGCTAGAGTGGTGAACAAGACTGATACGGGCTCAGGGTCCCTGACCTTTTGGAGCTTACACACCTAGATAACAGTCATCCGACAGCTAACATCATTTGAGTGCTTACTATGTGTTAGGCACCATGCTAAGTGCTTTTCTGATGTTATTAGAATGATAATACCATGTTAAGAACCACAGTACTTTGGAAAGTCAGAGAGGGGCTTCTGACCCAGAATTGGGGGTTAGGGATAAGGCAGTAATGTCTGAGAAGAGATCTGAAGGATGGATGGGGATTTCCCAGGGAAGAGGTGATGTTAGTGGCAGGGGATGATTGTGTTTGAGTAGAGGGGACCACATGGACAAAAGGACTGGGTGCCACCTGGCATACAATCTGAGCAACAGGAGGACATTGAGGGCATGGCATGTGTGTGAGCATGCCTGCACAAGCCTCTGTGATCCTCTCCTGCAGAGTTCATGTGTTGGAGTCCTAATCCCCGCTTCCTCAGAATGTGACTGCTGTTGGAGATAAGGTCATTAGAAAGAGAATTAAGGCTGAAGGCCCTAACCTAACATGGGTGGTGTCCTTATACTTAAGAGGAGATTAGGGAGCATGCACAGAGGGAAGGTGAGACAAAGACACGGGGGAAGGCAGCCAATTGCAAGCTGAGAAGAGAAGCCTCAGGAGGACCAACCCTACTGACAACTCAATCTGGGACTGGCAGCCTCCAGAGCTGTGAGGAGGTAGATTTCTGTTGTGTAAGCCACCCAGTCTGTATATTTTGTCATGGCAGCCCTAGCAAATGGATCCACCCTCTTCCCTGCGACTCCTATCCAACCTTCTCTTCAATCTGCCCTTCCCCAGATCTGGAAGCTCCTGGTTCTTTGACCTTTGCTCTCTGACTCCCGCGTTCCCATCCCCAACCCTCTGCTTTGCTCTTATCTTTGTCCCTCTGCCCCATCATGAAGTTGGATTTAGGGTTCCTTCTGGTAATTTGACTGAAATTAGCATAAGCTGTCACTAGTGGGCAGCTGCTGGCTGGCTTGTGGCCTCTGTTTCTGCAGGGCACAGGCATAAACAGACACTAGCCTTTGTGTGGAGCAGTGTGGTTTCCAGAGCATTGCCAAAGAGGACCACAATGATGTGTGTGAAAAGCGTCACGGCTGCACCTGGCACAGGGCAGAGGGGTGACAGGAGGGTGTTGACTCTCGGGATGATTTATTTTTTTATTTTAAATTTTTTTTTAGAGGGAGATTTTTGCTATAGGGTGCATGCACTTACCACAGAGATAGAGAGAGATAGAGAGACAGAAAGTGAGAAACCCCCCCCCCCCCCGGGGGGGGGGATAGCTACACCACAGTCCTCCTCTATTCTCCTCTCCAGATTTTGAGAATGTGGAGAGGAGTGCACAGTGTGAGTTTTAAGCCTCCAGGTCTAGGACTCGAACTGCAGTTGACTATGTGGTAGTCCAGCGATGTAACCATTAAGTCATTTGCTGGTCCTTTAAATTTTTTTTTAGAGAGAGATTTTTTGCCATAGAGAGATGCACTCTCCAGAGAGAGAGAGAGAGAGAGAGAGAGAGAGAGAGAGAAATCATCCTCCACTTACTCCCCCAGAGATGGCCATACCACAGTCCCTTCTTCTCTGTTCTCCTCTTGGGATTTTGGGCACGTACACACACGCTCCCAGTGTGACTTTCAAGCTGCCTTATCCAAGACTCGAACTGCAGTTGGCCACATGGGAGTCCAGTGCTTTAAAAACTATACCACCTGCTGGCCTGACTCTCAGGATATTAAAAAGGGTGTGAGCAGTGATAACACAGGGTTTCCCCACTAATCATCATGCGTAACTGCCCTCTCGGGGATTACCATGTGACCGATGCTGTGGTAAATTTGCATACTTTATCTCATCACAACCATATCAGGTAGATGCTCTTACCTTCCCCATTTTTACATATAAGGACCCAGACTTAGCTCAAGTGACTGTCCAAGGCCCCTGCATGAACCTGCTGATAAAGTACTACAAACTGGATGGCTTAAAATAACAGGTACGAGGCCAGCTGGTGATGTGATGGTTAAGGTGACCAGATCCCACATGACCAACTACATAGCTTGAGTCCTGGACTCAGTGGCTTGAAAATCATGCCAGGCACGTGTGCATGCATGCCTAAAATTCTAAGAAAAGACTAGAGAGAAGGCATTGCAGTGTGACTGTCCCCCATGGGAGGTATTTTCTCATTCTCTTTCTCTTTCTGTCTCTCTCTGGTGAGCACACATGACCTCCAGCAAAAATAAACAAACAAACAAACCCCAGACATGTATTCTTTCACAATTCTAGGGGACTGCCATCTGAAATCAAGGCATCCACAGGGCTGTGCTCTCTCTGCAGACTGTAGGGGATAACCTGTTCCTTGCCTTCTCTGAGCTGGTGTTGCTGCCAATCCTCGGCTCTTCTTGGCTCATAGATGCCTCACTCCAACTCTGCCTCCATTGGAACGAGATGTTGTCCCTATGTCTCTATTTCATATCTTTATTTTCTTTTTCCTTTTTAATTGCCAAAGGGCGTACATCCTTGCCAGAGGGAAAGAGAGAGATGGGAGTGAGTGAGAGGTTGGCAGGTATAAGAAAGGCACCCCCTGATGAAGTGTGGTCATGTCACAATCCCTTCTCCTCCATTTCTCAGTCCTGTTGGGATTTGAGACATAGATGCACATGTGCCTAGCATGTTTTCAAGCTGCCAGGGCTGAGATTCAAACCATGATCAGCCATATGGGATCCAGCTCCCTTAACCACTAGGCTACAGGGCTGGCCCTGATTTCTCATTGTTTAAGGACACCAGTTATTGGATTAGGGCTGCCCTAATAGAGTATGACCTCATCTTAACTTGATTACAGCTTCAAAGGCCCTGTTTCCAAATACGGTCACATTTTAGGGTGTCAGGGGCTAGAACTTCAATACATCTTTTTCTTGGAGGGAGGGGGTAGGAAAGGAGGGTGATAGGAACAGATATAATTCAGCCTATCATAGCCTCATGGGTTGTAAATGGTTGAGCTGGGATTGTCACCAGTTTCTGCTTACTTTACTCAAAGGTATCTGATTTTATCCATCTATAGTTTTCTTTTTTCCTACCCAATTTACTTGTTCTGTAGAAATAGAACTCTTGTTTAAGCTTTAACATTATTATTTCCTCCTGAGCAATAGAGCTTTCTTTAGGTCAATGCTCCTGGTCTGTTATGAATTAATATCTTTTTCTGGATTATTTTATCTCACTAGGTTACCTGAGTTTTGAACCTATTTTATTAATTTCTTTTTTTTAGATTTTTGCCATAGGTCATGTGCACTTGCCATAGAGAGACAGTGAGGGAAGAAAAGTGATAAATTACCCCTTGGGGGGATCGCCATGCCACAATCCCTTCTCCTCCATTAGTCTCTGAGTATTTTGGTATGCACGCACATGTTCCTGGTGTGTTTTTTAAGCCATGGGGTCTGGTACTCGAACTGCCCAGTTGGCCACGTGGGATCTAGCACCTTAACCACCATGCCACCTGCTGGCCCTTGAACCTTATTGTTTTTTTTTTTCCTTCACAGAGAATTATACCCATTGGTGCAATTCAAGGGAATGATGAGAGCTGATGAGCCACTGAAGAGGACCTCCTAGCTTACTCTATACTTCAAAGATGAGAAAGCTGAGACTCAGATAGGGTCCCTGAGACAGCATGACAGTGACAGACCTAGGGCCAGATTCCCAGTAGCATGGCTGCTCAGCTGCACCATATTTTCAGTCCTAGCTCAGAAACGTCTCCTGGTTTGATGTTCTTTCCTAGGACCTTGTATAGTGTCGACGGTAGTCTGGCCTGGTCCTCAAACCACAGCTGTGTTTATCTCTTGGCAGATTGGTGGGGGTAGGAACATGGACCACCATGTCCTGCATGTGGCTGTGGAGACCATCAAGGAGTCTCGAGAGTTGCGACTGCAGCCTTTCAATGAATACCGTAAGAGGTTTGGCATGAAGCCCTACACCTCCTTCCAGGAACTCACAGGTGAGAGGTGTTTCCTAGACATAGTCCCTGCCCTTGAGGGGCTCACAGTAAAGTGAGGGACACATCAAGGATACAGAATGGGACAATGCCCATGGAAGCACCATGGCTGTGAGTGTTGTAATGGGTGTGGGAGCACCATGCTTCCACATGGATGGTGAGAGATGGCAAATACCACTGCTTGGGGAGAGAAGATGATTTTTCCTCTAGACTTGAAGGATCAATAGGAATTTCCCAATGGGAGAATGGAGGGGGATAGCATTTTAAGTAGAGAAACATAAAATACTAAAGCACAGCGTTTGGCAAGTATGTGCCTATTTGGGAAGACAAACTAGTGGGAGATTGGAACAAAACTGTGTAGAATCTTGGATTTCCTGCTAAAGATTTGGGGGTGTATTCTGTCTAGTGGCTCCTAAGGGCCCATTTGTAAGCCAACTGCATAAGAATCACTTAGGAAGCTGATTAAAATACCAAATCCCCAGATGTTGGGCAGTCAACTTGGGAACCCTTGTCACAGACCACGTGAGCTACTGAAGCAGAGCGTGACATGACCCAAGTATCCATCCCCATAGATATTTGCCCAGTTGTTCTAATTGTTCTTTTGGAGTCACTGTTATTACCAGAAGAAGGTGGTGCTAGAAGATTTCCTCCAAGGACTGACCTTGGCGATTCCATGGCTCTGACTCTAGCTTCTCCCTCTTGTAGGAGAGAAAGAGATGGCAGCTGAGTTGGAGGAGTTATATGGAGACATCGATGCCTTGGAGTTCTACCCAGGGTTGCTTCTCGAAAAGTGCCAACCAAACTCTATTTTTGGGGAGAGTATGATAGAGATTGGTGCTCCCTTTTCTCTTAAGGGTCTTCTAGGAAATCCCATCTGTTCTCCGGAGTACTGGAAGCCAAGCACATTTGGTGGCAAGGTTGGCTTCAACATTGTCAATACAGCCACACTGAAGAAGCTGGTCTGCCTCAACACCAAGACCTGTCCCTATGTTTCCTTCCGAGTCCCTGAATCCAATGAGAACACTGAGCCTGCTGTAGAGCGGCCATCCACAGAGCTCTGAGGGGCCAGGGAAGTAGCATTCTGGAGGATTAGTGCTTGCCATTACAGAATGCTGAGGCCAAAGTTGATAGTCTTCCATGTGGGCTTTCTGGTTTGGCATTGTGAGTATTAGGGTTGACATTTGGAACTTTGGGTCTAGTCCATTATTTGGAATAATTGTAATTCTGTTTGTCATTCTAGAATGCTGAATTCCTTGTTAGCCCTTCGGCATGTTAGGAAAGGTTTGGTTCTCATTTGGCCTGATAGAACATGGGGTTCCTAGTTGACAACTTAGAATCTTAGAATGTCAAACTTCTTGTAAATCTATAATATAGACATTCTGGACTATGGAGCTCCTGCTGAAATCTAGAAAGTTAAGGGTTCTTATTTTGCATTCTAGAATCTGGGTGGCCCCACCCAGGATGTCGACATTCTGAATGCTGATCCAGAATATTGTCCAGAACAGTAGCTGATTTGCCAGGTCAATCCTGATCTGAACATCTAGAACATTGATTGAATTTATTTTCCTGTTCAGAGAGCTATCCACAGAGCAGGAGAGTCTAATGTCCAACAGGAATGTGTTGCCTGAATCTATTTCTGCAATGAGGGGACAAGGATATGGAGTACTCTTCTTGGGACCTCCACATAGACCTGGTCTCTACAGCTACAGATTTAGAGAGAACAGGTGGGCTTTTCCACGTAATTAATTGGAAGCCACCAGAGCTCTGTCCCTATCTAGGTCTTGACTCGTGGCAGCTGTTTCTTATAAAGTGAATAAAATTCTCTTTCCGAAGTTGCCTGTGATGTATCTCTTTTGGTTCCATTCCCTAAAGCAGAGGCAACCCCAAAATGGCTTTTCTTCTAGTTACCAACTTATATGTGCTAGAAGTGACAGCATAAGATTTTTCTGCTGGGGTCCCTGGGGCCCGTCATTACTTAGATGTTTTACCACTGGCACTTAATGTCTCCTGTGAGTCAGGCATTGCCTGTTTCAGACTGCTCTCCTAAAACACCCAACTTCCCAGCCCCAGGTAGCAACACTCAGTTCCCACCATCTGATTAAAACAAGGTTCTTCTCTGCAGAGTATACAGCAGAAGTAAAAGGCTTCTGAGGAGGAGCGCACTTCCTATTTGCCAGTTTTACTTTATTAATTATTATTATTATCTTTTTAGAGAGATTTTTGCTACAGGGCGCATGTGCTTGCTGGAGAGATAGAGAGACAGAAAGTGAGAAAGGGATAGCCATGCTGCAATCCCTTCTCCTCCATTCTCCTCTCAGAATTTTGGGCACACACACACATATGCCTACCATGAGTTTCAAGCCTGTAGGTCCAGGACTTGAACCATGGTTGACCATGTGCGAGTCCAGCAATGTAACGATTATGCCATCTGCTGGTCCCTTATTTATTTATTTTAAAAATTTGCAATAGGGTGCATGCTCTTGCCAGAGAGAGAGGGAAAGAGAGAAGAAAAGTGATAAATCACCATAAATCACCAACCTCCCTGGGGGCTCAGGGGAATGGCCATACCACAGTCTCTTCTCATCCATTCTTCTCTTAGGATTTTGAGTACACACACACACACACACACACACACACACACATACACACACATACACCCATCACTGGTGGGTTTCTTAACCTGCTGGGTTTGGAATTCAAATTGTGCAGTTGACCATGTAATATCTAGCCACCTTAGCTACCAGACCAACTGCTGTCCCACTATATGCCAATTTCACAGATTTAATTCTCATTTATCTTGATATCAACAGTATGAGTAGGCAATATATCCCTATTTAAAAACAAAGGAAACCGAGCCTCAGAGTGGTCAGGTGACTTAGTCCCCAGATGCCAGAGCCAGGCTTGGAGCCCAGCTTTGGCTGGGCCTAGGGTTTGTGCCCTTCTTGATTCCTGGTCTGACTCTCTGTTGGTGTGCCTCAGGGTCAAAGACAGAAGGGTGGGTCTTAGCCTCCATCTCCATGCATGACTGGGCTCCTCATTCAGTACCAGGTATTTATTTGCCAAGTGCTTTCTGTGTGCCAGTTACTGTTAGAGATGTGGGGATGCTGCGGAGAGCAATCAGTATGGCAGGGCTTTGCCCTGATGGAGCTCACATTCCAGCAGGGGTAGAATAAGCAGTTACTGAGAAAGCAATGGAATAAGATAGAGCAAGGTGGGGCTGGAGGTGGCTTGGTGGGTGAGGCACTGGACACCCACATGACCAACTGCTGTTTGAATCCTAGGCCTGATGGTGTGCTTTCTTACTTTCCTTTTCTCTCTGGTCAAATTAAAAAAAATAACAATAACGAATAAACTAAATAAATTTTTTTTTAGGAAAAAAGTAGGTAAATGTAAAGAGAATATCACTTCCATTCTAACACACCCTCTCCTCTGTCCTCTCGTCTTCACTCTCTCTCTCATTTTTTTTTTTTTTTTTGCTATAGGGCGTGTGTGCTCGCCAGACAGAGAGAAACTGAGAGACAGAAAGCAAGAAATCACCCCCCAGGGGGGATGCCCACACCACAATCCCTTCTCCTCCATTCTCCTCTTGGGATCTTGGGCATGTACGCACACGCGCCCGGCATGAGTTTAAGCCAATGGATCTGGGACTCAAACTGCAGTTGGCTACATGGGAGTCCCGCGACATAGCCATTGCACTAACTGCTGGTCCCTCATTTTCACTCTTGAGCTCAGCAATGGAGCAACAGTGATCTGAGGGCAGATAGCACCCTTTCCCTTCCATCTCAGCTTGAGACCCTTTCTATAGTCACACAGATCCTTGTAGGCAGCAGAGAGAGGGGACAGAGAGAGAGGACGAAGGGTGATGTAAGACCTTGGAAAAGGTCTTTCATGTTCCACACTGTGGACTCAGTGTTCTTCAGAAAGAACCATCGCCCAGAAACACCAAAGGAAATTGAGGGTCAGGCTGATGGTCCTTGGGACATGCTGGGCCTGCTGTCTTGGAGTCCAGATGGCCCTTGTTTCTCCTTAGTTGGCTGAGATTGTTCCCATTGTTCCTTTCTGGCTCTGCTCCCTCCATTGCTGGGATGCAGAAGGATCCTTTGGGTGCCGGCAGTGGGCCCAGAGTGGCTGTACATTGTCCTTGCTGGTCAGGTACCTAATTCCCGTCTTCTGCTGATAGCTCCTGCTTTGCCTGGGAATCCTTCCCTCCTGGGAGTTAATTTTTGTCAGTGGTTCTATCAGGGGCATCTCCTGGGCTTGTGGATCCTCTATGGCCCATCAGACACTGACTCCTTGAAAACCGGCCCTCAAATGGAGTCATGGAAACTGAGGTGACCAACTCTGATTCATCCCCACAGTAGGGCTCTGTAAAGACCATCCATTTGTTCCTTCTTCCAAGATCCCCAGGGTAGCCTGTATTCCTGTCCTTAAAATTTCAGCTTTTCTTTCACTCCTGTGGGTTGTTCTGAATCCCTCTTTTGCTTCACTCAGAGTGGCTGTTTATTGCTTGCAACCACACCTTAATGGAGAAGGGGAGAGATGGCTGTTAGGAACCTACTCTGTGCTATGTACTTTACCTTCATATTTCATGAACTCTTCCTAACAGCTCTCTGAGTTTACCTGTTTCACGAAGGAGGAAACAGATATAGAAGAGAAGATGACTTATGTAGAGTCATACAGCTATGAAGAGCTTGGAGGCAGTGCTGAGATTCCAAGGTGTGTCCTTTTCCCACCATATGCCCCAACCACTTGCCCACATCCTGACACACAGTAGGGATAGGGGACAGAGGGTGGAGCATGCACCAATGTGGTGGGCACGTGTGAGGTTGGCATACTACCAAGTGTTCTATCAATAAGCCTCATATGGAGCCATCTGCCCCATAGCCTGTGGCCTTGCGGTCATCCTTTTCCTCTTCAGATGAGTGACATTTCTTCCCTCGCCCCATGACTCACTTTTTTCCGGTCTTGCTGTCTCCTTTCTGATCTATGACTTGCACTCTGTACACCATGATGACGTTGGCTGCACATAACTGGTTCCCTGAAATCAGAAAATCTGCACCGTTACCTCCCTGTCTGCTGTTCAGAGGTTCTTCTTTCCCTCCCTCTGGTCACACACAGGGATGCTCCAACTCTGAGCTCGGCCTTCTTCCCACCAAGTTCCTGTTCTCATCTTGGTT
The DNA here is from genome assembly GCA_026018925.1 of Tupaia tana. Classification (NCBI taxonomy): domain Eukaryota; kingdom Metazoa; phylum Chordata; class Mammalia; order Scandentia; family Tupaiidae; genus Tupaia; species Tupaia tana. Next base: position 94,785,530 of record JAKSZU010000013.1, read on the forward strand.
CTCAGTCTTGCCCCCATGGGAGGGACTCAAGGCAGATCCTAGTTTCCTTCTGCTCTCCACTCACCCCGTGGGGTGGAGAAAGCAGTCTAACAGTTGTTTTCCCTTTATTGTGGTAAAATACATGTGACATAACGGCCATTTTTAATCATCATACTGTGAAATCGAATAGTGATTTAATTCAGTTCAGTCCTTTCAGTGTTGTGCAACCATCACAGTATCTACTTCCAGAACGTCTTACCATTCCGAAAGGAATCCCTGTCCTAAATATGTAGTCATTCTCCATTTCCTACTCCCTTGGCCCTGGCACTCATTAATCTTTGTCTGATGGTGTTATTTTTTCCTTCTCTTTAAAGTTCGTTTATTTATTTTTTCTGGGAGTAAAATAGAGAAACAGAAAGCACTCCCAGCAAGGACTGATGCTATGACCCATCCCCAATCTTAACCAGCTGCAGGGTGCACCGGTGTAATTAGGGTGGTCTCCAGAACCCACTACATCTCCCTGTGGGTCAGCCACCCATTGTGTTGTACCCCTGTGCCACATCTAGCACCCTCTGACAGGTTCTGCACATTCCTACATGGCAGGCATTGTGCTGACCTTGTTATGCACACTCTTTATTAATTTTCAAGAAAGCAGCTCTGTGAAACTGAGGTTCTTCCTTCTTTTCCACAGATGAGTTAACAGAGGCCTAAGGGGGAAAGATTTATGTAAAGCCACAAAAACTGAAAATTTTGTGAACTTGGACTTTAACCCCCAGCCCAGTACCTGGACCATAAACCCAGCCCACTGCTGTGTCCAGTTCATGCTAAATGGTGACCAAGATCCAAGATGTGTGTCTGAGAAACTCCTAAGCACATCTTCTTTCCATTCTGGAAGAGTATGCTTCTCATTCCACTGTGAAGATCAGCGGTAACAAAAAACGTAGTTAGCACGCATTGAGATGACTTATGTCCTAGGAATTTTCCAGGATCTCAGACGCTGGATAGAAGGAAGTAGCTTGATGGCAAGGTCTCGGATAATGTGACCTAAAAAACTGTCGGGGGCCTTCACAAATCTGGGGATGGCACACAGGGGAGCAGACTAAAGAACAGAGCCACTCTAAATGTGCCACGGGCTGAGGGGACCTCATGAGGGGACAGAGTCTAACAAGTGCCAGATGCCTGGTTATTGTCTATTGGTCATTTCAGCGTCTTTGCTCAAGAGCATGGGCTCCTGGGACCAGCAGTTGGTGTAGTGGCTATGTCGTAGACTATGTCCCACGTAGTTGACTGAGGTTCGCGTCTTGGACCCGGTGGCTTAAAACTCACACCGGGAGCGTGTGCGTGCGTGCCCAAGATCCCGAGAGGAGAATGGAGGAGAGGGGATTGCGGCGTGACCATCCCCCCTGGAGGGTGATTTCTCGCTTTCTGTCTCTCTGTCTCTCTCTGTCTGGCGAGCGCACATGCCCTATAGCAAAAAACTCTCAAAAAAAAAAAAACAAAACAAAAAAAACAAAAAACAAAAAACATGGGCTCCTGATTTCCAGGACCCTGTAGACTGTCTTTCCTTGTGGTCCCAGAAATGAAAAAAGCAACTGTAATCTCCACATCCACAAACAGAAACAAAGGCTGGCGGTCAGCAGGTGACATGGTAGTTAAGGCACTGGACTCTTATATGGCTGATTATAGTTCAAGTCCAGATCTGATGGATTGAAAGTCACTCTAGATTAAGTGTGCATATGTGCCCGAAATTCTAGAAGGAGATTGGAGGAGAAGGGATTGTGGTGTGGTTGTACCCCTGGGGAATGCTTTCTCACTTTACTTTCCTTCTCTCTGTCTCTCTCTCTGGTGAGTGCACGTGTCCTACAGCAAAAACCTTTAAAAAATAAAAAGAAAGGAAGGCTACATTGGCTATAACAGAAAAGTTATGACATGTAAGTAAGGCAATTTTTCTGATCTTTCTAACTACATTTTTGTGTTATTAGGGAAAATCTTTTTTGGAAGCCTCATCTTACATCATACCCAATATTACTAAATATAGTACAGTGCATCCAGTATCACAGTTAATATAATTTACATACTTGTGAATTTCATATGCATAATTTACATATATATACATTGAGGTAGGTTTCAATCGACCATATAAAATTTGGTAGAAATTTAATTAAACATTTACAATTGCAATTTTGTCATTTTATTTTAGTATTTCAGACAATATAGCCTTTCTTCCAGATCTCAAGGAATTATGTAAGTCTTTGAAAAAGCCCAGTGACCATCAGGCACTGTGCCATAGGTTCTTATTCTTTTTTTTTCTTTCTGTTCCCTCCCCCCCCCCCCCCCCCCCCCAGAGGACACATGTGCTTTCTGGAGAGAGAGAGAGAGAGAGAGAGAGAGAGAGAGAGAGAGAGAGAGAAAGTGAGAAATCATCCTGCAGAGGGGATGACCACACGACAATCCCTCCTGGGATCTTCAGTATGCTCATGCATGTGCCTAGTGTGACTTTTAAGCCCCGGGAGTCCAGTACCATAGCCATTATACTATCTGCTGTCCCCATCATGGTTTCTTGAATAACCTGGTTTTATGGGCCTCTTTGAAGTAGCATTTTGCTCATTCATCTGACTCTGGTCATCTTTCATGCAACCAGATAAGAGATCAGAAGCAAAGTCTTCACTGATTTGGAAAAATATGAACATAAATTCCCCAACTAAGTGTTCTAACAGTACATTTTTACATATCTTGCTTGATCTGGGCACTTAATGCTAGGAAATGAGGGAGGGAGCAGGGGTTGTCATCGACTGGATTTTGAGTAGTGTAAAAGTCGACCAAATATCTGGGTGCCTGTGGGTAATAAGCTATCTAGAAGAAGAATGGGAACAGATAAAGCGTCCAAGTCTTGTGATAATGTGGTGGTTTGAAAACTGTATTACGAAATGTAATTGAGAGATGTTTTACATACATTAAAATGCGCAAATCTTAAGTGTGCAGCTTCAACTTTTGTTTTAACCTGCAGAAATAAATCCTAGTCTGACTTCCAGCACTATTGATAGTTTAGCCTGTTCCTGATCTTCACATGAATGACTTCATGCTCTATCCCACTCTTGTTTCTTGCTTTCTTTACTCATTCTAAAGTCTTGTGAAATTGTCCATGTTGCTGTGTTTATCAGTAACTTATTTTTTTCATCCTGGGGGCATTTAATTGTATAAATATGCAGTCACTTGTTTATTCTTTTACTCGTTAGTGGAAATTTAGTTTTTCTTTTCCCCTAGTTTTGGCTCTTGTGAATACTACTGTTAGCATTTGTGACAAGTTATTTGCAGATATATGTCTTCATTTTTCCTGAATAAATATTTGGAATAGAATTCGTGAATCATAATGTAGTTGTGTATTTAATTTAGAAAGAAATTGCTGAGTAGCTTTTCAAAGTGATTGGACCTCTCAACAGTGTATTAGCATTTTAATTTTTACATATCTTTGGTAATTCTTGGTTATTGTTAAGTCTTTTTAATTTAGCCATTCTCCTGTTGGATGTTAAAGAGTATCTCACTGTATTTTAAAATTCATTTCCCTGATGACTAATGATGTTGAGTAGCCTTTCATATACTATCGGCCAGTAGCAAATCTTCTTTTATGATGTGACTGTTCAAGTTTTTGCTTTTTTTTTTATTTTTTATTTGTGTGTGTGTGTGTGTGCATTCATCAGAGAGAGACAAGTTGGACAAGTTGAGGGGTAGGTGGTGTGGAAGGACCGCCCATGGAGAATGGTCACACCGCAGTTATTTCTCTTCCATCTCTCCTTTCAGGATTTTGGGCATGTACATACACACATCCAGTGAATTTTTTAAGCTACCAGGTCTGGAACTTGAATCTCATGGTTGGCCATGTGGAATCCAGTTGCCTTAATCACTAGGCCATGGAGCTGAACTACCTACTTTTTGTTATGTTGTCTTCTTGTTATTATTATAAGTTGTAGATATTATACATTTTTCTCCTACTATGTTTCTTGCCCTTTCACTTTCTTAACATAACTTTGAAGAGCATAATTTAAAACTTTTTAATAAAGCCCAGTTTATCATTTTTCCTTATGACTAGTGTTTATTTTTTGTCTAATCTATGAATTTATGCTTACTGAAAGGCACAAGATCATCTCCTATTTTTTTCTAAAAGCTTCATAGTTTTATGTTTAGGCCTAAGATCCATTTTAAATTAAATTTTTGGTATCATGTGAGATAAAGTCAAGGTTTATTTATTTATTTTTTTCCATTTAGACATCTAATTGCTCTAGCATAATTTGTTGAATAAATGTTTCCTCCGTCCACTGAAGGTACTAGCACTTTTGTAAAGAATTAAGTGACTAGTATCTATACTTGCCCTCCCACACAACAATGAAATGTAAATAAGAATTGTAAGATAAAATAAAATAAAACAAAACAGTAAAATGACAAGAATTACAAAAATAAAAGACTGTATGCATGTGTGTTTATTTCTGGACTCTCTGTTATGCTTTATTTATTTATTTTTTTTGGAGAGTTTTTTTATGCTATAGGGTGCGTGCGCTCGCCAGACAGACAGACAGAGACAGAGAGACAGAAAGCGAGAAATCACCCCCCAGGGGGGATGGTCACGCTGCAATCCCTTCTCCTCCATTCTCCTCTCAGGATCTTGGGCACGCACGCACACGCGCCCGGCGTGAGTTTTAAGCCACCGGGTCCGGGACGCGAACCGCGGTCGACTACGTGGGAGTCCAGCAACAAAGCCATTATGCTAACTGCTGGTTCCCTATGCTTTATTAATTTATTTATGCTTGTGACTTCACATTGGTTTGTAACTTTATAGTATATAGCTCTCTTTTCTTTTCTTTTTAGAATTTGTTTTAATGCCAGAGGAAGAGAGAGGTAGATAGAAAGGGAGTCTAAGCATTTCTCCAGAGTCTCTGGTAATGAAAATCCCTTTACCTGCATTTCTACATCCTATCAGGATCCTGGGCATGTGTGCATGTATGCATACCTTGAGTGTTGCTACTGGGCCAGGATTTGAATCACAGCCAGCCATGTAGAATCTGGCTTCCTCTGTACTGTGCTTAACCACTGTACTATTGGGTTAGCCCAGCATGTAGCTCTTTAAGTTGTCTTGAAATTATTTAGTATAAGTTCTTCATTTTCCTTTTAAGATTTTTTTTAGTTTAAAAATGTTTTTTATACGTTCAATCACATTATTTAGCTTACAAAGTGGACATTTCAATATGTGAACATTTCTCCCCAGACCAGTTGATCAAAATATCTTCAACAGATAACACCACACCTCCCCAACCCATCAATTCACTGCCTCCGTATCCCTCCTCCAAATGTCTTTCTCTAGGCCCTACTCCACACACACCACATCTGGCATTCACACCCATCTCTTGTGTTTGTACATCCTTTCTTTAGTCAATCATTTTCAGTCATAGAGTGCAGACACTCATAGCCTGGCTTGTTTCATTCAGCAGTAAATCTTCCATTTGGGGCCAGCAGGTGGTGTGGTGGTTGGGATGCATGGCCAACTGTGATTTGAGTCCTGGGTTGGTAGCTTGCTTTCTTGCTTTCCCTCTTTCACTCTCTCTCTTTGGCCAAATTAAAAAAAAATAAAATCAAACAAAAATAATTCTTATTTATTTATTTTTTAGGAGGGATTTTTGCTATAGGGTGTATGAGCTTGCTGGAGAGGCAGAGAAACAGAGAGACAGAAAGTGAGAAATAACCCCCAGGGGCATGGCTGCACCTCAGTCCCTTCTCCACTCTTTTCTTGGGATCTTGGCCATGCATGTATATGTGTCCCATGTGAGTTTGGACCCATCAAGTATGGAACTTGAACAGTAGTTGACTATGTGGGAGTTCAATGACACAACCGTTGTGCCATCTGCTGGTCCCAACAAAAATAATTCTTAAAAAATGATTGTCTTTTCTAGGTCTTTTTGTGTTTCCATATAAATCTTAGAATCGCTTTGTCAATTTGTACAAAGATACCTGCTAGGATTTTGATAGAAAAGGTGTTGAGTCTATGGACCAAATGATGAAGAACTGACATCTTAACATTGAGCTTTCCAACTTAGGAGCATTGTATATCTCTTAATTTATTTTTGTTCTTTAATTTAGCTCAGTGTTGTTTTGTAGAGTTCAGTGAACAAGTTTTGCATAATTTTGTTAAATTTGGCCAATGTATTTTAAGACTCTTAATGATATTGTAAATGTAATAGTTTTTTAATTTTAACTTGGCTCTGTTTCTGGCCTAGTATATAATATACAATTGATTTTTCGAATCTTGTGACATTGCTAAATTCATTTTAGTAGTTTTTTTTTTCATATTACTTAGGTCTTTCTATGTAGATGATAGTGTCATCTCTGAATAAAAGCAATTATGTTTCTTCCTTTCAACATGTATATCTTTTGTTCTTTTTTCTGCCATGCCATGTAGTGAGGACCCTCTAGTGCTGTATTTAAAACAATCAGTGACGGAAGATATCCTTCCCTTGTCCCCATCTTAGGGTGAATACATTTAGTCTTTTAGCATTATGTATGATGCTATCTGTAAGGATGATCTTAATCAATTTGAGAGGTTCCTTTTTATCTTGAGCTTACTAAGAATTCCATTCCCCCCTTTTTATTTTTTTTTTTGGTCAAATGTCTTTTTTTTATATCTATAGAAATTATCTTTTTTTCAAATAATTATTTTATTAAACTATTTATTTATTTATTTATTTATTATTATTATTTTTCATTTGACCAGAGAGAGACACAGAAAGAGAGAGAAAGTGAAAAAGCAAGCCAACGAGTCTGGGACTCTAAACATGGTTGGCTATGTGGGAGTCCAGTGCCCTTAACCACCATGCCACCTGCCAGCCCCAGAAATGATCTTTTTAATTTTTCTCCATGCTACTCTGTTGATAAATTAAATCAACTGATTTTTCAATGTTGAACCAACTTTACATACCTAGGATAAACCATCCGTAAACATGAGTTTTATCTTTTTTATATATTGTTGGATTAAATTGGATAATATTTTAATAAACTTTTTGGTCTATGTTCATGAGACTTATTGGTCTATACATTTCTTGTAATATATTTGGTTTTTGAATCAGGGTAGTGCTGGTCTCATGATTGGAAGTGGCCACACTTCTATTTTCTGAGAGTTTGAGTAAGATTGGTATTATTTCTTCTTTAAATGTTTGATATAATTTATCAATGGGACCATCTAGGCTTGGAAGTTTGGCCTTGGGAAGGTTTTAAATAATGAATTTAATTTTTAAAAGAGACATAAAATTATTTAGGATTTCCATTTTTTCTTGAATCTGTTTTATGTTATGTCTTTCAAGGAATTTGTCTTTAGGTTGTTGAGTTTTTTGGGAGAAAATGTCCATAATATCCCTTCATTACAGTGTTAGTATCTGTAAAACATGTAGTGATGCCTCCCTCTGCCATTTCAGATATTGATATATTGGCTTTTTGCTTGGTTTTAGCCTCCCTGCATTATGTAAACTGGATAGTGCCTTTAAGAGAAAAACCAAGTAAATATTAATAATCTCACCCAGATTTTCTTCATGTAAAACTAATCCCTTCCATTTTCTGCCTTTTTTTTTTTCTTTTTTTTTTTTTTGAGAGGTTTTTGCTATGGGGCATGTGCGCTTGCTAGAAAGACAGAGACAGAGAGAGAGAAAGTGAGAAATCACCGGCAGGGGGGATGGCCATGCCACAATCCCTTCTTCTCCATTCTCTTCTCGGGATTTTGGGCACACATGCACACACGCCCAGCATGAGTTTAAGCCACCGGGTCCGGAACTTGAACCGCGGTCGACTACATGGGAGTCCAGCGACATAGCCATTATGCTAACTGCTGGTCCCATGCCTGCCTTTTTTTTTTTTTTTTTTTTTTTTTTTAATGCTTCAAAGCCTTCAAATATTTTCCCCCAAAATTTCTCTCTGAATAATTTTAAATTATTAAGATAAGAGGGTCAGACTGAGACAAGATGCTTTGCCATTACTGAAATCAGAACACAACCATTTGTTATGCATTTTCTATATGTCCTGTCTAGTTTTTGTTCTGTTTTCTCTTTATCTGCCCTATTTTGGATTATTTATTTATTTATTAGAGAGATTTTTGCAATAGGATGAGTGCACTCGACAGAGAGACAGAAAGCAAGAAATCATCCCCTGGGGGGGATGGCCATGCTGCAATCCCTTCTCCTCCATTCTCCTCTCAGGCTTTTAGGCATGCATGCACATGGGCCTGGCGTGAGTTTTAAGCAGCTGAGTCTAGGACTTGAAATGCAGTCGACTAGGTGGGAGTCCAGCAATGTAACCATTACACCACCTGCTGGTGCCTGGATTCTTTTTTATTATTCATTTTCTCCTCTACTATGAGCATCATATAAATGTGAACTCTTTTCTTAATGCGTACTGTAGACATTACATTATATATTCTTTACTTATTAAAGTCTAATACGTGTTAGTATTTTTACCATTTCATGTTAAAATACAAGAACCCTAAAACACTTTAACTCTGCTTTTTCCCCTCTTGCCTTTGGAGGCATAGTTGTAGTGTACTTTAATTCAACATATACTTTTAAAATTTTAATTTCTTTAGTATAAAGAAGTATTCAGATTTTCTCTTCTTTTGTAAATTTATCTAAGTAATTAAAAAAATCTTTCATCCTTTTTTTTTTAGATTTTTGTGACAGGCATGTGTGCTTGCTGAAGAAAAACAGAGAGAGGGAAAATGAGAAATCACCTCCCAGGGGGATGCCATGCCACAATCCTTTCTCCTCCATTCTCCTCCTGGGATTTTAGGTATGCATGTATATGCGCCTGGTGTGCTTCTGGGTCTGGGACTCAAACTGAAGTAGGCAATGTGGGAGTTCCAGAGCCTTAACTACTATGCCACCTGCTGGCCTTTATACTTACAATTAAAATTACATTTAATTGCTGTACATTTTTACAGTGTACCAAATGTTTTTTTCCCAGCATAAATATAGTTCATATTAGTCAGGCCATAGGTAGTATCATATACATTATCATTAACAGATAACTTTTTTTTTAACAGATAACTTTTATTTTTGTTTCTGTTAATTTTTTTCATATACTTTAAATGTTGCAAGATCCCTGGTAAGTATATTTTTATATTTTTCTTTTCCAGAGAGTCACTATTAGTCTTCTTTTTTTTCAGCCCATCTACCAAGAACTCTCTCTGGAAGTTATTTTTCCACAGTAGCCCAAGTACCGGATCGGTGCAATTTTTGCACTGGTAAGTTGATGTTAAAAATATAGTGGAGACAGTTAATAAGCCCACTTAGACCCAAGGATAAGGAAAATTGTTCAAAGAAAGGTAGAAAGAAGTCAAACCTTAGCTAGTTCCATAGTACAATGGTGATATGGTACTTAAGAGATCCCACATGATGACTGAAGTTCAAACCCTCTGCCCTATCAGCCTGAAACACAGCATGTGCACAAGTGCCCAAGATACAATGGGCTATAGGCCTGGAAGAAGCAAGTTATGGAGTGACCAGACCCTGTGTGGTGGTCATCTCTTCTCTCTCTCTCTCTCTCTCTCTCTCTCTCTCTCTCGTGCATGTGTTCTGTCATGAATAATAAAGAAGTCAGGCCTTGAAGGATGGCAAGTGGGCGTTGACTAAGTGCAGAAGAGAGGCAACAATATCACAATCACATGCAGAAACATGGATGGATGATGAAGCGTCGAGTGTTTGGGAGAAAGAAGCATGGTTCAGGATTTGGTAACCAGGGGTCCACAAACCCCAGGTTATGGATTAGTACTATGGCCTGTTAGGAACCAGGCCATACAGCAGGAGGAGAATGGCCAGCGAGTCAGCAAAGCTTCATTGGCATTAATAGCTGCTCCCTATTGTTCACTTGACGGCCTGAACTCTGTTGGATAATCAGCAGCATTAGATTCTCATAGGAGCTCCCAGATGGGACTGTCTAGTTGCAGGAAAACAAGCTCAGGGCTCCCAGTGATTCTGCATTGTGGTGAGTTGTATAATTATTTCATTATATATTACAATGCAGTAATAATAGAAACAGAGTACACAATAAATATAATGCACTTGAATCATCCCCAAACATCTCCTACCCACCCCTGTCCAGGAAAAATTGTCTTTCACAAAACCAGTTCCTGGTGCCCAAAAGGTTGGGGACTGCTGTACTATAGGGCAGGGATGAGAATATAGAGTTTGAATGCTGCCATCTTCCCCATTCTTTGTCCATGGCAGACATTGCTAATCTACACAGAGCATTATTTCTCACTGGGATAGATCAGAGCCTTTGAATCTCAGTTTAGCACTTCAGAAAGCTATCCTTAGTTAAGTAGTGCTAGCAAAAGAGATGAAAGTATTTGTTATTTCTGGTAATAAAGAGAATGGTAAATCACAGAGAAATGAGGCTAGGGAGTTAGGTAAGACTCAGGCAGGGAAGATGCTTTTAATGATGCTGTTGGTGATTATAACCTCTTAAGGAAATCAAGAGGCTTTGAATGTGAATGTCACAAAAGTTTCAGTGCTCTCAGAGCTGCCTCTATGGGACCTGGGCCATTCTTGTTAACAAGGCCCTAGAGAAGCTCCATTTGAGATTCTCCTGGCTCCTCTGCTTTCATGAAAATTAGTCAGTCAGGGAAGTTCTTCCTGGCTTCATTAGATGGCACCTGTGGTTAAGTTTGGCTTTTCCTGGGTGAGTCATAATTAAGAGTTAGGTATGGTCTCTTAGGGCATCAGTGTGCTCATTGGAAACACAGCAAGTGGGCGTTGACTAAGTGCAGAAGAGAGGCAACAATATCTTCTCTCTCAGGTTCATCTGCTGCTTCCCAATCAGACAAGCAGGGCCACCTCGGTAATGACACCGAGAATTGAGGAAGCAAGTTGGGGGGTGGTCTTGCATGGCCATATTCATCCTACGTAATTATCTCTGTGTTGAAAGAGATGTAAGATTTTAGAATGGGATTGGTGACATCCCTGGGACAAGAGTGTGCCTGGGGTGTTTGAAAATATCAAGCAGGTCAGTGCAGAACTGGACTGAATGAACAGAGAGACAAGCTGAGGTCAGAGAGGGCACAGGACTAGTTCTTCTGGGGCCTTATAGACCATTGCAAATATTTTGACTTTAATGCTGAGTCAACTTTATCAATATTTTGTTGTCAGTGAATTTGGGTCTTACTTAAAAAATATTTCCCTTGGGGACCAGCACATGGTGTAGGATTCTTACATGGCTGACCACGATTAGAGTCCTGGACTTGGTGGCTTGAAAATTATGCTGTGTGTGTGTGTGTGTGTGTGTGTGTGTGTGTATACCCAAAATCCCAAGAGGAGAATGGAGGGGAAGGGATTGTAGAGTGACTATTCCCTTTTCCCTTTGGGGATTGATGCCTCACTTTCCCTCTCTCTGTCTCTCTCCTCTCAGGCAAGCACATGTACCCTAATATAAAAAGCAAAAGACCAAAACAAAAACAAAAACAAATATAAAATACGTTTCTCTATAAAGTGTTTTACTTTTAATTGTTTTATTATTATTTTAAAAATATTTATTGGGGCCAGCAGGTGGTATAGTGGTTATACACTGAACTCACGCCAGGCATGTGTGCATGAGTACCAAAATTCCAAAAGGAAAATGGAGGAGAAGTGATTGCAGCATGGTCATCCCACCTGGGGGATGATTTCTCACTTTCTCTTTGTCTCTCCAGCAAGTGAATGTGCCCTATATAAAAAAAAAAATCTTTAAACAAATTAATAAATATCAATATTATAAATATAAAAATTATATTATTACTGTATTTATTTATTTTTGCTGTAGGGCACATGTACTTGTTGGAGAGAGACAGAGAAGGGGAGAGAGAGAAAGTGAGAAAGTACTGGGTCCAGGATTTGAACCATACAGTTGGCCATGTGGGATCCAATTGCCTTAACCACCATGCCACCTGGCTGGCCAATATTTTACTTAAAAAAAATTTTTTTTTGGAGAGTTTTTTTTGCTATAGGGCCTGTGTACTCACCAGAAAGACAGAGAGAGACAGAGAGACACAAAGCAACAAGATATCACGCCCCCATGGGGGACGGCCACACCACAATCCCTCCTCCTCCATTCTCCTCTCAGGATCTTGGGCATGCACGCACACACGCCCGGTGTGAGTTTAAGCCACCGGGTCCAGGACTTGAACCACGGTTGACTACGTGGGAATCCTGCGACATAGCCATTATGCCAACTGCTGGTCCCCTATGTTTTACTTTTTTTTTTTCCTTCGGAGAGGTTTTTGCTATAGGGTGCATGTGCTTGCCAGACAGACAGAAAGAGACATAGAGACAGAAAGCGAGAAATCACCCCCCAGAGGGGATGGCCATGCCACAATCCCTTCTCCATTCTCCTCTCAGGATCTTGGGCACGCACGCACCCAGCGTGAGTTTTAAGCCACCAGGTTTGGGACACGAACCGCGGTCGACTACATGGGAGTCCAGCGACATAGCCATTACACTAACTGTTGGTCCCCATGTTTTACTTTTTTTTTTTTTTTTCTTTTTTTGGAGAGGTTTTTGCTATAGGGCGTGTGCGCTCGCCAGACAGACAGAGAGAGACAGAGAGACAGAAAGCAGGAAATCACCCCCCAGGGGGGATGGCCACGCCGCAATCCCTTCTCCTCCATTCTCCTCTCGGGATCTTGGGCACGCACGCACACGCGCCCGGCGTGAGTTTAAGCCGCCGGGTCCGGGACTCGAACCACGGTCTACTACGTGGGAGTCCAGCGACATAGCCATTACGCCAACTGCTGGTCCCCCCATGTTTTACTTTTTAAAGTCAGGTTTTCTGAAGTGTAATCTAAACTTACCTATGTGAAGTATTGCATTTGATGAGTTTTGACAAATTCACGCTGTTATGTAACAGCCACAATCAACATAGAGAACATGCCTGGGCCAGCATGTGGCTCAGTGGTTAAAGGCAGCTGGAACCCACATGGCCAGCTATACAGTTTGAGTCCCGGACCCAGCAGCTTGAAAAACACACCAGGCACATACATATGTGTGCTCAAAAATCTTGAGAGGAGAATGGAAAAAAAGGATTGTGTCATGGCTATCCCCCTGGGGAGTGCTTTCTCATTCTCTTTCTCTCTCCAGTGAACACACACATCTGACAACAAAAGCTAAAAAAAAAAAAAAAAAAAAAAAAAAAAAAAAATAGAGAATATTCCTATTATCCCAAAAGTCCCCTTTTACTTTTTTGTAGTCATGTTCTCCCTCTCCCGCTCCTAAGATCAAACAAACATTGATCCTGTATGTCATATAAATACAAGTGGAATGCAAAAAGTTCATGGCAAATGGAATTAAAGTTTGAGTTTGGTGAAAAATTTTTGAAATCCATGCAGTTTTTTTACTATTTTCTTCAAACTTTCTAAAAACCTTCATAGACTCAATACAAGGTAGCCTATTTCAGTCTCGCTTCTTTTAGCGTACTTCTTTTGAGATGTTGCAGGTATAAATGATTCATTTGTTTTTTTTTTTCTTGCTCAGTAATATTGCACATATGGATTTGTCACAGTTTGTTTATCCATGCATCAACTGAGAGACTATCCCCACTTTTTGGCTACTGTGGAAAAAAAAAAAAAACCTACTGTAAACATTGGCATGCAGTTCTTTGTTTAAATGAATGTTTTCTTCTCTGCTGGATAAATGCCTAGAAGTGGGACTGCTGGATTTTTGTGGCAGGTATATGTTAACATTTTAAAGAAAATAGGCTGATCCCATAATCCAGTAGTATAGCTCTCTCTCTCTTTTTTTTTTTTTTTTTGAGAGATTTCTGCTACAGGGTGTGTGTGTGTTTGCAGGAGAGACAGAGAAGAGAGAGTGAGAAATCATCCCCCCCCCCGCACCCCCCCTCCCAGGGTGGATGGCCATGCCACGATCTCTTCTTTTCCATTCTCTTCTTGGGATTTTGGGTACACATGCACACACACCTGGTGTGAGTTTCAAGCTGCAGGGTCAGCACTTGAACTTTGGTTGGTCATGAAGGAGTCCAGAGCCTTCACCACTATGGCTCTTGCTGGCCTCTCATTGTGGTCTTCATTTGCATTTCCCCAATGGCTCATGGTGTTGGACATCTTTTCACGTTCAACATGCTTAGTTGGCATCTGTATATCTTTGGTTAAATGTCTGCTCAGAACTTTTGACCATTACTTAATAAGTTTGTTGATTTTGTGAATTATTTATTCTAGATATAAGTCTTTTTTTTTTTTTTAGAGAGATTTTTGCTATAGGGCACATGTGCTCTCCAGAAAGACAGAGAGAGAAAGAAAAACAGAAAGTGAGAAATCACCCCCGGAGGGATAGCCACAACTCCTTCTCCTCCAGTCTTCTCTCGGAATGTTGGGTACGCATGCACACATACCCGGTGTAAGTTTTAAGCTGTTGGGTCCAGGACTTGAACCATGGTCCACTGTGTGTGAGTCTAGCAATGTAATCATTACATCATCTGCTGGTTCCTAGATGTAAATCTTTATTAGATACAAACATTTTTTTTTCCTATCTATGACTTGTCTTTACATTCTCTTAATGGTATTTTTCAAATGGCAAAAGTTTTAAAATTTGATAAGGCTGAATTTAGCCTTTTTTTTTTCTATTATGCTTTCTTGTTTTTGTGTCTTATTGAAAAATCTCTTGGCCTAATCCAAGATTATAAAGCTTTTCTTGCATATTTTCATTTATAAGTTTTATAGTGTGAGCTTCTACATTTAAGTCTGTGATGTATTTTTAATTAATTATTATAGGTGATGTGAATTACAGATTAGAGACTTTTTTTTTTTTGCACATGGGTATCTAATTGTCCCAACATCAGTTGTTAAATAATGATCATTTCTCTATTGAATTGCATTGGCACATTTCCATTCAGTTATTTCTTTTTAAAAAAATTATTTATTTACTTTTATTCATTCATTCATTCATTCATTCATTTTATTTTGATTTGACCAAAGAGAGACACAGAGAGAAAGAGAAACAGAGAAAGCAAGCCACCAGGTCCAGGACTTGAACCGTGGTCAGCCATGTGGGAGTGTCCAGTGTCTTAACCACCATGCCACCTGCTGGTCCCATCCATTCAGTTATTTCTGAAGTCTTCTGTTATTGATCTATAAAACTCATAGCGCACTGTCTTGATTATTGCAGCTTAGAAAATCTTGAATTGAGTAGTGTGAGTCCTCATTTTTTCCCCAAATTAATTTAGTCTCTTCCAGGTTCTTTGGCATTTCCATATCAATTCTAGAAAAAAGTTTTTTGGGCTGACCATATGGCACATTATTAAGGGAGCCAGATCCCATGTGGCCTGCCGAGGTTGGATTCCTGGCCTCAGTGGCTTGAAAAGTACATCAAGCACATGTGCACGCCTGCCCAAAATCCCAAAAGGGAGAAACGGAAGAGAAAGGATTGCAGCATGATCATTTCCTATGGGGGGATGTACTTTTTTTTCTCCCTCTCTCTGGCAAGCTCACCTGCTCTCTGGCAAAAAACAACAAAGCAGAACCAAGAAACAAAGCCCACAGATTTAAGTGTTAATCCCAACTTCTTCACAGAAACATCAATAATGTTTGACTGACACGTGAAATTCAGCCATCGTCTGCCTTCTCACAAATGTCTCCATCTTCATGTTCAACCTCCATCCATGGACTACATTTTTATCAATATTCAAAACAAAAAGATGGAATTTGACAGTTTGCCTACAAAGATATTTTGTAATCATAAAAGAAATAATGTTTATTGCTACGAAATTGGACTTTTTTTGGAGAGAGATTTTGCTATAGGACACATGCATTTGCTGGAGAGACAGAGAGACAGAAAGTGAGAAATCACCCCTCATGGGGAATGGCCATGCTGCAATCCCTTATCTTCTGTTCTTCTCTTGGGATTTTGGGCATGCACACACACATGCCCGGTGTGAGTTTCAAGCCTTCAGGGTTGGGGTTTAAACCACTGTCCGGCATGTGGGAGTCCAGCAGTGTAACCATTACATCATCTGCTGGTCCCCAGAATTGGACTCATTATAAAGAAGCAAATTAAAAAAAAATCTGTAACTATGCTACCCAGAGATAATCATTGTTTCTACATTTTGATGGATTTGCTTCTGTGACTTAAATTTATTTATATTTGCAACTAATCTTATTTCCGGCAATTTTAAGGCATTTGGAAGGACATACAAATTCACAGTAAGATAAACTGAAAGTGAGGTTAGAAAAGAATAGAAGGTATAAACAAGGGTGGGGACACAAAATTGAGCCAGGAATGACGCTGCAAGTGCAGAGAATGATGACCCTTGTTACGGGTGAGCCTCATATTTGGCTCAGGCTTTCTGATCAGTCACAGAGTTCACAATGACCAAAGACAAAAATAAATCTGTTTCATAGGTGAAAGACTACCTTTGTGGTTCTAAGAACTGACACACTACATGAGCTTCCTTTTAATCTCTTTCTTTCTTTCTTTCTTTCTTTCTTTCTTTCTTTCTTTCTTTCTTTCTTTCTTTCTCTTTCTTTCTTTTTTGTTTGTTTCTTTCTTTCTTTTGTTCTTTCTTCCTTCTTTCTTCCTTTTTCTTTTTCTTTTTTCTTTCTGTCTTCCCTTCCTTTCTTTCTTCCTTTCATTCTTTCTTTCTTTTTCTTCTTTTTCTTTTTCCTCCTTTCTTCTTTCTTTCTTTCTTTCTTTCTTTCTTTCTTTCTTTCTTTCTTTCTTTCTTTCTTTCTTTCTTTCTTTCTTTCTTCCTTTCCTTTCCTTTCCTTTCCTTTCCTTTCCTTTCCTTTCCTTTCCTTTCCTTTCCTTTCCTTTCCTTTCCTTTCTTTCTTTCTTTCTTTCTTTCTTTCTTTCTTTCTTTCTTTCTTTTTCTTTCTTTCTTTCTTTCTTTCTTTCTTTCTTTCTTTCTCTCTTTCTTCCTACTTTCTTTCCTTTTTGCTTATAAGCCAGACGGTATGTGCACTCACCAGAGAGAACAAGAGAGAGAGAGAAAGAGAGAGAGAGAGGGCTGAAGCAACTCCCAAATGGGGCATGGTCATGCCACGTCCCTTCTCCTTTATTTCTCCCTCCTTTCTGGATTCTGGGCATGCAAGCACATGGGCCCAATGTGTTCAAGCCACTGGAACTGGGATTTGAACATGTGTTTGGCCATGTGGCATCTGGCTGTCTTATCCTCCATGCCATGGGACTGGCCCTTAATCTATTTGAATATAGGCTTTGGCAATCATATTGGAGCATAAAAACGGACTATAAGCAATAGTTCGGAGGTGAAAAAAAAACAAAAACAAAAAACCACTGTCCAAGTGCTCAGGTCTTCAGCAGTCTGGGCTAAAACCTATTGGACCTGCAGAGAAGCATAGATAGGCTGCACGTGCTTTAGCAATGTTCCCTAAGTACTTTTCCTTTAGGTAAACTTTGAGTAAACACTGCATGCGCGTGACATCCAAATAACCCCCCCAGTCTGTGCCTGAGCTATGACTGGTGCCAGTTCAGCAGAGATGAGTCCTGTTTAGAGTTGGCAATCAAGCAACATGCAGTGGTTTCGAGAGCAGGGTTTTGGGTCAGACAGATGTGACAGACTCTAACTCCTTATCTCAACCAACTGTGCAGAATGAAGTAAGTTAGAAACTTTTATCAAGTCTCAGAGTCCTCCTCTGAAAATGGATTAGTACCATTTCTCATAGGGTCGTTGACATTAAGGATAATTATACAAGTAAAATATTTAATGCAATAATCAGTGCATAGTCAGTGTTCAATAAATAATATGATATTATTATTATTATCTTTTCGCAAAACTGAGGGATCTAATAAGGACTTGTGCCTAGAAAAGAGGCCATCGGACATCTGCTTCCAGGTAAGCTGAGATAACACTCATGAAACATGCTCCAGGACCAAAATAAAATCTTAATCCCAGAATGCATAGGTTTTGAACTTCCTCCCAGACCCAGTGCTTCCTACACTAATGCTTCTCAGATGCTAGCCTGTGGATCTGTGTTGGCCCATGATAAAGATTTTGTGGGTCTGCAGTGAAATGGAAAAAAAAAAAAAAAAAAAAAAAAGAACTGTGTATTTACACTGGCTGTATTCCCAGTGCCTTCCTCTATCTTTATTTTAATGTCTGTTTCTTGTAAAAATAATTTAGTTGGATCTTTTTTTAAAACAGGCTGTCTTTTAAGCCTCTGGGGGGCAGGAGGTGGTTGGAATATTTATATTTAATGTAATTATTAATAGCTTTGGATTTAAACTTACTATTTCAGTTTGGTGTTTGTTTTCTATTTTTTCTGTATGTTCTTGATGACCTGTTCTTTCTTGCCTACCACTGGGTGGATTTTTTTTCCTCTTTAGGACTCATGCACTTGCCAGAGAGAGAGAATGAAAGTAAGAAAGCATCTCCCAGGGTACATGGTCACTGCAATCCCTTCTCCTCCATTCTCACTCCAAGATGATTGTGGGTGGATATGCACATGGACCTGGCATATTCTTTAAGTTGCCAGGTCTGAGATTTGAACTGCATAGTCGGCTATGTGAGATCCAACTTCTGTAACCAACATGCTACTGGCTGGCCCCCTGGATTTTTTTTTTTTGTTGTTGTTAGCATTCTATTTATCTATTTTTAGTTATGCCTCTGCATTTATGGTCAGTCCAGGGATTATATATTCACTTTCAATTACTGTGGGCTACTCTTTTTTAAAGGCTTTTGCCATAGTACATGTGCACTCATCAGAGAGAGAGAGAGAGAGACAGTGAGAGAGAAAGCAAATCCCTTCTCCTCCATTCTCCTCTTGGAATTTTGGGCATGCATGCACATATGCTGGGCATGATTTTCAAACCACCAAGTCTGGGACTCAAACCACGGTTGGCCATGTGGGAGTCTAGCACCTTAACCACCATGCCACCTGTTGGCCTCATTGTGGGCTACTTTTAAAAGATATCCTGGGACCAGCGGTTAGCGTAATGGCTGTGTCGCTGGACTCCCACGTAGTCGACCGCGGTTGGCGTCCTGGACCCGGTGGCTTAAAACTCACGCCCGGGAGTGTGTGTGTGTGTGTGTGTGTGTGTGTGTGTGTGTGCCCAAGATCCCTAGAGGAGAACGGAGGAGAGGGGATTGTGGCGTGGCCATCCCCCCTGGGGTGGTGATTTCTCGCTTTCTGTTTTTCTGGAGAGCGCACGCGCCCTATGGCAAAAACCTCTCCAAAAAAAAAAAAAAAAAAAAAAAAAAGATATCCTACTGCTTCACAAATACCATAAATACTCATGAACAGTACACTTATGATTCCTGCTTCCAGCCTTTGTGGTCCTGTTGTATATTTTACTTCCACAAATATTGTAAGTCACATCATCCATTATTATCTTAACTTCAACATCAAGTTGCCTAAAGAGATTTAAAGACTTTTAAATCTTTTTATGAATACATAAACATATTCTTAATTTATCTCTATATAATTGTGTACATATATAATTATTTCTTTTTCAAAATTTTTTTGTATTTATCTACATTTTTAATCTCTCTAGTGCCCTTTCTCCCTTTCCCATAGATACATATATCTATTTGATATAGTTTCCCTCCAGCCTAATAAATAAATTTTGAAAAAGTCTATTTATTTATTCCATGAAAGAGAGACAGAGAAAGACAGAGTCTCTAGCCCATTATTTACCCTGTGCCTTTGTGAGCCCAGATCACAGGCATGTGAATGTGTACCCAATACCTACAAGACAGTACCAGGTCACAAAACCAGGACCTTTCCATGTGCATTATCACTGTGTCACTCTCTAGCCCCCCAATGAACTTCTTTTGTCCTTTCTTGTAGTGAGAAACTGGCAGAAACAAATAACCAGGTACTTTTTCTGAATGTAGAATTCTAGATTGATAGAGGTTTTTTGTTAGGGGGAAGGAAGCTTTTTTAGTACTTCCAAAGATGCACCATTAGTTTCTGATTTTCATGTTTCTGATAAAACTCAAGAGATTATTCTTATTGTCTCATCCTTTTTCTTTTGCTTGGACTACGTCTTATTCCCTCCAACCATTTTCAAGAATATCTTCTTAGTTTTGGTTTCCCAGCAGGTTGACTGTGGTATGTCTACAAATGGGTTTACCCTACTTTGGTTTCAATAAGCTTTCTAGATCCCTGGGAAAATTCTTAGCCAAAATCTCTTCAAGGTTTTTTATTTATTTATTTATTTTTTTCCCTACAGTTTCTCTCCCATCTCCTTCTTGACCTTCCAATTTAGATATGTTAGACCATTTTCTATTGTCCCGCATGTGCCAGATGTTCTATTTTCCTTCACTCGCTTTCTTTTGTGTTTGTATACTTTCTATTGACATAGCTGCACATTCACTGATTCTTCTGTTGTCTTGTCTGCTGATGAGCCCATTAAGAAAATTATTTTCTGTTTCAAAATGTAAGAATTTCTATTTTTATTTATCTTCACCAATACTTGGTGGTGTCAGTGATTTATTTATTTATTTACTTACTTATTTTAGTTTTGCTATACAGCATGTGCATTCACCAGAAAGAGACAGACAGAGAGAAAGTGAGAGATCACCTGCTGGGAGGAGGGGCATGCTGCAGTCCCTTCTCTGTTTTTCTCTTGGGATTTTGGGCATGCATACATACTTACCTGGCATGTTTTTCAAGCCACCAGGTCCAGGTCTCGAACTGTGCCATGTGTGATCCAGCTGCCCCAACCATTATACCACCAGGTGAAATTAGTGTTTAAAATTAAACCATGCAAGTAGGTGTGTAGGGTGTGGGGTATAGGTGTGTAGGGGCATTTTAGTGTGTGTGCTTTAATTTTTTAAAACATTAAAATAAAATATTTATAGAGAAAAATGGTCATTAGTGTACCTCTTGATGTCTTTTCATAGGACAGTGAAATATACCATATAGCAAGCACTCACATTAAAAAAAAAAATAGATATTGGGGGTCAGCAGGTGGTGTGATGGTTAAAAGCCCTGGATGTGGTCATGGGTGACTGCGGTTCACATCCTGGACCTGGTGGCTTCCTTTCTTGCTTTCTTTTTCTCTCTCTTGCTGTCTCTGTCTGGTCAAGTTAAAAAATAATAATAACAAATGGAATTAAATAAATAAATAAATAAATAATCCTTTTTTTTTTTTTTTTTTTTTTTTTTTTTTTTTAAATAGTGATTGGGAGGTCAGCAGATGGTGAGGCAGTTATGTTGCTGGACTCCCACCTGGCCAATTGCAGTTCAAGTCCTGAACCTGGTGGTGGCTTGAAAATCACTCCAGGTACATGTGCATGGATCCCAAGACCTCAGGAGGAGAATGGAGGAGAAGGGATAGTGGCATGGCCATCCCACCTTGGGGGGTGATTCCTCACTTTTCCTCTCACTGACTGTCTTTGTCTCTCTCTCCCCAGCGAGGGCTCATGCCCTAAGGCAAAAACCTCTTAAAAAATGATCAAAAATAGGAATCCCTGTGGTGTCCAAATTTAGGCACTTCTATCTCAAACATAATCACTATCCTCATTTCTTTCTTATAAGGTATTTTATTAAATTATATACATAATTTGCAAATGGTTTCATAAAAAATTTTAACAGCAAAATTGTAAAACATATTCAATTAAGAAGTTAGAGTTAACAGCAAAATTATATTTTCTTTATAGTACAAATAAAAACATTTTATCTCCAATATACTATTTCAACATTTTATTATCCTGTACCTAATAGCTACAGTAGTGTATTTTAATGACCATTCTCATGGTTAATCCAATCATTGGTTAATAGCAGCATCAAATGGACCATAAAAGTCAATTGCTCAACTTTCAGGATAATAAATTCTGTCATCATAGAATGTGAAGTTGGAAAACTCTTTTCAGAATGGAGATATGTTCTAGCCTTTTTTCTCTACTAAATGCTGTAAGTAATACTCCAAACTTGAATGGCATTTTAAAAATAAACACCATTAACACACATTCTACCTAAACTTACTTTTAACTTTTAAATGACACTTTTTTTGGTCACACAAACATTAAAATTTGTTTTCTTTGCAAGTAAATAAAAATAAGCAACATTAAACTACTACTACATGGAAAATGAGCAAACACCACTTCACTGCACAGTGGAAAAACACTTATAAAACACTTGGGAAAAAAGCACACTTTTTGATTTGTGTGTGTGCCTTTTTAAAATACAATTTGTCATTTTCTTAAATTGAGAGCAGTTAAAACATCATCAGAGAAATTTCCTGAGTTTCAAAAGTTTCCAATTCCCTGTTCAGAAATAACCAATTTTGCTGTTGATATGTTCTTTTTCTAAGCAGATAAAACAGTTGAATTAAAAAACAAAACAAAACAAAACAAAAAAACAAAATAAAGGTCTAACAACCATCCAAAAGAACAGTATAGCTTTTTTCCCCCTAGAAATGTGTTAAAACACACAAAACACTTTATTAATTAATTTATTTATTTTTATTTATCATTATTATTTTTCAATTTGACCAGAGCAAGACAGAGACAGAGAGATGGAAAGTGAGAAAACAAGCACCCAGGTCCAGGACCTGAATCGTGGTTGGGACCTGAACTGTGGTCAGCTGTTTGGGAATCCAGCACCTTAACTACCATGCCACCTGCTGGCTCCTACAAGACACTTGAAAGTCACAATTTCCACTATGTAATATGTGCTACATGTAGAGGCTATTGCAAATAACATTAAAATATTAATTAACCAAAGAAATTATAACTTGAAAATTATGCAGCCAATAAATGTAAGAAAACATATTTCTCACATTGGAATAAAAAATGGATGAATTGAAAACACTGTTAAGAGCCCTGTTCCAACCACGCACTCCTTGTAGCCTTCCCATTGGTTTTCTCCTTTCCTCTGGAGACTACTAGAGATATAATTATTACTAAAACTTTCCAAATTACAAAAGTTCTGTACTTCTAAAATATTTTTAAATCTTGAGTTTACAAAAAGCCATTCTAATGAGTCATGTATTGGCACAAGTATACTAACATGCAAAAACTTTGATAATCTCCCAACTTATTTTTAGAGAGATTTTTGGTATAGGGCACATGTGCTCTGTGGAAAGATAGAGAGAGACAGAGAGACAGCACAAAATCATCCCCTGGGGGTTATGAAGGATGGCCATGCTGCAATCCCTTCTTCTCTATTCTCCTCTCCAGGATTTTGGACATGCATGCACACACACCTGGTGTGAATTTTAAGCTGCTAGGTCCAGGACTTGAACCACGGTCAACCACATGGGAGTTCAGCGATGTAACAATTATGCCATCTGCTGGTTCCTCTCCCAACTATCTTTAACACATAGGGTTGAGAAATGGGCAGAAGAGAAAAATTTGATAATCCCCAAACTGCCTTTCCCTCTGCGGTATAGGATTCAGAAATGGCAAAGAGAAGGGTTTACAAACTTTTCTTTCATCATTATGTGTTGCTTAAACTATATTAGGTAGCTATGTGGGAGGATGTTTATGAATAATGATTAAAAAAGACCACTAGATTTACCAAAATAAGGCAGAAAATGAATATCGATAATATTCAGTATAATACATAGTTTCTTTCATTTTGTTTCGTTCCACAGAATATCACACCTCTACTTCTTTTGGCTGCTCTCTTATTAATCATTATAACAATATTGAAATAAGTCCAGCTGAAGTGCTCAAAGTGATTTTTTTATAGTGGGTGAAGAAACATAAAAACACAGAAAAGAAGTATGCAGCTGCAGATGCTCCAATAGCACTGGGTTTTAGTATTGTTTTTTATATCTCTTAAATCATATAAATTTATGTATTGGAATTTTTATTTCATTAATTAATGATTAAAGTTTTATAATACGTTGCCGAAAAAACTGCATTTTTTTAATGTTAAAAAGGAAATTTAATAAATAAAGATCTTCACAATTTCCAACATATATTTTTGCCTAGGGTTTTACTAGTCAGACAACATCATTTGTCTTAATAATGTTGGCTTAATAAAACAACTGACATTTATGTGTAATATATTATATATGATATGGTAAATATCTAACATGCCATACAAATAATTTGCAGGGAGACAGATCAATGACTTTTTCTAGTATCTTGGTTTTTATCACTAGTCAAGGGATAATGACTAAAGAAAATATTAAGTGATTGTAAATGTGATTGTTCAGGTAACTTAAGATATTAAAGTTAAGTGTAATCGAGGTGATATTCGTAAAATTATTCTGATTAACATAATATTTGAATTAATCAGTTTTGATTTTTTATTTAGTTGTTTTTCACATTGTATTGATTCACAAAAAATTTTAATTAATCTAAATACTTTCAGTAGCAAGTGCAGCTGATATATACTAATCTGTGAACACATGTCTGACTTTAGGCATAAAACTCAGTGAGTAGAATGAACATACTATAAAGTAGCACCTCACTATGGCTATATAGCTTACTGCAGTCATTAAGTAGATAGTTATTTTTTTTAATGTATTTTTAATTTCAAGGAAATCAATTTTAGCTTTAATAAATCAAAATAAAAAAAGTTAAGAAAAATTTGCTTAAGATTTAAAGCCAGAAAAAAGTTTAGGATTCTGGGGACCAGCAGTTAGCTTAATGGCTATGTCGCTGGACTCCCATGTAGTCGATCGTGGTTTGTGTCCTGGACCCGGTGGCTTAAAACTCACGCCGGGCGCGTGTGTGTGCATGCCCAAGATCCCGAGAGGAGAATGGAGGAGAAGGGATTGCGGCGTGGCCATCCCCCCTGGGGGGTGATTTCTCGCTTTCTGTCTCTCTGTCTCTCTCTGTCTGTCTGGTGAGCACACACGCCCTATAGCGAAATCCTCTCCAAAAAAAAAAAAGTTTAGGATTCTGTTCAAACAGTAGGTGTATACTAAAAACTCAGAAAACAGATATAGACAAAACTAAAATCTAGTAATAAGTGCACTGTAATTTTCTTGTGAAGCATTTTTTTCTCTATCCATTCCCTCTTTTATTAAAGAGAGGCATAAACTAACTTATTTAAAAATAAATAAATAAATATGGTCTCAATTTGGTTTGTTATTTGCACAAAGCCCCATAAGAATACTAATTGATTTAACCAGTATTTCCAATTTCTGATGCAAGGCAACAGATATTAATGAACTTATGCAAATAAGCATTCTGTCACAAAATAAGAATATTCCCAAATATTTTCCAATTACAGAGGGGTCAGGAAGGGAGAAAATTTCTTCTTTCTTCCTCCCTCCCTCCCTCCCTCCCTCCCTCCCTCCCTCTCTCTCTCTCTCTCTTTCTTTCTTTCTTTCTTTCTTTCTTTCTTTCTCTTTTGAGAGGTTTTTGCTACCCGGTGTGTGCACTTGCCAGAAAGACAGAGAGACAGAAAGTGAGAAATCCCCCCCAGGGAGATGGCCACGCTGCAATACCTTCTCCTCCATTCTCCTCTCGGGCTCTTGGGGATACACGCACACGTGCTTGGTGTGAGTTTAAGTTAGCGGGTCTAGGACTTGAACTATGGTCGACTACATGTGAGTCCAGCGACATAGCCATTATGCCAACTGCTGGTCCTGAAAATTTTATATTTCAATTAAAATTTTTTAAAAAATTATTTTATTTTATTTTATTTTATTTTATTTTATTTTATTTATTCTTTCATTTATTTTAATTTGACCAGAGAGAGACAGAGAAAGAGAAAGAGTGAGAAAGCAAGCTGCCTGGTCCGGGACTCGAACCGTGGTCAGCCATGTGGGAGTGTCCAGCACCTTAGCCACCACGCCACCTGCTGGTCCTAACAATTAAAAAAATTTTTTTTAACAAGTTGCTGAATCTATCAATAATTCAAAAGAAGAAAAATATCCTTAAATCTGGCCAACAAAACATAAAAGAAAGTAATATGTTAGTCAAAGTCATAATTTTATTTCACCAGTTTAGTCTCATGTAATTAATCTCTCTTCTGTTGAATTTGCAGTGTTATTGTGGTCTGATCTTTTTGTTTAAATTCCTGAAGTTAACATTCAATGTTATTATTGATCTTTCTAGACTTGTCGCTATCATTAAGTTGGTCATTTTCTTGGTTGTTTTTTGTAATCTTATTTCTGTTTGTCTGTCTTTAGTTTTTCTGGCATAGGACTCCCTTCAGAACTTCTTAGAGAACTGGTCTGGTGTTGGTAAATTCTTTCAGGTTTTGTTTAACTGAGAATGTTTTTGTCTTTTCTTCACATATGAAATATAAAAATATGGAATACTTCACAAATTTGTGTGTCATCCTTGGCTCAGGGGCTATGCTAATCTTCTCTATATCATTTCAATTTTAGTATATGTGCTGCCAGAGCGAGCATGAAACTGCATTATTTTTAATGCATACAACTCTTCTACACGTGACAATAAAGTACCCTAAACAGTTAGCACTTTTCAAAACAAATAATTACAAACAAAAGAATGTGACTAATACTTCAGTCACTAACCATTTCTTAATATCATAAATAAATATGCTCATTTTTATGGAAATACAAATTCAAGGAAAAGACTCTTCTTTCTTTTTATTATTATTATTTTTTAGATTTTTGCCATAGGACACATGCACTTATTAGAGAGAGACAGAGAGAAAGAAAGTGAAAAATCACCCTCAGGGGAGATGGCTATGCTGCAGTCCCTCCTCCTTCATTCTTCTCTTGGGATTTTGGGCATGCACACACATGCACCTGGCATGATTTTCTTGTTTTTTTCTTTTCTTTTTTTTTTTTCTTGATGTCTTTCAATATTTAGCAAGATTTTTTTTCTCACATTTTTTCTTTCTTTCTTTTTTACATTTTATTACTGTACATCTTTACAACATATAAAATGGACTTTCCAGGCATGAGAATATTGCATATTAGTCTAGTCAAAGATATTATTGTACACATTATCATCCACAAATAATTTTCTATTTTTGTGTCTATTAAAGGTTCTTCATTTTTTTCTCCCTTTGATTCCCTCCCTCCCACCCTAGCATGGTTTTCGAGCTGCCAGGTCTGGGACTTGAACCACAGTTGGCCATGTGGGAGTCCAGTGCATTAATCACCATGCCAACTGCTGACTCCATGAGACTCTTCTTCTTCTTCCTTTCTATTTTAAGAGGTTTTTATTTTAGGGTACATGCCCTTGCTGTAGAGACAGAGACAGAGACACTGAGAAGGAAAGTGAGAAATCACCCCCTGGGGGAATGACCATGCAGCAATCCCTTCTCCATTCTTCTCTCAGGATCTTGGACACACACTCACACATACCCTCCAGTATGATTTTTCAAGCAACCTGGTCTGGGACTTGAACTGTGGTCGGCCATGTGGGAGTCCAGAGAGGTAACCACTATGGCATCTGCTGGCCCCAAAACTATTCTTTTAAAAACATGCATTTACAATATATAAAAACAAGTATTTTTAAGGTTTCATTTTCATTAAAATATTTGCTCTTTTGGGAAACCATTCTATATTTCAGGATTCTTCAGTCACAGTTCAATCCTATAATTCCTGATTTTTTAAGCTTAACACAAAGCAACACAATTGTTTGCTAAAATTATATATGTTAAAAATAGTTTCAACATATAGCTTTTGTCTCATATTAGAAAATTATACCTTACCACATTAAGCCAATGTTAAGGAAGCTATAATTTACACACTAACAGGGCTTATTAGCTAATAAAATAATAGACATTGGTGAAAGTTTCCCTTCAGAAAGTTGACTGTTTTTCTTAATAAAAGTAAAAACTTTAAATTTGTAAGAATTCCTTGAATGATTGAATAAAAAATGTTTTCTACATTTGCCTATAGTATTTAACCATTTTTAGAAATTACATGTCTAAAATATAAAATGTAGGTGTTTAGTACTGCCTGAAGCACCACTTATACAGACAGTACTAGAAACAGTTCTATGAAGTGACAATATTTGGTAGATATCAAACTATTTCTTCTCTGGAAACTTTTCTGCCCGTAGAAGCCATAAAACTGCATTATAATCTCAGACTCAACTTTCCTACTAGAAAAAGCACACATACAATGGAAAAGGAACATACAAAGGAAAAGGAACATACGATAGGAGACCAAGTTCATATACAAAGCAGAAGAAAGGACAGCAGCATGTTTTCCTGCTTGTTGGATATAGGAAAAGAAAATGATTTAATGTGTTTAGTTTTGTCTTTTTTTTTTTAAAGAATTATGCATTTTATTTTATTTATTATTATTCAATCTTACCAGAGGGGGACAGAGAGAGAGAGGGAGAGAGTAAGTAAGCAAGCCACCAGGCCCAGGATTCAAACCATGATCAGCCAGGTGGAAGTCCAGCTCACTAACCACCACACCACCTGTTGGCCCCATGTGTTTAGTTTTTTTTTTTTTTTTTCCTGAGAGGTTTTTGCTATAGGGCACATGTGCTCACCGGAAAGACAGAGAGAGAGAGACAGAGACAGAAAGCAAGAAATCACCACGCAGGGAGGATGGCCATGCTGCAATCCCTTCTCCATTCTCCTATCGGGATCTTGGGCATGCACACACACCTGGCATGAGTTTAAGCCACTGGGTCCAGGACTTGAACCTAGGTCGACTACACGGCAGTCCAGCAACATAGCCATTACACTAACTGCTGGTCCCACCATGTGTTTAGTTTTGAAAGCAAAAAGTATTCAAGTGTTCTTGTTAGATCTCCTTTGTTTACTTCTACTACTACTTCTTTTCCTTCTTTGAATACAAGCCTTTGAAGGGCATGAACCCAGACTCAAAAGTGCTTTAAATATCCTCTATAGAAGCATTTTAAGAGACTTTAATAAATGTCAAACAACTAATACAAGGTAACATTTTCTCTCTGAGAATCAGAGCACTTCAAACTTTAAAACTGCAGCTGATAAATTTCTTAGACATTTTGTTGTTATTTTCTCTTTAAATATTTATTGTAATTTATAATTTATGTATAATCATTACATATCTTTGTAGCCTACAGAATGGTCTTTAAAGTAAATCAGGCTATGAAAGAGAGACATTGTATGTCTCTACTTAATATATACAGACTGTCTGTACTCTATGGTAGAGACTGAAAGACTGGAGGACATAAAAGTATTAAAAATTGTAATGGACACTAGAGACAAAGTGGAAAGAGTGTGGGAAAAGAGCGCAGGAAATTTGGAGGGAAAATGGAGAGATAAGACACTTGTGAGACACAGATAAGATTTATTATCTGTTGATGAGGATGTGTATGGTGGTCTCAACTGGGCTGGACTGAGGTGTATATCATGCTGGGTAAAGTCTTTTCACAATCTAAATGATGTATAGTGATTTAATGTATGAATAATAATAAAAAAATAAATAAAAATAAATAAATAATTCTATTTTTTAAAAAAGCATGTATAGAGACCAGCAGTTGGCGTAATGGCTGTGTCCCTGGATTCCCATGTAGTCGACCACGGTTTGAGTCCCGGACCCGGTGGCTTAAACTCACACAAGGTGTGTGTGTGTGTGTGTGTGTGTGTGTGTGTGTGTGTGTATGTCCAGGATCCCAAGAGGAGAATGGAGGAGAAGGGATTGGGGCGTGGCCATCCCCCCTGGACGGTGATTTCTCGCTTTCTATCTCTCTGCCTCTCTTTGTCTTTCTGGCGAGTGCACGCGCCCTATAGTAAAAACCTCTCCCAAAACAAAACAAAATGAAACAAAAGCATGTATATGGTGTGTAATAAACAAATTGAGGATATAAACATATTCTTCACCTTAAGCATTTAACATTATGTTGTTGTGCACATTCGAAAACCGCTCCAATGGTTATTTTGCAAGTACCTGAACAGTCTATGATGTTCTCTACGGTGAGATGCAATTCTAAAGAAAAACATTGATTCAAATTTGTAATCAATGAGTTCTCTGGCCAGCAGTTGCTGTGGAGGTTAAGACAGCTTAATCCCATATGGCCCACAATGCTATTCCAGTCTTGGACCTCTGAGCTTGAAAAACATGCCCGGCATGTGAAACTAATTTATGCTCCTGTTACTAGTGAAGAAGAGTTTTGATGGCTCCTTAATTTTACCTTGATTTTTATATTTTTGTCTCTCATTTTATCAGTTCTTGTAGTCGTTAAGTGGTATCTTGAACCCCTATTCATATTTATTAGTTATTTGGATATTCTCTTTTTGATGAAGTGCTTGTCCAAGTCTCCTGCCTGTTTTTCTGTTGACTTGCACCTCTTTGTATTTCTGAAAGTCTTTGTTGGTTATATATGTTGTAAATATCTTTTCTCACTCTCTGGCTTGCCTTTTTACTCCTTTAAAAAAAAATTATTCCAACCATAAATGTTTCAGTTTTATTTAACACTTAAGCAGAATGCAATTTTCTGACTTTACATCTATCTATACGATGCAGAGTACTAAAAAAGTACACAATATTTACACACGTAAACATGTGTTTTGGAATCTGACTATCCACAATGGTTGCATCATCAACTAAGTACTTTTGCTTATTTAAAGAAGGTGTAGCTTTTCTGAAAGCTTTCTGGGTGCTAACAGCTACTCAACAGCATTCTACTGTCTTCTGAGCTGGCTCAGATTGCTTGGTTCAATACCTGTGGAATTGTGGTTCGAGTCCTAGACCTGGCGGCTTGCTTTCTTGCTTTCCCTCTCCCGCTCTCCCTCTCTGTCCCTCTCTGGTTAAATTAAAAATAAATACATAAATAAAGTTAAATAAAATAATTAAAAAAAAAAAGAAGGTTGTTAAAATCCAAGAGCCATCTTTCTGGCCGACAGTGAACGCTAGCCTTGGGGCGAGTCTTGGCGCTCGCAGTGGGTGAGGCTGCGGTGGGACTGTAGGCGGAACACGGCCAGGTGACGTCACTGCAGGGGAGGAGGCAGAGCATGGGCTGGCGAGGCATGACGTGGACTGGAGAGGCATGGCGCACGCTCGGGACTGCACCAGCAAGGCGAGGTGACGCGAGCCCAGGTGAGGTGAAGCGGGTGGAAGATCTAGAACTGGAAGGGTTGCCTTTTTACTCTTTGTAATTATATACTTTGAACTCAAGTCTTTTATGTTAAAGTAGTCAAATTTATTAGTCTTTTCTTTTATGATTAGAGTATTCATGTTCCAATTAAGAAGTCTTTCGGTACCTCCAGATCATGTCTCTAGAGACCTTATTACATTGTTTTTCATGAACATTGTACATTGTTTAGATGTACACTCACTTGGAATATTTTCCCTGGGTGTTGCAAGGCAGATTAATGTTTAATGTTTTTCCATATAGTTATTCACTGGACCTAGGCCTATTTCTTGAAACAAAGTCTTGTGGGTTCACTGCACTGATCCATCTGATCCTGGTTGGAGGTTTGTGCTGGTACCTCCTGATCTGGCCAGAAGGAAGAAAGCGCTGCTATATCCTGCTCCATTTTATCTCAGGTGTGAGTATAGCACTTCTTCCAGGTCACCAGAGCAGTGTAAAGAAAAGTCTGTATCTGTTAATAATATTTTATTGAAGATTCAGAAATGCTGAAAGGGAATTACACTGCAGAAACTTAGAGCTATATATAGTATAGGCCCAAGTGTTTCTTACACAGTCCTTTTTTTTGTTTTTTTGAGAGTTTTTTGCCTTAGGGATGTTTGCTTGCAATAGAGAAAGAGAGAGAGAGAGAGAGAGAGAGAGAGAGAGAGAGAGAGAGAGAGAAAGTGAGAAATCACCCTACAGAGGGGATGGCCATGCCACAAGCTCTTATCCATTCTCCTCCTACGATCTTAGGCATGCATGTACATGGTCCTGGCATGATTTTCAAGCCACTGGGTCTGGGACTCGAATCACTTTCGAACATGTGGGAGTCCAGTGATGTAACTGCTACACCATTTGCTGGCCCCTCCCTACAAACTCTTCCTAGGTCAAAGGCTGTTCTGTTGCCATGTGGACCAGGAAGCCTTATCCCCATGTTGAGACAAAGGCTTTTTCATGCCTCAGAGTTTGAGCCAAACAAGCTTGCAAGACTGTGACAAGAAGGTTTTCCCCTCACCTGGCTCCAGGGCCCAAGTTCCTATTGTGCTTAGCTATCCACTGTCGTTTTCTAAATGTTTTATGGGAAGGTATAGGTCTAATGTAGGGAAATCTCTGAAGGGAGTCTGTAAGGCACAGTTTTTGTTTGTTTTGTTTCGTTTTGAAGTTTTCTTTCCCTCTATACTTGACAGCGTAGGTGTATACAGAAAAGAGAAAGAGCGAGACCTTACACAGGGTCTGGACACACTGTGCCCCCCTTCCTCCAGTCCTCCAACCTATAAGGTCTTGGGCACCCTCATGCATGCCCAGTGTGTTTCAGGTTGACTGTGCTCAGGAATTGAACTATGGTTGCCATGTGACATGTGACTTTTCTTTCTTTCTTTTTAAAAAAGTCTTATTTATTTATTTTTTCTTCTCCTTAAATTAAATTATACACACACACACACACACACATATACACACATACACACACATTTAATTACTGTGTAGCCTCACAGCATACCAGATAAATTTTCCCATCATGAATACACTGCATGTTGGCCCAGTCAAAGACATTACCATAACCACTGTGATCGACAGATTTCTTTCCATTGTGGGTCCCTTAAATGTTTTTCTTCCTTCTTCTTCCCTTGATTCCTTCCCTCACATCTGGCTTTTCTTGAGCAGTGCTTTACAGCTATGCCACCGAGACAGCTGTAAGGCACAGCTTTACAGACAGGTGAACACATAACTGTAAGCTCCACCCAAAGGAACAAAAAAGTCTAAATAAAGTAAATATTTAGACTCAGCCAGTACACTATGGACTGCAGTGCTGGAAGCCATGGGGCCGACCATAGGCTCAGATCCCCAGGCCGGCTTGAAAACATGCCAGGCATGTGCAGGGGTGCCCAAGTTCCTGAGGAGCTAGAGGACTGGGGAAAGGGGATCACAGTGTGATGAGACTTGATCAAGGGTACTTCTCTTTCTGTCTCCCTCTCTTGTGTACACACACACACACACACACACCCTATCAAATAAACTTGAACATTTAAATAAACACTCAAGGGATCAGCAGATGGTGTAATGGCTATGTTGTTGGACTCCCATGTAGCTGACCACAATTTGAGTCCTGGACCCAGTGGCTTAAACTCATGCCAGGCACATGTGCGTGCATGCCCAAGATCCCAAGGGGAGAATGGAGAGAAGGGATTGTGGCATGGTCGTCCCCCCTGCGGGGGGGCGGGGGGTGATTTCTCACTTCTGTCTCTCTATCTTTCTCTGTCTTTCTGGTGAGCACACACGCCCTATAGCAAAAACCTCTCCAATAAATAAATAAATAAACAAACAAAAACACTTAAGAAAAAATTGACATTTAAAATTAATATAAATTTCACATAACCTGAATAAAATGTAATATCAAAAGGTTAAAAAGTTAAATAAAATCAAAATACATTTTCTAATAAAATTGTTAGAATTTAAGAAATCATGAACAGAAATTGACCAACTTATCAAAATCTCGTATCAAAATATTTTAGACTTGAGATAGGATATTTATTTATTTATTTGCTTGAAAAATTTTTGTCCATTTATGGGACAAGCAGATGGCATAATGGTTGCATTGCTGGACTCCCTCATAGTGAACTGTGGTTCAAGTCCCAGACCCAGCAACTTAAAAAACTCACACTGGGCACATGTGCATGTGAGCCCAAGATCCTGAGAGGAGAATCGAGAAGGCATGGTCATTCCTCCTGAGGAGTGATTTCTCGCTTCCTGTCTCTCTTTCTCTCTGTCAAGCACACTTGTCCTATAGCAAAAAATTCTCTCTCTCAAAAAAATTATACATTTATACATTTAATTACTATATATCAATTTGTTTGTAAGTTGAATGTACCCAACATGAATATGCTTCACACTAGTCCAGTTAAGAATACAAAACACATCACTGACAGATAATATGCAGGTTAGAATGTTTGTAGGAAGGTAGCTGGGCTTTGAAAAGCCCCCTGGAGACAGTATGGTAAAGTGTGCTTCTTTCTCAAGGAGTGATTTACAAGAATCTATCTATAGCTGGTTAGGGTCAGTCCTGACTTCAGAGGTCTCTGAGAAGGCATGAGAAATAGGACAAAGGGGCGGTAGATGGCAACCACATTTATTATTGATTGAGATGATATTGAAGGACATAGCTTCAAATGAAAGTCAAAAGGGCTAAAATTAGGCTGTTGTATCCACAGGCATAGAAAAAGCCAAGTAGAATTCATGACTCATGTGGGTGAGGGCTGACTGAAGCAGGTGTCCAAGATGGCGGTGACATTCCCTTCAACTTGACTAACCTTTAGACAGGCTTCTTCCTGACTCTGGCTCCTGACCTCCCTTTTCTTAGAGTATTCACTTTAGGAAACTTCTCATTGTGAATTTTTTCTCTTTTTGAGATGAAAATCTTTGAACAAACAAACAAAAACAAACAAACAAACAAACAAAACACCTCTTTCCAGTTTTACAACCTAGAAACACCTTTTTTAAGGACTCAGGAGCCATTCCTTCGAAATGTAATCACTAAAGAAGATAGACCCTTTATCTCCCCATTTCTATGGGAAGGCGGGAGCCTAACTTCAGCAGACATCTTTTTCTAAGTTGTAAAATTACCTCTTGCGGTAAAGAGATGAGAAGTTTATTCTTCTTTTTGATAAAGCCAATTAACAAACACAGGTGGTCTGTGACCACTCCTTAACCTTCTTCAGTGGTTACCCATTAGCTCATCCTTTCATTTAAAGAACATCCTGCTCAGAGTGGAATTCAGACTGAGGTCTGGCTTCTCTCCCCTATCACAGTAGGCTTGAATAACATTTTTCTCATCTGTTTAACTTTGTCAGATGCAATTTTTGCTTTGACACAGGCCAAATGTATGCTTTTTGCATGTAGCAGTCAAATAAAGCAATTATATACTCTGGAGTAAAAACAGTGATGGGGTGTAAAAAACATTAGCTAAATTCTTCTCACCTAGAAGGAACGATCGAGAATAGCAAGAAAGTGTTTCCACCAAACAATGTTAATTTAAGCTTTCTGGTTTTAGATGTTCACTTAAAATATCCATTTTCTACCATATTCTTGAGTTTTCATTTCTTGCCACAGTATCACTATCTTAACCCAGGGTAACTGAGGGTGTTGATGTTTATTTACAGTGGAAAACTCTATGGCCCAATATAATTCTAAGAAGATGTTTTAAATGGGTACATTTTCTAAAATCTGTCTGTCTTAGACATGTATCTTATTAAAAAACATCACCGTTGTCAGTTCTGAAAATGAGGATCTGAAACTCTTTAATATCATGTACTTTTAATGCACTGGAAGTGACCTTCCATACTGGTCCTCAGTAGCTTGATATGCGCTCCAGGAATCAGCAGAAACCAGGGCCCCCTGGGGAAGAGTTACTTTTGGGTAGGTCCCTGGAGATGCTGGCTAGGATGGCCTTATGCCCATGAGCTTCTTCAAGCCCCGCTTCATGTCTTTGTTTCTCAGGCTGTAGATAAACGGGTTTAGCATGGAGGACAAAACTGTGTAGATGACTGTTGCCACTCGGTCCTTAATGGTATAGCTGGACAGGGGTCGGAAGTAAACATAAATAATGCTCCCATAAAAGAGGGTCACCATGGTGAGGTGGGATCCACAGGTAGAGAAGGCTTTGTGTTTGCCAGCAGCTGAGGGGATCTTAAGAACAGCCACGAGGATTCGTAGGTAAGAGATGATAACGCATATGAAAGGAGTCACCAAGGTTATCAATCCTTCTGTGTTAATTACAGTTTCATTGACAAATGTGGAGGAGCAGGACAGTTTCAGCAGAGGGTTGATGTCACAGAGGAAGTGGTGGATAACATTGGAGTCACAAAAGAGAAGACGATTTATCAGAAGAACTAGTAAGAGAGAATGGAGGTGAGAAATGGAGCAGGAGAAAATGAGCAGCAGGATGCAGCGGCTGGGGCTCATAATGGTGATATAGTGGAAGGGGTCACAGATGGCCACATAGCGGTCAATGGCCATGGCGGCCAGGAGGTAACTTTCTGTGTTGGCAAAAGCCAAGAAGAAATACATCTGAGCCATACACCCAGCATAGGAGATGGACTTCCGCTCGGACAGGAAGTTCACCAGCATCTTGGGAACGATGGTTGTTGTGTAGCAAACATCAATGAAGGATAGGATGCTGAGGAAGAAATACATGGGAGTCTGGAGCTGAAGGGCAGAGCGGATGGCCAGGATGATGAGAACGTTCCCTACCACGGTGACCACATACATGATGAGAAACAGAGCAAAGAGTGGTTTCTGGTCCTCAGGCCGGGAGGAGAGTCCCAGGAGGATGAACTCGGACACACTGCTGGTTTGGTTGACTCCTTTCATGACCCTGCATCACCAATGAATATGGAAAAAAAAGCCTAGCATTTACAAATCATCAAGTTTAAATTTCTTCCTATTGCTCCCAGGATTCCTACACAGTGTTTATAATCATATTCTCAGAGCCAAAATTTTCATTTAAACTATTAAAGTTACACTGCATATGGACTTACTTAGTAAAACATTTATAAATGGGGATTTATATATTTCCAATTAGTCAACACTGTTGCATTACATACTCACTGAGAACTCAACACTGGAATTACAAAGATGAGTAATTCTTAGTTCCTGTTCTTAAGGTTGTTGCAGTCTAGTGGGGAAGGGAAGCCTTTAAACAAATAAGTGTAATAAAATACTACTGCTGTAACCATGGATGCACTGGAAAGCAACACAGCGCAGCATACTGTTTTTGCTAAAAGCATACATTTAAAAATCAGCTCCTTCACTTTCTGGCTCTGTAGTCTTAGACTGGTTACCTGACATCTCTGATTCTTGGTGTCCTCATCTATAATACGGGGAGAGTAAATACTTCCCTACTTCACTACCTCCTCCTTCTCCTTTTCTCTTTCCTCCTCCTCTTCTTCCTCCTCCTCATCTTCATTCTTTACTTCTGGCCCAAATCCTTTTGCCTGTCAAGTGTTCCTGGATATTTCTAAAAACAACTGTTTTATACTTCTTTGCAAAATCTTGTAGCCTTTATATTTTTCATTGTTTGATCACCCTTCCTCTGAGTTTATGAGACTTTGGAATAAAAATATTTGTGTTTTGTATGATTTGGAAACAAGTATGCAAATAAAGCAAACCCCTAAGACATACTGAGTTCTTGCTCTGTGTCAGGCATGGTGTTAAATGCTTGGTATATTTTACTCAAAACAACCTTTTGCACACTAGTTCAAAGCTTTCTAACAGATCAAAGTTAAACGTGTTAAGAGCTTTTCTCAAGACCATGCAGCCTGGAAAGACCACAGTCTGGATCCCAACCAGGATAACTTAAAACAAAAAACATTACCTTCTCATTTTAGGAAGTTCATAAGTTCTTGCCAAAAACAAATGTGTAGAGGTGCTATTTTTCAATCTGGAACTTTTCAGCTTTGATGTTTTTATTCCAATAACTGACAAGTTTTCAAAATCAATGGTGCATACATACTTTAATTGCTTGAGACAGGACCTCCCTTGAGCCTCATGTCAACTGGGACTGTGTTTTTATGAAACTGTGTCAGGGCACAGGAAAGCACTAGGGCTGGAAATACAGGTTTCAAATTTAGCTCCACTATCTACTCACAGTGTCTTTGGCAAAATCACTGCTCTGAGTTTCACTTCTCTCATACGTAAAATAAATTCTACTTCAATACTCTCAAGAGAAAAGCAAGGACATGTAAAAACAGTTTGTAAACCATAAACACAATATACATTAGAGGGATGACTCTGATGAATGCCTAATAATGAAGAAACAGCAGGGGACTATACTAGACTAAACGAAGAGGAAAATGGAAAAATCCTTTGACTGTGTGACAATCAAAAAGTCTAGGGTGGGACCAGCAGTTAGCGTAATGGCTATGTCGCTCGACTCCCACATTGTTGACCATGGTTTGCGTCCCGGACCTGGTGGCTTAAAACTCATGCCGGGCGCGTGTGTGTGCGTGCCCAAGATCCCGAGAGGAGAATGGAGGAGAAGGGATTGTGGCGTGGCCATCCCCCCTGGGGGGTGATTTCTCGCTTTCTGTCTCTCTGTCTCTCTCTGTGTGGTAAGCACATGCGCCCTGTGGCAAATACCTCTCCCCCACCTCCCCCAAAAAAGTCTAGGGTTATGCCATGGAGCAGGTGTTGCTTGAATTCCAAGAATTTTTCCAGTTTATTATCCATCAGGATGAGCTTCATTTCTTCCCAGATTCTGATTTTAGCCCCTACATATCTCTTGAAAAAGTTTTTTTGTAACTTTTTTCGTCTCTCCTACTACACTTTGGTCGAAGCCAGTATTTCCTACCAAGATCATTGTGGTACTACCCCAGTGATGACAGATGGATGTTTCTGTGCATCTTTGACATGTCCTCCCCCACCATTCTCTGCACCGCAGTGATCTTTAGACCATTTGGCCATCCACTTTCTAGATTAAAGTCTGTGTCCATTTTCTTTGACTTCCATAGCAAAGTACCATACCTTGGGTGGCTAAAAACAATAACAGTTATTCTGTGTATTCTTACACAGTTCTGGAGGCTAGAAGTCCAAAATCACAGTGTTAGCAGGGCTGGTTCATTTTGGAGGTTCTGAAGGAGGATCTGTTCTATGCTCCTCTAGCTTCCAGTGGTTGTTGGCAATCTTCAATGCACCTCAGCCATAAATGCATTTCTTCGGTCTCTGATTCTGTCTTCCTGTGTTCATCTTCCCTTTGTGTTTGTGTCTGTGTCTGTGTCTGTCTTTAGATGGCATTCGCCTCTCTGCATCTGCATTCAAATTTCCCCCTTCTTATAAGTATACAGGTCATTGGATTAGGACCACTTTAAGTCAGTATGACCTCATCTCAACTTGATTATGTCTACAAAGGCCTTATTTAAAAATAAAATGAATATTTGAGTCCCTACCATGTTTCAGGAACCCAAAGCTCTTTGGTGATTCTCCACTCTCTAGGATAAACTCAATTAGCTCCTGTCCAGGGTCATTCCATCTTGTTTTCCCTAAGTGCTTCATACACTTCTTCAAATGTGTCAGGCTTTTTTTTGTACACCAGCTCAGGATGGCCCTCATTTTTTTTTTCTATGTCCTTTGGATGTCAACTCAGCTATCACTTTTCTGGATGGAGTCATTCTGTTACATGCTTTCAGAGGACTCTGCTTTTCATAACTCTTAACACAGTCTGTAATTATTCATTTATTTATGTGATTAATACTCATCTTCTCCTTGATATAGCACCCAAGGGTCCTGTTTCCTTTATCCCACCATTATATCCCCAGAGCTTAGAACAGTACATTGTGTGTATTCAGTAAATATATTGTTGAAAAAAATAAAGCCACACCTGTCATTGGAGCTGGGGTTATCTCAGTGTTAAGGGCAGAACTGGGTGTTGTGATGAAGACAGTGATGGTGCAGTATATCCTTAATTTGCCTGTTTGTACAGAACTTGTGCTTAAGACTCCTGATGGGATGGTGGGCTAGACTTTGGCCACTTGTATATCTGAGCTGAAAACATGGACTGCCCACTTCCCTGGGTTCCTCATTTCCTCTCATTTACCATACCCAACCTATGATCACATATTGGAGATTTTGTTTGCAAGGCTTTTCAGTCTATCAACCTCTTTCTGTCTCTGCTATTCCTGCCCTTGTGGAAGCCTCTGCCGTCTCTTGCCTCCATACAATTGTCCTTGTAGCCCCTTCCTTGCAGACAAGACACTCCTTTCAATCCATTCTCCACATTGTGGAAAGATCGATTTCTCTAAAATGAAAATTTGAGTAAGTCATTGTATTAGTTTGCTAGGGCTGCCATAGCAAAATACCACAAACCAAGTAGCTAAAACAACAGAAATTTGTTTTCTCACAGTTCTGAAGGCTAGAAGTCTGACATTGAGGTGTTGTTAGGGTTGACTGTGAGGGAAGAATCTGTTTGGGACCTCTGTCCTTGGATTGTAGACAGCTGTCTTCTTTCTGTGTCCTTTATATTATTTTCCAGTGTGCATGCGATTTCTGTGTCCAAATATCCCCTTTTTATAAGGACACTAGTCATGCTGAATTAGGACCCACCTTAATGACCTCATCTTAACTTGATTACCTCTGTAAGGTCCCCATCTCCAATAAGGACACATTCTGAGATGTTAGGGGTTAGGACTCTTGCATACTTTTTGGAGAGGGACATAATTCAGTGGATAACAGTGACCTTTCTGCTGCACAAGCCTCCCTATTACCTGCAGGCTAAAGGCCAAACTCCTTCCTGTGGCTCACTGAGTTGGTGTGACCTGGCTCCTGCTGGACTCTGCAGCCCCACCCCTTGTCTTACTCCTTATCCTCTTGCATTTCATGCTCCAATTGTAAGATATTTATTGCTTCTTGTCTTAGGGCTTTAATACTTCATCTGCCTGGAAATAGCACCCACTCTATATATGAGCCCTGTGATTAGTCCTCACCCTTTGGCCTCACATTAGATGTTACAGCTTTTTGGAAACCTGTCCTGATATTCTGCTATTAGTTCTAGATTAGACATTCCTCTTATGCACATAGCTGAACGGAATCTCGGTACTTGCAACTCTGTCTTCCCCACTACACCGTGAGCTGCCCAAGCCTGAGGATTGTGTCTGGTTTCTGGTTGCCCCACCCCACTTGGCATGGTGTCTGGAACACATGGTCCCTTGATAAATATTTTTATAATGAAAGAATTCCTGGGTGGCCGTTTAGAATTCTGAACAGATGTCAGGAAGAAATGTAATGGGCCTCAAGCTGCTGTCCGAAGAGCTGTACTCTTTGTAATTCATCAAGGTTGGGGCAGAGACCAGCCAGGAATGACAAGAACCTTCTCTTCTTGAAGGCACCATTTGATGTCTTATTGTTTCAACTTTAAAACAGATTTTTAGGGGCTCTGAGCTGGAGAAACTCCTAGAGATCATGTGGTCCCACACCCTCATTTTAAAGAAGGGAGAAATTGAGATCTTATGGGAAAAGGACTTTAATGATCATGACATTCTTATTGTTAGAGCCAAGACTATAGAACGTAGGCCCCTTGTCTTCCTGAAAAGAGAAAATGCTTTGCCTATTGTAGAGGTCGTAGTACATGGAAGTTAAGAGAATAGGCTCTGGTCCA
Source organism: Tupaia tana (assembly GCA_026018925.1). Taxonomy (NCBI): domain Eukaryota; kingdom Metazoa; phylum Chordata; class Mammalia; order Scandentia; family Tupaiidae; genus Tupaia; species Tupaia tana. Next base: position 94,826,577 of record JAKSZU010000013.1, read on the forward strand.
CTGTCTAGATATATGGCCTTGCCATTATCAGGTAAGTAATCTAGGCCAAGTTACTTAATCTGCCTGTAATAGTGTTTCCCCATCTCCTCTTGGGATTTTGAGCATGTGCAATTTCAAATGCCTCTTCTCTGGTATTGATGATATTCTCAGAGCTTCCTTGGATTCATGGTCCCAGCTCTTGGGGATAATGGGAGTACCTATCTCAGAGTTCCTGGGAAGACCCAATAAACTAGGGGATTTGAAAAGCACAATGCCTGTTAGGTGGCCAGCATCCACTGCCCCCCACCCCAAACACTGGCTATTTATCTCATGAGGCAGAGAAAAATATTTCAGTCAAGTAACCAGTCATGTTAAATTCTGGACGTCTGCCTGATCTGCACTTAGGTTAACCAAACATGTGAAAACTGGAGGCTTAGTCATCATGACCACCCACTCCTCTTTGTACACATAGCTAGCACTCTATTTTGCTGGGTTAATGTGGATGATAACACATGAATAACCTTTTTCTGATTCACTGATGTCTTATCAAAACATGCCAAATGGTTTTTGCCAAGGTTTGACTCACAGACACTTTGGAACTCACTGTTCTAATGTGGTGGGCCATGAAGAAGGCATACCTGATGGATGTGAGCTATGGAGTCCAGATGCTTTCTTTCCTCAGCAGTCTCTTCAGGAGCAGAAGGTTTTTCTGCACCATGTCTACAAATGTATTCAAAACCACACTTCAGTAAAGGCTCCAGCCTCCTGACATTTCATCTTCACCTACTGCCTAGAGGAGAATGAAGAATACAGGAGGCAATGCAGACACTGGTTGACAGGTGGGAAAGGTTTTCTTGACACTACTTCCAATTCCTTTTCTCATTCTCTACCTCATGTACAAGTACCATCCTGATTCCTCACTTCCTAAGACAGAGTTACCCACCACCATGGAGGTGAGGCTGTACACGGTCTGGATACCTCTACCAGCCTGTAAGCCTTTTAGGCCTTCCTTTGCAGGCCTCCTTGGGATTCTCTATGCTCCGAGGGAATAGAGTCTTCTCTCACCCTGCTATTCCCCAGGAAACTCTGCTCTGTGCCTTGTCTAAGTTTAGAAAGCAAAGCACAGCCCAAGGGGATAGAAATGTCAAATGCCTCTTCCCTGGTGTTGATGATATTCTCAGAGCCTCCTTGGATTCATGGACCCAGCTCATAGGTGTGACCCAGCCCTCCTATTGGTGGGTGACTAAGACTGAGGAAAAGTGTCAGGTATTTTAGAAAAGAGAGACCTCTGTAAAAATGAGCTGCTATGGTACTTTTTTGCTTGGTTGGTTTTGGTGTAGGATAAATTAATATGGCGATGAGTTTTCAGGCAACAGAAAGGTATGGTTTGTGGCATGTGTGTGTGTGTATGTGTGTGTGTGTGTGCTAGTCCATGGACAAGTAATGAAGTAGATTAGAGTTTTATGTTGGTTTACAAGGTATTACTTAGTTCCTTGGGTTCAAGGGATGTTGTTGATGTCAGGGGCTCTTTAGTGTGATTTTCAGTATGGAGTTAGAATGAAATTTTACACTGTATATTTACTGGAGAGGCTCTTAGAATTGTTCCAGATTCAGCTGCAACTGTGGCCCACCAGCTTTTTCTTTCTTTTCCTTCCTTCCTTCTTTTCACCTTCTGTCCTTTCTTCTTATTCTTTCTTCTCCTTTTTCTTTCTCTTCATTCTTCCTTTCTCTTTCTTTATTCTTTCTCTTTCTTTTTCTTTCATTTTTGCTATAAGGCATGTGCACTCACCAGAGAAAGACAGAGAAAGAGAAAGAGAAAGTGAGAAATCACCCCCCAGAGGGTATGGCCATGTCTCAATCCCTTCTCTTCTAGTCTCCTCTCAGAATTTTGGGCTTGTACACACATGTGCCCAGCATGATTTTCAAGCTACTGGGTCCAAGACATGAACAGTATAGTTGGCCATGTGAGATACAGCACCTTAACCTCCATGCTACATGCTGGCCCTTCAATAGCTCTTTCGATGAGCTGATGTGGAGTCCTCTGAGTGCTAGGGAGTTCCTGTGGGTGGGTCAAGAGGGGAGAATGCAGTCCCGGCCCTTTGGATATCAGAAATTAGCCTCAAGTATTTGTGTACGTATCAAAGGAAGTGGAGGCCTGTTTAGAAGAGAGACTAGGCTTTCTGTTAACCTATGTTTTGGGATTCCTGAAAGTTACAGTCTGAGATTCCTCAGCACATGAAACAGGACCAGGCAAGTGCTTGGTTGGCAGTTTCTTTCTTTTACTCCTTTCCCTGTTTGCTCTTTCTCTCCCTCCCTGCTTCCTTCTCTTTCTTTTCTTTTTTGTTCCTTGTTCTCTTCTAAAGAGACAGATAGCTATAATGAACAAGATAAAATGAATTTAAAAAATTAAAAATAGCCAAGAGACAAGAAGAAAAAAAGGAAGGTAGGAAGATGATGATGGTCAAGTGTGAAGCTAGTATACCAATCAACAGGAAAGTAAAGTCCTAGGAAGAGGCTGATGTTACACTGATGAGATGCAATAGGCTTCACCCAGCACCACATTTACGTAGCTTTACAGTGCGGTAAATGATAGGTGACACATCTTGTCCTCTAACAGCACCAGGGAGGTCTTGCTTCTCCGCACATCTTCCTCTGTCCATAATTGTTTCATGTTGGAATGTGAATGGTCATGAGAGAAGAGCTTCCACATCTAGGCATTGCACCTGACTTGGAGGTCCCTTTGGCTTTGGCATCTTGATGGTCAGGTAGCCTCTCTGCGATTATTTCTGTAATAGCTCTTATTTATTTATTTATTCTGTGCAGCTGCCTCTGGTCAGTTACTGCTAACCAATACGCAATCCACATAAGGGTATGGCATGCTGGCTCACTTCATAGGAGGATCCTAATTTGTCATAGACCTTGCATACTCCTGTACATTCTTTAATTACTGTTGCAAGAAATGAAAGTTTATCAATAATGTATATTATGAAAAAAAACTATGCATGGATTTCAAAATTATTTTGCAATAAAATAAATTCATACTTTAATTACATTTTTTCATGAATTCCCTTTGTGTGTAGGTGTACAGTTTTAAAGTTAATAAACAATAATTGCGTATATTTATGTGGTACAATATAATGTTTTGATATATATATGATGGTGGAAAGATCAAATCATTCCATATATTAACATATATATATATATATTATATATATTCCATATATCCATAATTTCTAATTTTAAAATTAAAATATTTTGAGTTATGTAATAATTGAGTGCACTTTCTAGAGAGGGACAGAGAGAGAGAGAGAGAGAAGAGAGAGGGGAAGTAAGAAATCACCCATCAGGAGAGATGGCCATGCTGTAATTCCCATTTCCTCTAGTCTTCCCTTGATATTTTGGGTGTGTGCACACATATGCCTGGCATGATTTTCAAGTGTCTGGGTCTGGGACTTGAACCATGCAGTTGACCATGTGGGATCCAGCTGCCTTAACCTCTATGCCACCTGCTGACCCTGTAATACATTTTTTCTTTTTTTGAGAGGCTTTCGGTATAGGGCACGTGCACTCACCAGAAAGACAGAGAGAGACAGAGAGACAGAAAGCAAGAACCCCCCCCCCCCTGGGGGGGGGGATGGCGACATCACAATCCCTTCTCCTTCATTCTCCTCTTGGGATCTTGGGCATGCACACACACGCACCCGGAGTGAGTTTAAGCCACCAAGTCCAGGACTCCAACCACAGTCGACTACATGGGAGTTCAGCCATTATGCTAACTGCTGGTCCCTACATTTTTATTAATTACGGTTACCATGATGTACAATAGATTGCCAGAACCTATTCCCCATGTTAAACTGAAACTTCGTACCCTTTACCAGAATGTTTTCTTTCCCCATTCACTCCCAGCCCCACTCCATACTTTGGTGAGTCTGACTTTTTTAGATTCTACAAGTGAGATTAGACAGAATTTGTCTGTGTCTAGATTATTTCACTTAGCATAAAGCCCTCTAGGTTCCTCTACTGCTGCAAACAACAGAATTTCCTTCTTTAAAAAAATAATTCTTGAGATAGTAACTACAATACTTGATGCATTTTTAAAGTTCTCTGACTGCTAGGACTTTATCAGCAGTGATTATCTGCAATATTCATCATTGAACCATGACTATTTTCCCCAACAAGAGTTGATATATCATTTTTAGTTAAACCATTCTCTCTCCTTCTTTTCCTGCTCACTATCACTTGCATTTTCTACAGGCTACATCAGAGACATTTAGTTACGTATATCACCTTTCTAAACTTAAATGTACGACTTTCTGTGGTTAATAAGGCACCATGGATATTACATCAATTGGAATCTTTAGTTTAACCTCTCAGGATATCTTTTTATCTTGACAATGATTTTATACCTATATTTTGTTTTTACTTATTTTTTTAACTCAGTTTACAAGTTGTTACCAATTCTTTATTATTATATATGCCAGTGGCAGAGAAATTATCACCCAACCCTTATTACCTGATCCCTATTACTCAACCCCTTCTATACTGTCTCTAGTCTACAGTGGCTTTCTTTCTATCTTTTGACACTGTGACTTTGAGGGAGCAGCAATAAATATCACGCATACCAATCATCTTGTCATATGCCATCGTTTAGGCTGGCCGTAGTGTTTTCCTAACTGTACTTCCTCTTGCTGAAGCCTGCAGTACAACTGACCACTGCTCTTTAAATATGTTGTTATTATTCCTTCCTTGGGCGTATGTATTCTTGCCAGAGGTATTGACAAGCAAGATGCTGACTGAGTTTAGTAAAATGCATAGTTTATTAAAATACTACTTCATTATATTTCTGGGCCACATGCCAAGTTTGGCCAGTTTCCTGGAAGATGACTCCCTCTAGTGACCATTTAGGCCACAGTGGTAGGTCTTCAGGACAGTCATTTCTATCGACTCAACATACTTAATCAAGTTCCCAACCTTCTAAATCTCTCTTTGTACAATGGACCAGTGTTGGATATGTTATTAAAAGAGTTGCTGCCATGAGTTATTGCACAAGTCTAATTCAACAAAGCTATATGTATGTCATTTATCTATTCATGAGATGGATACCTCCATTGTATCAATATGACCACCGTGATCCAGTCAACACCCACTGGTCTGATGGGTGTTGTGGCGCAGTTGTGTGATGACGTACAGGTCCTAGTTAATCAAGGCGAAGAGTTGGGCTTTTGTTTACCACCAAGTCCAGAGCATGCTATTGCCAAAGATATGGGGGAGAGAAGGGATGTGATCCCTGTGTAAGCTGATGGGTCAGACACATTCCTTGCTTTGGTGACAGTTTCAATTTTATAGGAATTTTAATCTCTCCCCTTGTACACCTCTCCTTCTCTTTCTCCCTCTAGATCCTTCTCACACATATCCTGAATTAGTGTATGATTTTCAAATAAATGGAAACACAGGTTATGAAAGTGTGATAAAATAAGAAGGATGGTAAGGGGATAAAATGTTATGGAACAAGTCAAAATCAGTTCCTAGAAATTTTGAGGAAGACAGAGGTTTTCAACATCTTCTTAGAAGGAATAAAAAAGATGTGGTTTCCTAGAGAAGAGGAGGAAGGGAGGAAGGGGAATATATGAAAACTGGACACAAAGGTTAGGTAGAACTTCAGTCCAGTACTGACTTGTAATAGTCTCATTGACCGATAGTTGCATGTTTAATGAAATGGATACAACCTGACATCGATGACACATATAGGTTATTCCTGTTGACTTACAAGAGTTTATTGTATCAGGAAGCAGCAGAAACAGGGTTCAGAGGAGCAGAGACACTCATGGACATGTGTGGAGAGGTCCTGGCTAGGGTTTCTTCCTGCCCACTAGCTTCCCCAGGCCCTTCATCAAGTCTTTGTTTCTCAGACTATAGATAAAAGGGTTTAGCATGGAGGACAGAACTGTGTAGACAATAGCTGCCACCCGGTCCCTAGTGGTGTAGCTAGACAAGTGATGTAAGTATTCATAGAAGATGCTTCCATAAAACAGGGTTACCACTGTCAGGTGGGAACCACAGGTGGAGAAGGCTTTGCGTTTCCCAGCAGATGAGGGAATATTGAGAACTGTGATCAAAATTTTCATGTAAGAGAAAACAATGCACAGAAAGGGAGTCACTAAAACAATGGACCCTTCTGACATTATTATAATTTGATTGACATATGTGGAGGAGCAGGACAACTTAAGCAGAGGGTTGATGTCACAGAGAAAGTGGTGGATGACATTAGAGTCACAGAAGGTGAGAATATTCAGTGTTAGTGTGTACAGGAGTGAGCGAAGATAAGAAAATGAGTAAGAGAAGGCCACCAGGAGGACACATCGGCGGTGGCTCATGGTGGCAACATAGTGGAAGGGGTCACAGATGGCCACATAGCGGTCAAAGGCCATGATCAACAGGAGGCAGCTGTCAGTGGTGCCCAGAGCATAGAGAAAATACATCTGTGTCAGACACCCGGCATAGGAGATGGTCTTCTTTTCTGACAGGAAGTTCTCCAGCATCTTGGGGACGATGGTTGTTGTGAAGCAAATGTCAGTGAAAGACAGGCAACTCAAGAAGAAGTACATGGGGGTCTGGAGTTGGGGGTTGGTGCGGATGGCCAGGATGATGAGCAGGTTCCCTGTTATGGTGATCAGGTACATGGTGAGGAAGAGGACAAAGAGTGGCATTTGGTCCTCAGGACGAGAGGAGAGTCCTAGGAGGATGAACTCAGAGACACTGTTGGTTCGGTTCCTCCTTTCCATAGTCATGGAGCCAGCTAAAATGGAGAAGATGCTGCCATTTAACATCTATCTTGTATTGCTACAATCCAAAAATTATAAGTCTATGCTATGTCTTTCTACCTGTATTAGTTACCATGTGGCCAACTTGTCTACTTTGTGTTCACTCATGCTGTCTTCCCTTCCCAACTATCAGAATTTTAGGTTGTTGTGTTGACAGTATGGACTTTGGAAAAAAATTTTTCTTTCAGAGTTGAACCTTCCTGATTCAGTTTAACATTAAATCATATTTTAGAATGATTTTATTTAACTGTTTGTTTATATATTTATGTATTTATTTATTTAAATTTTTACCAGAGAGGGGCAGAGTGAGAGAGAGAGAGAGAGAGAAAGAGAGAGGGAAAGTGAGAAAGCAAGTTGCCAGGTCTGGGACCCAAACTGCAGTTGGCCATGTGGGAATCCAGAAGCCTTAACCACCACACCACCTGTCGGCCCCTTAACATTTAATCTTAAAGTAATTCTTTATTGAACACCTACTTAGTGAAAAAACACTTCTGGGGTTGAGGACGTAATTATGAATAAACCATAGAAAAGTCTAGCTTTGTGGATTTTATATTTTTTTAATTTAGGATTTTACTGACTTTTTGTGTGTTTCTAGAATTGGGTAACATTTTATTTTATAAAATAAAATTAGTGTTCAAATGAACTGAGTAAAGGAGGTTGGTTTTATACACAGAGAGCAGAAGAAAGCTTAAACAAAATAACAAAAAGGGGATTTCATGATTTTAAAGTTATTGTCCTTTTATGATGGAGACCGGGAGATAGAAAAATAGGAAAATACTGATCAGTTAACATTGCCTTAGTTTGTGTTACTTCTTTTTGTGGAAGGATTAAAATAGTGAGACCTTCATTCTTACACCAATTGAAACTATCCTTTTGGGAAACTTGGCTGTTATTTCGTTCTTTTTCTTTTTTTCTTAAAGTTCAGTAAACACCTTAGCTTTGACTTGGTGACATAGAGACTCCATTTTAATTTGGTCTTTTAGAATCTAGGGCAGGAGCTCAGTCCAAAATAGTGGCTTCCTATAGTGCTTATTCAGCTTCTCTCCCTCTTGGTTGGGCTTATACCTTGATGAGTGTGACCAAGATGTAGGGCATCTGCATCTCTCAGTTACCATTATTTTAAGTATCTGGTCTCCACATGTCATACACAGGTTATGATATCCTCATGTCCTTGAATTACCTTATGTTTTCTCATTTTATCTGACAAAAGATCATTTGCTATCCTATAGATGGCTGCATATGAACATTTAATACTTTTTAATACAACACAGGAGAGACTAATATTGTCACTACCAGAAGGGTAATATCAAGAGTTCCAAGTATGTTGCTTAGGCAGGATCCCCATGAACTAGACCAACCAAAGTCAAATAGATAAAAAGAATAAGTCAGATGAGAAGTCTACCTGTTGTAAGTCAAGTAGCCTGTTTGTTCATCTTTGTGACTATGCCTCTCTAGTGCCCTACAGATTTACTCCTATCTTACAATAAGTGTCAGCGATTGCACAGATTCCTCTATGTTTAGCCACTAGGTAGCAATTCTAGCATCCTAGCATTGGATTAAATTAATGCATGAAATGACGGTTTGTAAGTTATCCACAGAAGCTACTGTCTACGAAATTCTAACTATAGTATTATCCTACCAAGTGAAAGTGGTAGGCAGAAGCAAAGAAATATTAAGAGAGTTAAGAGTATAGACAGGCTTATTGTAACATCTTGGAAGATGTTACAACATGAAGTTGGCAATTTTCATCCTGGTTTATAGTTTAAATATCTCTGGTTATGGTTGCGGGCATTTTTGGAGAACTTCTTGTGTTACCCACACATCACAGAGGAGAATCGTCCTTTGAAATTTACATTGAGTTGTCTAGCCTAGCAGTTTTTGTTCTAAGTTGGGAGCTATGGTCAGACATTGAAGGACACTAGAATTTAGGATCTAGCCCAGTCTCCAGGTAGATACACACACACACACACACACACACACACACACACACACACACATAATAGAAGGGAAACAATTGAGTAACAAGTATATTAATATTTTTCTTCTGAAACATATGTTTGTCTCTACAGTCATTCTCATTTCTACCAAAGAGACATGGTAAGACCAATTTGTTCATAAGTTTAGTCTTAAGCTATGGTTTTGGTTAATTGCATAAAGTACAGTGCAAGTGCTGGTTGGCTATACAGGAACTTTAAAAATTGACTTTGTTGGAAAATTTTCATAAAGAACCTCAAGTTAGACTTCAAAAAGTTTCTCAACGCTAAGGAGCCATGCCAAGGACTCGTCATCAGACTGTGCCTGTAATAGCTATATGAGTTGTATGAATTTCTATTCTCAAGTTCTCCAAAATATCTTGAGGTTCCTCGGCCTGCCAGAGTGTGACAATTTTTACTCATTCAACCTTTAAAGTCAGCTATTCTATGCACATTCTCAAATATGACATTCTAGTCAAAGACTTGGCAACATAATCAATATTTCCAAACATACCCTATTATAAAGAGAACAAATAACGTTTTTTCAACTTATGCAAATACCTGTGTTACCAGAAAACAAAAATACTCTGAATAGTTTGCAAATTCTGGAGCGATCATGTAGAGAGAAGAGTAAAGGTTTCTATTCTGCTCACCAAAGTATACTTTCCCAAATTGTCATAAGCTGTAGATAGCTTAAAAGAAAAAAAATATGGAAAACAAACCAGTTTAAGAATTGGCAGTATTGGGCCAGCTTGTGGCATGGTGGTTAAGGTTCTGAGTCCCACATAGCAGACTCCGCAGTTTGAGTCCTGGATCTAGTGACTTAAAAAACATGCTGGGTGCACTTGTGTGTATGCCCCAAATCTCAAGAGGGCAATGAAGGAGAAGGGACTGTGGCTTGGTTATCCTCCCATGGGGTGATTTCTCCCTTTTCCTCGCTCCCTGTCTCTCTCTGGTGAGTACAAACACTCTATAGCAAAATATAAAACAAACAAACAAAAAAAGAACCAAACAGTTCTTCAAATATGAAGCCAGAGGGGGAAAAAAAACCTTATTTTTCTCATCAGATCATTTGTTCTTGGGTAATTTTTATTGTTATAGTTTTATTTTGGTTTGTAGCTTTATTAAACTTGTTAATGTCTTTATTAGAGTTTTGGAAAATTCTCACCCAGGTCAAAAGTATTGGAAACTTGTACTTGGCAGAGTTCTTTTTGTGAACGTCCTTGAAGATGGAACTCTCTAGAATTACAGTTGTTTGTGAAAAGCTTTCAGAAAGGCATCAGGAGAAAGTAATAAACTGTGGGTGAGACTTATGATGATCATGATTAGAGATCTGAAAAGAATTCATAATAATGCAATTAATAAGAAAATTTGGTTACTTCTGTGGCCCACAACTATTTAACATAATAACTATAATGGTAACTGACACTATAGCATATTTCTAGAAATTCCGTATTGTTTTTGGAACTACATCTTACTAACGTGTCCATACAAATATAACTAAAGAAGGTTAAATAGAATCCCTTATTTGATAATACTTTCCATATATTAGTATATAAACCTCATGGATTTAATTTCTTTCTTTGGACTCCTGGGAGTCCCACTAGAGTATCCAAAAGTTAGTTTGAGGTAAAAAGAATTACTTCAATTTGTGGAACTTTGTAAAAATATTAAAAGCATAAGAAACTCTATTAAATAGGGTCACAGGTCACCAAGAAATAATAGTCATTAAATCTGAGTGATACCTAAAAAAATCCAAAAGACAAATACAGAAGATTGTGCACTTATATTTATATATCAGCAAATATTTAGCTCTTTAAATATTGAGAGGATTCAATTTTATAAATAAAGACCTCATAATGGGAAACACAGATATTATCTTGATAAAACACAAAAATCTATATTTCGTAGGCCAGTTATCTATACGGTAAGAAAATCCTTTCACAGTTTTCTATTAAGAATGAGTAGACACTTTAAGAAAACTTTGTAGTCTTGACATAGTTGTGCATAGGTGTACTCTTCTTTTTTTTTTGGAGAGGTTTTTGCTATAGGGTGCGTGTGCTCGCCAGACAGACAGAGAGAGACAGAGAGACAGAAAGCGAGAAATCACCCCCCAGGGGCGATGGCCATACCGCAATCCCTTCTCCTCCATTCTCCTCTCGGGATCTTGGGCACGTACGTACATGCGCCCGGCATGAGTTTCAAGCCACCGGGTCCGGGATGTGAACAGGTGGTCGACTACATGGGAGTCCAGCGACATAGCCATTACGCTAACTGCTGGTCCCCATAGGTGTACTCTTGATATTAATGTTGAATTTTTAGAAAAACTAATAAATATTATCTTCTAATTTGAGTCCACTTGATCATATAAAATTTCTTTTACAAGATTCATCTTCCACACACTTCCACAGCCTTTGTCATTTGTCATAGACTCTCCTTTCCTCTAACGTTGGAATGGCCAGTCAGTTTACTTTAGGGCAAAAACCATCTTTTTATCACTCAATAAAAACATATCTTCATATTTCATACTCTCCTTCATACCACATTTTTCTTACCTATAGAGTTGCTTCCCTTTCTATTTCTATTCTTAGTTATCAGATAGTGTTAGACTTTTAATTCTTAGCAATAATGAACTTGTCTTCTGCAGTCTAATATAATTTTATACTTTCTAGGACTATGTGCTTCTTTATAACACAATATTTTATGTTCCTTAACAGATCCAAATATATTCAGCTTCTCTGTAGCACATAAAAGCAAGATGCCAAAGTATAAAATATATCAACTTTGAAGTTAATAATTAATGTTTTGGTATCTTAGGTTATTTAGAAATGATTCGGACATTTCATGATTACCTGTTACTCAACTGAACATGACATAATTAAAAAAAAACTTTGCCAGAGGGAGCATGCACTTGCCTTAGAGAGAGAGAGATGCATCCCCCTTGGGGATGGTCATCTGCAATCCCGTCTCCTCCATCTCTGCACCCTCTCAGTATTTTGGTCATGCACAGGTATATGGATCTGGTGTGTTTTTTAAGCAGCCAGTCAGAGACTCCAACAGCACAGTTGGCCATGCCGGAACCAGCCACCTTACCTACCATGCCACCTCTGGCTCATAAGATTTTAAGATGGTTTTAATTACTTTTTTTTTTTAAAAGCAAAAAATAGAGAATTATTTTTTCATGTTAAGATTTTAAATTGTTGAAAAGTTTTTTTCAAACTATGACACCTTCATTTATAAACATTTATTCCATCTTAATTCACCCAACTTACTTGTTTTTCATAGTTATATTTTAGTTGCTTAAAGCTAACTGTCATCTTACTTTTCCTTTTAACAAAGTAAAACCAAGCTAAAAGTGCACAGGTCAGCCTTGTTCCAACCAAGGCCTGTGAGATGTGGTACACAGGTGCTCTCCCCAGTTCGGTCCCCCAGTTCTCCTGGGTCTTGAGCACCCACACAGTGCTCAGGACAACTACAAAAGGCAGGGTCTATCTGACTTGACTCACATACTACGTGCATGGTGTGGGGGGTGTGGAGAGGTAGTCCATGACTCAAGTAGTGTCTTTTTACAATGTCAAGGCTTTATTCACATCAAATATCCTGACACACAAGCAAATATAGCAGGGTAAAGGACAGGGAGACTTGAGCCTGTTTGAGGCCAGTACTTGCATCACATCATGAAAGGGCTCTGCTCTGATAGTCGCTCCAAGGCCATCACTGAGAATGGAGCAGTCAGCATGAACCCTCTGTCGAAGTCGCCTCAGCAATGCAGTGCCACTGCAGGTCTAGGCCAAACATCCCTCAAGCTGTGGCAGAGAGGCCAGTCCATGCATTCTTGTCAGGGTCCCTGTGCCTCCAAATCTTAGCGAGGGGAGCTGCAAAGTGAGTGGTGGAGCACAGCTGCTGCTCTGGTTCATGCACGGGAATGGCCAAGGAGTGAATGGTGTTGATTTGAGTGCCTGGCTTGTATGCCCCTCTACTCAGGCCTTGCCCTGCATTGTATGTTCTTATCTTTGCAACCAGTTTAGTTATCAACTTGTCATGGTTTGTGGCAATAGCAGTTCATCTGAATGGTTCAGGGAGGCAGTTTACACAGTTCTGCAAGAGCAGCCAAGTTCTTTACAAACATCCACAAAAGCAATAAGGTAAGCATGTTTATAAAAGTTTGTTGTTTTGCAGACTGTAGTGTTGGGTGCTTCGCACAAGTAGGGCAATTTTGAACAGTGCTCTATACACAGAGCCCAGGACTTAAGGCAGAGGAGAGAGGACCAGCAAGATGAGGCAAAGGCAATGTCTAGAAGATCTAACCCTTCCCAGGGTGGTGAGGAGGCAGAGTTTGTACAGGGAAGATAAACAAGGCCACATTGAGCCCGGCCATAACCTACAGGCTGACAAAGCAGACAGTACAAAAACATGTCCCCAGGCATCACGATGGCTACCTGCACTGATCCCAGAATACACGGGCTCAAAACTGCTGACCTAGGCTCACAGCAAGGTGTATGTAAGCTTCTGAAGAAGTCCTACGGTTTCCTGTCAACAAATGAAAAACTCACAGACACAAAAAACTAAAAGAAAAGTTAAATATTTTTTTCTCTTTTTTACTCCCATGGCTGATGTATATCAAGCAGTTAATTTTGTTAGTTGTTATATTATTATTATTAGTTTATTAAGTTCATTAAATAGAGCCCTTTCATATGTTTTGGCAACATCAAAAACATCATATATGTGTGTGTGTGTGTGTGTGTGTGTGTATGTATATATATGTGTGTGTGTGTATATATATATATCATATATATATATACGTATATATATGATATATATCATATAGACCGAAGCAGATCTGATGGCTTTCATCAAGATTTTTTTATTTGCCTCTTTTAAAATAGTTTTTATCTCCTTTTTAGACACTTAACTTTTTGATTTCTTGCTTCATTGTCCCTTGCAATCATTAGCAAGACAATCTTCAATTTGCACTCCCAAGGAGCCAATTAAAATGCCAGAAAGTTGTATTTCATAGATGATAGTTATCTTGTTCTTTAATTAAATTTTGGATTTCTGAGTAGACCCAATAAATAGGGCAAAAAAATAATTTTCTATGACTGCATGACCTGAGAGTATAATTTTTATAACTATTTTATCTAGCTTTTTAAAAAAATTATCTTTGGGGTGAGATAGTAATTAAGTGAAAATGTTAGTACATTTAATTTCTTATTATATTAGTTGATTAAGCTTCTCATTTGGTCTTTTGTAAAGAGCCTTTTAAAATAGGTGATAAAAAATTGCAAAGCCCACTTACAATGGCACTGAAGATGGGGTGTCACTCTGCATTACTGAAGACATAGTGCAAGGTCCTGGGTTTGGTTCTTGGGTTGATGTGAACACCACTGTGAGCTGGCTAGAGTGACATGGAGAGGATAGTGGCATAACAGATGTCCACCTCCCTCATTAAATAAATGAATGAATAAATAAACTGTTAAATAACTTTAAAATCAACCTAGACACTTCTTCACATTGGAGGGCATGCCTACTTCAGTTATCCATATTTCAAAATGTATCTTAGCCTGTCAATGTCCACAACTACTCTAAGACAGCCAAAAGAGAGACTTACAACACGGGAGGGAATGTCCATGGGAGGGCAAGGTCAATCCTTAAGTACAATGTGGAACATCCCATACCATGACCATCATAATTTTAAACAATTTTTAGTAATATTTTAGTTTTTTTACTTGTACTTTTAGCTTCCAGGGCCCAAAAGTTACATATGTAAAAGGTAGGTGTACCTGCAGGTATTCAGTTTTTTAGAAATTAGGATTATATAAAAGATAGGAGAACTCTCAGTTGGAAAAGTGCTTGCACATCTATGTTTATTGCAGCATTAATTACAGTTGCTAAGACTTAGAACCAACTCAAATGTCCACAAACAGATCAAAGGATTGGAAAAGTGTGCCATTTATCCTTTGTGGCATACTATTCAGCCATAAAAAACACCAAGACCCTGGCATTCAATAGAAAGTGGACGAATATGGAAGATTTACTGCTGAATAAAGCAAGCCAGACTATGAAAGAGAGACATTATATGTCTCCACTTAACATATACTGACAGACTGAACTCTATGGTGGAAACTGAAAGATTAGTAGAAGCATTGCAAATGGTTATAGATAATGGAGACAATGTGGGAAAAGGTTGTTAGAAGGGAGAGAGTATAAAGAAAGAAATTAAGGAGGAAAATAGAGTGGCAAGACATTTATGAGATGCAATAGTGGATTATTATCTGTTGATTATAGTGTGTTTTGTATCCTCAACTGGACTGGTGGAAAGCATATTCATGTGGGGTAAATTCAACTTAGAAGCTAAATGATGTATAGTGATTACATTTATAAAATAAACTGAAATTAAAAATTAAAAAAAGAAAAAAGAAACTAGGATTCCTATTTTTACTTTGATTTTCCAGTTTCAGTGTTATTTTATCCTCCCTTATCTAAACACAAAAGAAAAAATCTGCAAAAAATACAACCCTCATAATTGCAAATTCTGAAAGCTAGGATTTGTGTCCTGGCATTTGTAAGCACTTACTACCATTGCCATCATTTACTTTTTTTTTTTTTTTAAGAACTGCTTATTTAATTTTATTATTATTTAAAAATTTTTCCATAGAGCACATGTGCTTACTAGAGAGAGAGAGACAGAAAGAAAGAAAGACAATGAGAGAGCAAGCTGCCAGGTCCAGGACTGGAACTGCTGTCCAGGACTCAACTCCAATGCCTCAACCACTATGCCACCTGACCATCATTTACTGTTAAAATTGCAGCTTTTGAAAACCAAAAACAAGTTCCTTTCACAACACAAACTAACTCTGGGTACCTCAAAGCACCCAAATCAAGCATTCTCTCACAGTGCAATCTAATTCTGGATTTGAAACAAAAAAAGACTAGAGCTCTGGACCATAGATGGCATAATGATTTTGTTGTTGGCTACCGTGTAGTCAACTATGGTTTGAGTCCTGGACCTGGTGGCTTAAAACTTACACTGAGCGCGTGTGTATGTATGTTCCCCAAACCCCAAGAAGAGAATGGAGGAAGAAGGGATTGCAGTGTGGCCATCCCCCTGGGGGTGATTTCTCACTTTCTGTCTCTCCAGTGAGCACACATACCCTATAGAAAAAAATCTCTCTTAAAACAAAACAAAACAAAGCAAAACAAACAAACAAACAAAAAAACAAAACTGGGGCTCAATGCCGAAAGGGCAGAGTCTAGTCCAGAGGAACTTACACCCCGGGACTTCATGAGGAAGGCAGAGGACCCTGGAAATTTAGGTCAACCATTTCTCCCCTGAAGTACTAGATTCATGTGATTTTTTCCCATAGGGCAGGTGCCACCAGGCCCAAGAGTCATGTATTTTGGAACTGCCAGGGCTTCTGGAATAAGTTCCTGGTTGAGGTGATTGTCAGGATGGAAGCCAAGAATGTTCACATTCAATAAACAGTTATCTTCTCTCTTTTCCCAGTTTATATGAAGTCTGTCTCCTCCCCAATTACTTCTCCAAATTGATTCACACCAGTCAAAGCTGACCTGTCTGACATCCTGGTCAGTAAACTATAAGAAGAAATGAGAGGAATGAAGAAAGGACAGATTGTTTCAAAGTTAGAGAGATGAGCATTTTCCTGCTATAACCTCACATCTTTGTCTCTTTACCAACCTGTCTCCCAGCATTATTATGCCTTTTTCTGCCTCCCATCATAGGAAGCAGAGATATTCAGACTCACTATGGAAGAAATTCTCTTGCTTGGGGAAGTCCCATCAGCATCTCATGGGTTGATCTGTGCTCTCCTGGCCTCCTTCAAGTGTTTGCTGGGTTGATGGAGCTTTGGTGTGCTCATTTCATCGTGAACCTCAAGAGAATTTGCACTGTGATTTCTCTAGATATAGTAATAACACTGGGCATCAGAATTGACTGGAGCTTCCCTCAGGGGGCAGGGATCTCCCAGGACCTTTTTCAAGAGACTGAGGCTATTTTCAGAGCTGTTTAAATGTACCACAACATCTTTTGGGCATGCTTTAATTTCCTTAAAGGAAGATAATCAAAAGTGATGAAACTGTGTGTGTGTGTGTGTGTGTGTGTGTGTGCGTGTGTGTGTTGAATAGTGAGTGTTGTAGTTTGCATTCCCTAGAAACAAGATTTTGAGACAGATTAGCATGGAAGGTTGATATTAAGGAGTGCTCTGGAGATCTGCAGCTGTGAAAGGAAGAGAAAGGGATAAGAATCCAGCAGTGGGAGAAATTGGGTCGTGACTCAGTCAAATGTCGGTCTCCGTTGACTCAATGGGGAGCTGTAGAATTAGGTGATGAGAGCTGGTTGTCTGTAATGATCGGGTTGGTCATTGGATGAGGACTGTTCCTTGAAGGAGGCGTGCTCTTTGAAGTAATTTCCTCCAGCCAAGGAAATCCACAAAGTTTAAAGCTACCATCTATCTTAATAAGACAACCCTGAATGTGTTATAGTTTAGTGATCATCCACATTTGATTCATACTTATGAACTGAGTTGACCCAACTGTAAATCATGCTTAGGTTTTCTCCTTTGTTATTCAACTGATTCCAGGGACTATGCTCTATAGCCCTAGATTTCTGGTATCTGTCTTGTATAAATGAATTCCTAGAAATGGTCTCAATGTTGGGAGACTCCTGCATCTTTGTCTCCCACCCTCAGAGTGCTTCTGTCTACCTAAGGCTCCAATATGGTAGCAGCTTCTTGGTTATCTAGTCAAATTACCATGATTTTACAACCTTTGGGAACCAGTGTGATATTCAGGTGATGTCTGGATGGTCTAGACTTTTCCAACCATATTATTAGAGAATTCAAGAGTTCATAACACCTAGGAAAAACCTATAAGCATGTACTATTTCTGATTCAAAGCACATGCAAACTATTTATGATCTGTTTATGTGATATGAATGGAAAAGAATGAAGTCACCAAACTGGTGACTAAAAACTATATATCAATACTTAGGATCGTGCTATTCTATTGCCACAAATATACCACATTTGGTATATATTGTATGCTGATTTATGTCAGCTAGCCAATTGAGGCTAAGAGTTGGGCTTTTGTTCAATACAATGTCCAGAACCTGCTGTCGTCAAAGATAAGGGGGGCAGAGAGATGTGATCCCTGAATAAACTAATAGGTCAGACACATTCCTTGCTTTGGAAGAAGTTTCAATTTTATGGAAATTTCAATCTCTCTTTTCCCTTTCCATCACTTCTTTTATATCTCCCTTTGAATCCGTCTCAGTCATATCCTACATCACTGTTAGGACTTTTAATGAGTTGGAAAAAACCCAGATTATTGAGTATGATAAAATAAGAAGGATGCTAAGGGGATGAAATGTTATTGAATAAGTATGAATTTTTTACTTGGAAGTTTTTGGGGAAGACAAAGATTTTCAAAATCTTTTAGAAGAAGTGAAAAAGATGTGGTTTACTAGAGAAGAGAAGGAAAGGAGACAGCAGGCTATATAAAAACTGGACACAAAGATTAGGTAGAACTTCAGCCAGGTACCGAATTATAATATGGTCTCAAAGGAAGATAGTTGTATGTGTGGAGAAATGGATACAACCCAACATCAATGACACATACAGATTATTCCTGTTGACTTACAAGAGTTTATTGTATCAGGAAGCAGCAGAAACAGGGTTCAGAGGAGCAGAGACACTCATGGACATGTGTGGAGAGGTCCTGGCTAGGGTTTCTTCCTGCCCATTAGCTTCCCCAGGCCCTTCTTCATGTCTTTGTTTCTCAGACTATAGATAAAAGGGTTTAGCATGGAGGACAGAACTGTATAGACAATAGTTGCCACCCGGTCTCTAGTAGTGTAGCTAGACAATGGATGTAAGTATTCATAGAAGATGCTTCCATAAAACAGGGTTACCACTGTCAGGTGGGAACCACAGGTAGAGAAGGCTTTGCATTTCCCAGAAGCTGAGGGAATATTGAGAACTGTGATTAGAATTCGCATATAAGAGAAAGCAATGCAGAGAAATGGAGTCACTAAGATGATAGATCCTTCTGACATTATTATAATTTCATTGACATATGTGGAGGAGCAGGACAACTTAAGCAGAGGGTTGATATCACAGAGGAAGTGGTAGATGACATTAGAGTCACAAAAGATAAGAGTATTCAGCATAAGTATATGCAGGAGTGAATGGAAATAAGGAAGTGAGCAAGAGAATGCCACCAGAAGGACACATCGGTTGTAGCTCATGGTAGTGACATAGTGGAAGGGGTTGCAGATGGCCACATAGCGGTCATAGGCCATAATTGCCAGAAGGAAGCTGTCAGTGGTGCCCAAAGCATAGAAAAAATACATCTGTGTCAGACACCCGGCATAGGAGATGGTCTTCTTTTCTGACAGGAAGTTCTCCAGCATCTTGGGGACAATGGTTGTTGTGAAGCAAATGTCAGTGAAAGACAGGCAACTCAAGAAGAAGTACATGGGGGTCTGGAGTTGGGGGTTGGTGCGGATGGCCAGGATGATGAGCAGGTTCCCTGTTATGGTGATCAGGTACATGGTGAGGAAGAGGACAAAGAGTGGCATTTGGTCCTCAGGCCGGGAGGAGAGTCCTAGGAGGATGAACTCAGAGACACTGTTGGTTTGGTTCTTCCTTTCCATTGTCATGGAGCCAGCTAAAATAGAGAAGATCATACTATTTAACTAGTGTCTTTTACAATCTAATTCCTAAGCCAACAAGTCTATACTTTTCTCCTTTGTCTTTCTACCTGTATTAGTTAACTTGTGGCCAACTTGTCAACCTTGTGGTCCTTCACACTGTCTTTCCTTCCAGATTCTCTTTTTTTTTTTTAGAATTATTTTATTTATTCATTCATTTATTTTAATTTGACGAGAGAGAGAGAGAGAGAGAGAGAGAGAGAGAGAGAGAGAGAGAGAAAGCCGCCAGGTCCAGGACTTGAACTGTGGTTAGCCATGTGGGAGTGTCCAGCACCTTAACCACCATGCCACCTGCTGGTCCCCCGACTCTTAAGATTTACAATTTGTATTGAATGCGTGGACTTGGGAAGAACATTTTTTCTTTCAGAAACAGATTCAAACCTTTCTGATTCAATTTAAGATTACATCTTACAATAATTGTTTACTGAGCACCTACTTAGTGTAAAACTCTCCTATGGCTGGAGACACAACTATGAATATGCCATAAGAAAACCTGTCTTTCAAGGCTTAGGATCCAAGCCAAGGACTCTTTATTAGTTGTGTCTGTAATCTCTGTATAAACTGGATGGATTTCTCTCTTCTCAAGTTCTCCAAAACAACTTGAGATACCTAGGTCTGCCAGAGAGAGACAATTTTTACTCACTTACTATAAGGCTGGGAACCTTTGAAACCAGGTATTCAATGCACATTCTCAAAAATGACATTTTGGTCAAAGACTTAGCAACATAACCAATGTTTCCAAGTATATCCTGTTATAAAAGAGAAAAAATAGTAACTTATAGAAATACTCATATTTACCCAAAACCAAAAATACTCATGAACAGGACCAGCAGTTAGCGTAATGGCTATGTCGCTGGACTCCCATGTAGTCAACCGCGGTTCGAGTCTCGGACCCAGTGGCTTAAACTCACGCCGGGCGCGTGTGCGTGCGTGCCCAGGATCTCAAGAGGAGAATGGAGGAGAAGGGATTGCGGCGTGGCCATCCCCTCTGGGGGGTGATTTCCTGCTTTCTGTCTCTCTGTCTCTCTCTGTCTGTCTGGAGAGCGCATGTGCCCTATAGCAAAAACCTCTCCAAAAAAAAAATACTCATGAATAATTTCCTTATTCTAGAGGGATCATGGAAGGAGAAGAGTAAAGTTTTCAATTCTATTCACCAATACACTTTACCAAATCATTGTAAACTGTTGATAGCTTAGAAGAAAAAATCTGGAAAACAAAATATTAAAAGAATCAGCAGCTTTTCAAATAAGAAACTGAAAAAAATCTAAATCAGTTCACTCAGTCTCATGTAATTTTATTCTCATTCTAGTTTTATTTTGGTTAGAAGTTTCATAAACCTGTATCAGTGTCTTCGTTAGAGTTTTGGGAAATCTTTTTTTTAAAAGAATTTTTAATTTAATTTTACCTATTACTATTACTATTTTAAAATTTGTAATAGGACACATGTCCTCAACAGAGTGAGAGAGAAAAAAAGAGGAGTCAGGGGCGATGAGAAAGCAATCTGTCAGATCTAGACTCAAACCATGGTTGGCCATGTAGGAGTCTAGCACCTTAACCACCACATCACCTGTTGGTCCAAGCTTTGGAAAATTCTGATCCTGCCCCAAATTATTAGAAATGTGTACTTGTCAGAGTTTTTTTTTATTCTTTTCATGAACCAAAATTTCTGCTTACTGTAGCAAAGACTCAAGATGACAGAAGCTCCACCATCTTGTGAAGCCACCATTCAAACACAATTCTCCTTGTGTTTTTGACGTAGTTTTGCATCACTGTAGCCTTGATAATAATGCAAAATTTTAAAGAAAACTTATAAATAATATCTTCTAGTTTGAATCTACTTGCTCATATGAAATTTATTTTACAAGATTCATCTTCCATAACTTCTGTCATTTGACTTAAACTTCCCTTTCCTTTCACAATGGAAAAACTAGTCAGTCTACTTTAGGACAAAAATTGTTCTCTTTTCCTTAAATAATACATATCCTCATATTTCACAATCTTTCATGAAACATGCCACATTATTTTTTTCTATGGAATAGTTTCCCTTTCTGTTTCTAGTTTTATTTACCATATATTTGTTAAAATTTTAATGTTTATCAATTATGAAGCAGTCTTGCATAAACTAATATAATTTTATATATCTAGAAATATTTACCTCTTCATATCATTATTTTTAATGTTTATTAATAGACCCAAATATATTTAGCTTTTCTGTAACATGTAAAAACAATTTATCAAAGTAAGTAAACTTTAAACCTATGCTTAATTTGTGTTTTAGTATTTTAGCTTATTTAGAAATGACTTAGACATTTAATGATTACTCGTTAAGTTAACAAAAGTATTTTATTTTAATATTATTTTTGGGAGGGGTTTTTTGCTACAGGGCACGTGCACTCTCCAGAAAGACAGAGAGAGACGGAGAGACAAAAAGCAAGAAATAACCCCCTGGGGGGGATGGCCATGACTCAATCCCTTCTCCTCCATTCTCCTCTCGGGATCTTGGGCACACACACACACATTCCCAGCATGAGTTTAAGCCACTGGGTCTGGGACTTGAACCATGGTCGACTACATGGGAGTCCAGCGGCATAGCCATTACACAAACTGCTGGTCCCACAATTTTAAGATTTTAAATTGCTGAAATTTTCTTCAGACCATGACAAGTTCATTTATAGACCTTTATCCTACTTTCATTCATTTAATTTACTTATTTTTAATAATCACGCTAAGTTGCTCATGGAAAAAAAGTTGGCAATCATCTTACTCTTCCTTTTTAAAAGTAAAATCCACTTGCAAAATAAACACATTCTTATGGTACAAAAGTGTGATGTTTGAATAAATTAAAATTTGTATAAATTAGA
Organism: Tupaia tana; assembly: GCA_026018925.1. Classification (NCBI taxonomy): domain Eukaryota; kingdom Metazoa; phylum Chordata; class Mammalia; order Scandentia; family Tupaiidae; genus Tupaia; species Tupaia tana. The sequence continues at coordinate 94,848,937 of JAKSZU010000013.1, forward strand.
AAACAAAAACAAACAAACAAAAAACAAAACCAGGGACCAGCAGATGGCATAATGGTTATGTCTCTGAACTCCCACGTAGTCAATTGCAATTCAATTCCTGGAATCAGTGGCTTAAACACCCACCAGGCACGTATGTATGTGTGCCCAAAATCCCAAGAAGAGAATGTAGTTGAAGGGATTGGAGCATGGCCATCTCTCCTGGGAGGTGATTTCTCACTTTCTCAAAAAAAAAAAAAAAAAAAAAAAAAGAGAAAAAACAAAACCAAACTGAAACTGTACCAGTCAGCCTTGTTCTAACCAAACCTTCAGATACCCTCTCCAGTTTCATCCCTGATTTCCCTGGGCTCCGAGCACCCACATGGTGCCCAAGGCAGTTAGAAAGGGCAGAGCCTGTCCAGGTTCTTGACACACACTAGGTTCAGATGCAGGGGAGAGAGAGGGCAGAAGACAGAGGACCAGCACAGATGGTGTGAAGACGATACCTACAGGAGACTTCTCCCAGCCTGGCCAGGATGCAGAGCTGGCCCAGCGAATATGGATGAGGCCATGCTAGACCTGGTCCCACTCCATGGAATGACAGTCCAGGTGCCACAGATACACACCTCCTTAGGCCTTGCCATGGCCATTTGTCCTGAACCCAGAATTTACGAACTCAAAAATGAAGACTTAAATTCACAGCAAGATGTGTGTATCTCTTTGAGAGAGCCCCAGAATTTTATTCCATCAATAGATCAAAATATTGCAGAGCACAGAGACTAAAAAGTTAAAAGTTAGATGTACTTTTCTCTCTCATTTTTACTTTTATGACTGATATGCATCAAGCAGTTAATTTTGTCAGTTTGTGTTATTCTTATTTCATTAAGTTCATAAAATAGAGCTCTTAGATATATTTGACAATATCATAGAAACATCATATATAGATAATACAGTGACATACAGACATATAGACAGAAGCAGATTTGATAGCTTTCATTGAGATTTTTTATTTGCCAGGTTCTAAGTAGTTTTTTCCTCCCCTTTAGATTATCAATTTTTTGGTTACTTATTTCATTGTCCCGAAGCAGTTCTTAGCCAGATAGCCCTAAATTTACACTCCCAAAGGGTCAACTAATATGCCAGAAAGTTGTACTTCATAGATGATAGTTAATAGGCAGTCTTTTCAACCTCTCTTGTTCCTTAATTAAATTTTGGATTTCTGGGTAGACCCAATAAATAGGGCAAAGAAAGAATTTTCTATGACTGCATGACCTGAGAGTATAACTTTTGTAATTAGTTTATCTAGTTTTAAAAAGTTTTTATTAATTAATTTATTTTACATATTTTCACTCAACATCACCACAGCATACCAAATGTGATTTTCCAGCTAGAATACACTGTAAAGTAGTTTAATCATACATGTTATTATCAACAAATAATTTTCTATTCCTTGTTTCTTGTATATATATATATTTTTTTTTTTCCCCTTATTTCTCACCCTCTGCCATTTCCCATACTCCTCCCACCCTTAGTTTTTTTATTTTTTTAAATTACCTTGGGGTGAGATAGTAACTAAGTGAAAATGTTAGTACATTTAATCTTTCGTTATATTAGTTGATTAAGCTTCTCATTTGGCCTTTTGTAAAGAGCTTTTTAAAATAGGTGATTAAAAACAATTGAAAAACCCACTACAGTGGCACTGAAGGTGGGGTGTTACTCTACAATACTGGACGTAGTATAAGGTCCTGGGATCCGTTCTTGGTGTGTGAACACTGTGAACACCACTGTGAGCTGGCTAGAGTGGCATGGAGAGGGTGGTGGCATAACAAGTGTCCTCCTCCCTCATTAAATAAATGAATAAGTAAATAAACTTTTAAATAACTTCAAAATCAACTTATACACTTTTTCACATCAGAGGGCATGTGTACATCAGGTATCCACATTTCAAAATTTATTTTAACCTTTCAAAGTTCACAGCCACTCCAAAAACAGCCAAAAGAGAGACTTATAGCAATACGGGTCCACAGGAGGCAAACGGTCAATCCTTCAGTGCAATGTAGAACATGCCATATCATGGTCATCATAATTTAAAATAATTTTTAGTAATTTTCTCTATTTTTACAGGTATTTTTTAGCTACCAGGGCCCAAAATTTACACATATGAGAAGTGGGTGTACCCACAGGAATTCAGTTCTTTAGAAATTAAGGTTCCCATTTGTACATTGATTTTCCAGTTTCAGTCTTATTTAATCTGACACCAGAAACCTCCCTTATCTAAACATACAAGAAAACAGAAAACTGCAAAACACACAAACTACAAAACTGCAAATTCTGAAAGCTGGAGTTGGTGTCCCATCATTTGTAAGGACTTACTACAATTGCCACCATTTATTTATTTATTTATTTTTCAAGAATTGCTTACTTAATTTTTTATTATTATTGTTATTTAAAAAATTTGCTATAGGGTATGTGCACTTACCAGAGAGAGAGAGAGAGACAGAGAAAGAGAGAGGGAAAGTGAGAAAGCAAGCTGCCAGGTCTAGGACTCGAATCATAGTCAGCCATGTCAGAATCCTGGGCTTCAAGTACCATGCCACATTACAATCATTTACTTTTAAAATTGCAGCATTTGCAAATGAAAAAACAAGTTCTTTTCACAACACAAACTAACTCTGGGTACCTCAAAGCCCCCAAATCAAGCATTCGTTCACAGTACAAACTAACTCTGGATTTGAAACCAAAAAAGACCGAGGGCTCAGGACCAGCAGATGGTGCAATGGTTATGTTGCTGGATTCCCACATAGTCATCTGTGGTTCAAATCCCAAACCCAGTGGCTTAAAATTCATGCTGGGCATGTGTATGTACGTGCCATGTGCCAAAAATCCCAAGAGGAGAATGGAGGAGAAGGGATTGCAGTGTGGTCATTCCCTGTGGGTGGTGATTCCTCTGTCTCTGGTAAGCACAAGCACCCTATTGCAAAAATCTCTCTTTCTCTCTCAAGGGATGAGGGGACAAAGAGCTCAATGCCAAAAAACAGAGTCCTGCCCCAAAGGAACTTTCTTACACCCTGAGACTTCATGAGGAAAACAGAAGACCCTGAAAGTTCAGGTAAGCCATACCTCTCCTTTCTGCATTCCTCAAGGGATCTTGGGGAGTTATCAGTATTCTCCTTCAGGTTCCTTTGTCATCAGAAATGTCAAAACTCAAAATTACAATTAGGTTTAAGGATTTTTATTTGGCTTTATTTGTGAGTTTACAGTCAGACAGTACTCATTTCATAAACTAAAATAAATGTTCTCTGTGGACCTTGCATTCTGATGGAGGCTCTACCTATCTGTATATCTTTCTCTCTACCTGTCTAGTATTTCTTCATTTTATGAAGACAAATAAAATCACAGAGGGGATAGAGACTGATGGGGTAGGCGGGGAATCTATGTATTTTAGATCAGGTGGTTTTATTTTCCTCAACTAAAACAGATTTTCAATCCTGTCATGCCAGTCTTTACTTCTGAACTTCCTTACCAGAGAGGGAGCTTGACAAAATATTAAACAGGGAAATCAGAGGAAGAAAGAACTCAGGCCAACAATGTTTTATTGTTGTCCTTGTTCCCCCCCCCCCCCCTTTGGAAACACTTATTTAGAATTTTGTGCTCCTTAGTGAACATCAAAATATCACTATTTATTTATTTATTTATTTATTTATTTATTTAATAGTGAGAGATTTCTGCTATAGGGCTTGTGTGCTGATCGGGGAGACAGAGAGAGACAAAGAGACAGAAAGCGAGAAATCCCCCCTTGGGGGGGATGGCCATGCACAATCCCTTCTCCATCATTCTCCTGTTGGGATCTTGGGCACACATGCACATGCGCCTGGCATGAGGTTTAAGCTGACGGGTCCAGGACTTGAACAGCAGTTGACCATGTCAGAGTACAACAACATAACCATTATGCCATCTTCTGGTCTCAATATAACTATTGATAGATACAAATTCTTCCTTGTAAGTCCACTGTTTACCTTTTTCTGTAATTCCCCAAATTTCATCATGATTCTGCATCGTGTGCACCCACTCATTAGGCAAATATTATTCCCTAGTACCTTTGAATTGTTTATTTACCTATACATGAATCCTTGAAAAATATATATCATTACTTTTTTCATGTGTGCTTATTCATTTATATCAATAGCAGTTTGCCATATACCTCGTTCTGTTTTTTATCTCTACAAAATGTTTTTGAGCTCTATCTTCATTATCGTTCATTAGTTTTGACCACTTTCCATTAAATGCATGGGATTCTATTGACTTAAATATGTGTCTCTAGGTGTCCTCTGCCTCTTTGCCACTCTGAACAGCATCGACTCACATGTGCTCAGACTCTCAACGTCTTTGTTTTTCATTTGCTAATTTGTATTTAATTTTTAATGTGCCCTCACCAGGGAGAGACAGAAAGAGAGAGAAGGAAAGTGATAAAGCACACCTCATGGCAGATGGTCATGCCACAATTCCTTCTCCTCTTTTTCTCTTCTCAGTATTTTGGGCATCTATGTACCTGTGCCTGGTGTGTTTTTCAAGTCAATGTATCTGGAATGTGAACCGAATTCAGTCAGCTATGTGCGATCCAGCCACCTTAGCGTCCACATCAGTTCCTGGGCCCAAAGTGTTAAAACCTTCCCCCAAGCCCCAAGAATAGGAACACTGCATAGGCATTGTTTATAGTAGGTTAAGGAATGGCCATTTGTCTATTCATTTGTTCATTCAAAATTACATGCCTACTTTCCAACAGTTTAACATCAGACATGTTATTAAGTTTCAGTAAGCTTCAGGTTTTTTTATCTGTAAATTGGGGATACTAATAATTTTCTCATAAGATTTTAATGAAATTTTTCTGCTATTTCGAGTTTAAACACTTGGAATGTTTCCAGGCACAGAGTTATATTTGATACCACTATCTTGTATCCATCATCGTTGCCAATGCATTTCTCCCTCATTAGGTGGGAGAAATGTATTCATGCTGGAAAATTCACTTTTTTTTTTTTTTTTGGAAAGGTTTTTTGCTACAGGGCATGAGCGCTCACCAGAAAGACAGAGACAGAGAGATAGAAAGCAAGAAATCACCCCCCAGGGGGGATGGCCACGCTGCAATCCCTTCTCCTCCATTCTCCTCTCGGGATCTTGGGCATGCATGCACATGCGCCTGGTGTGAGTTTAAGCCACCGGGTCTGGGACGCGAACCGCGGTCGACTACATGGGAGTCCAGCGACATAGCCATTACACTAACTGCTGGTCCCGGAAAACTCACTTTTCAAGCTAAGTATTGTATAATGATTAAATTTGTAAAAGGAATTAAAATAAAATATATTAAATAAATAAAGAAACTAACTTATCTTAATATTATAAAAATTTTAGTCCTCTAATTCTAGATTAACCTTAATATAAATGTATGAAGCTCTTTTAGAAGGTATATTTGTCCATACTTTGAAGACTTCAAGAGTGAATCAATAATTAAGCACTTACCTGTGTGGGGTAGTACCATGTTTAGTCCTGACAAGAATCATATTTCTATTTTTTTGTCTGATAAAAATTGAAACATGAAATAATTTGTTAAAGCCACATAGCAAATAAATGACAGAAACAAAATTCTCTCTTGAGACTAATTTTGAAGCTCAGGCTTTTAACTACTGTGGTGTATGTTTTTATCTTTTTGTAAAGCTATTAAAGTTTACTTCAGTTTTACTTTTTTCCACTTCGATTATTTTTTCCTTGGACACAAATGTACACAAATTTGCACACTTGCATGCATGTATTCACACACACACACACACACACGCACACAATTTTTATTCCTAAATGTTCTTTTATCCCATCTTAAGACAGGATTTATTTTACAACCAGAAATATTTTTCCTCTTGAGTGCATTATGGAATTTGAAAATACTAACATATGTGTTTAACTGGCAACAAGAAAGAGTGATTTGGTCCTGAATGGCTGGGGAATTTGTGTTTAGAGAGGAGTGGGTGTGGTAGAAAGTGCACTGGACTTGGAAGTTCACTGAATGACCCTAGGAGTTTTAGGAGTAGCTCATGAAATATCAAGTGTAAGTGCAGTTTGTTAAACACACATCATCAAAATAAGTTATCTGTGAAAGAAACGCTTGGCGAATGTGAGATAAAGAAGACTTGAAAGCATTAAGTTGGGCTGAACCACTTCTATGTCTTTTCTATGCTGAATACTTAGGAAAACCGAAGGAATTTTTGTAAGTGACCATCTGAGTGAGTAATTCTAAAAGCCTGGGGTGTGTCTGCAAGAGTATTCTTTTTGGGGGTAGTCTCTTTTACTGTTTCCAATACCCAATTCCTGAGGACGTACTTCCTCAAAAGCTATGAGATAGTGACATATTCTCGCCCAGTGATCATAGAGAACAGACATGAAATCCGAAGCTAACATAAATATTAAGCTGAAATCTGTGATGTACTGGATTCATGTGATTTTTGCCAAAGGGCGGGCACCACCACGCCCAAGATTCATGTGATATTTGAAACTACCAGGGCTGCTGAAATAAGTGCCTGGTTGAGGTGATTGTCAGGAGGAGGGAAGCCAATGTACTGATGTTCACTTTCGATAAACAGTTATCTTGTCTCCTCTCCCAGTTTATATAAATTCTATCTCCTGCTCCAATTACTTCTCCAAATTGATTCTAAATTCACACCAGTCAAAGTTGACCTTCCCAGCATCCTTGTCAGTAAACAGAAATGAGAAGACCGCAGAAAGGGCAGATTGTTTCAAAGCTAGAGAGATGAGCATTTTCCTGATACTTCCTCACATCTCTGTCTCTTTACCAGCCTCTGTGTCCCGCCATTATTTTGCTTTTCTCTGCCTCCCATCATAGAAAGCAGAGGTGTCCAGACTCACTATGGAAGGAATTCTTTTGCTTGGGGAAGTCCCATCAGCTTCTCATGGGTTGATTGGTGCTCTCCTGGCCTGCTTCAGGTGTTTGCTGGGTTGATGGAGCTATGGTATGATTACTTCATTGTGACCCTCAAGAGAGTTTGCTCTGTAACCTCTCTAGGTACAGAAGTAACACTGGGCATTAGAATTGACTGGAGCATCCCTCAGGGGACAGGGATCTCCTGGGACCTTTTTCTGGAGACTGAGGCTATTTTCAGAGCTGTTCAAATGTACCATAACATCTTGTGGGCATGCTTTAAGTTCCTTAAAGGAAGGTGATCAAAAGTGATGGAACTGTGTGTGTGTGTGTGTGTGTGTGTGTGTGTGTGTGTTGAATAGTGAGTGTTGTAGTTTGCATTCCCTAGAAACAAGATTTGCAGAAAGATTAGCATGGAGGGTGGATATTAAGGAGTGCTCTGGAGATCTGCAGCTGTGAAAAGAAAAGGATGAGAATTAAGCAGAGGGAAAAATAGGATTGTGATACAGTCGAATGAAGGTCTCACTTGACTCTATGGGGAACTCTGGAATTAGGTGATGAGGGCTGGTTGTCTGTAATGACCAGGTTGGTCAGTGGATGAGGGCTGTTCCTTGAAAGAGGCATGCTCTTTGGTGAACCTGTTTCCTCTAGCCAAGACAATCCACAAAGAAAGTTTAAAGCTGAGGGCTGTCTTACAAGACAACCCAGAATGTGTTATAGTTTAGTCATTATCCACATTTGATTTGTACTTAATATGCTGAGTTGACCCAGCTGTAAACCATGCTTAGTTTTTCTCCTTTCTTAGTCAACTGATTCCAGGGACTATGCTCTACAGCCCTAGATTTCCGGTATCTGTCTTGTATAAATGAATTCCTAGAAATGGTCTCAATGTTGGGAGACTCCTGCATCTGTGATTGTCTCCCACCCTCAGAGTGTTTCTGTCTTCCTAAGGCTCCAACATGGTGTCAGCTTCTTGGTTATCTAGTCAAACTACCATGATTTTACTACCATTGTGGACCAATGTGATGTTCTGGTGATGTTTGGATGATCTAGATTTTTCAAACCACATTATAAGAGAATTCAAGAGAGTTCACAACACCTAGGGGAAAACTATAAGTATGTCTTGTTTCCCATTCAAACTATTCTCCATCACTCCTTCTATTCCTACCTCTTGATTCTTCTCACTCATATCTTGTTTCTGATCCTTTTATGTGATATGGGTGGAAAAGAATGGATTCACCAAATTAGTGGCTAAAAATTATATATCAATAGTTAGGACCATGCTATTCTATTGTAGCAGATATACCACATCTGGTGTACTTTGCATGCTGAATTATGCCATCTAGTTAATTGAGGCTAAGAGTTGGGCTTTTGCTTACTATAATGTTCAGAATCTGCTGTTAACAAAAGTAAGGGAGACAGAGATATATGATCCCTTAATAAGCTGATGAGTCAGACACATTCTTTGCTTTGGCAGAATTTTCAATCTTATAGGAATTTCAATTTCTCCTTCTCCATCACTTCTTCTATTCCTCTCTCTAGATCCTTCTCACTCATATCCTAAATCAGTATTAAAGCTTTTGATAAGTTAGAAAAACAGATAATAGAAGTATGAAAAATAAGAAGGATGATCAATGGATCAAATGTTACTGGAATGTATAAAAGAAAATGAAATAAAAAAATTAAAAAAGTAAATGTTAGAGAAAGAGGAAAAAAATGTTACTGAACAAGTATAAATTTTTTCCTGGAAGTTTTGGGAAGGCAAAGATTTTCAACACCTTTTAGAGGAAGTGAAAAAGATGTGGTTTCCTAAGTGCCTTTTGCGAAAAAAAAAATTAACCCAGTTAAAAGATGTGAAAATGAGCTGAACATAAATCTTTCTAAGGAAGACATACAAACAGCCAAAAAGCATATGAGGAAATGCTCAACATCCCTCAGCATAAGGGAGATGCAGATAAAAACCACAATGAGATACCACCTAACCCCTGTCAGAATGGCAAAGATGAAGAATATAAAAAGTGGTAAGTGTTGGCGGGGATGTGGTGAAAAGGGAACCCTCCTACACTGTTGGTGGGAATGTAAACTAGTTCAACCACTGTGGAGAACAATATGGAGGTTCCTCAAAGATCTACAAATAGAACTACCATTTGATACAGCAATCCCACTTCTGGGTATCTACCCAAAGGACAGGAGAATGCTGTCAGAAAAGTGCTTGCTCATCAATCTTTACTGCAGCATTATTCACAATTGCCAAGACATGGAACCAACCTAAATGTCCACAAACTGATGAATGGATTGGAAAAGTGTGGTATATATATTCTATGGAATACTACTCAGCCATAGAAAATAACAAGACCCTGGCATTTGATATAAAGTAGTCAGATATGGAGGATCTATAGCTGAGTGAAGTAAGCCAGGCTATGAAAGAAAGATATGGTATGTATCCACTCAATATATAACCGACTATCCGCACTCTATGGTAGAGAGTGAAATATTGGAGGACATAAAAGCAGTGAAAGTACTTAACGAGAATAAGATAGTGTGGAATGGAGGGGTGAAGAGGAGAGGATAGAGAAAGATAGCAAGAGAACATAGAGAGGCAGGACGTTAGCGGGAAACAGATATGGCTTATTACCTGTTGATGATGACATGTATAGTATTCTCAACTGGATTGGTCTGAGAAGTATTTCATGATGGGTAGTCTTTTTACAAGCAAAATGAGAAATAGTGATTGACTGTTTAAAAAATTAATTAGAATAATAATAATAATGATTGGGAAAACATTGAAAAAATATTGAATGATGAAGTGGGGAGATTAATGTCTCTGTATTGACTGACATGCATGGCATTCCCATTTGAAAAAGCAATGTAGGGACCAGCAGTTAGCGTAATGGCTATGTCACTGGACTCCCACGTAGTCGACCACGGTTCGAGTCCCGGACCCGGTGGCTTAAACTCACGCCGGGCGCGTGTGCGTGCGTGCCCAAGATCCCAAGAGGAGAATGGAGGAGAAGGGATTGCGGCGTGGCCATCCCCCCTGGGGGGTGATTTCTCGCTTTCTATCTCTCTGTCTCTCTCTGTCTGGCGAGCGCACGCGCCCTATAGCAAAAAAACCTCTCAAAAAAAAGCAATGTAATACATTGTAAAGTTATATGTAATCCAATGTAATATAAACAAGATTATGATGATAATAAAACATAAATTAAAAAAAGAAAAAAAAGATATGGTTTCCATATCTTCCAGAAGAAGTAGGAGGAAAAAAGGGGGATTTAAGAAAACTAGTCACAAAGTTTATGTAGAACTTCAGATGAGTACTGAATTATAATATGTTCTCAATGGCTGATGGTTGAAGGTGTAAAGAAATGGATAAAACACAATATCTATGACACATATAAATTATTTCTCTTGACCTACAAAAGTTTATTGTGTGTATAGGAAACTAGCAGAAACAGAGTTCAGAGGAACAGAAACCCTCATAGAAATGCATGCAAAGGTTCTGGCTAGGCTTTCCTACTGCCCATTAACTTCCCCAGACCCCTCTTCAAGTCTTTGTTTCTCAGACTATAGATAAAAGGGTTTAGCATGGAGGACAGAACTGTGTAGACTATCGTTGCCACCCGGTCCCTAGCAGTGTAGCTCGATAAGGGATGTAAGTATTCATAGTAGATGCTTCCATAAAACAGGGTTACCACTGTCAGATGGGAACCACAGGTGGAGAAGGCTTTGCGTTTCCCTGAAGCTGAGGGAATATTGAGAACTGTGATTAGAATTCGCATATAAGAGAAAGCAATGCAGAGAAAGGGAGTCACCAAAACAATGGGTCCTTCTACCATTATTATAATTTCATTGACATATGTGGAGGAGCAGGACAACTTAAGCAGAGGGTTGATGTCACAGAGAAAGTGGTGGATGACATTAGAGTCACAGAAGGTGAGACTATTCAGCAGAAGTATGTGCAGGAGTGAGTGGAGGTGAGGAAATGAACAGGAGAAGGCCACCAGGAGGATACATCGACGGTGGTTCATGGTGGTGACATAGTGAAAGGGGTCACAGATGGCCACATAGCGATCAAAGGCCATGACTGCCAGTAGACAGCTGTCACTATTTCCCAAGACATAGAGAAAATACATCTGTGTTAGACATCCTGCATAGGAGATGGTCTTCTCTTCTGACAGGATGTTCTCCAGCATCTTGGGGACGACTGCAGTTGTGAAGCAAATGTCAGTGAAAGACAGGAAACTTAAGAAGAAGTACATGGGGGTCTGGAGTGGGGGGTTGGTGTGGATGGCAAGGATGATGAGCAAGTTTCCTGTTATGGTGATCAAGTACATGGTGAGGAAGAGGACAAAGAGTGGCATTTGATCTTCAGGCTGGGAGGAGAGTCCTAGGAGGATGAACTCAGAGACACTGTTGGTTTGGTTCTTCCTTTCCATTGTCATGGAGCCAGCTAAAATAGAGAAGATCCTACCATTTAACAAGTGTCATATTTTATATCTGTAATTCCTAGGCCACAAGTCTGTACTTTTCCCCCTTTGTCTTTCTACCTGTATGTGGCCAACTTGTCAACTTTGTAGTCCTTCATGGTCTTTCCTTCCCAACTCTTAAGATTTACAATTTGTGTTGATAGCATAGACTTGGAAAGAACACTTTTTCTTTCAGAAACAGATTCAAATCTTCCTGATTCAGTTTAAGATTACATCTTACAATAATTGTTTATTGAGCACCTACTTAGTGAAAAGCTCTCCTATGGGTGGGGACATAACTATGAATATGCCATAAGAAAACCTGTCTTTGGGACCAGCAGTTAGCATAATGGCTATGTCACTGAACTCCCATATAGTCGACCGTGGTTTGAGTCCCGGACCCGGTGGCTTAAACTCACGCTGGGCGTGTGTGCATGCGTGCCCATGGAGGAGAAGGGATTGTGACGTGGCCATCCACTCTAGGGGGTGATTTCTCGCTTTCTATCTCTCTGTCTCTTTCTGTCTTTCTGGCGAGCGCGCACGCCCTATAGTTCTGGTAAGCGCATGTGCCCTATAGCAAAAACCTCTCAAAAAAAAAAAAAAAAAAAGAAAAGAAAAGAAAACCTATCTTTCAAGGCTTAGGATTCAAGCCAAGAACTCTTTATTAGCTGTGTCTGTAATATCTGTACAAACTGGGTGAATTTCTGCCTTCTTAAGATCTCCAAAATAACTTGAGATTCCTGGGCCTGCCAGAGAGAGATAATTTTTACTCACTGTAAGGCTGGTAACCTTTGAAACCAGGTATTCAATGCACATTCTCAAATCTGACATTCTGGTCAAAGACTTAGCAACATAATTAATGTTTCCTAGTATGTCCTGCTATAAAGAGAACAAATAGTTTTTAAGCAACTTATGCAAATACCCACACTTCCCCCAAAGCAAAAAATACTCATGAATAGTTTCCAAATTCCAGGGGATCATGTAGGGAGAAGAGTAAACTTTTTAATTCTATTCACCAATGTATATTTTACCAAATCATTGTAAACTGTAGATAGCTTAAAAAAATCTGGGAAACAACCATTAAGGAATCAGCAGTGTTTCAAATAAGAAGCTGAGAGTAAACCTAAATCAGTTCACTCAGTCTCATGTAATTTTATTCTTATTCTAGTTTTATTTTGTTTAGGAGTTTCATAAACTCATCTGTGTCTTCACTAGAGTTTTGCAAAAATATTATTTTGAAGAATTATTTATTTTATTTTATTTATTATTATTATTATTATTACTTAAAAATTTGCATTAGGGCACTTGTGCTCACCTAAGAGAAAAAGACAGAGAGAGAGAGAGAGAGAGAGAGAGAGAGAGAGAGAGAGAGAGAGAAAGAGAGAAAGAGAGAGAGAGAAAGTGAGAAAACAATCTGCCAGGTCTGGGACTCAAATCACAGCAGGCCTTCTAGTAGTCCAGCGTCTTAACTACCACACCACCTGTTGGCCCAAGTTTTAGAAAATGCTTATCTTGTCCCAAAATTTTAGAAACCTGTACTTTTTTTTTTGTTCGCTATAGGGCGTGTGCACTTGCCAGAAAGAGAGAGACAGAGAGACAGAAAGCAAGAAATCACCCCCCAGGGGGGATGGTCACGCTGCAATCCCTTCTCCTCCATTCTCCTTTCAGGATCTTGGGCATGCATGCACACGCGCCTGGTGTGAGTTTAAGCCACTGGGTCCAGGACTTGAACAGTGGTCAACTACATGGGAGTCCAGCTACATAGCCATTATGCTAACTGCTGGTCCCAAAAACCTATACTTGTCAGAGTCTTTTTATACTTTTGTGAATCAGAGCCCCTGCTCACTGAGCACTCAAGGACCCAAGATGAAAGAAGCTCCACCATCTTGTGACATTGCCAGCCAAACACAAATCTCCTTGTGGTTTCGACATAGTTTTACATCACTGTAGCCTTGATAATAATGAATACTTTTAAAGAAAACTTATAAATAATACCTTCTAATTTGAGTCAACTTGATCATATACAATTTCTTTTACAAGATTCATCCTCTACAAACTTTAGTCATTTGGCTTAAACTTCCCTTTCCTTTCACGTTGGAACAACCAGTCTACTTTTAGACAAAAATTGTTCTCTTTTCCTTAAATAAAACATATCCTCATATCTTATAGTCTCCTTTATGAAACATGCCACATTTTTTTGACTATGAAATAGTTTCCCTTTCTGTTTCTGGTTTCATTTACCATATATTGGTTAGAATTTTAATGATTAGGAATTATGAGGCAATCATGTGTAGACTAGTATAATTTTGTAATTTCTAGAAATAGGTACCTCTTCTTATTATTATTTTTAATGTTTATTTTCTATTTTATGTTTTTTTATTTTTTAAGGAGAGAGAGTTTTTTTTGTTGTTGTTGTTATAAGGGACATATGCTCACTGGAGAGACAGAGAAACATAGAGACAGAAAGTGAGAAATCAGCCCCAGAGGTGATAGCCACACCACAATCCATTCTTCTCCATTCTCCTCTTGAGATTTTGGGCTACATGTACATGCACCTGGTGTGAGTTTCAAGTTGCCGAGTCCAGAACTCACACCATGGTAGACCACATGGGAATCCAGCAATGTAACCATTACTTCATCTGCTGGTTTCTTTAATGCTTATTAATAGATCCGAATATATTCAGCTTTTCTGTAACACATAAAAAACAAGATATCAAAGTCAATAAACTTTAAACTTATGCTTTATTAGTTTGTTAGTATTTTAACTTATTTAGAAATGATTTAGACATTTCATGATTACTTATTAAGCTAACACAATTTAAAGATTTTAAGTTGCTGAAAGTTTTTTCAGACAAGTTCATTTATAGACCTTTATCCTATTTTCATTCACTTTATTTACTCATTTTTTAATAATTGTACTTAATTGCTCATGGAAAAAAAGTTGTCAATCATCTTACTTTTCTCTTTGAAAAAGCAAAACCAAACTGAAACTGTACCAGTCAGTCTTGCTGTAACCAAAGGTTCGGGATGCTATACACAGGAACCCTCTCGAGTTTCATCCCTGATTTCCCTGTGCTCTGAGCACCCACGTGGTGCCCAACGCAGCTAGAAAGGGCAGAACCTGTCTAGGTTCTTAACACACACAATAGGTTCAGATGCAGGGGAGAGAGAGGGCATAAGACAGAAGACAGATGGTGTGAAGATGGTGCATATAGGAGACTTCTCCCAGCCTGGCCAGGAAGCAGAGCTGGCTCAGGGAATATGAATGAGGCCATGCTAGGCCTGGTCCCACTCAGGCATCTCAGATATACACATCCTTAAGCCTTGCCATGGCTATTTGTCCTGAACCCAGAATCTACGGGCTCGAAACTGAAGACTTAAGTTCATAGCAAGATGCGTGTATGGCTTTGGGGAAGCCCCAGAGTTTTATTTCATCAACAAATAAAAATATTACAGAGCACAGAGACTAAAAAGTTAAAAGTTAAATGTAATTTTCTGTTGTTTACTCCCTTGAATGATATGCATTAAGCAATTAATTTTGTTAGTTTGTTATTATTTCTTTAAGCTCATTAAACAGAGTGCTTGCATATATTTTGGCATCATAAAAAAGTCATATATAGATAACACAGAGACATACAGACATATAGAAAGAAGCAGATCTGATAGCTTTCATTAAGTTTTTTATTTGTCAATTTTCAAATGGTTTTTCCCCCCCTTTAGATTATCAGTTTTTTGATTACTTACTTCATTGTCCCAAGCAGTCATTAGCCAGGTAACCCTAAATTTGCACTCCCAAAGGACCAACTAAAATACCAGAATGTTATATTTTTTAGCTCAATAATTAATAATCTCTTCAGTCTACCTTGTTTCTTAATTAGATTATCAACTTTAGGTTGGACCCCATAAATTGGACAAAGAAAGCATTATTTATGGCTGATTTATCACTTATAACTATTTCATCTAGCTATTTTTTAAAATCTAGGTTCATTCAGATTTTTAAAAACAAATCAGTTTGTTGTTTAAGCTTTTCATTTAGCCTTTTGTAAAGACCTTCTTAGAAGAGGCAATATGAAAAATTGTAAGGTCTAGCTGCAGTGGCACTGGTAGTGGTGTGCCACCACATAATGCTGAAGGGATATAGAAAGGTTTGGGATTTGAATCCTGGATTGACATGAGCACCACGGGTGCACCTGTGACCCTAGCTGGGTAGAGGGGTTTGGCAAGGTTTGTGGCCTAACAAAGTCCCCCCTTCTTTAATGAATAAATAAATAAACTTTTAAATAATTAAAAAATCTTTTTAGATGCCTCTTCACATCAATAGATATTCTTAATTTAGGTGTTTTCATTTCAAAATGCATTTTAGCCCTTCAGAAGCCAGAATCACTCTAAAAACAGCCAAAGAGAGACTTAAAGCAATACCTGTCCATGGGGGGAAATGACTAATCTTTAAGCACAGTGTGGAATATCTCACACAATGGTCATCATAATTTTAAACAAGCTTTAGTAATTTTTCACCATCTTATAAGTATTTGTAGATTCCAGGGCCTAATACTTATGCATGTAAAAGGTAGGTTATATCTACATGGTAGAACACTTAGTTCTTTAGAAATTAAGGTTCCCATATTTACATTGATTTTCCAGTTTTTATCTGATACAGTCTGATACCTGAAGCCTCCTTTACCTAACACACACGAAAAAGAGAAAAGAAGAAGAAGAAAGAAAAAACAGAAGTGGATACAGCCCACATAGCTGAAAGCTGAAGTCTGGGCCCCCGTATTTGTAACCAGTTAACTACCATGGCCGTTATTTACTTTTAAAATTGCAGCTTTTGCAAACCAAGAGATAAGTTAATTTCACAACACAAAAGTTCATTTCACAACACAGACTAACTCTTGGTATCTCAAAGTCAAAAAAGATTAGGACAACCAGAAAGGTTGGGGGCTCAATGCCAGAAGAACAGAGTCCTGTCCTAGAGAAACTGGGACTTCATGAGGAAGACAGGGACCCTGAAAAGGTCGGCCATGCTTCCCCTTTTTGCATTCCTCAAGGGATCCTGGGGAGTCCTCAGTATTCTCTCCTTCAGGTTCCTTTGTTGGTCTCCACAATTGTCAAAACTGAAAATACAGCAATTGGTTTAAAGATCTTAATTTAGCTTTGTTTATGAGTTTAGAATCAGATAACACTCATTCCATAAAATAGAATAAGTGTTCTCTTTGGGTTTTGCTTTCTAGTGGACTCTCTCTCTCTCTAGTAGTTTTTCATTTTATGAAGACAAATCACAAAGGAGATAGAGACTGATGTGGTAGGTGGGGAATTTATTTATTTTAGGTCAGGTAGTTTTATTTTTTTCTGTACCGAAACAGATGTTCAACTGGGTCATGCTAGGATGTACTTCAGCCTGCTTACCAGAAAGGGAACTTGACAAAATATTAGACAGTGTTTGCTTTTCTTTCGAAGCACTTATTTAGAATCTTGTGCTCCCTAGTGAACATCCAAGTATCACTATTGATCCATACGAATTCTTTGTAAGTCTACTTTTTACCTTTTTTCCTCTAATTCTCCAAACCTCATCATGATTCCACATCATGGACACCTGGTCATTAAGCATATGTTCTTCTAAGCTATCTTCAATTTGCTGTTTACCTATGTATAGATCCTTAAAAAAAAAAGTATGTTATTGCTTTGTTCGTGTATGGTTTTTTTTTCCTAACTTTTTTTTTTTTAAGACATGTCTTTGTTCTGGTTCATCAATTTTGACCCCTTCCATTGTATGCATACAGTACACTTGACTCTGTTCCCAGGTGTCCCGCAACTCTTTGCTACTCTGAACAACATTGACTCAGATGTACTTAGACCCACAAAGTGTTTTAAATTATTCACACAAATTTCAAGAATGGGTACAAATTTCAAAATGGGTAATTTTTAAAAAATAATAGTTCAAGGAATGGTCATTTATCTATTAATTTTCAAGAATTAAATGCTTATTTTTCAGCTGCTTAACATCAGACATGTTAGTATTGGTATTCTTATCTGTGAATTGGGGATACTAGTAATTATCCCATAAGACTTTTATGAAGCTTTAGTATTCTTATCTGTGAATTGGGGATTCTAATAATTATCCCATAAGACTTTTATGAAGCTTTTCTGATATAACATGTTTAAACACTTAGAATGGTTCCAGGCACAAAGTTAATGTTTGAGACCACTATCTTATCCCCATCATAAATGCCAATGACTCTCCCTCATCAGATATTTGTAGATGTTCTTGCAAGTAATTTGTCTTCTGAAAATTTTTTTATTACGTTTAATGACTTTACATCTTTACAGCGTACAAAATGTTTTTTTTCCCAACACAAATACACTGCATATTAATCAGATCATAGATACTACCATATACTTTATCAACAGGTAACTTCTAATTTTTGTGTCTGTTAAGTAGAAAGTAACTTACCTTAATATATAAAAACCCAAGTCATCAAATTCTAATCGATTAATATGAATGTATAGAGTTTTTTAAGAAGGTATATTTGCCTATCCTTTGAATAATCCAAGAGTGAATCAGTAATTAAGCACTTATTTGTGTAGGGTAGTATCAAGTTTAATCCTGACAATCATATTCCTATTTTTTCTTCTGAAAAATTAAGATATAAAGACATAAAACAATTTGCTAAAATAATAGCAAATAAATGGCAGAAACAGCCTTCAAACTCAGGAAAAATTTGGAAGCTCGGGTTTTTAACCACTATGCTATATCTTTTAATCTTTTTGTAAAGCTATAAAGGTATATCTACATTCAACTTTTTTCCACTTTGGTTATTTTTCCATGAACATATATGTGCATGAATATGCATGCTTGTATGCACACACACATATAAACTATTTTTCTTAAATGATTTTATCCCAGATTAAGACTGACCTTGTAGAACTATCATATGACTCAGTAATCCCACTCCTTGGTGTTTACCCAAAGGACGTGAAAACACTCAGTGGGAAAGACATTTGTATATCCGATGTTTATTGCAGCATTATTCACAATTGTTAAACATGGAGTCAATCTAAGTGCCCAACAACTGATAACTGGACTGAAAAAATGTGGTCCATATACACCGTGGAATCCTACTTAGCCATGAAGAATGAGACTGTCATTTGAGAGAAAGTGGAAAAATGTAGAATATTTAATGCTAAATGAAGTAAGCCAGACTACAAAGACAGACATTGTGTCTGCCCAAATGCACAAGAACAGATAATTAAATTCAAAATATGTGGTACATATGCACTTTGGAATACTACTGAGCTATAAAAAGCAATGAAACACTGACTTTTGTTACAAAGTGAATGAATATGGAAGATTTAATGCTAAGTGAAGCCAGTCAGACTATGAAAGAGAGGAATTGTATATCTCCTTTCAATATACACCAAATGTCTGCACTCTGTGACAGGAACTGAAAGATGGGAAGGTATAATAGCATGGACAATCGCAGATACTGAAGACAGTATAGGAGAGTATGGTTAACAGGAGAGTGGAGGGAGGGGATCAGGAAGAAAAACCCATCTATCAGATACAAAAATGAAAAGTATCTGTTGATGATAATGTATATGGTAATATCTTTGACTCAATTGATAATGCACTGCATTTATGCTGGAAAAAACACTTTGTACACTATAAAGATGTACAATGATTGAAGGTAAATTTAAAAAGTGTTAAATAAATAAAATTCAATGAAAAACAATTTACCTAGCCTAAGAACACCCAGCAAAAAGTCAGAACGTGCATCTGAGGTGGGCTTTACCTGCCTCTTTAACCAGGAAAAGCCTCTTCCCCACACCCCTTCTTCTGCCCAACACCCAGTGAAAAGCCAGAAGGAAGGAAGTAACATATAATCCATCAGATGACCAGAAACTACCACTGTAGAGGCACAAGAAATATGGGAAATCAAGGAAATGTCTCTCCCTCAAGGGAAAAGAACAATCCTTCATCATTCACAGACAGTACAATGGAACTCCTGGAAATGTCAGATAAAGATTTTAGCAATTCATAGTGACAAAGCTAACAGAGATGCAAGAGAAGAGAGACAACGAACTCCAAAAGATGCAGGAGAAAAGAGACAACGATTTCCAGGAGGTGAGGAAACTTTTCCATGATCTGAAAGAGGAAATACACAGCATGAAAAAGAATCAAACGGAACCGCTAGAGATGAAGGCTGTAATAAGGGAAATCAAAACCTCCCTTGAAAGTATTAAAAACAGATTAGATCATGCAGGAGATTGGATCTCAGATGTAGAAGACAGAACCTCTGGCCTAGAAAAATTCACCAAAAAGACTGAGAAAATAACCCCAAAAATGAGAATAATATATGAGTAGTACTAGATAACATTAGATGCCTGAACGTTCGGATAATAGGTATGCCAGAGGTGAAGAAACTAATCGGGGCATTGATAATCTATTCCATGAAATCCTGGAAGAAAACTTTCCAAACCTAGAGAGACATTCAAATATCCAGATTCATGATATACAAAGGACCCCACATAGAATCAACCTAAGAAGATCTTCTACAAGGCACATCATAGCCAGATTAACCAAAACCACAGACAGAGATAGATACTAAAATTGGCAAGAGAAAAACATCAAGTTACTTTCAAAGGATATCCCTTTAGGGAAACATCGGACCTCTCATCAGAAACAATGCAAGCAAGGAAAGAATGGGAGAATACATTCAAAGTATTAAATTAAAAACAATTTCAACCCAAAATACTGTATCCAGCAAGGTTATCTTTCACATGGGAACAGAAGATAAAAACATTCTCAGATAAACAAAACCTGAAAGAATTTACTAACTCCAGACCAGCTCTTTAAGAAGTTCTGAAGTGAGTACTATACCAGGAAAATTAAACACAGACAAATAAGAGAACAAAAAATGACCAAGAGAAAGGCCAACTTAATGGTGGGAACAAGTTCTGAAATATCAATAATAACGTTGAATATTAATAAAAAGGTCAGATCATAGTAACACTGCGAATTAAATGAAAGAGAGATTACATGAGCTTGAACTGGTGAAATAGAATTCTATGACTTTTTTCTAAAACATTACTGACTTTCTTCTATGCTTTGTCTTCCACATTTAAGGATTTTTGTTTTCTTTGAGTTGTTGGATTCAGCAATTTGTTAAAGAATTTTTAAAATTGAAACAAACTTTTCTCCCTTCCTGACCCCTATGCAATTGGAAAATATTTGTGAGCATTCTTATTTTGTGGCAGAATGATTAATTGCATAAGTTCAATAATACAATAGTATCTGTTGCCTTGCATCAGAAACTGAATTCTTATGGGGCTTTGTGCAAATAACAGACCAAATTGAGATTAAACTTTTTTTTTTTTTTGCAAATAAATTATTTTTTACCTCTCTTTAGTAAAAGGGGGAATGGAGAGAGAAGAAATAATTGTTTCAGGAGAAAATTATAGTGCATTTGTCACTAGATTCTAGCTTTGCCCATACTTTAAGAGCTTAGTGAACCAATAAAATGTGGGGGAAAAAAAAGTTTAGTATGGAAGGGAGGTAGGGGAAAGGGGAAGGAAAAATCCAGTAAAAGTATGCTTACTTGACAAAAAATGAGAAGCTATTTGCTGATGATAATGTACATAGTAATATCCTTGTCTTGATTGACACGCATGATTTTTGTGTTGGAAAAAGAAATGTATATTGTAAAGATGTGATAAAATGTAAATTAAAATAAATAAATTAATTAAAAAAAGAAAAAAAATCTAGCCTAAAAGCAACAAACAAACAAACAAATTGTATATCTCTATTCAATATACACTGAATATCTGTACTCTGTGGCAGAAATTGAGATTTGAGGACATAAGAATAGATATGGCACAAGTAGATATCAGAGTCTATGTGGGTAAGAGGTGACAGGGCCAAGTAGGTGGGAAGGACTCAGAAAAAAGCATTTAACACACATAAGAATGTAAAGTTCTTTGTGAAAAATGATGCATATGGTAAAATCCTAAATTTGATTTTCGCACAATGCATGAATGCTTCAAAAAACTACATTGTATGGCATAAAGATGAACAACAATTAAATGTATTAATAAATAACAAATTATAAAATAAAATTGGAAAGGGACCAGCAGATAGTATAATGGTTATGTTGTTGGACTCCTATGTAGTCGACTGTGGTTCAAGTCCTGGACTCGGTGGCTTAAAACTCATGCCAGGTGCTTGTGTGTGCATGCCGTAAATGCCAAGAGGAGAAAGGAGGAGAAGGGCTTGTGGTGAGGCCACCCCCAACTCCCCCGGGAAGTGATTTTGTGCTTCTGTCTCTGTTTGTCTCTACATCTCCAGCAAGTACATGCATCCTATAGCAAAAATCTCTCTAAAACAAAACAAAATAAAATTGGAAAAAAAGGAGCTTGTTTTCACATTGAGAAAGTTGTTTTTCTTCTCTCTTAAGTGGATTGTGGAATTTGAAAATTCTAATTATATGGTTGACCTGCAATAATAAAGAGAGATTTGATCTTGGATGGGAGAGTTTGTGTGTATTTATTATTTTTTTTAGAGAGCTTTTTGTTATAGGGCACATGCACTCACCAGAAGGACAGAGAGACAGGAAGTGAGAAATCACCCCCAAAGGGTGATGGCTGCATCACAATCCCTTCTTCCCCATTCTCCTCTAAAGATTTTGAGCACACATGCATATGCACCCAGCGTAAGTTTCAAGCCACCAGGTCCAGGACCTGATCGCGGTGGACTACATGGGAGTCCAATGCCTTAACCACTATGCCACCTGCTGGCCCCAAGAACTTGAGTGTTTATAGAGTTGTAGGAGTGATAGAAAATGCACCGAACATGGAAGCTCACTAAATGATCTTAGGAGTTTTAGAAAGCGCTAGTGAAATATTATGTGTAAGCACAGTTTGTAAAACATACATCAGCGAAAGTGAGTTATTTGTGAAAGGCATGCTTGGGGAAATGTGAGATAAAAAAGGAAATGAATGCATTAAGTAAGGGTTGAACACTCCTGTGTCTTAACTAGGTTGAATATTTGGGAAACAGCTAGAAATTTTGGAAGTGAACATCTGAGTGAATAATTCTAAAGGCCTGGGGTGTGTCCAGGAGAAGGACTTTTTTTGGTATCTTTTAATGTTTTCCATATCCACTTACTGGGGATCTGCTTCCTCCAAAGCTGGTCATATCTTAGACCAGTGGTCAAAGAGGGTAGACCTAAACCCCAAAGCTAACATGAATGTTAAGCTAAAATCTGCAATATGCTGAATACATGTGATTTCTGGAATTGCCAGGACAGCTGAAAAAAATGTCTGATTGAGGTGATTGTCAGGTAGGCAGCCAACATGCTGATGTTCACATTCTATATCCAGATCTCTTCTCTCTTTTCCCAGTTTTTAAAAAGTCTGTCTCCCTCTCCCAATTATTTCTCCAAATTAATTCTAAATTCACTCCAGTCAAAGATGACCTTTCTGACATCTTTGTCAGTAAACAAGAAGGCATGAGAAGAATGAAGAAAGAGCAGATTGCATCGAAGCTAGACAGATGAGCATTTTCCTGATACTACCTTCATTTCTCTCTTTAGCAATCTGTCTCCCAGCATTCATCTTCTTTTTTCTGCTTTTCATTGTAGAATGCAGAAATGTCCAGACTCACTATGGAAGAAGCTCTCTTGCTTGAGGAAGTCCCATTAGCTTCTCATGGGCTGGATCTGCAGGTGTTGCTGGGTTGATGGAGCTATGGTGTGCTCATTTCATTATGGCCCTCAAGAGAGGCCCTCCGTGACCTCTCTAGGTACAGAAAAACACTGGGCATTAGAATTTACTAGCGCTTCCCTCAAGGGACAGAGGACTCCCAGGATCTTCTTCTGGAGATCAAGGATATTTTCAGAGCTGTTCAAATGTACTGTAACATAGTCAAGAGATGATTTAATTTCTCTAATTGAGAATAATCAAAGGAGATGGAACATGGTGTGTGTATATGTTTTGGGTGAATAGAGAGTTTTGCAGTTTGGGCTCCCTGGGAATGAAACTTTGAGATAAGATTTGCTTGTGGGATGTTTATTAAGGAGTGCTCTGGAAATTGACAACTGTGGAAGGGAGAGAAAGGAAGAATTGGCCAGAGGGATAAGTTGGATTGTGATATAGTCCTAATAAAGGCCTCATCTGACTCCACTGGGAGCTCAGGAGTTAGATCTTGAGAGATAGTTATCCCTGTGACTATAGACATCATTGGATGTGGGCTGCTCCTTGAAGGAGACATGCTTCTAGATAAAGCTATTTCCTTCAGCTGAGGAAATCACCAAAGAAAGTCTAAAGCAGTGCGGTATCTTACAAGACAACCCTGAATGAGTTATAGCATAGTCATGATACATTTTTGGTTTGTATTTGCATAGAGTTGACACAACTGTAAACAGTATTCAAGCTTTCCCTTTCTTTGGCAACTGATTCCAGGGACTATTCTATGCAGCTCTAGATTTCCCTTCCCTTCCTTCCTTCCTTCCTTCCTTCCTTCCTTCCTTCCTTCCTTCCTTCCTTCCTTCCTTCCTTCCTTCCTTCTCTCTTTCTTTCAAGATATTTTTGCTATAGGATGCATGTACTTGCCAGAGAGACAGAAAGAGATAGAGAGAAAGAAAGTGAGAAATCACCCCCTGGGGGGATGGCCAAGCCACAATCCCTTCTCCTCCATTCTTGTCTGAAGATTTTGGGTACACATGTACACGTACACCTGGCATGAGTTTCAAGTCACCAGGTCCGGAACTCTAACCATGGTCAATCATGTGGGATTGCCTTAACCACTATGCAACCTGATGGCCTCATAGCTTTAGATTTCCGATACTAGTTCTAGGTCTCTTAATTCCTTAAAAATGGTACTGATATTGGTGCTCTCCTATATCTTTGTAGTTCTATCTCCTACTCTCAAGAGTGCTTGTATTTTGCTAAGGCTTTAACTTGCAAGTATGGTCTTGGTTATCTAGTCAACTTACTATGATTTTATTGATATTATGGGCCAATGTGATATTCTGGGGATATTGAGATGGTCTGGATCTTTTCAAATCATGTTGTGACAAAATTCTAGAGAGTTAATAGATCTGGAAAACAACTATAAGCATGTATTGTTTTCCATTCAAAGTGCATGCAAACTGTTTCTAATCCTTTCATGTGATGTGAGTGGAAAAGAATATATTCACTAAATCAGTGCCTGGATATAATAAACTTAGAACCATGCTACTCTACTGTAACAAATATGCCACATCTAGAAAGATAACAGCTGATGCTACTACTTGGGTGAATTTGTGATCCACGGTAATTTTCTAGGAACTATATATATTTTTAAGCAGGACCATGCTGATGAATTATGGAGGGATATGATGGGGAATGTCATCTTGGCTTACTTCCTATGACATTCTATTTAGGATACTGTATTATTTTTATTGTCTTGGCTGGAGAATTGTAAGTTACCTTAGGCCAGAGATTCAATATTGAAGTTATGTTAATTGCTAGCCATATATTTCTAATAATATGCTTGGAGAAATTGGTGGAATTACCACGCAGTGGGTCTATAGATTAGGTGGGCCCACTGTGTTTCAGACTGGAGCCAATATCCCATTTAATATCTTGTTCCCTTGTGTACCCTTATGAACAATAGGGTCGAGATGACACTTAATCTCAGTGCAGACACCCAAATAAATGATCATAAATACCTCCTGGAAAGCATAGAATGAGACTCATTAGGTGTACTCTTTTTTGTGATATTGCATGAGCCTTCTTCCTTAGGACCTGCTCTTTCTATCAGCCAGTGGTTTCTGGGCCTGAAAACTGGCTCAGATCCAAAAACTTTGCAAGAGATTAGAAAGTGTTATTGAAAATAACTGGATTAGGTCTCCTCATTTGTCCTTGATTTGCTTGTGGAGTTGTAGTTGTGCCCTTAGAAGTTGCTGATCTGTTTTCCCTAGGAACTCCATCCTCATAATTATCTGTTGCTGAGGATTCCTTGGCTGCCACTCTGATCTTTCACTTGTGATAGTTTATTTACTGTGTCAACCTGGCTAGGCTATAGTACTCAACTATTTAATCAAACCCTAATTTAGGTGTTGATGTGGAGATATTTTGTAGATGTAGTTTACATGTAGAGTCAGTTGACTTTTGTTGTGGCTTGATATGTGCTTTATCCCAGAAAATGTTTCATTCATGCTTAAGAGAATGTGTACTCTGCTGCCGTTGAATGCAAGGTTGTGTATTTTATATCAGATCCATCTGGTATATATTCAAATCCACTGTTTCTTTATTGATTTTCTATGTGAATAATCTATCCGTTGTTGAATGTGAGGTATTGAAGTTTCCTGCTGTTGTATTTCTATTTCTCCATTCTTCTGTTACTATTTATATAGTTAGGTAGTTCAATACACACACACACACACACACACACACACACACACACACACACACACACACACACACACACACACACACAGTTGTTACATGCTTTTGATAAATCAATCCTTTCTGGGTATATAATGACCTTCTTTGTATATTCTTACAGTTTTTGTCTTCAAGTGTGTTTTGTCTGATGTAAGTATACCCACCCCTGCTCTCTTTTAGTTACCATGTGCATGGAATATCTTTTTCCATCCTTTAATTTATAGCTTGTGTGTGTCCTTAAAGAAAAGTAAGTTTTGTGTCTGGCAGGTGGCGTGGTGGTTAAGCGTGCTGGACTCCCACGTGGCTGACCATGGTTCAAGTCCCAGACCTAGTGGCTTGCTCTCTCTCTCTCTCTCTCTCTCTCTCTCATTTTGTCCTTCTCTGGTCAAATTAAAATAAATAAAGTTAAATACAATAATTCTTTAATAAAAAGAAGAAAAGTGAGTCTTTTGTAGGCAGCATATAGTTGAATCCTGAATTTTTATTGGTTCAGCCACTTTATGTATTTTGACTTGGTAATTTAATTCATTTATATTTAAAGTAATATTAGAAGTTAAAGACTTATTATTACCACTTTTCTTTCTTTCTTTTTTAATTGCTAGAGGGCACATACACTTACTTGAGAAAGACAGAAGAAGAAATACCTGCAATGGGGAGTGGTCACGCTACAATCCTCTCTTCTCCATTCCTCCATCCTATCAGGATTTGGGGCTTACACATACATATGCTTGGTGTGTTTTTCAAGCCACTGGGCCTGGGATTCAAACTGTAATTGTCCATGTAGGATCTGGCTCTCTTAACTAAGGTGCCAGCCCATTATTGCCACTTAAAAATTGTTTATCTTACTTTTTAAGATTCTCTGTTCTTTTCCCCCCTCCCTTGCTATCTTCCTTTGTGATTTGATGATTATTTGGGTGGTATGCTTTGATTAATTTTCTTTTGAGAATTCACTATGTGCCTTTTATTTGTGATTATCATGAGGTTTGCAAAAAGCATATTATAATATATTTTAAGATGACAACAACTTAATTTCAATTATATGCAGAATTTTCATATTTGACTTGTTATCTCTATACTTTATTATTTTTATAATTTTAAAATTTTAATTATGATTTCTGATGTACATATAATGAATGTACTGTTTGTTTTGTGGGCTACAGAAGGTTTTTTTTAGGCATGCATACAGTGTACAACAATCAAATCAAAGGTATTCCTGGAGCTGCAGGAGAAGATGGCGGTCTCCACAGGAGTTAAAGTTTCTCATAATTTTCGCTTGTTGGAAGAACTTGAAGAAGGACAAAAAGGAGTAGGCTATGGTACGGTTAGCTGGGGCCTTGAAGATGATGAAGATATGACACTTACAAGGTGGACAGGCATAATTATTGGGCCACCAAGGACAAATTATGAAAACAGAATATATAACCTGAAAGTAGAATGTAGACCTAAATACCCAGAAGCTCCTCCATCAGTTAGATTTGTAACGAAAATTAATACGAATGGAATAAATAATTCTAGTGGGATGGTGGATGCATGGCGCATACCAGTGTTAGCAAAATGGCAAAACTCTTACAGCATTAAAGTTGTCCTTCAAGAGCTACAATGTCTAATGATGTCCAAAGAAAAATATGAAGCTTCCACAGCCACCAGAAGGACAGACATACAATAATTAACTTTAGAGGCTCTCAAATTTGTCTTAAATCAACAATCTTCTACTCATATAAATGTCTTGATTAAATATCACAATGCAAATACCCACACATTAAGTAAAAGAATTCCAGCTGGTAAACATGACTGGACATTTGTAAGAATATATTTAATATATGTACACCCATTATGTTTTCAGGTAGCAAGAGGGAAAATGCCCCACAATTTTTTTTCTCTTGTTAAGGCACTGTCATTTAAACGTTAGCCTGGAGTACTCGAAATAGAATTTGAGTTTTCAAGATAAAAGCATGGCAAGAAGTGTCAGATGGCAGTGGTGTAAGCATGTGTGTGTCTGAAAAGTAAAAAATCTCAAGAAGGAAAAACAGAAATGGCATGCTTTACCCATCTCGCTTAGTGAAAGAGCGGCAGTCGAAATTGTTAAGGTAGCAGGTACAATGAATATTGTCACAAATTGTGTTAATTTTTGAAGCGGTGTGGGTGCTGACTACTAGTAGTATCAAAAATATGTTCAGGATTGTTTTGATACCTGTATTTATAATAAAAAATGTTGGGGGGGGTGTATCGATGAATTTCTGTTAAAAGCTGTTCCTGTGTGTTATATGTAACAGACATGGTAAATATTTGTTTACAGTTTTGTTTAACAAACCATGCATTTAAGTTGAAGTGAAGTCAACAAAAAGGAAATAGGTGTATGGATATGTGATTTTGAGATTAAAGTTAGTCTTAAAATGTAAATAAAATGTGGAACGTGTCCTCAGAGAAAAAAAAAACATCAAAGGTATTCCTATATTAATCTTCTTCAACATCAATCCACACTTTATTTTATTGTGACAGCTAACATCTTTTTTTTCTTAGTTTGCTATATGGTATGTGTGCTCATGAGAGAGAGAGAGAAAGAGAGAGAGAGAGAAAGAGAAAGAGAGAGGAATCACCCCCTCAGGGGTGACGGCCATGCCACAATCCCTTCTCCTCCATTCTCCTCTTGGGATTTTGGGCATGTACTCATACATACCTGATGTAATTTTCAAGCTGCCAGGACTCAAACCTTAGAGTAGGCCGTGTGGAATACAGCTGCTTCCACACCACATGCTGGCCCAACAGCTAACATCTTTTTTTGCATCATATATCCATTAACAAATTATTGTAGCTATGGTGATTTTTAATACTTTTGTTTTAATGTTTTATGCTTAAATTAAAAGCAATTTACTCACTCCCATTGTAATAATACAGTATTTTGGTTTTGTCTATGTATTATTTTTGCCAGTGAGTTTTATATTTTCTTATGCTGTTGTGCTGCTGTTTCGTATCCTTTCATTTCAACGTAAAGAACTCCCTTTAGAATTTCTTGTTAGGCAGGCCTAGGTGCTGAACTCTCTCAGCTTCTGTTGTACAGAGAAAGTCTTTATCCTCTGCATATTTTTTGTAATTTTAAAAATTTATGATAGAGAAGCACCCTCCACAGGGTCTAGTCATGCCATGATACCCGTCTTCCGATCCTCTAGCCCACTGGACCTTGGGTACTTGTGTGTGTACCTGGCATGTTTCAGGCTGGCTGGGCCAGGAATCTGAACTGAAACCATCATGTGGTGTATCCAGCTTCTCTTGAGTGGTGAATTACCACTGTGTCACAGAGCTGACCTGTCTCTATTTTTGAAGGACATGTTTTCTGTGTGTAGTGATTTTAGTTGGCAGGTTTTTTTCCTTTTTTTTCCTCACAGCATTTAAATGTTTCTTCCCACTCCCTCAGACTTGCAAGATTTCTACTGAGAAATCTGATGGTTTTAAGGTAATGACCTAATATGTGATGAATTCCTTTCCTTTTGCTGTACTTTTTGTTTTGTTTTGTTTCTGATCACTATATAGATGTGATTTATTTTATTTAAAAATTCTTATAATAACTATTTGTTTACTTCTATATAAAATTATTTGTATTTATAGTACCATTGTTGATTTGTTTATGCTCTTCTTTTATTGCTGCTAGATTTTTATTCCAGGTTGTTTATTATTATTATTATTTTATACTACATAACTTTATTTATTTAAAAAATTTATATATAATTTTTTCTTTATTATTATGATTATTTATACATCCAATAGCTACACATCATTTAGATTTTAAAGAGACTTTACCCAGTATGATATACACCTCAATTCAACCCAGTTGAGAATACTATACACATCCTCATCAGCAGATAATAAACCATATCTGCATCCCACAAATGTACTTCTCTATTTTTTTCCCCAAATTTCCTTTCCAGGTTGCTTATTACTTTTTAAACCACTTTGCTAAAGTATCATTGACGTAGAATAAACTACACACATTTATATTGTATAATTGTATATGTTTATAATGTATATTTTCTATATACCCACAAATATGCAATCACACTGAAGGTAATATACATATGTGTCAGTCCAAAAGTTGCCTAAGGTACTCTTTTTTGGTAATTTTTATTATTATTTTTAAAATTTTATTTTATACATTTAATCACTATACATCACTTTGCTTGTAAGTTGAATTTACCCAACATGAATACGTTTCATAACAGTCCAGTTGAGGTTATATAACATGTTATCATCAACAGATAACAACCCACTTCTGTGTCCCATAAATGTCTTGTCTCTCTATTTTCCTCCTTAAGTTCTTTCCTTACACTCTCCCACTTTGCCCCCCCTCCCACATTCTTTCCAGAGTCCATAACCATTTATCATTTTTCTATTTCTCTAATCTCTCAGTTCGCACAATAGTGTGCAGACAGTTGGTATGTCTCTCTTTCATAGCCTGACTGAAAGTCTTAAATGGAGATATACAGTGTCTCTCTTTCATAGCCTGGCTTGCTTCACTCAGAAGTAAATCTTCCATATTCGTTCACTTTCTATCAAATGCCAGAGTCTTTTTTTTTCTTTTTTTTTTTATGACTGAATAGTATTCTATAGAATATATGTGCCACACTTTTTCAATCCATTCATCTGTTTGTGGGCCTTTGGGTTGGTTCCAAGTCTTAGCAATCACGAATAACGCTGCAATAAACATAGATGTGCAAACACTTTTATGATTGAACATTCTCTATCCCTTGGGTAGATACCCAGGAGTGGAGAGTGAAATTGCTAGATCATATGGTGGCTTTATTTGTAGATCTTTCTTCTCCACAGTGGCTGGACCAATTTGCATTTCCATCAGCAGTGTAGAAGGGTTCCTCTTTCACCATGTCCCTGCCAGCATTTATCGTTTGTTTATTTTTTAATCTTTGCTGTTCTAACTGGGGTTAGGTGGTATCTCATCTCCCTTATAATGAGGATGTTGAGCATTTTTTCATAAGCTTTTGGCTGTTTGTATGTCTTCCTTAGAGAGTTGTTTATTCAGCTCCTTTCCCCATCTTTTAATTGGGTTAATAAATTTTTGGGGGAAGGGTAAGCCTCTTGAGTTTTCTGTGTATTCTGGTTATCAGTCCCTTATCTGAGGCATAGTTTACAAAAATCTCCCATTCTCAGGGTTGTCAATTCACACTGCCTATTGTATCTTTTGCCATGCAGAAACTTCTTAATCTGATGTAATCCCACTCATCTATTTTTGGGATTATTGCTGTGCTTTGGCAGTCTTATTTAAGAAGTCTTTGCCTACCCCAATGTCTCCCAGTTTTCCCAATGTTTTCCAACAGTAGTTTTATAGTTTGAGGTCTTATATTTAGATCTTTGAATCACTTTGAGTTGATTTTTGTTAATGGTGACATATAGGGATTCAGATTAATCTTTCTACAGGTGGAAACTCAGTTTTTCCAGCACCATTTGCTAGAGAGGTTTTCTTTTCCCACTGGATTGACTGGTACCCTTTGTCAAAAACCAGTTGGCTGTATGTTTTAGGGTTTATTTCTGGAGTCTGTATTCTGTTCCACTGGTCCACCTGTCTGTTTTTGTGCCGATACCATACTGTTTTTATTATCACTGCTTTATAGTATATTTTGGGGTCAGGAAATGAGATGCCACCCATTCCATTCTTTTTGTGCAGGATTACTTTGGCAATATGGGGTCTTTTAGATTCCAGACAAATTCTGATTGTCTCTAGATCCGTGAAGAATGTCTCTTGTATTTTGATAGGGGTTGCATTAAATATGTAGATTAATTAGTGTAGAATTGCCATTTTGATTATATTAATTCTTCCAATCCAGGAACAAGAGATGTCTTTCTACTTTTTTGTGTCCTTTTCAACTTCTTTTAAAAGATTTTCATGGTTTTCTTTGTAGAGGTGTTTGACTTCCTTGGTTAGATTTATTCCTAGATATGTTATATTTTGGTGGCTATGGTAAATGGTATTACTTCCTTCAGTTCTGCTTCTGTCTGCTTGTTGTTTGTATATAGAAATGCTATAGATTTTTATAAGTTGATTCCGTATCCTACCACTTTACTGTACTCATTTATTACTTGGAGAAGTTTTTTCATGAATACCGTTGGGTCCACCAGTAAGCCTGGCTAATGATCTGGGCATCTCTCAAAACTTTTCCATGTATCTGCCTCCTCTACTGCTCTATTTCCTTTTGTGGTGGATAGCTTAGGAATGTATCCCTTCTTTTGATCCCCCAAAGCAGGTCAAATGCTGACAGCCTCCTGTTTATTTTTTCTAAAGCAGTGCCCTGAAGTGTTTGAGGTTGTGTGTGTTCTTCCAATCTAGTACAGTCAAGCCAGCTGCTGACATTTGTGTGCTGTCAGTAGGAAGGATGCTTGCCATCCGTGGTGAAGCTTGAGGAGCCAGCTATGTGGAGGGGAGAGAATCATGGCGTGTTAGAGTTAACTTGTTGACTACCTGGGGGGCTCTGCAGGGGGCATCTCCTGGGGAGTCCGTGAGCCAGTTACTGGTATCTGTGGCTATTTTTTGAGATCTGCTTGGTGGTTGTCATGAGCCATTTATGAATGCATTTGTTTTTATAAAAATTGCATTTCATGTGTTAATTATATCTGTTTTAATATTTGTAATGAGAAGTGTTCAGTTTTACAACTGATTTATCTAAATCTTTTTCAAGTCTTTTTTCTGTTGTTACAATATATTAGGGTGGTTTTTGTCAACTTCTCAAGTGAGATATTCACTTATTTTTTGTTTAACAATGGGTAAAAATTACAATACCACTATTAGTTTTTAGTTAACATTTTACTTTGCTTACTTTATAGCATTGAGAAATTACCATTTGTAAAATAGGTTATTTGACTAACTCATCTTTAATGAATTGGCCTGTTGGGGCCAGAAAATGGTGTAGTGGTGAAGACTCTGGCCTCCCACATAGCCAACCACAGTTCAAGTAGGAGACCTAGTGTCTTGAAAATCATGCTGGGCTCATGTGCATGCATGCTCAAAATCCCAAGAGGAGAATGGAGGAGAAAAGATTCTGGCATGGCCAATCTCCCTGAGGGTGATTTCTCACTCTTTCTCTATCTTTCTGTGTGTCTCTCTCTGGCAAACCCTATAACAAAAATCTCTCAAAGAAAAGAAAAGAATAAATTGGACGGATTCTATGTACAGAAAGTAGTAAAGAGCCTCATACTAAGTAAAGCCCAAATCCCTATTCATTCATTATTTTCTTGACCTAGGAGATAAAAAGTGGAGAAATAAAAGTAACTGTGGGTTAGACATTGGCCTTGGAAGTGATTTCAGAAAACTTTTTCCCTATATGAAAGGAGCTGTGTTCCAGAATCTAATATCTAAGGAGCCCCTGCATGTGTCTAAACCTGTGTTAACCTTAAAGTGGTGCAAGAAAAGTGACAAGTAAACTACATGAACTCTGTTCTAGAGGTGCTTTGGGGGGGGAATATGCCCCATATTATAGGGAAGATTGTATGTGTGTTATGTGTGTATTATTATATGTATGTATGTATGTGTGTTGAAATCTAGCAGTGAGGGCTGAGTCACTGGGCAGAATATGGAGGTGAAAACCTTGAGAAGAGTCCTACCAAAAAATGGTCATTTTCTGAAGAGTCTAAGAGAAACTCAAGCAGTCATCTTGCCAATGGAACTGTTCATTTTTTAAATTATGTATATTTTTAAAAACTGTATTTACATTTAATCACATCTTTCAGTATACATTTCTTTTTCCATCACAAATACCATGCATGTCAGTCAAGACAAAGATATTACTATATACGTACCATACATACATACTATAGTATATATATATATATATATATATATATATATATATATACACATAGTATATATACTATATACATGACAAGCAAATAACTTCTCATTTTTGCTCAATTAAGCATAGTTTTACTAGTTTTTTCCTTCCCATTTTCCCTCCCTCCCTTCCATACTAAACTTTTTTTTCCCTCACATTTTATTGATTCACAAAAGATCTTAAAGTATGGAAAAAGCTAGAATCTAGTGACAAGTACATTATAATTTTATTCTGAAACAATTTTTTTCCTCTCTCTCCATTCTCCCTTTTACCAAAGAGAGGCATAAACTAACGTATTTGCAAAAAAAAACAAACAAACAAAAAAAAAAAAAAAAAAAAAAACAGTTAATCTCTATTTGGTCTGTTATTTGCACAAAGCCCCATAATAATTTAATTTCTGATGCAAGGCAATAGATACTATGGTATTACTTAACTTATGCAATTAACCATTCTGCCACAAAATAGGAATGCTCACAAATATTTTCCAATTGCAAAGGGGTCAGGAAGGGAGAAAAGTTTATGTTTCAATTTTAAAAATTCTTTAACAAATTGCTGAATCCAGCAACTCAAAAGAAAACAAAAATCCTTAAATCTGGAAGATAAAGCATAGAAGAAAATCAGTAATGTTTTTTAAAAAGTCATAGAATTCTATTTTACCAGTTCAGTCTCGTGTAATCTCTTTCATTGAATTTGCAGTGTTACTGTGTTCTGACCTTTCTGTTAACATTCAACACTATTATTATTTCAGAACTTGTTCCTACCGTTAAGTTGGCCTTTTTCTTGGTCATTTTTTGTTCTCTTATTTGTCTGTTTTTAGTGTTCCTGGGAAGTGTTCATTTTTTTTAAAAGAGATTTTTGTTTTTGGGATTTGGGGAACACATGCACATGCGGCTGGTGTGAGTTTGCGGCTGGTGTGAGTTTTAAGCCGGTGGGTCTGAGACTCAAACTGCAGTTGATTACGTGGGAGTCCAGTGTCATAACCATTACACCATCCACTGGTCCCAGAAGCGTGCTGCTCGGAGAGGCCAATCCAGTGTCTCAGCCATGTAAGTGTTGGAGGATAATTAAGTTACTCTTGCTTCTAAATAGAAATATGAAATGATTAAAAAAGGAGGCCAGGTTGTCAATGATATTCAGGACACTCTCTCAAGTGACCAGTAGCTCAGTCCCTCTGCACAGGCTTCTCCCCAAGGTCTGGCAGAAATTGGAAGCAATTAGACTACTTCAACTTCAGTTCTTTCTTTAACCGGGAGCTTAGGGACTTCTGACTCCTTTCAGTGGTTTGTAAAATGGTGACTTCTGTCCTATTACTCTGGAGCTTGAGGCAGGCATAGAAAGCTCAGGAGGCCCTGGGCTCACAGAAACTTACCTTTTACTTTTCTGTTGCTGATACCCTCAAAGGAAGCTAAAGACTCAGAAAACTGAATTAGCAAGTATCTTAGCTCATCAAGAACTGGCACAGGTCGGAGTGAGCTGGGAATTCTCATTGGGAATGTGCGTCTGTGTCTAGAAGTCGGACAGTGTATTCTATGCACATTCTATATATATTCTGTGTGGTATTTTTTGCTTGTATAATGTAGGTACATGTATATTTTCTTCACGGGTTTCCTTTGTTTGTGTTTGTGTTTTGCGTATTAACATGCAATGACTGTCAGCCCGACTTTTCCTTCTAGATCTAGAACTCAAAATAAGCTCACATTAAGCGAGAGTAGGCCTTTTTCCTGAATGTTTTGGGATCTTTTAATCAGTCTCTTTGATCTCAGATGTTTGCCCCACTCTCTTTCTAAACCTCTCCCATTCCTTTGTGGACAGACATCGTGGGTTAAGTATGTGAGACTGTAAAGTCTGAAAACAGAGAGATGTATTGAGCAATCTGGAACAGTTTTCTGAATTTACTCATGACCAACAATAGAAAAGAAGCCTTGCTATCTCTACTCAGTGATGTGGGTATGTGTGATCTTGAATTTTGCTTATGAATTATGTTCGTGTGCAATTGCATGCTTTGGAGAGAATGGTGTGTGTGTGTGTGTGTTTTCTGTTTGTTTTACTTGTAGTAAATGTTTATGTGCTGGTGCCTGTGATTGAAAAAGGGCCCAATTTATTCACCAACTTTCACCTAAGTTGAGAATAGGTCAAGGGGGGCTGGAACCTCATTCTGTGATGAGGATGTATGATTGTGATCATGTGTGTTGCCTGACTGGTAAGAGCAATATGTGTGTAATTGATATGTTTTTGTATTGTGTGTTTGATCTTGTGTGTTTTTACTGTTTAGTATGTGTGTTTAATTGTAAGTCTTTATTCAGAGTAT
Source organism: Tupaia tana (assembly GCA_026018925.1). Taxonomy (NCBI): domain Eukaryota; kingdom Metazoa; phylum Chordata; class Mammalia; order Scandentia; family Tupaiidae; genus Tupaia; species Tupaia tana. The sequence goes on from JAKSZU010000013.1 coordinate 94,884,859, forward strand.
GAGTTTACACATCTGATACATAATTTTTATGTTGCTATTTGTGTTACACTTGTGTTTACACTGTACAAGTGTTTGGCATGATTGTGTGAGTTATTTGTGCATTATGTATCAAAACTTGTGTGTTTTGTTTTTATGACTTGGTGGATAATTAACCAAACAGTTATCGTGCTTTTAAGATTATTACAGGCACAAGAGGCAATCATATTCAGCAATTTAAGTGTGTACATCTGTGTGTGTATACATATGTGCATGTGTTTTAGAAACTTCTGGTTGGCCTCTATGAAGTCAAATGTTTTCTTAACTGTCTTTTAACAGTGGTCGTATTTCTGCACTGGGCAGCCAAGTGGATACGTTTTCAGCACTGGGCAGCTCTTATCTAATAGCTAGGGGTTCAGTGTCTGTAGTAAGTCATCCTCGGACCCAACCCACTGTCTAGTTCTTACACATTTTTGTGAACTTGGGGAGTGACTTCTCAGCTCTTTGAGATTAATTTTTCTCACTAGTAAAGGAGAGGCAACTATTCTTACTTTATGAATATTTCTTAAAAGCTTATTTATTTACTTCTTCTGAGAGAGAGAACCAACAGGATCCTTATGCCTGGTCCACCTCCAGCCTCCACCAGCCTGGGTCACAGGCATGCGTGTGTGCCCGATACACACAGGGAGGCTGCAAAATGCAAACCTGGGTTTTCCCACGTGGGCTCACCACGCAGTGCATTGCGTGACTACTGTGCCACCATCTGACTTCCTATGCCAACTTTATAATGATGTTTCGAGGAATAAATAAGCCGATGAATACAAAGTTGGCACTATTTCAGGCACACTGCATTCAAAGGCTCCCTCTCACATAGCCTGACCTTTATGTGACCCTTGTACCTTAAAACCTTTTCTACTTGTGCCTCCTTCACAAGGTCCTACCTAAATCAGGTTGGTTCTGGCCTTTCGGTTTTCTTCTGGTTTCCTAGTGAGCACTGACACAGTGCATATCAGTGGACAAAATATAACTTCTTTGTATATTCTAATGATGGATGTGATTTCTGTTCAGAGTCATTAAGAGCAAAGATTCTTTTTTTTTTTTTTTTTTTGGAGAAGTCTTTGCTATAGGGCATGTGCGCTCACCAGAAAGACAGAGACAGAGAGATAGAAAGTGAGAAATCACCCCCTAGGGGGTATGGCCACACCGCAGTCCCTTCTCCTCCATTCTCCTCTTGGGATCTTGGGCACGCACACACACATGACTGGTGTGAGTTTAAGTCACCAGGTCTGGAACGTGAACTGCGGTCGACTACACAGGAGTCCAGAGACATAGCCATTACACCAACTGCTGGTCCAAGAGCATATTCTTAACAGGTAGAGACGTCTAGTGATTTCGTCTGTCACAGTTAATTGTAAACTTAAATACTCTATGTTTTGTTTTCTCATTGTTAAAATGAGTACAATAATATTAATCTATTAGAGCTATGATAAGGATTTAATTAGAATATGCATATAAAATACATGGAATAGTACTTGGCACTATTAGATAATGTTGTTTTGGAAACCTGGACTGGACACTTTTGGTGTTAGGACTTTTTTCTTTTTAGAGAGGTTTTTGCTATAGGGCGCATGTACTCCCTGGAAAGAAAAAGAGAGACAGAGAGACAGAAGACGAGAAATCACCCCCCAGGGGGTTATGGCCACATTACAATCCCCTCTCCTCCATTCTCCTCTCAGGATTTTAGGCACACACATGTGCCCAGCATTGAGTTTCAAGCCACTGGGTCTGGACTCGAATCATGGTCAGCCACATGGGAATCCAGTGATGAAACCATTCCACCATCTGTTAGTCCCAACAGGAAATTTTAAATGACTCAGGTAGGATCCTGTCAGTTATTCTATAAACCTGTGTCAAAACTTTAGTCATTCTGTTCTAATTTAGGGAGTTCCACATTCCTTTTAAAAGAAATAACTGATAACCACCATTTCATTTTATATTTCTATGCATTTGACTTTAAAAAGTTTAACGTGTATAGTATCCTGAACTGGACTGGCCTGGTGTATTCATGTTGGGTAAATTCACTTTACAAGCTAAGTGATGTATACTGATCAAATGCATGAAATAAAATATAATAAAAAAGTTCACATTCCAAATATAAGTTAAGACTCAGTATTTTCTTTCTGTTGTCTAAGAGAAGCAAGTTTATGCTGAAGAAAGTAAATAAATAGTGCTCAGTAGCTCATTTTAGAAAAGAAAATAACTGATACCTATTTTCTGGTGCCCATTTTACCTTTTAATCATATAAATTACTGAGGTTTGAGTCCGACTTGTTGTAACCATGTAAACTGTTGAAATGCAGTAATTCTGAATTTCTTATTCACTGCACTCATGTAGAGTACTTGGGAGTTAATATAGTATCAGTGACAAAGCTATAGTTAAGTAAACACTTATCAAATAAAGAATTAATGCTTTCTGTTTTTTTTAAACAATGTGAGATTTTAATGAACCATTGAATCTAGAGTGAGACATTCTTGTGATCCATGCACAGTAAACAGAAATATAGCAAAATAAGAATTTTTCATGTTGAAAAGGACATTCTATATTATTATGGGCATGTTCACTGACTTTTCCTATTTTCCCTAGTTCCCCACAGAGACAAGAACAGCATGAGGCCAGAGAACCAGAGCAGCGTGTCCGAGTTCCTCCTCCTGGGGCTCCCCATCTGGCCAGAGCAGCAAGGCCTCTTCTTTGCCCTGTTCCTGGGCATGTACCTGACCACGGTGCTGGGGAACCTGCTCATCATCTTGCTCATCCGGCTGGACTCCCGCCTGCACACCCCCATGTACTTCTTCCTCAGCCAGTTGGCCTTCTCTGACATTTCCCTTTCATCTGTTACGGTTCCCAAATTGCTGATAAATATGCAGGCTCAGCAACAATCCATCCCCTATATGGGGTGCATCACTCAATTGTATTTTTTCATATTTTTTGGTGGTCTTGACAATTTCCTTCTTGCAGTGATGGCATATGACAGATATGTGGCCATTTGCCACCCCCTGCACTACATCACTGCCATGCGGGAGGAGCTGTGTATCTCATTAGTAGGTGGGTCCTGGTTTTTCAGTTGTGCCCATGCTCTGTTGCACACCCTCCTCTTGGTCCAACTGTCCTTCTGTGCTAACAATACTATCTCTCACTTCTTCTGTGACCTCACTGCCCTCTTGAAGCTGAGCTGTTCAGACAGCTCCCTCAATGAGCTGGTCATCCTCACTGAAGGAGGCATGTTTTTTATCCTGCTTTTGGGTAGTATCTTGGGCTCTTACATCCGTATAGGAATCACAGTCCTGAGGGTCCCCTCCACTAAGAGATTCTTTAAAACCTTTTCTACTTGTGGCTCCCATCTCTGTGTGGTGTCTTTGTACTATGGGACCCTGGCAGGGGTTTACTTTTTCTCTTCATCATGGAACTCCAATGACAAAGATATAATTGCTTCTGTAGCTTATACTGTAGTGACCCCTTTGCTGAATCCCTTCATCTACAGCCTGAGAAACAGAGATATAAAACGGGCCTTAGAAATATTTGCCAATAGGGCTAACTTCTTTAAGTGATAGTCACTAAATCCTTATTTCTGTCATGAGCCACCATAGGATACATTTTCTAAAATTATTGTATGGTGGACAATTCAATATAGTTTTAAAATAGTATGTGTTCTGCCATTATGTACAGTGTTCTTAATTGGTGAAGTAGATCAAGTTTGTTACTTGAGTTGTTAGAGCTTCTTTATCCTTAGTATTTTTATGCTTGCTCATCATCTCTTGAAAGATGTGTGCAAAACAATTTATTAAAATTTAATGATTTCTATTCATGATAGCACATGTGAGCAGAGAAAAGAGAGAGAGAGAGGAGAACCCTCAACAGGCCTGGTCTTGCTGCAATTCTTTTTCTTTCAATTCTTCATCCCATTAGGATCTTGGGCATGTGTATGTACCTGGCATGATGTCATTGTGGCTGGGATTCAACTCCTGGTCTGCCATATGGGATCTGGCTTCCTTTGATAGCCCAAGGTATTGTAAAATCTCATGCAAAACATATACATAATTAACATTCAGAATTAATTTTTTATCCTTTAAGATCTATTAGCTTTTGCATATATATACATATATGTATATATATATTTTTAAACTCTTATCAGAGACATGTATTTAACTATCTTCTTCCGGTAAATTGATCCACATAGTGGTAGGCTGAAACTGATTTGTATTGGCTTCAAGCTGATTGTGTACATCTGTTTCCAATTCTATAGTCAATGACATCACGTTGGTAGGCTGAAGTTGGCCATAATGGGAATAATTACTCTATGGAAATTGGCAAATGCTACAAACAATAGAGAGCTATAGAGATCCATTCATTATTCATTTAGCAGCACATCTTTGTATGTATCATTAGGAGATAGTTATCTTAATCTCTTAATCTTTTACCTTAACATCTTATCTACTTCCTCTGATATTAATATCAGTTTTTTGGGGGTTAGGATTTACATGGTATTCCCCCCCCCCATTCTTTTACTTCAAACCTTTTATGCTGTGTATTTCCAATGTGCCCATAGTAAACATTGTAAAGTTGAGTTTTCTCTTTTAATTTTTGTTTTTTAGTTTTTGCTATAGGACACATGCCAGAGACAGAGAGAGACAGTAAGGGAAAGTCAGAAATTGCCACCTGGGGGGGGGATGACCACATCACAATCCCTTCTTCTTCACTCTCCTCTCAGAATTTTGGGCCTGCACACACATGTCTGGCATGTTTTTCATACCACTGGGTCCAGGACTCAAACAATCTAGTCAGCCATGTTGAATCCAGCCACCTGAATCTCTGCACCACCTGCTGGCCTGAGTTTTGCTCTTTTTTATTGTAGATTGACAAATGTTACTTTTCTGGAAAAGACGATCTATTTATATTTAGTGTAATCACAATCTATTTTAATTTATATTTTTCGTACTACTATGGTTTCTATTTGAGAAATATTTAAAATTTTCTCTCCTCTCTATTTTGATTAGTGTATATTTTTCTTTTAATGTGTTTTATTGTTAACTTATGTTGTTAATCATATGTTATTGTTATGTTACTATTTTTTGTGCTTTGGGTAAAAAGTACCTCTTACTTTTTCTTTAAAATATTTTTTATTGTGGCATACATAACACAAAATTTATCATTTTGAACATTTGAGTTGTATAATTCTGTGGCATTTAGTACATTCATAATGTGAAGTCATCATTATTGCCTCATTTCAGAACCCCAGAAGAAAACTATGTACTCATTACACAATCATTTCCATTTCCCCTCTCCTCCAGCCCCTAGCAAACACTAACTAATTCTGTATGTATGGATTTGAATAGTGTGGATATTTCACATAAATGGAACTCTAAAATATGTTACCTATTGTGTCTGACTCCTTTTGCTTTTCATAATGTTTTCAAGGTTCATACACATTGTAGCCTATACCAGTGCTTCCTTTCTATTTGTGACTGAATAATATTTACTTGTATGGCTATCCAACTTTTCTTTGTATGTGCATCTGTTGGTAGATATTTGGGTTCTATCCACCTTTTGGCTATTGTTACTAGTACTGTTATAAATATTTGGGTGCAAGTTTTTGTTTGAGCAGTTATTTTTAACTTTGGGGGTATCTACCTAGGAATATATACCTTAGGTCACCTGGCACTTTTTTTTTTCCTTAGAGAAGTTTTTGCTATAGGGTGCATGCACTTTCCAGTTAGACAGAGAGAGACAGAAAGCGAGAAATCACCCCCTAGTGGGGATGGCTACACTCAATCCCTTCTCATTCATTCTCTTCTCAGAATCTTGGGCATTCACACACATGCACCTGGCTTGAGTTTTTTAAGTCACCAGGCCCAGGACTTAAACCACAGTTGACTGCATGGGAGTTCAGCAACATAACCATTACACCATCTATTGGTCCCAGGTACTTCTATTTAACTTATGAGTAACAGTCAAATTGGTTTACCCAGTATTTACACCATTTTACATTCCCAAAAGCAATGTACAAATGTGCTTTCTCTACATCTTTGCCAGTATTTGTCACTTTTTTCTCTTTTTTTTTAGCTTTTGCTATTGGGCACGTCCACTCACCAGAAAGAAAGAAACAGAGAGAGAGTACACAATAAATCATCCCTAAAGGGTAGCCACACTACGATCCCTTCTTCTTCCACTTTCCTTTTGAGATTGTGGGCACTCATGTATGCTTGGCATGATTTTTAAGCCACTGGTTCTGGACTCAAACCTCTTAGTCAGCCAAGTGGGATCCAGCTGTTCCAAGTGGGATCTGCCATGCCACCTGCTTGCTCATCATTTTTCATTTTTAAAAGCCAGCTTAGGGGTTATGAAGAGTTATCTCATTGTTAGTTTGGTTTGCTTTTCCTAGCGATTAATGGCATTGCGTATCTTCTATTTGTTTGTTGGCCATTTATATCTTTCTTTGGAAGAATGCCATTCATGTCCTTTATCCTTTATTTTTTTTTCTTTTTCTTCTGTTGTTGAGGTATAAAATTCTTTATATGTGCAGGATGCTAAATTCTTATTAGATGTGTAATTCGCAAAGATTTTCTCCCATTCCGTGGGTTGTATTTTCACTAATTTTTTGAGCTCTCTATGTATTTTATTTTAATTTCTTTTGTACATTCAATCACTATCCATCACTTAGCTTGTAAAATTAATTCTCCTAACATAAATGCAGTTCATGCCAGTCCAGGTGAGGATACTATACTTGTTATCATCAACAGATAATAGTCCATTTTGTGTCCCATAAATGTCTTGCCTCTCTATTTTTCTCCTTACTATCATTCTTAATTTTGATAAATCCAATTTATCTATTTTTTCCTTTTGTGACTTGTGCTTTTGGTGTCATAATAAATCCTGGGAAAATCTGAGGTAGGAAGATTTATTCCTATGTTTTATCCTTAAAGTTTTATAGTTTTACTTCTTATATTTAGGTCCTTAGTTTATTTTGAATTAAATTTCTATATAGTATAAAGTGAAGGTTCAACTTTCTTCTCTTTTCTTTCATTTTAACTTGCTATAGGGCATGAGTACTCACTGGAGAGACACAGAAGAAAAGTGAGAAAACACTCCGGGGGGGGGGGGGGGGGGAGATGGCCATGACAAAATCACCTTCTCTTCCATTCCTCTGTCATGATTTTGTGCACACGTGTACCCAGCATGTTTTTTAAAAAATTATTATTTATTTAATTTTATTTATTCATTCATTTATTTTAATTTGACCAGAGAGAGACACAGAGAGAGAGAGAGAGAAAGGGATAAAGGAAGCCGCCAGGTCCGGGACTCAAACCGTGGTTAGCCATGTGGGAGTGTCCAGCACTTTAACCACCATGCCACCTGCTGGTCCCACCCAGCATGTTTTTTAAGCCTCTGGGTCTGGGACTTGAACTGCACTGTTTGCCATGTGGGATCTGGCTGTCTTAACCACCACACCATTGGCTGCCCCAACTTTATTATTTCCTATGTAACTATTCAATTGTCTCAGCACCACTTGTTGAGAGACTATCTTTCCCCCTTTGAATCATTTTGGCATTTTGGCATCTTGAAAACCAACTGACCATAGCTGTATAGGTTTACTTTTAGACTCTTAATTCTGTTCAATTGATCTATATATTTATCCTTAGGCCAGTATCATACTGGTTTTATGACTGGAGATTTGTAGTATGTTTGAAAATCAGGAAATGTGAGTCCTCCGAGTTGTTATTTTTCAAGATTGTTTTGGCCAGCAAGAGAGTCTGGGGAAGGAGATATATGGAATAAGGGATGTGAAAACCTCTTGCATGTATTAGAGACATAGAAGGTTACATGTATACTCAGATAGACATATGCTTAGAAAGATTTGAGGAAACCTTATACTTCCAGTTCTTGCTTATCTTCAGGGTCAATTCAAGCAGTAAGTGGAGGATAAGGCAGAAGATTAAATTGCTTAGCTAAGCATTGAAGGGATGCCTGAACAGAGAAACATTCTGCAAAGACCAGGGAAGTTTTTCTTTTCTTTCTTTTTGGATTCAAGGGGCTAAGTAAATATTTGTTAAATCAGTAGCTGACCAGTGAGCTAACTGACCATTCAGAAACCACGCACAAAAAGAACACAGTCTTTATAAAAATAGTTTTGAAAAGTCTTAATCAAATAAACAACTACTACCCTCAGTGAGCAGCAACAATAAACCCTGGGAATGGAGGAGAATTTGATTTCTAAAGTTATCACTTTATAACATAAAAATATCCTTTTTTATTGAGACATTTTTGCCTTAGGGCATGTGCACTCGCTGGAGAGAGAGAACGAGAGAGAGAGAGAGAGAGTGAGAGAGAGAGAGAGAGAGAGAGAAAGAGAGACACACACACAGACACAGTGAGAGAGAAAGTGAGAAATCATGCCCCAGGGAGGATGGCCAAGTCACAATTTCTTCTCCATTTTCCTCCCAGGATCTTGAGCACCATACACATGATCCCAGTATGATTTTCAAGTCACTGGGTCCAGGACTTGAACCACTGTTGGCCATGTGGTAGTCCAGAGATGTAACCTCTATGCCCTCTACTGGCCCCCGAATTGACAAATCTTAAGTTAGACTGGCCAGGAAGGAAAAAACAAACAAACAGACAAACAACATGAATTATCAACATGAAGAGTAAAAGATGGTCAAATAAAATACTGTCCTAATAAAAACTTAAAAGATTAAAAGGAAATTGGGTAAGTGCATGTGCCCAAAGGCTAAAACCTCTTTTTAAAATTTTTTCTTTCTTTTATTTTTTATTATTATTTCAATTTCTTTTATACATTTAATCACGTTACTTAGCTTGCAAAGTGAAAATTCCAACATGTGTACATTCGCACTGGTCCAGTTGACAATACTATAAGGTTATCCTTCAACAGATAATAACCCATTTCTTTGTCCCATAAATGCCTTGCCTCTTTATTTTTCTCTTTAATATCCTTCCTCAGATTCTACTCCTTCACCCTCCCTCTTCCCACACTGTATCTGGTATTCACAACCATTTACTATGTTTCTGTATTCTTTAGTCATTCAGTTTGGGCCATAGAGTTTGGTCAATCGGTATATATTAAGTGGAGACATACAATGTCACTTCTTTATAGCCTGGCTTTCTTCACTCAGCAGTAAATCTTCCATATTCCTCTGCTTTTTGTTAAAAGCCAGGGTCTTGTTTTTTTTATGGCTGAGTAGTATTCCATAGAGCATATGTGCCACAATTTTTCAATCCATTCATCTGTTCGTGGGCAGCTTAAACCTCTTCAAAAAATATTTGTCAATTTTATTAATCTTTTTGTGGAAAAGAAAAAATATCTTTTTAAAAATGTTCTTTCTCCCTCTTCTTTCTTTCTCTTTCTCTCTTTCTTTCTTTTTAAGGTTTTCGCCATAGAGTGCATGCACTTGCTGGAGAGAGACAGAGAGAGGAAAGTGAGAAATCTCCCTCCATGGGGGATGATCATGCCACAATCTCTTTTCCTCCATCCGCCTCTTAGAAGTTTTTGGGCACATGCATACACACGCCCAGTGTGATTTTCAGACCACCAGGTCTGGAACTCAAACTGTGGTTGGCCATATGGGAGTCCCAAGCTTTAGCCACTGCAAAATGTGCTGGCCCTGATTTTATCTCTTATTCACATTTAATTATTGTCCATCTTTATAGCACAATATAGTTTTTCAAAGTATGAATGTGGTACATGACGAACAAATTAGAGATATTACCATATATGTTATTTTCATCAGAGAACTTTATATTCTTATGTCTATTAAGTATTTCTTCTTGGAGCCAACCATTAGGACAATGAGATCCTGTTATCTGATACAAAGTGGATGACTATAAACTATTTAACGCTAAGCAAAGTAAACCAGACTATGAAAGACAAACACTGTATGTCCCAACTCAATATATACTGAATATCTGTACTTTACGGCAGAAATTAAAAGCTTCATTGAATTTTTACTAGACACTTTATTGAGTGTCTAATACCATGTCATACACCCTGTTGAAGTGTACAACTCAATGGTTTTCAGTAGAACAAACCTCAGTTCGTGCACTGTGGGAAGTCAGTAGAGAGCCCTGTAAGTTTCAGGTGGCTATAGAATGTGAGCTCTAATGTAAGTCAGTGTCTGTGGTGTTGGAGTCCACAGAGGCTGGGGCTTTATCAATGTTATTCTGTGATGTTTGGGAAGGAAGATTCAATTATGTAGGTTTTACAGATGTTAAGGGTATTCATGGCCTCTCCTGCTCCTCATGACCAGGTAGAAAGGAGCCCAACATGTCACCAACATTGGAGACATCTTCCCCTGTGACTCCTATGCACCTTTAGCCCTTGCACAGGATCTATCTCAAGAGAAAGGACTTAAAATTGAGCAATTAGTTTTGCTGGATTCATCTCTAATCTGAAGTTGTGTTGTGTTCCCTTGAGTTTTAGTCCTTTTAGTAAATGGGAATCTCTCTGCTTATTGTTCTAGTGCTTATAAAGAAGCATAGAAGGTGCTAAAAATCCTTAGACCAAGGAGGCATAAGAGGTGAAGGCTCAAGTAGAAGAGCCTAGACCAAGAACTTGCACGGATCAGAGCAAGGGGGGGAGAAATTGCTTTGCCTAGAAAGGTATGTTAATGTGAGTACAGAAACAGAAGTAGAAAGAGATAGAGAGAGAGAGAGAGAGAGAGAGAGAGAGAGAGAGAATAAATGTGCTTATGTTGGTTTATTTTTAAACGATTTCTTCTTCTAAAAGGGAGAGAGAGACAATGATGGGGGGGGGGGGAGAGAGAGAGAGAGAGAGCACGCTCCAATGGGTCTTCATGCTGCAGTACTCCTCCCAGCTTTAGCTAGCTAGGAATATGGGCACATATGTGCATGCTCAGCATGTACAGGAAGATCCCAGGACATGAACCTGGGACCTTCCCTATGGCTTCAACATTGCAGAGCTTTGAGTTACTGCTATGCCATCTACATTGCTTTTATAACCATGTTTTTAGTGCATAATTAAATCGCACACTAAGCAATATGATATGAGCCAAATGTGGCCATATTAATTAAAATTAAGCAAAATTTAAAATGTGGTTCTTCAGTTGCATCAGCTGTATTGCAAGTACTCAGTATTCACATGAAGCTACTGCCACTGTATTAGAATAAAGATATAAAACATTTCCATCTTTGCAGAAAGTCCTATTATATAATGCTGATATAGACTATGGGAGGCTAAAAATCTTGTGCCAATGCATGTTTGTGATTGTGTTGGTATGTGTGTACTGCTTTTTATGTTGTGTGCTGTCATTGACTACATGTGGTTCTTAGTGCACCCCATGGAGTATTTTGTCTTGTGGTTTGCTAGTTGTCTGGGTGACTGGATCTGTTTCTTTTTTAAGGCAGCTTTATTCAGTTAAAATTAATATCCAAAAAACTGCATACACTTAATATACAATTTAATGAGTTTGGACCTAGGCCTACACTTGTGGAACTATCACTTTTAAAAGTTTCCTGTGTCCTTCTGTTTTTTCTTTTCTTTTTTTTCTTTTTTCTTTTTTTTTTTTTTTAGTAAAAACCCTTAACATGAGATCTATCCTCTTAACAAATTTGTAGGTACATAATACAGCATTATTGATGATATGCACTGTGCTCTACATCAAATCTGTAGAATGAATTCACCTCGCATAACTAAAATTTTTATCAGTTGAAAAACTCTCCTTTTCCTCCTTCTCCCAGCCCTTTGTAACCACTACTCCATCTCTGCTTCTATGAGTTTGAGTGTCATTTTATGTTCCTCATATAAGTGAAATCATGCACCATTGTTCCTTCTGTGATTGATTTATTTCACTAGTATAATGTCTTCCAGATTCATCAGTGTTGTTACAAATGACAGACAATATTTCATCATATGTATATATCACATTTTCTTTACCTATTCATCTGTTGATTAACATTTGGGTGGTGATGGTGGTTGTTTTTTTTTTTTTGTTTTTTTTTTTTTTTTTAAAGAGGTTTTTGCCTTAGGTCATGTGAGAGAGAGAAACAGACAGACACATGAGAGGGAAAGTGAGAAATCACCCCTGAGGGGAATGGCCATGCCACAATCCCTTCTTCTCCATTCTCTTCCTGGGATCTTGGACACAACATGCACACATGTCTGGCATGATTTTCTAGCCACTGGGTCTGGGACTCAAACCATGGCTGGCCATGCGAGAGTCCAGTATGTGACTGCTATGCCATCTGCTGGTCCCAACATTTGGGTTGTTTTTATAATGGCTATTGTGAATAGTGCTGCAATGAACATAAGAATAAAGATATCTCTTCAAGATCTTGATTTTGATTCATTTGGGACTACACCCAGAATCAAGGTTGTTAGACCATATTGATAGTTCTATTTTATTAAAGTTTTTATTAATTTATCCTGCGTGTTCTGACAGAGACAGACAGACAGACAGAGGCAGAGAAAGTGAATGAAACAGGAGAACTAGAGAGCAGCCCCAATAGGATCTCTAGCCACAATATACCCCTAGTCTTAGCTGGCTCAAATCATGGGGACATACACTCATGCTTGACATGCTCGGGGGGGAGTCCCAGGATGCGAACATAGGACCTTGCCCAAATGAATTCAACTGTACTACTGCTGTGCCACTGCCTGACCCCCTATTTTTAGTTTTTTGAGGAATTTCTGTACTGTTTAACATAGTAGGTACACAATTTTGCATACCACCAAAGTATAGAAAGGCTCCTGTTTGCATGTTTTTAAAGTTGTGTGTGACAGTGTATGAATCTGCAAACCTCTACTCTTTTTCTTCCTTCCTTCCTTCCTTCCTTCCTTCCTTCCTTCCTTCCTTCCTTCCTTCCTTCCTTCCTTTTCTCTCTCCCTGTCTTTCTTTCTTTCTTTCTTTCTTTCTTTCTTTCTTTCTTTCTTTCTTTCTTTCTTTCTTTCTTTCTTTCTTTCTTCTCTTTCTCTTCTTTCTTTCTTTCTTTCTTTTCTTTCTTTCTTCCCTTTCTTTCTCTCTTTCTTTCTCCTTCCTTTCCTTTCCTTTCCTTTCCTTTCCTTTCCTTTCCTTTCCTTTCCTTTCCTTTCCTTTCCTTTCCTCTCCTCTCCTCTCCTCTCCTCTCCTCTCCTCTCCTCTCCTCTCCTCTCCTCTCCTCTCCTCTCTTTTCTTTTCTTTTCTTTTTTCTTTTCTTTTTTCTTTCTTTCTTCCCTTTCTTTCTCTCTTTCTTTCCCCTTCCTTCCTTCCTTCCTTCCTTCCTTCCTTCCTTCCTTCCTTCCTTCCTTCCTTTCTCTTTCTTTTAGAGAGATTTTTGCTATAGGGCGCTTGTGCTTACCAGAGAAACAGAAAGTGAGAAATCGCCCCCCAGGGGCTGGCCACGCTACAATCCCTGCTCCTCTAGTCTCCTTTTAGGATTTTAGGCACACATGCATATGTGCCTAGTGTGTTTGCAGCTGGGCACATATGCATGTGTGACTTGAACTGTGGTCAACCATATGGGAGTCCAGCGACATAACCATTATACCATCTGCTGGTCCTGAAACCTCTACACTTTTCAAATAAGATAAGTATAAGTCAGAGAAGGCTTAAAAGCAACAGACTTACTGTGTTTGTTTCTAAGTCACTGTGTGTGACTCTGCATGTCTGTTTTTGTGTGTGATGCACTCACTCTCCTTTCACTTTGATTGGATATAGAGCAGAGGGCTGAGTGACATAGCAATACGGGCTTGTATTTGACCCAGTGAATCAGATTCCCAGCCTAACTCTTTTCTTATCCTAATTCTGGGCATAAATAGGCAACTCTAAGCAAAACAGTTCTCTTTATGCTAAAATGATAGCACTTTATCCATGTAGTTTGAAGGCTACTAAAGTTCTTTGTGGGTCCAATGTTTGTTCCATTGACCTTCATTAATTTCCATATTTGTACTTTGAAGGACATGGTACAGTCAATTTTGGAATCTTGTCTAGTTATCAGATGATTGTTAATTCTAATGTAACTCTCCAGTCCTACAGTATCTTAAAGATCTTGGCTTTCTATACAAGTCACTGTAGATTCTTGGACAACTCAACATGGTGTATATGCTCAGAACTCAGCCATTTTGAAACACTGAAGAGGGACAGAGAGATAAAGACAATGTAGATAGGAAGAAGGTTATTTATTGTCAAATTTATTAAAAATGCAATAAGTCAAAGGCTCTGGGTACATTATTCCTCAGAGGCCATAACATAGACCTTTAAGTTTTCCAGGATGTGAGGGAGGCTACAGAAATAAACACAGACTTCCAGGAAGCTACTTGATCTTGCTTGATGGCTTCTCATATTCCTAATTCCCAACATGTGACCTTGGTCCCTTATCCTGCAAACTAATTTTTAAATAATTTTGGGATAGTTCTCTTTTGATTGCTATTTTTAGCCAGCAACTTATCTCTTGTTAATATATTTTCTAAATTAGAATTTTTTTATTGTGGCCAAATATTCATAATATAAAACTTAGCATTTTAAGCCCTTTGAAGTATGCAGTTCAGTAGCATTAGGTACATTCACAGTGTTGTGCAGCTATCACCAGCACCCAACTCCAGAATCTCCTTCATATTCCTAAACTAAAACTGTGCCCATTGAACACTAACTTCCCATTCTACTTCCCCCAGTCCCTAGCATTTATCATCCTACTTTCTGTCTCTAATCTTGACTCTTCTAGAAAACTCTTATCAGTGAAATCCTGCAGTATTTCTTTCTTTTATAACAGGCTTATTTCACTTAACATAATACCTTTAAGGCTCTTCTGTGTTGTAGTTCTTGTCAGGATTTTCTTCTTTTATAAGTGTGACTAATACACCATTGTATGGATATAGTGCATTTTGAAAACTTATTTATCTGTTGGTAGATGTGGGTTGCTCCCACCTTTTGGTTATTATGAGCAATTCTCCTATGAATATGGGTGTGTAGCTATCTGTCTGAGACTCTACTTGCAATTCTTTTGGGTCTATACCTAGAAGTGGAATTGCTGGATCATATGCTAATTCTATATTTAATTTTTTGAGAGACCACATAATGTTTTCCATTGTGGTTGCACAATTTTACCTTCCCACCAGCAATGCACGAGGGTTCCGATTTCTTCACATCCTTGTTAATACTTGTCTTCTGTTTTGTTGTTGTTGTTTATTTAATAATAGTTATCTGAATGGATGTGAAGTGAATTTGTTTTGAACACTTTGTACCAGACATTTTTTTAAAAGTTCCCTCAATAATGCTGTAAGTAGCATGTGTGTGTGTGTGTGAGAGAGAGAGAGAGAGAGAGAGAGAGAACATTAGAATAAGCAAGAATCATACAAGAAGTCTGACTATAGAGAAATGCTCCTAGTCAGTATGATATGAATTGCTTCCTAGAATGTGAGTTCCCCAAAGGAAGGGACCATGTCTTATCTACTACTTTCTCCTTAGTGTCTATCATACTTAGTGTTTCCACATGTTTGAAATAAACAACAAAAACATATGAGGATTGTTTCATTGTAGATTTCAACATCACATACTTTCTCTAGATGACTATCAGTATGCAGACAAAGTTCACTGCAGTACTCTCACCAGACTGGATGAGGCACTAGGACTAGGCATTAGGGACAATGAGATTTTTCTGTATACTGATGCAAATGCTTGGAGGAAATTTGTGACCTTGCAGTACTGGTTATGCTCAGCATTTATAAGTTCCTCACATTTCCTATTCTGTTTTATCCCCAGAAGAGAAAGAAGCAGCATGAGGAGGGAGAACCAGAGCAGCGTGTCCGAGTTCTTCCTCCTGGGGCTCCCCATTCCGCCAGAGCATCAGCGCCTGTTCTTCGCCCTGTTCCTGGGCATGTACCTGACCACGGTGCTGGGGAACCTGCTCATCATCCTGCTCATCCGGCTGGACTCCCGCCTGCACACCCCCATGTACTTCTTCCTCAGCCACTTGGCCTTCACCGATGTCTCCTTTTCTTCTGTCACTGTCCCAAAGATGCTGGTGAACATGCAGTCTCAGCAACTATCCATTTCTTATCCAGCATGTATTTCACAGATGTATTTTTATATACTTTTTGGCTGTGTTGATAACCTCCTGCTTGCAGTGATGGCATATGACAGATATATAGCCATCTGTCACCCTCTACACTATAGCACCATCATGCAGGAGGGGCTGTGTGCTCTGCTGGTGTCTGGCTCCTGGATTATCTCCTGTGGCAGTGCCCTCTTGCACACTCTCCTCCTAGCAAAGCTGTCCTTTTGTGCTGACAATGTCATTCCCCATTTTTTCTGTAGTCTCCCCATCCTACTCAAGTTGTCCTGTTCAAATACCTCTCTCAATGAGATGGTCATATTCACTGCAGGTGCTGCAGTTACCGTCTTTCCGTTAAGTGGCATCCTTGTCTCTTATGGCTGCATTGGAGCTTGTATCTTGAGGACCCCCTCTATCAAAGGTATCTGCAAAGCCTTGTCCACCTGCGGCTCCCACCTCTCTGTGGTGTCTCTATTCTATGGAACAATTATGGTGCTGTACTTTTCCCCTTCTTCAAGCAACTCCAATGACAAAAACATGATTGCCTCACTGATGTATACAGTAGTCACTCCCATGCTGAACCCCTTTATTTACAGTCTAAGGAACAAAGACATAAAGTTTGCTCTGGGGATCCTTTTCAAAAACGATCTTCTTTTCTTCAAGTGAAAATTGCCCAATCATCTTCTCATTATACCCTCTGATCCTGTCAGAGATGTCTTCTTGAAAAATTGTGTGTTGGACATCCCCCCCCACCACCATGTTGCCAATATTCTTTTAATTGTCCTTTAAAGGGACAGTTAAGCTCTTGGAACTAATTCCTTTTACTTTGGTTATTTTTGCCCATTTATTATTTTTTAGCCCTAAATATGTCATTACTCACAATACACTGTCTTTGTAGTCTCCAAAGTACCAAGCTTTTTATTACTCAGGAATGTGTTCATTTGGAAGAGCGTGTTCCACTGCTTCATTTTTCTGAATAGAAATGAAATACGTTCAAGAGAACAACATACCAGTCACTTCTCTGAAAAGGAAAACAGGACATTACCATTTTCTGTTTCCTCTCCAAAGATAAAGCCAGGTTAGTTTAAGCTAGAATTAGAGATAAGAGATGTGATTGTATTATGGACTAATCTATATATTTTTATTCCCTGAATTTCTGACTCCATGGTGGTAAATGGTAATAATTCTCAACTATGTCAGGATGCCTCTTTTTATCTAAAATGAAATGAGTATTTTTGATCCTCAAGTAGAATTACTTTTTTATTTTTAAATAAATATTTTTGCTAGAGGGTGTGTGCGCTTGCTGGAAAGAAAGAGAGAGACAGAAAGACAGAAAGCAAGAAATCACCTCCCCCCACCCCACCCCCCTGGAATGGCCATGCCACAATCCCTTCTCCATTCTCCTCTAGGGATTTTGGGCACACATGCACATGTGTCCGGTGTCAGTTTCAAGTCACTGGGTCCAGGACTTGAACCATGGTTGACCACGTGGGAGTTCAGTAACGTAACCATTATGCCATCTGCTGGTACCTCAAGTAGAATGAATTTTAAGTTTTCTGGAATGTTTTAATAATCAAAAAAGAAAAAACCCTCCTCCACAAAAGCTATCAAAACCTTTAATGTAACACAGTTTTTAATCTGTTGAAATAAGTGAAATATAAATCAGCTCTTTAGTTTCTTTTCTCATTTTTTTCATTTTCTCATTTTTTCAGTTAAAAATATTTGATGATGTTCCTAATGTTTAGTTCCAGTAAAGCCCAGAATGCTTGTCTTCTTAATGCAGTAACTAACTAATAAAGGACTTTTGATAGTTTTATAAAACTTAAATAAACTTCAATTTGGTTGTGCTTGTGGAAAGAACTTCATAAGAGAACACAGAGCAGTCAATCCAATTACTGAATTTCCCCAGTCTAGGAAGACTAATTTTTTTCCCTTCTATGTTGGATTTTTGAGATAAGAAAAACTTATATCTTAAAACTTCTAGTAGGGACAAGCTAAAACCATGCATTCAAAATTTGTGCATGCAAAGATATTTACTATATGACTACTATGTGGCAGGCAATTTTCTAGGTACCAGGAATGAAAGCTAAAAAAGAAATACCCACTAATTGATTTCTCCCTGTGGAGCTTATATTCTAGTCCTTTTGATCCCCCATCATGTTGCTGTTTTCTATAGTATTTATTTATTTATTTATTAATATTTTTTCCATAGAGCATGTGCACTTGCCAGAGAAAGAGACAGAGAAAGGGAAAGTGAGAAATCATCTCCTGGGGGTTGGCTACACTGCAGTTCCCTTTTCTCCATTCTCTTCTTGGGATTTTGGGCACACATGCACATGTCCCTGGTGTGATTTTCAAGTCATCAGGTCTGGAATTCAAACCGTGATCATTCATGTGGCAGTCCAGCACCTTAACCACTATGTTACCTGCTGGTCTCTTTCCAAGTAGTTTTTTTTTTTTAAATTTATTTTTAATTTTTTATTTATCATTAAAAATATGCATTTAATTATTATACACCACTTTGCTTGTAAGTTGAATTTACCAAACATGAATACATTTCACACCAGTCCAATGGGTTATCAACAGATGATAACCCATTTCTGTGTCCTATAAATGTCTTGCCTCTCCCACCCTTCTCCCCCTTTCTCCCACCCTCTTCCCACATTGTCTCTCAAATCTATAACCATTTTTAATGCTTCTATGTCCTCTAATCTCTCAGTTTCTACCATAGAGTGCAGACAGTCAGTATATGTAGAGTGGAGACATACAATATCTCTGTTTCATAGCCTGGCTTTCTTCACTCAGCAGTAAATCTTCCATATTCATTCATTTCTATCAAATGCCATCCATAGTAGCTTTAAAACAACAACTTCTCCTCTTCCTCCTCTTCCTCCTCCTCCTCTTCTTTTAATTGTCAGAGGGCATATGCACTTGCCAAAGAGAGACCAAGCAACAGAGAAAGAGGGGGAGGGAGAAAGTACCCCCCCAACAATGGAACATTGTCATGTTGCAATCCCTTCCCCTCTGTTTCTCCATTTTGTCGGGTTTTTGGACATGCATGTACATATGCCTGGCATGATTTTCAAGCCAGCAGGTACGGGACTCAAACTACAGTTGGCAGTGTAGGAGCCCAGCATCCTAACTATTGTGCCACCTGCTGACCCTGGTTATCTTCTGGCCCTAGTTATCAATCTTTTACCTGAAGCATAGTTTGCAAATATTTTCCCCAATTCTGTGGGTTGCCTCTTCATTCTATTTATTGTTTCCTTTGCTGCACAGAAGCTTTTCAATTTTATTTAATACCACTTGTCTATTTTTGGAATTGTTGCCTACACTTATGGACCTTATTTAAGAAATTTTGCTCACTCCAATGTCTTCTAGTGCTTTCCCTCTGTTGTCTACAAATAGTTTTTATAGTTTGAGGGTTTACATTTAGATCTTTGATCCATTTTGAATTGATTTTTGTTAATGGTGAAAGATAAGGGCCCAGTTTCATTGTTTTTGCATGTAGATATTCAGTTCTTCCAGCACCATTTGATAAAAAGACTTTTTTTTTCCTCCACTGGATTGTCTCATGTCCACTGTCAAAAATTAATTGGCTCTGTGTCTTAGCAATTGTGAATAATGCCACAAAAAACATAGATGTGCAAGCACTTCATGTTGGGTAAATTCAACATACAAGCAAAGTGATGTATAATGATTAAATGTATAAAATAATATAAAAATGAAGTAAATCAATTGGCTATATGTTTTGAGGTTTTATTTCTGGATTCTCTCTTCTGATTCATTGGTCTATGTGTCTGTTTTTTGTGCCAGTAGCATGCTGTTTTGATTTTCACAGCTTTATAATAAATGTTACAGTTGGGTAGTTAAATGCCTCCTACTTTATTCTTTCTGCAAAGTATTGCCTTGGCAAAATGGGGCCTTTTATGATTCCAGACTAATTTTATTATTTTTTTCTATTTCTGTGAAGTATGTCTTGGTAATTTCATTGAAATTACATTGAATTTGTAAATTAATTTAGGTAGAATTGAGATTTTAATTATATTGATTCTTCCAATTCAAGAACATCTTTCCATTTTTTATATCATATTCAATTTCTTTCTTCAGTTTTTAATAGTTTCCCTTGTAGAGGTCTTTAACCTCTTTGGTTAGGATAATTCTTATATATTTGTGTATGCGTGTGTGTCTATTGTAAATGAGTTACTTTCTTCAATTCTGCCTCAGCCTGTTCAATGTTGATGTATAAAAATGCTATAGATTCTTGTATATTGATTTTGTATCCTGCCACTTTATGGAATTCACTTATCACTTCTAGGAGTTGTTTTATGGATGTTTTTTGGATTTCTATGTATATATTCACATTGTCTGTAAATAGGGGCAATTTCACTCCTTCTTTTCCGTTTGAATGTCTTTTATTTTATCCTCTTGTCTGATTGTATTGCCTACGACCTTCTGTACTGTGTTGAAAAGAAAAGGAGGAAGTGGACAACCTCATGTTGTTCCAGTTTTGAGTGGGAAAGCTTTCAGCTTTTCTCTATTCAGTATGATGTTAGCTATGGGTTTTTCTGATATGGCTTGTGTGGTGTGATTTTCAAGCTGCTGGGTCCAGGACTCAAACCACACAGTTGGCCATATGGAATCCAGCTGCCTTAACCTCTACACCACCTGCTGGCCCTATAACTTGTGATCTTTTCATTGTGTTGTTGGATTGGATTTGCTATTATTTTGTTGAGGATTTTTGCATCTGTATTCATCAAGGATATTGGCCTGTGGATTTCTTTTTTGTTATGTCTTTGCTTTTGGAATCAATATGATGGAGAGTTCATAGAATGATTTGGGAAGGTTCCTTCCATTTGGGTCATTGGAAATAGTTTAAGGAGATTTGGTATTAATTACTTTTTAAAAGTTTTATATACTTCAGTAGTGAGATCACCAGGATGTGGGCTTTTCTTTGTTGGGAGACTATTACAATTCAATCTCATTACCTGTTATGGGCTTATTGCTTCTTCCTGGTTTAGTCTAGTTATACTGTATATGTCCAGAAGTTTGTCCATTTTATCTAGATTTTCCAGTTCATTGGCATATAATCTCTTATATATTCTCTCATGATCTTCTGTATTTTTAAAATATCTATTATAATATCACCTGTTTCTTTAATGCTTTTATTTATCTGGTTCCTTTCTCTGTTTTTCTTAGTCTAGCTAGTGGTTTGTTGATTTTGTTTATCCTTTAAAAAAACCCAGCTTTTTGTTTTGTTTATTTTTTAGTACAGTTCTTTTATTTTCAGTTTTATTTATTTCTTCTTATTATTTTTCCTTCTACTATTTGCTGTTGCTTTCCAGTTCCTTGAGATGCATGGAGGATAGTGGGGGAGGGAGCTCTTTGGTACCTCATCAGCTTCAGACATGCTACTCCTCTTTACATTTCCAAATAGAAATGATATGTTCCAGAAGTTCCCGTTGTTTTTTTCTTGTACTTTGTCAATCTTGCCTCCCTCTTTTGTTGAAATGTGAGGCAATTGTTAACTTTTTTTCCCAGAGAAATGCTAGGGTGGGTGTTTCTAGTCAGCCATCTTGGTCCCTCCTCTTCCCAGTCTGTTTTTCAAGCCATGGAGCAGGATTCATTTTTTTTTTTTTTTAAGAATTATTTTATTTAACTTTATTTATTTGTTCATTTTTAGTCTGACCTCAAAGGAACAGAGTGAGAGAGAGGGAAATGAGAAAGCAAGCCTCCAGGTCCAGGACTTGAACAGCGGTTGGCCATGTGGGAGTCCACTGCCCTTAACCACCACACTACCTGCTGGCCCCAAGAAATCTAATCACAGTCATCCATGTGAGATCGACCAATTTAACCACTAGGCTATGAGGCCAACACTTTTAACCTTCTAACACTGCCTATGCTTTACTTTATTTTTTTGTCCTTGTTTCCTTCCTGGAATATGAGCTCTACAAGAGATGAGTTTTTGTGTACAAACTAATAAATGAAAATTTTTGTTTGTAGTAGACTTCTATAAATAAAGGTAGTATAAAAAGGGAAAGCAAGTGTGCTGGGGGTTTGAAATTTCAAATTGTACGGTCCAGGTAGAGCTCTCTGGACAGGTAGTATCTGAACAAGACATGAGTAAACCATGGGGATCCCTGGGGAAAGGCATGAGGCATGAGGATCTGCAACTACAAATACTCTGAGGATACATGATGCCTGGGCAATTCTAGGAACATTAAAGGGGCCTCTGTGGCTGAACAGGCTTCAGTGAGGGGGCAAAATGGTAGATGACAAGTTTAGCAATATCAGGGGACCAGATCTGTAGAGCACTTAAAGGCTATAGTTGATGTTTAGGTCAGGATTCTCAGAGAAAAGGACCCAATGGAATGTATAGATAAAAGGTAGATGGAAAGATAGATAGAAAAATAGATATAAATGGAGATATAGATTATAAACTGGAGGAGTCCGACCCGGCGAGGCCCCAGGATCTGTCTGAGCCCCCCAGACCTTTGAGCTCCGCTTCCGGTCAAATCAATATGCTGGCAAAGCCACTGTTGTGCACCCCCTGACCTTAGAACAAAGCTTGGGTCAATTAGCATGTCAGCAAGGCTGCTTGCTATTCTTGAAATTTTCTTTTCTCAGAGCCATTCCTAGTAATCACAAAATGGCTGCTGCGCCGCATCAGCTAATAATCATCTCCGCTTACCGAAACTGCCTTCCCAAAACTGCATTCTATAAAGACCCACCTACAATTCCATGGAGACCCACCTACAAATGCGGAACTGCATGAGACCCACCCTTAATCCAACCCTAAACTGCACAAAACCCACCCTTAATCCAACCCTAAATAAAGTCTATGTTCCCTATTAAAAACTTTATGAGCTAATAATTAAAACACTTAGCCCCTCTCCCATTTACTTGCATATAACACATTTTCAATAAAAAAGCACAATGATTCCTAGCAGTTGTCACTCCTCAGAGAGCAATCTTTAAGGGGTGTCCGGCAGAGGACGTGCGTAAAAAGGCACCGAGGCCTGTGTCTTCTGTTTACCTGCGTCGCCTCCGTGGAGATAACCCACCCAAGCCGAGGCTGGTCCCCGGCAATAAACAGCAAGGGAAGATGGAGGGAGGGAGGGAGGAAGGGAGATTTTTTTTTTTTTTTTTTTTTTTTTTTTTTTGGAGAGGTTTTTGCTATAGGGCGCGTGCGCTCGCCAGACAGACAGAGAGAGACAGAGAGATAGAAAGCAGGAAATCACCCCCCAGGGGGGATGGCCACGCCGCAATCCCTTCTCCTCCATTCTCCTCTCGGGATCTTGGGCACGCACGCACACGCGCCCGGCGTGAGTTTAAGCCACCGAGTCCAGGACTCGAACCGCGGTCGACTACGTGGAAGTCCAGCGACATAGCCATTACGCTAACTGCTGGTCCCGAAGGGAGATTTTTTTAAGGAATTGACTTATGTAATTGTGGAGGCTGGCGAGTCCAAAATAAGCTGGGTAACCATCAGCTGGAGACTCAGGAAGAGCTGCACTTTGAGTTTCAAGGTAGTTGCTGACAGATTTCTCTTTGCTTTGGGGAAGGACAATCTTTTTCTTAAAGTCTTTAACTGATTGGACGAGGCCCACTTACATTTGGAAGAGCAATCGGGGTTTATTCAAAGTCTACTGATTTAAACGTTAATCCCCCCACCACACACACACATATATATACCTATCTTTGCAGAGATACAAATGGTGCTTGACCAAATTTCTGGGTCCCGTAGTCTTTTATTCCATGTAAAATAAAAGTAAAAAGTTAATTTTGGTACAGAACTCATGCACATTATTTTTTCACAATACACCTTTTCAATGAATTTTATGAACGTGCCTTATCTTATTTCTCAGCACACTATACCATTTAACATACCATTTATGTGACATTTTTCCCCTCTATATCCTCCAACTTGGATATATATTCCATAGGATAAATGTCTATTTATATTATTAATTGCTGTTTCTCCAAAGCATATATTGGTCTTAACCTTTGTGAGATACTTAATAAATTTTTGTTGAGTAAACAGGTGAATGAACGAATGAATGAATTCATCCAGCAGTCAGCCCTACCTATTGTTTGTCATAGCTGATTTCTAGCAATAAAAAGACATTGACGATAAAATATTAAGTTTTCATTCTGTGCTCATTTAATCTTATCCCAAACACACACTGAGAGTACTATTATTATTTCTGCTGTGTATAACTCAATGGAGAGCTCTTTGATAAGTTGTTTAGGTATGTTGTTAGTAAAAGGAGGACCCAGAGTCTTTTTTGTCAGAGTTTACAGGCTCAAACCCTTGACTCTTGAACAGGACACAGATTCTACTCTTCAGAGTCTCACAGAAGAGTAGAGAGACTAGTGTTTTTGTTTGTTTGTTTTTGTTTTGCCATAGGAAACATGCACTTATTGGATATGGACAGAGGGAAAGTGAGAAAGGATAGTCATGCCACAATCCCTTCTCTTCTATTCTTTCAGGATCTTGGGTATGCACACTCACATGCCTGCCATGAGTTTCAAGCTGCCAGGTCCAGGACTCAAATCCTGGTCAACCATGTGGGCTCTTTAACCACCATGTCACTTGCTGGCCCCAACCTGCAGATTTCTAGGGGACCTTGTGCTATAATGGAAGCATCATCTGTAGGTGTAAGGGAGCCTACAGGAGCTTGATAGAGCCTTTACATGGCCCAAGACATACATTGCTGTATATAGAAGCTGAACTCATGATGAAGAGACCACAGGTGACCAAGGAACCTGCTGCTTCCCTGTTGGAGACTTGGCCAGAAGCCCAAGTACCACTGATATTAGAGATGCTTCTGCTGTGACTGCAGCTGCAACTCAGCCCCTTTGGATCCTAAATGTACTCATTCCCAAGGGGTCAGGAGACAGTTGGGCAATTAGCCCAAGCTGACTGCTTCTGTAGTCAGGGACTTAAAACGTTTCTTCTGGGACTTCTTTCTAGTGGGTAAAACGAAATCTTGCCTGTTATTTTGAAGCTGTGAACAGAAATGAAAGTCTGGAAAGGTGCTTGGGCCGCCGAGGTTTCCTCTTTTTCCTCAGATCCTGGGCTTTCTGGACTGAAAGTGAGGATTCAGGTAACAGCAAGAAGCAGAAGGTATTTGAACTTTAAAACTGGCATACATCAGAGGGGGCTCAGCAATCTCCACAATCATGTGTGTGCCTGTGTGTGTATGTCCATCAGAAAAGTTTTGTGTCCATTTTTTGGTGTTGTGTTGTGTTATGTGTAAGTGATTCATGTATGTATTATGTGTAAGTGATTCATACATGTTTATGTTGCCTGTGTACTGTCTGTAAGAGCTTGTGTGTTGCTTTTGAGGTATGACTGCCTATGAGCACAGTGCATGTGTGGGATAGGATGCTTGATGGTCTGTGTTTGTAGCTATGTTGAACGAGGGACAATGTATTTTGTGAGTTTCATGTGGATCTTTGAAGCTGACTCACACCTTGGCTGTGTTTACCTACTTTGGGCATAAGCCAGGGAAGTCTATAAATCACCCCCCCCCCCCCCCCCGAGCACCTACATATCTGTAATAGTGTGTGAATGCCTCTGTGTAGAACAAACTCACACCTTGATTACATACAGATCATAAGACAGAGAAATATTAAAACCAAGAAACAAACATTTGTGCATGTGTGTGTGTGTGTGTGTGTATGTGCCTGTGTTTAATATTCTTACATTCTGATTCTCCACTTGTCTGAAATCAGAACCCACAAAGACTATTCCAAAAGAAGCTCATATTGATGAAGCATTGTGATCCGTTTTTTTCAGTGATTTGAATTCTACCCAGGGTCCCTAGAAGCCAACTAATTTTGACACTCAGCTTCAATTTTGGTGACATAATTTAATAACTGAATGCTCATTTTTGTCATCACATATGTCTACATTCAAATCTTTGCCTTTCTCTCACTTAGTAGCTTTGTGGCCCTGGATTTGGCTTCTCTGATGCTCCATAGCCTCCGTAGTCAAATAGAGTAATGATAATTGCTGTAAATCCTCACCTGAGGCACTTAAACAAGTATCAGGCACATAGTAAGTACTTATGTAGTCTCATAAAGGCTGAGGCACCTAACTCTTTGTTTCCTTACTGCCCAGGGGGAAGTACTTGGTATGAAGACAGATGCTCAAGTGTCCTGTTGCCTATGAACACCCAGTCTAAGGCAATGTTTAGTGTCATATATAGATGGAGATACATAGATTGCAGTACGGTTTATTTCTTGGAAAACTGATAAACCTTCACTAAGACAGATTTCATCAGGAAGTTTATCTCAGTGGTTGGGATGTGGACACAAAAACTCCCTTAAGAGTGTGAGAGATCAGATAGGTTAATATTGTTTTTAGTCAGTTATCTGGTTCTTTTTGCTATCTTATAATGCTGATTTATTAAATTTTTGAATTTGATCTGGTTTTATTTGAAAACGTACGGGGCGTCATAAAAATAATTGATATAATATTTGAATGTTTATTTTATGCAGTACATAAAATAGAGAGACTTTTGCTATAGGGTGTGTGTGCTCACCAGAGAGACAGAGAGACAGAAAGCGAGAAATTACCCCCGGGGGGATGGCCACACCACAATCCCTTCTCCTCCATTCTCCTTTAAGGATTTTGGGCATGCACGCACATGCACCTGGCATGAGTTTTTTAAGCTGCTGGGTCCAGGACTCAGACCATTATGTGGGAGTCCAGCAACATAACCATTATGCCATCTGCTGGTCCCAGAATACTCTTCTAAGATGTGTATTGAGTTAAAATCCTCACATTAGCCCTATGGATGTATGATATTGGTATTGTTACATTACAGAGGCACTACACAAGGCCAGCAGAGATTTAGCTCCTCAAGTCGAGTCTAACAGCTGTGAAGTGGCAAGGTCATAATCACAATGAGGAATCTGGCTCCAGACAGTTCTCTGCCAGGTACTCCCTCAAGGGTTAGCATCCTGAAGAAAGAGTCCACAGTATTCTATTTGCTCTCATAACTTCATTTCATAGCAAAAATGGTTGATTAAAGGAAACAAGAATAATACACTTGCTCTAGTTTCCATTTAAATGAATCATATTGAGCATGGAGGGTGACTTGTCCACTTTGGCAACACTAGTTGATGCTAATAGAAATTCAGACAGTTATTCTTATTCTCTAGGCTAAAGAAAGAGGCTCTACTGTGGTGGCCATAATCATGACTTTCAAAATCTTTGACTTTTCCTATTTCACTTCATCTCCATCAGAGGGAATAACAACATGAGGAAGGAGAACCAGAGCAGAGTGTCCGAGTTCCTCCTCCTGGGGCTCCCCATCCGGCCAGAGCAGCAGGGCCTGTTCTTCGCCCTCTTCCTGGGCATGTACCTGACCACGGTGCTGGGGAACCTGCTCATCATCCTGCTCATCCGTCTGGACTCCCGCCTGCACACCCCCATGTACTTCTTCCTCAGCCATTTGGCCCTCACTGATGTCTCCTTTTCTTCTGTCACTGTCCCAAAGATGCTGGTGAACATGCACACTCAGGATCAATCCATCGTGTATGCAGGGTGTGTAACACAGATGTACTTTTTCATATTTTTTGGTTGTATTGATAATCTCCTTCTTGGAGTGATGGCATATGACAGGTACGTGGCCATCTGTCACCCTCTACACTATACCACCATCATGCGAGAAAACCTGTGTATCTCTCTGGTGGCTGGGTCCTGGTTATTCTCATGTAGCAGTGCAATGTCCCATACTCTCAGCCTGGTCCGACTGTCTTTCTGTGCTGATAATACTATTCCTCATTTCTTTTGTGATCTTGCTGCTCTACTCAAATTATCCTGCTCTGATACCTCCATCAATGAACTGGTCATCTTCACCGTGGGGGCACTGGGAATCATCATACCATTGGTAGGCATCCTGGTCTCATATGTTCGTATTGGCATTTCTATTCTGAGAGTTCCCTCTGCCAAAGGGATCTGCAAAGCCTTGTCTACCTGCGGCTCCCACCTCTCTGTGGTATTTCTATTCTATGGAACCATTATGGTACTGTACATTTTCCCATCATCAAATAACTCCAATGACAAAGATATTATTGCTTCAGTGATGTATACAGTGGTCACCCCCATGCTAAATCCCTTTATCTACAGCCTGAGGAACAGAGACATGAAAGGGGCATTAGGGAGACTTTTAAGGAGGGAGACTCTTTTCTCAAAGTGACAGTCTCTCAGTTCTTCAGTTTCTAGTTCACCAAATGGCACAGTTAGAGATTTCTCCTTGAAAAACTATGCAAACTTTTTTTTGTAACCTCTGTTTTTGGCCATTTGCTATGACTCTTCTTCCAGTTTGCTTCCCTTGAATCCAGTGAATTCATTCAAATATCCAAGCACAGACACATCAAGTGATATTTTCTGTAACTGAGCATTTTGAACCTACTTCTTTTTGCTTTCGTTTTGTTTTGCGCCTTTTTGTCTTTCCTTAAGTCTTGGGATCTGGCACATATGGTAGAACCATTATCTCAATTTCAAATCACCACACTTCTTTTTAAGTCAGGAATGGGAAATATCCTTAACAATCACAGTATTGTCTTATATTCATGAAATAAATCAAAACTGCTTGTTTTGATATGCAGACTTCTCTTTTAAGGAAAAAGAAATTTTCACTGCAAATGTCTCTGCTATTTCAATCTGTTAGGCATTTTTTATAAGCTGTATATTTTTCTTTCTGATGCCCATGTTAAAGAATATTAGAAATGTGAAATGTGATGTTGACTTGAAGATGACAATTGTTTTTCTTTATGTTTACGAGGATCTCTAATATGAGTTTGTGTCGATCTTTGTGAATCTCAGGATATAGATCGTTATAATACTCATACAATGGCTGTATAAACATTAATGCTAATCCATGTTATAGAAATTGGCTCTTTAATTTCACTCTCAATTTCAAAAGTATTCTTTTTTTTTTCCCCCTAAAGTTATAAATCTCAATGTAACTCCTAGAGTTTAAGGTAAAGAGATTCAGAATGCTGACTTATCTAATGGAGTAATTGAATGATTAAGTGATTCCTATGGTATTTTAAAATCTAAAAACAATCCAACATATTTGGCAGGTGATTCTAATGTACTTTCAGTGTTGAGAACATTTGGACTAGAAGATTAAGAGCAGTATGTGTTATAGTCAAGATACGCGTACTAAAAGTAAACATGTACACCGACACTGGGAATTGCTTTACGTGATTGATATGGTGTAAGCCAGGAGAAAAAAGTTGCCACCATTTTGTGACACCACTGAAAGAACCTCTGATCCTTGCAAGTTCTGTAGAAAATTAAATGTGAACTTAATGTAAAGATGCATCCCTTGAGTCCTTGGAAGAGGACAGACATAACTCTGATCCTATCCTTTACATAGTGACTGAGTGGAAAGACTTTATTCTTCCAAAAGAATCTGTTCCAAAAAGTCTATAGGGAGAATAATAATCTTATCATGTCAAATTTTGCTGTGAAATGCATTTTTGTGGAAAGTCTTCTCTTTTGTTAAAATTGTGTTAATTAAGATAATGAGGAGAAGAATCCACATGGATACTGGGAACTAGATATTTCAGGCACAGGAGAAATGAAGATTTTCTACTCATAATTCAGCCTCCAGCAAGCAAAGCTAGTGTGGTAGGGAGCCCCTCTGGCCTTCTATCCCTGTCCCTGTGTCTCTGAGGTCTCTGTGTCTCTCTGCTCCTGTCTCCTCATTTTTTTTTTGGTAATTTTTCCTTTTTACGATTTTTTTAAAGGTAGAATTTCTCTCTGGCTCTCAGCTCCATCTTTTGTTTTGTTAATAAGCCCTTCTGCTCCTTTCTCCCAGGCAGGAGAGTTGAGCCATTCTCTGAGAAGAATCCACATGGATACTGGGAACTAGATATTTCGCGCGGTTTTCTATTTTGTGATTTTTTTCTTTAAAAAAAAAAAAAGAAAAGCAATTTTAATTTTTTATTTTTTTGTCTTTTTTCTCTCTTTTTGTTGTTGTTTCTCTCTCTCTTTTTCATTTTCCTTTTTCTTGTCTCTCCACCCAATATCTACTGAATCTGCTGCACCAGCTATCACTACAGAACGGCAATCCGATTCTAGAACACCTCTGTCTGCTTACTCCTGAACATTGAGGCTTAACTTCAAGAATTTGAAAGAAACACGCCATTCATCAGATGACAAGAAATCACCGTCGGATCACGAGAAATATGGGAAAACGAGAAAATACCTCTCCTCCAATGGAAAAGAGTAACTCTCCTTCATCCACAAGCAGTTCGGTGAAAGTCATGGAAATGTCTGATAAGGAATTTAGAGCATTCGTAATGTCGAAGCTAACAGAGATGGAAGAAAAGAGAGATAATGAACTGCTAAAGAGAAAGGAGAAAGAAGTTGCCGAGTTCCAGGAGATGAGGAAATTCTTGCAAGATCTAAAAGAGGAATTACACACTTTACAAAAGACTCAAACGGAACTGCTAGAGATCAAGTCTATAATACAAGAAGTCAAAATCTCCCTTGAAAGTATTAAAAGCAGACTAGATCATTCAGAAAATAGAATCTCAGATGTAGAAGAGAAAATGGCTGGCTTAGAAAAGTCCACCACGAAGACTGAGAAAATGGCTCAAAAATTTGAGAATGATATGCGAGAAGTACTGGATACCATCAAACGTCCAAATATCCGGATAATTGGCATTCCAGAAGGTGAAGAGACCCATAAGGGCATTGATAATCTATTCCATGAAATCCTGCAAGAAAACTTTCCAAACCTAGAGAGGCATTCGAAGATCCAGTCCCAGGAAATACAAAGGACCCCAAATAGAATCAACCCAAGAAGATCTTCTCCAAGACACATTATAGCCAGGTTGACCAAAACCGCAGACAAAGACAAGATACTAAGATTGGCAAGAGAGAAACATCAAGTTACCTACAAAGGACATCCCATCAGGCTAACAGCAGATCTCTCATCGGAAACAATGCGAGCGAGGAGAGAATGGGAAAATATATTCAAAGTGTTACGAGAGAAGCAATTTCAGCCAAGAATACTGTACCCGGCAAGATTATCTTTCAGGTGGGAAGAAAAGACAAGAACATTCTCAGATAAACAAAACCTGAAAGAATTTACCAGCACCAGACCAGATCTCCAAGAAGTTCTCAAGGGTGTGCTGTATCAAGAAAATTAAACACAGACACACGGAAATAAGAGTCCAAAAACTATGAAAGTAGCTAACTTAATCAGAGGGACAAGTCTGAATTTGAATATTATATCCCAGAATTTAATCAGGAAAATTGAACCAGAACAGAAGATAAAAGTACATGAGACTGATAGGTTCATGCACCTTCCATTTGAACAGAATCCTAACTTGTTTCCTGGCTTTAAGCAAAGTTCCTTGGCATTTCTTTGAGTTAAGTTATAACTGGTTTTCTTAGTAGTAATGAGTGAACTCACCATTGAAAGTAGTTAGATTATGTAGGAAATTGTGTGATCAATGCAACGTGGGTGGGAAGGGAATGAAGGACAATTGTAGACACCGGAGGTGGTGTGAGAGGAGGGTGGGAAGGGACAGAGGGTCAGAAAGAGGGGTGGAAGTAATTCTAGGAACTAGTAATGGAAAATTTTTTTTGTAATGTTCATGATTGTATCACTATGCAGTGTGTACTGGATGGGAGATTGCATTTTGTATGCTGTGATGAAGCTTAGGGAAGGAATGTAAATTGAGTTACAAAAAAATAAAGTTTCAGGAAAAAAAATATATATTCAATGACTGCAGTAGGATATGTAGCCACAGCTAGGTGCTACTTTATAGGATGCGTAAAGTAAGACTTGTGTTCATGGAAATGTGGGTATCACCTGTGTTTGCTATGAGGGTATTTGGATTGATTAGGGTCTTTGGCGATTCAATAAAATGTGAGGAGAAAACTGTATAGAAAGCAAACATAGATACCAGAGACTGTGGGAGGAGAGTGGGAGATGGCAGAGGGTAAGAGATAGAGAATCTAGGATGGGGGGAAAAAAGCAAAACATACAGAAGACAAGAAATGGAAGATCATTTGCTGACAATAACATGCTTGTTGATGTGCTTGATTGAGACAATATATAGTGTAATTTGGATGGAAAATCTCATTTTGTATGCTGTAATGATGTTCAGAGAATGAATGCAAATAAATAAAAAATAAAAAAAAAAAAAAAAAAAAAGATAATGAGGAGGCAATCTCAAAGGAAATGCCTTAGTCATCCAAGGGGATTTCTGCTTAATTCTTATTTTCTTTTACAGTTTTAGTGTGATGTAATTGAGATACAGATTCTCTGTTCTTTTTTTTTTTTGTGAAAGTTTATGTGTTTATATCTTCCATGAGAGAGAGAGAGAGAGAGAGAGAGAGAGTGAGAGATAGACCCACAATAGGGTCTTTACAACTATGACCTACCCCCAGTTTCAGCTGGCTCAGACATAGGTATATGCAGGCATACTTGATGGTCCCAGGACATGAACCCAGGACCTTTCCCATGAGGGAATAATATATATATATATATATATATATATATATATATATATATATATATAGTTTTTTTAATGGAGCATGTGCACCCACTGAAGAGAGAGAGAGAGTGACCAAGAAGAGGAAAAGTGAGAATCACATTTCCCCCCACCCCTGCCAGGGGGATGGCCATGCCACAATTCATTCTCTCCCATTCTCCTCTCAGAATTTTGGGCATGCACATACACACACCTGATGTGATTCTCAGTCAACTGAGAATCTACCCACAGAGTCAGCCATGTTGGAATTCATCACTTTAACCATCATGCCGCCTGCTGACCTTGGCCCTGGATTATTATTATTATTTTTTGGTCATTTTTTTCTTTTCCATAAATACTAACTTGTAAAAAAAAAAGAAGACTTATTCTATCTAGTTTATTTGGGTGGTAGTTCATATGTGTGAAATTTGATTTTTAAAAATCAGATAACTAAAGGTAATACAAAATGTCAAATACCACATCAAATAGTGCATCATAAAGGAATTTTGATGGGTTTCTGGCAGCCCCTATAGAAGTCACCACTCTGCAGATGCTGAGAAGCTGGTGCCAAAGTTTCCATTCTTACATATTTTTCTCCTTGGATTTCTATTTATTGTATTTACTATTGAACCACAATACTTCTTATGAGTTAGGTGAAACTAAAGGCAAGGATATCAAAGAACTATTAAAATAACCTTAGCCTTTCTATGATAGTAGAGTTTAGTTTTTACAACAATTAAAAAATAGAAAAGAAGTTCAATTTTTTAATCAAAAGATAATTATTCTTTAAAGAATTGAGTCATATTTTTCTGTAATAATTTTCAAAAATATTTATTTAATTTTTATTTATCATTATTATTTTTTAATTTGCTACTGAACATGTCCACTCACCAAAGAAAGGCAGAGAGAGAGAGAGAGAGAGAGAGAGAGAGAGAGAGAGAGAGAGAAAGTGAAAAAGCAAGCTACCAAGTCTGGGACTTGAACCATGGTTGGCCATGTGGGAGTCCAGTGCCTTAACCACAATGCCATCTGCTCGTCCCTGTAAT
Organism: Tupaia tana; assembly: GCA_026018925.1. Taxonomy (NCBI): domain Eukaryota; kingdom Metazoa; phylum Chordata; class Mammalia; order Scandentia; family Tupaiidae; genus Tupaia; species Tupaia tana. The sequence continues at coordinate 94,918,452 of JAKSZU010000013.1, forward strand.
GATTTTTATAACTTGGGATAGGAAAAAAGTTTTTTTAACTGACATAAAATAACTGTACATATTCATGGGTATAACATGGTATTTCAGGACAAGAATACAAAGCTTCAACAAATGAATGGATAAAGAAAATGTGAGAGATGTTTACAAAGTAATATGATTCAGCCATTAAAAAGAATGCAATCCTGTCATTAAACTTGAATGGGCAAGCTTGGAAGACACTATGTTATGTGTAATAAGGCAGGCACAGATAAAGAAATACCACATATTCTCACTCATGTGTGAAAACTTGAAGAAATGACTTCATAGAGGTAGGAAGTTGAAGAATGAATACTACAGGGTGGGAAGAATAGAGGGGAGGAATTACAAAGGGATGTTGATTAATGGAAATAAAATTACAGATAGATAAAAGGAGCAATTTCTAGTGTCATAAAATACGATAGTGTGCATAGAGTTAGTAACAATTCACTGTAGATCCCAGAGTAACTAAAAAGATGATTTAGAGTGTTCTCAACACAAGAAAATGACAAATGGTTGAGATGATAAATATGCTAATTATCCTAAGTCAATACACATTATATATTTTTTAAGAATTATTTTATTTCATGTTATTTATTTATTTACATATTTTAATTTGTCCAGAGAGGGATAGAGGGAGAAAGAAAGAGAGAGAGAGAGGGAATGTGAGAAAGCAAGCTACCAGGTCTGGGACTCGAACAATGGTTGGCCATGTTGGAGTCCAGCACCCTTAACCACCATACCAGCTGCTGGCTCCCACACATTTTGTACAAACAAACACTTAAAATATTCAATTTGATGTGTTTTGAAATATACTTGTAAAGTCATCACCACAATCAAGATAATAAACATATATATCTGTTACCTCCAAAAGTCATCCAGAAGTTTCCTTATATTCTTTTGGAAACCTGCCTTCCCTCCTTTCATTCCTGGTATTAGTAATTTCCATTAAATTTTTTTTCTTAATCAATTTGGTTTATTTATAATTTTTTTCTTCAAAGAACAACTTCTAGTTTTATTAATACATTATTTTATGTTTTCTTTCTTTCTTAAATTCTTTTATCATGATTCTTGGTTTACATATATATGATGTACATCTTTGTAGGGTACAATGTGAGTTTTCAAAGCATGCATATACTGTATAATAATTGGATCAAGGATATACACATATTCATCTTCTCCACCTTTAAAGATTACATTGTCGGGGACCAGCAGGTGGCATGGTGGTTAAGGTGTTGGACACTCCCACATGGCCAACCATGGTTCGAGTCCCGGACCTGATGGCTTGCTTTCTCACTTTCCCTCTCTCTCTCTCTCTCTCTGTGTGTGTCTCTCTCTGGTCAAATTAAAATAAAAATGAATGAATAAATAAAATAAATATATATAAAAAAGATTACATTGTGTTTTGCACATTTGTTAATAGTTCTAGTAATTTTTTCATGAAGTATATGTTGAATTGTCCATGTTTTTACTCTGTGTGGTATACCATTCCATAATCTCTTCCCCATATTTACATACATTCTGTCTGTTAAAATTTTTCTCCCAACAGTATGGAGACTCCTTAACAATCTGAACATAGAACGACTGTGTGACGCAGTAATCCTACTATTGGTATACCCAAAGTACAGGAATCACTCTGTCAGAGAGACATTCATACTGCCGTGCTTATTGCAGCATTATGCACAAAAGCTAAAACATGGAATCAATGTAAGTGTCCCCAAACTGATGAGCTGATTGCGAAAATGTGGCACATACACACAATGGAATACTATTCAGCCATAAGGAACAACAAAATACTGTCATTTGACACTAAGAAGACAAACCTAGAGGTTATGATGCTGGGCCAGCAGGTGGTGTGGTGGTTTAGATGCTGAACCCTCACATGGCTAACTGTGGTTCAAGTCCCAGACCTTGCTTTCTCCTTTTCTTTTCTCTCTGTTTCTCTCCTCTCTCTCTCTCTCTCTCTCTCTCTCGTGAGTGTGCATGCCCTGTAGCAAATAAATAAATAAATAAATAAATAAATAAATAAATCTATCTTTAAAAGAGATATGCTAAGTGTTTTCACGTTTTCTATTTCACTGATTTCTGCTTTTCCTTTGTTATTTCCTTTGGTTTGCTTACTTTGGATTCAATGTGCTCTTCTCTTCATGGTTTCTTAAGGTGAACTCTTAAGGGGCTGGTAGGAGATGTTTATTCTTTTTTTAATATAGGCATTTAGTGCTGTCAATTGACCTGCAAGCACTGATTCATCTTACAAATTTTGATATATTCTCATTTTCATTCAATTCAAAGTATTTTCTAAATTAAATTTGATTTAAAAAAAAATCTACAGTTTATTTAGAAGTTTGTAGGGCCAGTGGGTGATATGGTAGGGTCACATAGGAGAAAGGATTGCTGCATGCCTATCCCCCCAGGAGATGATTTCTCACCTTCCTTTCCTCTATCTCTCTCTGGGGAGTGCACACACCCAATAGCAACAAAACAAAACAAAAACAAAGCAAAACAAAGGAACAAAAACTAGAAATATGTAATTTATGTCTGAATATTTAGGAATTTCCTGATATCTTTTATTGATTCCTAAATGAATTACATTTTAGTTAGAAAACATATTTTGTCATAATATATTATGACTTACATCCTTTCAGTGAGACTTGACTTGTGGTCTAACACATTGTCCTTCTTGGTGAACATTCCACGTGCACTTGAAAAGAACGTGTAGTCTGTTGTTGATGATGATGAAATGTTCTAAAAAGGCAATTTGGGCCAAGTTGGCTGACAATGTTGTTCAGGTCTTTTTTATTACTCATCTCTCACTACTTTCTATTGATTATTGAGAGAAGAGTATTGGAATCTTCAGCTCTAATTGTGGATTTGTCTGTTTCCTTTCATAGTTCTATCAGATTGTACTTTTCTGTTGCTATTGTTAATTTGTTATTAGGTGCACGAATATTTAGGATTTTTATGTTCTCTTTTTTTTCCCAATAAGGAAGAAACTACAGAAAAGCTTTTATTTGTTCAAAGTAGCCAGTCTATTGGGATGCAACCCCCCCAATTCCCCAATACTACTTTCAAAACAAACATATCAAACTTGATTTTTTCCATTAGAATGCAGTTCTTTCTCCACACTAGTAATCAAAATCCAAGACCCAGATTTTATATATATATATATATATATATATATATTTATATATATATATAATATATATAATTAAAAAACAATGCAAAAAATTATTGAGCTTCATCTTCTGAACAAGAATGCCAGGTTAGTCTCTCTTCATAAAAAGCAATTACAGTTTGAGGACACTTCATATTTGCTTCTTTTGCCAGTACCAAGTTCGCCTCATCTGAATCTTCCCATTTCATGAGAAACATCAACTCTCCACCAATTATTCGTTCAGGATCAAGACCTCTGGCAAAGACTCTTCATTTATCAGCAGCATCTCTCTTCTTCTTTGATTTGCTATCATCAGATTCACTGTCAGATAAAGATTTTCTCTTTGTACCATCTTTCTCTTTACCAGCTTTTTGAGAATTAAGAAATGCTCCAATTAACTCTGGACAATCTAAATTTTCTTCTGGTTCCCAAGTATTGTCAGCATCTGTAAATCCCTTCCACTTCAGGAAATATTCCACCTTTCCATTCACTACGCGTCGGTCCAGTACTTTTTCCACCACAAATTCTTCAGGTTCTGCCTCTTCAACTTTTTTATTCTTTCCATTCTGTTTCTTACTCATTTTTTTGCAATGTAGTTTTATTGGAGGCCATTTTTTATTGCAGACTTGAAAAGTTCACCAGTCCGAGCTGCTCTGGGTCGTGGGTCTGCAGCGACTCCAGCCCTACGTGCCTCAAGCTCCAGCCACATCCGAGGGGGAGTGATAAGTGAACTTCTTTATCATACAGAAATGATCATTTCCCCCCCTGGAAATATTCTTTGCTCTTAAATCTACTTTAGTATTAGTATAACCACTCCAAATTTCTTTTGATTAGTATTTACGTGATTTCTTTTTCTATCCTTTAACTTTAAACTTATTTGCACCTCTATGTTTAAAGGGAAGTTTCTTTTATTTATTTATTTATTTATTATCATCATAATCTTGTTTATATTACATTGATTCACATACAACTTTACAGTGTATTACATTTCTTCTTCCAGAAGGAATACCATGCATATCAGTCAATATAGAGACATTAAAATCCCCATTTCATCATCCAATAGCTTTCCATTTTTTTAAAGGGAAGTTTCCTATGGGTAGTGTATATTTGGGTCTTTCTTTTCAATCCAATATGACCTTCTCTACCCTTTAATTTGGGCGTTTAAATAGTTAACATTGAATGTGATTATTACTTTGATTGGATTTGTTTTACCATTTTGGTATTTGTTTTCTATTTTTCTCATCTGTCTTTGATACCCATTTCTCTTTTTTTCTGTCTTCTTCTGGATGAATTTTATCTCTTTTATTGAATTTCTAGCTATGCATAGTGTGTGTGCGCATGCGCACGTGCATGTGTGGTTGCTTTGAACTTACATCAATTATTTTAAATCTATCCTAGTCTAACTTCAAGTAATATCAGATTACTTCACATACAATATAAGCAACTTACATATTTCCATTTCCTCTCTTCCAGCCCTTGTGTTATTGTATAAAACATTTTACTTTAATGTTTGTTGTAAAACTTGGTGTAGAATTATTCTTTTAGATTTAAATAGTTAATTGTCTTTTAAAGTTGTTTAAAATTAAGAGCATTTATTTTATATTTAATATTTTCAATATTCTTTTTTTTTTTTTTTTTTTTTGGAGAGGTTTTTGCTATAGGGCGCGTGCGCTCACCAGACAGACAGAGAGAGACAGAGAGATAGAAAGCAGGAAATCACCCCCCAGGGGGGATGGCCACGCCGCAATCCCTTCTCCTCCATTCTCCTCTCGGGATCTTGGGCACGCACGCACACGCGCCCGGCGTGAGTTTAAGCCGCTGGGTCCGGGACTCGAACCGCGGTCGACTACGTGGGAGTCCAGTGACATAGCCATTACGCTAACTGCTGGTCCCAATATTTTCAATATTCTTAAACCAGTTTTAGTCTAGTATCACTCTTCTGCCTGAAGGGATTTCTTTAATGTCCTTGCAATATAGGTCTCTTGGTGATGAATATTTTTCAGAGAGTGTCCTAATGGTATAGCTTGGAAACTCTCTAGGCAGTAAGCTAAAGCATGCGTAGAGCGCACCTTGAAGATTCAATTTCTCAGGAATCACTGTTATTCATTGCCTAATATCTAAAGCCTTGAAAAGTGCCATTTCATATTTTTTGTCTGTCTTTTTAGTTGTTTCAGGTGGGAAGGCAAATTCGATTTCCAATATTCCACCTTGTCTGGAAGTGCAAATATCATTTACATTTGGAGTCATTTCCCCATGCGAATTTTGAGGAATGTTAGAGAAGTCTTAGGTGCTAATATTTCCCTCAAGGAAGCATTAAGGGTAGGTAGATAGATCTTGAATGTGTCATTTAGTTTTGTCAACCTAAATAACAGACAGAAAAAGACCAGCGAGCACATGTGCCTATAGCAAAAGCTACAAAAAAAAAAAAAAAAAAAAGATTCACCACACTGTATATACCACCAAGCAAAGAAGTCTACTAACCTACTAAAATGACCTAGGTGTAATTATTTATTAAATGTTTACTTCCATAGCAAATGGGCTAATTATCTCATACAAAAACCTTGGCCAAAAAGACATTATGCAAAGTCTTATTTGGTTATAAAACTTAGGTGGTTTTAGTCTGTTCAAGCTGCTATAAAAGAATACCATAGATGTGGTGGCTTCTAAATAGCAATTTATTTCTCAAAGTTCTGAAGGCTGAGCAGTCAAAATCAAGACACAGGCAGATTTGGTGTCTGGTGAAGGCATCTCATAGACGATGCCTTCTCACATGGTGGAGTGGACTAGCTAGCTTTCTGAGGTCTCTTTACAAAAGAGACCTAATCTCAATCAGGAGGGTTCTACCTTCATGACTTTAATCACCTCCCAAAGGTCCCATTCCTAATATCATCATTTTGGGGGTTAAGATGTCAGCAAGTGAAGTTTAAGAAGACACCAACATTCGGACCCTAGCATTAGGCTAGCAAAGTAAATTCAGAAATAAAAGGTCAGAGTTGCTAGAGTTATACTCAGTGTCCCACAGGCTGAAACACCCTCTCTATCTGCAATGCTCAGGTGGATTACTGTTACCTTGTGGCATTGTGCAGATCTGGCATGCTGGAGAGCCTGAGAGTTTTCTCAGCTCAAGGCTTTTGATTTCCCTTTAGCAAGACTAGTAGACTTGGGCCACATAAGTAGTCTATCTCTGCATTCTTGTCCCTCCACTGCTATTGTGTGTTTTTCCAGGTAGGTTTATGAGTGCACAGGTGTGGGTGTGTGTTTGTGTATATGTGTGTGTGAGGGTGAGGCAAGTGGCTTGCTTTTTGCTCCTGCCTCAGTGTTGTTGCAGGGTCTAGGCATTTGAGCACCATGCTAGAGATCTCTCAGTGTGCTTGGCCTTCTCCCAGGAGCAGCCAACCTCTACTTCCCATTCTGGGTATGATCTAGAGGGTAGACAGACCTCCTCCATCTTTCCACCTAACAGCCGAGCTCTGCCTTGGACAGGTGGGGATCTTACATGTTGGCAAATTTCCTGTCCTTTTCCAAGCGGCATATGGCTTCTGCCTAGCTCAGCAGTGGGTGCAAAGAGGTTTTCTACTTCTCTCTGAGCACCTTTGCAAAGGTTCAGGAAGGTTTTCTGTCCCATCTCAGTGACAAAAGCTTTTTACTCATGTCAAGCAGAGCCAGACCAGACATACAGGTGGGTATCTTACTTCTTGTCTAGGTTTTGTTTCATATGAGGGAAGAGTCTGGGATTCTGGTAGATTTTTTTGTCTGACTTCTGGTGGAAGCTGATCACCAGCTATAATCCTGCTGGGCCTGGAGTGCCAACAGGCCTCTCGGGTACTCACAATTTACCTCTCACAATCCTGAAGGTTGAGAAATTCAAGATCAAGGCACCAGCACACTTGGTGTCTGGTGGGGCCCATTCCTCATAGTCGATGCCTTCTCACCTGGTGGGATGGACTAGCTAGCTCGCTGAGGTCCTTTTATGAGGACGCTAATTCTAGCCTTGCCAGGAACTGCACACCTGGGCCACCAAGTTTAGGGGGAGGAAGTCTTCCAAGTCTTACTGTCCTGCCTCCAATTTTTTTTAAATTTCATTTTCTTCCATACATTCAATCACATTATTATTTGTCTTACAAAATGGATATTTCAACAGGTGAACACCTCTCCCCAGCACCGTCGATAAAACCACGAAACATCTTCAACAGATAATACCACACCTCTTTGTGCCATTAATGCTTTTCCTCCCTGTCCTTCCCCCAAATGTCCTTCCTCAGACCCTCCTCTTTCACACACACTATATCTGGTATTTACATCTATATACTGCGTTTCTATATCCTTTAGACAATTAGTTTCAGTCATAGAGTGCAGACGCTCGGTATATATTAAGTGGGGACATACAATGCCTCTCCTTCATAGCATGGCTTGCTTCACTCAGCAGTAAGTCTTCCATATTCATCCACTTCCTGTCAAAAGCCAGGGTTTTGTTGTTTTTTATGGATGAATAGTATTCCATTGAATATATGTGCCACAGTTTTTCTAACCATTCATCAGTTCGTGGGCTTTTGGGTTGCTTCCATGACTTAGCAATAGTGAAAAGTGCCGCAATAAAAGCCTCCAATTTTTTTAATGAACAATCAGTGGAGGAAAAAGAACTGGCGAGTGTCTTCAGGCTCTCCTCATATCTGGTCCTCCTACCGATCTTAAACTGTCAAGACAACCCACAATCAACTTGAAGCTGCTCTCTCCTTACTCCTTTCACAGCTGCCATCTCTTTTTCCTGTTTCTGCCACAGGCAAGATATTTTGTTTCCCGAGGTCCTTCTAACATGTTACAACTCACTTTACCTGGTTTTCCTGCGACCGCAGTTGTCTGATAGGCTCAGGACAGTAATTTTGTGTTTTTCTTTTATCATTGTTAGGGAGAGAGCAACTTTTTCTTGCAGCTTTCTCCATCCTTAACATCCAAAGCAGAACAAAATTTATGACAGAATACAGTGATGAAACCAAAATCGGTTATTTGAAATGACTAATAAAAACTGTAAACTGTAAGATTTATCAAGAAAAACAGGAGAAATACAAATTGCAAGCATCAGGAAAATAGGGAACAGAGTTGTAGATGCTACAGATCTTGAAAAGATGGTAGGGCTTCATTGTAGACTACTTTGTGTGAGGACTTTGCAAATTTAGGTCAAATGAACAAATCCTTGAAAATAATACTTATTAAAATTGATAGAGGACATTGAAATTGGGAACACTGATTTGAATTTATTAAAATGCCTTAACATTTTTGTTTACTTTTAATTTTTTGCTATAGGGATGTGTACACTTGCTCGAGACAGAGAAAAGGGGGAAATGAGAAAGCCACTCCCAGGGGGGATGGTCATATCACAATTCCTTCTCCTTCAATCTCCTCTTAGTATTTTGGGCATGCACACATATATGCCCAGTGTGTTTTCTTATTTTTTTTTTTTAGAAAAACTAAGTAACGAATTAATTTTTATTTGCTATAGGGCTCATGCACTCACAAGAGAGAGAGGAAGTAAGAGAGAAGTGACCAAGCACAATGCTATAATCCCTTCTCCTCCATTCTCCTCTTGGATTTTTGGGCATGTATACACCTATGCCTGGCATGTTTTTCAAGCCACCAAGACAGGGACTTGAACCAGTCAGTTGTGTGGGATTCAGCTTTCCTAACCACCATGCCACCTGCTGGTTTCCACATTTTTTTCTTTATTCATGATAGAATGCATGTATGGGCACATGGGAGCGACAGAGAGACCTCTACAGGGTCTGGTCTTGTCACAATCTCCTTCCTCCTGTGCTCCAACCCATTGCATCTTGGGCACTCAAGCACGTGCCCAGTGTGTTTCAGGCTGACCAGGTTGGGTATTTGAACTGCAGTCACTATGTGAGAGCCATCTTCTCAGAAGTAGTGTGAAACTGCACTGTGGAGTCAGTACTAAATACTTTGTGAAGTATTTTGTAAAATGCTTTTACCAAAAAAAAAAAAAAAAAATCCTCTAAACCCCAAAATAGCTTTATTGGAAAAAAATCCAAACATTTAAAAGGGAAATGACAGTCTTACCTAGTGCTTCTAAGAAGAGGAAAAAGAGCGTATTTCCCAGCTCGAGTCCACACAACTTTGATACCAAATACGACAAAGACAATAAAAGGAAATTACAGTCAGATCTCTCTCTTGAACACAGATGCAAGTGTCATAAATAAAAATGTTAGAAAAATAAATCTAGCTACATACGAAAAGGGTTGTATGTCATGGTCAAGTGGGATGCATTTCAAATACTCAAAATGGTTAAGCATTAGGAGAAAAATAAATGCAGTTCACCATATTAACATAAAGCCAGCACAATTACATAATTATCTCAATAAATGCAAAAAAGAATTTGATATAGTTAGCACTATGCATAATACAAACCCTCATAAAACAAAGAACCAAATCTGGTAAAGGTTATCTACCAAAAACCCCTAAAGAAAACAACATACTTTCATGAACATTTTATACAATATCCTCCAAGATTAAATAAAAAAAACCATTTTTTAATGCAGAGGGTGTATGTATATGTACAAGAGGGAGAGAGAGAGAAAGCACCCTGACAGGCCTGAGTACGTCGCAATCTCTTTTCCTCCATTTCTCCAATCCTCAAGATCTGGGATGCACATTCATGCCTGGCCCTGGCATGACTCTCAAGCCACCAGGGCTGAGCCTCAAACCCAGGGCTGACTATGTGGAATCTGGCTTCCTCTGTGCAGCATAATCCTCATGCTATGGGATCACTCCTCCTTCATACCTCCCCCCACCTGCAAATTCTGAACGAGGCAAGGGTGAATGTTCTTTTGTACCATACTTCTTCCCAACCAATGTCTTTATATTAATTTTAGAAATCTGGTGGTTTTAAGCATTAAATTCATACTGTAACATTATAATCCTTATAACACAGTTTGGCCTGATTCTCAGCTGTGGTGACCCTGTGGACACAGGAGATAAAGGAAAGTGTTTCTATTTAGGCCACTCAAAAGACCCTCTGATGATCATCCCTACTTAAGGTTTTGGGTTTTTTGTTTGTTTATCATTACTCTTTGGACAGTTGTGATTATTGTCATCTTAGTGACTCTATGTCATAGCCTCTTGATTTCCTAATGCTTCGTCCTCCACCTTTACTTCATATCCAGCCAAGACTGGTGATCATTTGGGCAATTATAATGCTACCGTCTCCCAAGGATTAGCATTCTCCTATGGCCTCTTTTGTTATCATCAAGCTAATTGAGATGCTCCTCAAATATACAAGCAACCCAGTCCCAGAATCCTAGTTTGAGTCTATATTAAGGGAGATGCCTGGTATAAATTACTATGCATAAGGACTTCAAAAGATTCATGGAAAATGGAATTAAAGTTTGAATATATTTTGGTAAAAAAATGTTGAAGTTCATGCATAGTCTTTTTCATAATGCACAGTTCTGTGAATTTTTTTTTTCACAACAAACATTTATTTCTCACAGTTCTGGATGCTAGGAAATATAATATTAAGAGTATTGGAAGATTCAGTATTTGTGAGGGCCTACTTCCTGTTTCATAAATGGCCAATTTCTCACATATAGCCTCGCATGGTGGAAGGGAACAAGAGAGCTCTCTGGGGTCCTTTTCATAAGGATATGAATTTCATTCATGTGGACTCCACTCATGACCTAGTTACCTCCTCAAAGACCTAACCTCCTTATATAGGGGTTAGGATTTCAAAATATAGATTTCCATAGGACAAACATTCAGCCCACTATAGTCAGTTTAATAATTTTGAAAGCAGTTTTTAAGAGCAAATGTTTCAGAGTGGAAAAGTACAATGAATCACTATTAAATAATAGCACCTTTTTTTCCCCCCAGTGGAGTATAAGACTGTGAAGTTCTAAAACATAGAACAAGTAAGTTTTGACAGAGAGGAGTAATATGTTAGAAGTTTGAGGCCTTGGCGCTTTTAGGCAGTGGTCAGTTTGAGGCCATTTGAAGATCCCTGTATTGTGTGTGGTTCTCACAGCAAACGATTATATACCCAGATGGTGAGAAGTATTACCCTACCGTTCTGAACACAGAAGACAGGAAAGCATTGTAGCCTATGCCCCGAGTGTCCTGAATGTCTTGCTGTGAGCAGGAGGCCGCCTGATGAGCTACAGCTGAAGGTAAAGGAGCTCTGACTGAAGACAAGTCAAGCCCTGGGCTGGCAGATAGGAGGAACTCTTGACCTCAGTTCTTCTCCCAGGGCGTAGTCTGGCAAGAAACTAGAAGCCCAGCAGTCTGGATGTCAGAAACAAGAAAACCTGAGGTTGAAATATGAGTGAGAAAGGAGTAAAAGAACCCTAAAAGTATTTATGTTTTGAAAAACAGAAAACAGCCCTTGGGCCAGCAGGTGGTATGGTAGTTAAGGTACTGGATTCCCACATGGCCAACCATGGTTCAAGTCCTGGACCTAGCAGCCTGAAAATCACAACAGGTAAATAAATAAATGTTTGTTTGTTCGTTTTTTTAAAAAAAGAAAACAGCCGTTTAAATTATTATAAAAATTCAGAAAAAAAAAGCAAAAGGGATAGCTGTTAAACATTGGGCTGTCGGAAAAGTCATGATGTATTTTTGCGTAGAAAAAACATATCAAGACTTTTCCGACAACTCAGTAGTTTAAACAAGAAGATAGAAAACCATTCAAAGCAACTGAAATAAATGCTCAGAAAGAATGACTACAGCTTACTTCATGATGACTATGATATTGACTATCTAAAATTCAAAAATCAAGAAAGAAATGGTAAAGAGCCTTTAAAGTATCTTAAATTATAATAAATAAGATTGATAAAATAAGACATGAGTGAGGAAAGAATAAGAGAAACCATATCACCTCATAAAATTAGACTATTATTTTCTTTTGCTAAAAGCTAACAAAAATCTACCTTGTGTATAACATTACACCCATTGGCCAATCTCTCACCTCTTTCCTCATCCTTCCAAACTCCTGGTAACCACTGTTCTACTCTTCTTCTATGAGATCAATGTTTTTAGATTCTTCAAATGAGCAAGAACATATAGCAATTGTTTTTTCCTGTGCCTGGCTTAGCTCACTTAACACAGTAATTTCCAGGTTCATCTGTACCCCATAAATATATACAATTCTTATGTATCACTTTAAAAATACAAGAAAAGGTTTACTTTACCAAATGGTAAAAATAATCCTCGAAGGACCAGCAGGTGGCATGATGGTTAAAGGAGCTGGACTCCCACATGGCCACCCATGGTTCGAATCCTAGACGTGGCAGCTTGAAACTCACACCAGGCACAAGTGCATATGTGCCCAAAATCTCAGGAAGAGCATTCAGGAGAAGGGTTTGTGGCGTGACCATCTCCCCTGGGGGTGATTTTTCCCTTTTCTTCTCACTCTCTCTCTCTCTGTCTAGTGAGCACACACACCCTCTGGCACAAACCTTAAAAAAAAAAGAAGAAAAATAATCCTTAAAAACCCTTAAAATAATCTGCTGTTTTTGTCCATTGAATCCACTTTCTCAATATTTACATGTAATATACATGTATAATATACATGTAAATATATAATATGTTAATAAATACTATATCATTTAGTTAAATATATAAGCATATGTAGGCAAAAGTATATTTCTAACATAATGAATATATTACATGTAAATATACATATATTTTTGATATTAATATAATTTACAGCAACCTATATTGTTTTGGATATCTTAATAACTTTCAAAAATATATAGTTTTTTGAGCCATTTTGTTTTATCTTTATAGCAATAATTGTAAGCATATTTAAGATATGAAGGCTGCAGATGCTTTAGAATATTATAAATTTGATTATTATTCAGAGAATGTATTTCTTTTCTTTAAAAGAATTGTTTTATTCAGCTTTATTTATTTATTTCAATTTGACCAGAATGAGAGAGAGAGAGCAAGTGAGAAAACAAGTCCTGTCCGGTCCAGGACTCCAACCGCTGTTGGCCATGTGGAAGTCCAGCACCCCTAACCACTGTGCCACTTGCCAGTCCCCAGAGAATGTATTTCTTAATAACTAATAAGAATTAAATATGGTTCTTAAAATATATTTCTTAATTATTTTAGTATTTATGTATAATAGCCACTATTCAGTATATATAATAAGTTTTATACTAATTTTTTTTTTTTGAGACAGAGAGTTTTGCTTAGGGCTTGTGTGCTTGACAGAGAGACAGAGAAAGACAGAGAGACAGAAAGCAAGAAATAAACCCTAGAAGGGATGGCCATGCCACAATCCCTTCTCCTCCATTCTCTTGGGATTTTGGGCTTGCATGCGTATGTTCCTGGCATGAGTTTCAAGTTGCTGGGTCCAGGACTCAGACTGCTGACAACCACGTGGGAGTTCAGTGCCTTAACCACTATGCCACTTACTGGATCCTATACTTTTTTTTTTTTTTTTTTTACCATTTCTTTTTTAAAACTTTGTCAGAATTTTGTCTCAGTGCCACTTATCCTTTCAATTCTTTTCCCACCTGATGTCATAGTAATATTTCTAAAATTTAAATTTTCATTTCTTCCCTGCTTAAAAACCTTTAGTGATACTACTTGACTCCTATAGAATGGCTATAATCAAAAAGCATGATATGAATGAAAGCTGGTGAGGTTGTGAACAACTGAAACTCTCATACAAAGCTGGCAGGATTGTAAAATGGTGCATTCACTTCGGAACATAGTCTGACAGTTCTTCAAATGACTAGATGTGAAGTTATCATGTGACCCTGCAGTTCCATCCCTAGGCACACACCTAAGGGAAGTGAAAACACATGTGCACAGGAAACTTGTATACAAGGGTATATGGCAGCTTTAGTCACAATAGACAACATGTGTGGTAGTAACCACGGTGGTAAGAGCTGCTACCACACATGGCAGCTCACGGCAAGTGTCGGAGTCAGAATTTAACTTTTTGAGTGTCCTTGTCCACATCCTATGGGAGTCACCCTTCTGTTCTTCTACCTTGAGAGCAATGCATAGTCCTCACCTTACAGAACCTCTCCAGATGGTGAGATCTGCAAGCTTTAGAGGAGGCTTGTGCACAGAGCCTTGCTCTGTGATACAGGGGCTGCTTACTCTATTGCTGTGGATACTTAAGAACCCCAGACTGACTTCAGACTCTCCTGGTCCTCACCTGGAACCACCGGATCAGACATAGAGGAACCCAGGGTGCCATTGACACCAGAGACATCGTCCCAGGGGCTCCATCGACTCATCCCCTCTGGCCCCTGCATGGACTCCTCCCCAAGAGGCCAGTAGGAATTTGATCAATTAGCCCATCTTGACTCTTTCTTTTCTGAGGATCCTGGGTATCTTCCCCCCTGTGTCTTCTTTCTGCCTGTAAAATAAAATCCTGCCCATTGTTTGGTTGCTGGTAAACAGACATGCAAGTCCGTAAAGATTCTCAGGTCACGGAGGCTTCGTCTTGTTCTTTCGCTTGTGGGTCTCTTGAAAAGAGAGTTGGGACTCAGGTAACAGCACAGAGCTAAAGGTGTGTGAGCTTATTAAGGATTAGTGTAGGTCAAAAGGGACCAGGATTCTGTCTATAAACAGTTGTATGTATGTGTGTGTGTTTGTGTGTGTGTGTGTGTGTGTGTGAATGTGAGACCACATGGATATTTTCTGTATTCGTCTATACTTGTGTGTCACTCACAGAATATCTCTATCTGGGATCTGCATTGATCAGGCAATGCCAGGAATCTCCTTTGAGTAATATGTGTGCCTTAATGCTTATTCACTGGTGTCTGTATGTGGTTTGTGCTATTCTACATCTTGTGATTTCAGTATTTGTGACTGACTAGGGGTGCCAGTATGCTGCTTGTCAGTTCTTTGTGTGACTGTGCATTGTGAGTGCTTTCTATAGGTGACAGTCACTTATTTATGAACTTTGTGTGAAATAGATTTGCACTCTATCTTCGCCTAGGACATGCATATGTCAGAGAGAACAGCAAGTCATCCCTCAACAAAATGCGTATTAGGACGTGTGTTTATGAGAGAGAGAGATGTTAGATGTAGAAGTGTCTGCACTGTGTTTAACAAACTAATGCCTTAAATAAATTTAGCTAGAAGGGATAGCAGAAAAATAAAGGCTTGAAACTCAAATAAAGAAATGTGCGTATGTGTCTGCTGGCATGTAGAACATTCTCTTCCTCATGTTACTCTTGGTTCAATCCAGAAGCTGATAGGGCACCTTCAAATTGGATCTTCCTTGAGCCTTGTCGGGGCCACTGGACTTGTGATTACACTGTTCTACTAATGCTTCTAGGGCACTAAACATTTTCCCTCGGGTCTCGATCTTTGTCCACTTTTACACTTTGGGAGAATGATAGTCTGGATAATTGTTTAGGCTCTTGTGCCCAGGAATTTAGATGAGTCCATGCAATAAGTTTGTGGCCTATGTTTGATTTCTGAGGCACAGAGTTGAAGGTGTTCGAGCTTATTAAGGATTAATATAGGTCAGAAGGGGCCAGGAGTCTGCAGCCTTAAATGTATAATAGGATAGATATTGCAGTAGTTGGTATAATGGCTATGTCGCTGGACTCCCATGTAGTCGACCACTGTTTGAGTCCCAGACTCACTGACTTAATCTCACGCTGGGAGTGTGTGCGTGCATGCCCAAGATCCCAAGGGGAGAATGGAGGAGAAGGAATTGCAGTGTGGCCATCCCTCGCAGGGAGGTAATTTCTTGCTTTCTGTCACTCTCTGTCTTTCTGGCGAGTGCACGCACCCTATAGTAAAAACCTCTCCAAAAAACAAAAAGTATAATAGGATACTAATAGCTGCTATCCCACCAATGAGATCAGGGGAAAAAGCAAAACATTTAATAGACACAAAATTATCTATTGATGATAATGTATATGGTAATGTCTTTGACTTGACTAGTATGCACTGTATTCATGCTGGGAAAAACCATGTTGTTCCAAACATGAATGTACCATGTTGTATACTGTAAAGATATACAGTGATTAAATGTAAGTAAAAATTAATTGAGAAATATCTGCTATAAGATATTATCTGCAAGCAGTTTTTTTAAAATTTATTTTACATTTATTCACTATATATCAGTGCAGCATACAAAATGAGTTTTCCCATCCAGAATCCACTGTATATTGGCTTAATCAAAGACATTACCATACATGTTATCTTCAACAAGTGATTATTCATTTCTTGTTTCTTATATATTTGTGCAAGCAGTTTTTTTTTTTTTTTTTTTTAAAGTTTATTCTTTTCATGAGCGAGAGACAGGCATCCTCACCAGGGCTTTGCCATGCCATGATCCTTCCTGTAGCTTCCCAGCTAGTCAGGATCATGTACAGCAGTGCACAGTATGTTCAGATAGACCTGGGATCTAAATCCAGGCCTCCCATATGGCTCCAGCTTTGCACAGTGGTGCCCTAGCATCTGTGCTTCCATTGTTTGACTTGTAAGCAGTTTAATTTATTATAGGCCCATAGTAAATACCATTTACCCAGTAAATAATAGCTAGCTTTGTAGTTATTCCCCAAATGGAAGCTAAGCTAGCTGCCTCTCCATTCACTTCCTAACTCTACATGGGAGAACATGTTGTATCAGTTGGAACAGCAAATCCATGTAAGAATGCTTTCTCAAACTAGAGGTGCTAATTTTAGTACTGAAATATAGGTCATCCTATTGTTTACCTACAAGATGAAGTTTCCCTTCCTGCTGGTTCATTCCTTGACATCATAGCATCGTACTTATACAAGGATTTCTGCCCCCCTCATTCTACCCTCCACCCCCCGTAGAAGCCAGAGCTCCCCTCGTCTATGAGTGCACAGGACTCAGTAGAGGAATAAAGTCATCTCCCTCCTCTTGGTGTCCTAGTGTCCCTGAGAATCACCTTGGTCTGTAATGAGAATCTATTATCAGAAATAAACACCCATGTGGTAATGTTAGTTTCCTCTTCCAGGCATATGGATATTTAACTCTATTAGTCATTCTTCCTCCTCCTCCCCAAAGAAGCAGGAGTGTCTCTCTCTAGTGAAAAGAACATCGGTAGATCTGCCTTTGAGATTAGGTTTTACCCAAGTACATTATGTCAGGGACATCACTTCTCATGTTAGGAGAATGAAACAGAAAGTCACTGTCTTCCCTCTCCTAGGCACAAAATCAATATTGATTTCATGTAACTGGAAATACAGAAAGTCATTGCAAACTATAAAGGGCTGTAGGAATGTGAGTGTTGGGCAGAGATCTGAGCTGGTGGTTGAGGTAATAATGGAAATAGAAATTCTCTTTTAAATGTTGCTCTTCTGCTTGATTAAATAGGGAGAAGAAAGGGTATGATTAATAGGAGCAGAGACTTAGTAAAAATGGAATGAAGGGCCAGCTGGTGGCATGACAGTGAAGACGCTAGACATTCCCACATGGTCTACCACAGTTCTAGTCCTGGACCTGGTGGCTTGCTTTCTTACTTTCCCCCTCTCTCTGTGTGATTCTCTCTCTGGTCAAGTTAAAATAAATGAGTGAATAAATAAAGTTAAATAATTCTTAAAAAAATGGAATGAGTAAAAAATGGTGATTCCAGCAGAAAACAGTTACTGGTTTTGTGACCCTGGGCTGTTTTCTTAATATCTCTCAGCTTCAGTGAATTCATACATGTACACATGCACACATACACTGACACACAGGGTATTTGTAAACATCCTTTCATTATGCCAGGCACATAATAAAGTGTATGTTCCATAAATGTCAATTATATTAAGACTGATATTGTGGAATAATCATGTTAATCAAGTAACTAATAACTCTAATAGGCATCATTAATCTCAGAGCATCTATCAGTTCTCAAGTCCTAAGGCAAATAACCAGGTGATTTACTGCATATGAACACTCAAATTTAAGCCTATTTGGCTCATGGAAGATAGTTGGAGATAAGTGGACAACAGTGGAGATGGGTATACTTTTTTTCTTTTAAATTAAGTAATATGTACCAAGCTAAGTCATGCTAGAAAATTAACTGCTGCAGCCTAGCAGCAAAGAGCTGGGTACCCTGAGGGGAAGGGCTGTGGATTGAAAAAGGATAGACAGAGAAAAGCCAGGGTCGGATGGACTGGGCATCTCTGATGGTGATCGCTGCAACCATGAGTTGTCCGTGTTCATTCTTTATAGGGAAGGTAAAGCCATGTGCTTTATATTATTGACTACAGTTGTGGGGTATCCTTCTCTGGTCAACACTCAGCTTTCTTCTATCCATAAGCCCAGCAGTAGATTATGTCTTTGTTAGAGTTTTGCTTGCCCTGCAGCATTAGCACAAAGATTGTATTTACTTCAAGGCACTTCCTGCATCTCCCCTCTTTTCTTTTTCTAATTTGAGCCCATAATTTACCTATTTTCTCTTGATTTTCTTCTTTTTTTTTTCTTTTTTTTCGTTGTTGTTGTTTCTCTCTTTAACTGCTTGCTATAGACTTTGCCCCTCCTGGCTTTTATAAACATTTAAACTCGTACTTATTTTTTGGCGAGTTTCCCATTTTACACTCAATTTCAAATTGACTATTTTTTTAAGAATTATTTAATTTTATTTACTCATTCATTATTTTAATTTGACCAGAGAGAGACATACTCACAGAAAGAGAGAGAGAGAGAGAGAGGGAACGTGAGAAAGAAAGCCACCATGTCCGGGACTCGAACTGTAGTCGGTCATGTGGGAGTGTCCAGCGCCTTCACTACCATGCCACCTGCTGGTCGCACAGATTGACTTTTTCAGTGGTTACTTTTCTTTCTTAGTTTTCTAAATCTCTTGACTTTCTAAATCTCTTAACTTCTAATCTCTAAATTTCTTAATTTAGAAATCGCTTCAACTTTCTAAATCTCTAAACTTTCTAAAATCTCAGCTTTCTAAATCTTACCTTCTGACTCTTTTAGCTTCATACTTTTAACATAAAGGACAACATTTAAATATACATATATATATATATATATATATATATATATATATATATATCTTTTTTTTTTTTTTTTTTTGGAGAGGTTTTTGCTATAGGGTGTGTGCGCTTGCCAGACAGACAGAGAGAGACAGAGAGACAGAAAGCGAGAAATCACCCCCCAGGGGGGATGGTCACGCCGCAATCCCTTCTCCTCCATTCTCCTCTCGGGATCTTGGGCACGCACGCACACTTGCCCGGCGTGAGTTTAAGCCACCGGGTCCGGGACTCGAACCACGGTCGACTACGTGGGAGTCCAGCGACATAGCCATTACGCTAGCTTCTGGTCCCCATATATATATCTCTTGAAGAGGTTCCCCTGTTTTATGCCCGACTCTGAATGTGCTCCTTATTTTGCTCTCTCAATTTTTACTTTCTTTCTTAGTTTC
This sequence comes from Tupaia tana, assembly GCA_026018925.1. Taxonomy (NCBI): domain Eukaryota; kingdom Metazoa; phylum Chordata; class Mammalia; order Scandentia; family Tupaiidae; genus Tupaia; species Tupaia tana. The sequence goes on from JAKSZU010000013.1 coordinate 94,937,996, forward strand.
TACTTTACTCTCTTATTTCCGGCTGAACTCAAGCGTCCACTTGCTTTATCTTCCACTATGTACCACAGCCTGGCAGTGAATAGATTGGGTGTCACAAGGGGATGGGCTGTGGATGAGAAAGGATAGACAGAGAAAAACAGGGGTTGGGCAGAACGAGAGTCTCTCATGGAGATTGTGCTGCTGCTGTGCTCATTCTTTATAGGGAAGGTAAACCTTGTGCTTTCTATTGTTGACTGCAGTTGTGGAGTATTTTTTTTAAATCTTTTATTATTATTATTAATTTATTTTACATACTTTCACTGGACATCTAAACAAGCCTCTCCTGACCTTCTCTGGCTAACACTCAGCTTCTTCTATCTGTAAAGCCCAGCAGTAGACTAAGTCTTTGTTAGCGCTTTTGTTTGCCCTGAAGCGTTAGTGCAGACTGTATCTATTTAAGGCATTCCCAGCAATTAACCACAGGGTCAAGAGTGTGGTTCTCTACATCTTCCTTGAGATTGGCAGCCCATATCAGTTGACCCACCTTTAGACCAGTCACCTGATCGTTTCAAATGCTAGCCTCACATTTTTGCTCTATTGCATTTCTAAGTATCAAGCCCAGATCTATCTGGACATTCTCATTGGCATAATAGTATTACATGATGTATTTGTGCCTTTATGATAGGAAGAGCTCTGTTCTAACATCACAATAGTTCACATTACTTCATTTAATTCTTCTGTAAATTTGAAGTGTAAGATTACTATGCTTCTTTTGTAGAGATTTCAAATGAGACTAAGAAAGACTAAGTTACTAGAGATTAGCTAGGGAGTGATAGAGTCAGAATCCACCAGAAACCTAGCTGTATAGACATTGTTCTGAACCAATTCTAAACCAGGTTACATCTTTGAACGTGAGCTCCCTCTGGGAAGGGTCATTCTTCATCTTGTTTGCTCAAGGAAAAGCAGTGTCTGACACATAGTTAAATAAATCTTTCCTGGTTTATATTGGAAGGAAATTTGTTGGTCATTGGAGGTCTGAGGGCTCTGTAAGACTAAGGGTGGGGATTCAAGCAATATTATTCGAGTAATAGCCAAAGGAATTCTTCACTAAGGGTGGGATTCAGGCAATGTTATTTGAGTAACAACCAAAGGAATTCTTCCATAAGAATAAGTAACACTACTGTGATTGCCATCATTACTCTCTATCATCTGGGACATTCACCAAATCCCTTCATTTCCAGTACAAAGAAGAGGAGTATGAGGAGAGAGAACCAGAGCAGTGTGTCCGAGTTCCTCCTCCTGGGCCTCCCAATCCGGCCAGAGCAGCAGAGTCTGTTCTTTGCCCTGTTCCTGGGCATGTACCTGACCACGGTGCTGGGGAACCTGCTCATCATCCTGCTCATCCGTCTGGACTCCCGCCTGCATACCCCCATGTACTTCTTCCTCAGCCACCTGGCCCTCACTGATGTCTCCTTTTCCTCTGTCACTGTCCCAAAGATGCTGGTGAACATGCACACTCAGAGTCAATCCATTCCGTATGCAGGGTGTGTAACACAGATGTACTTTTTCATATTTTTTGGTTGTATTGATAACCTTCTTCTTGCAGTGATGGCATATGACAGATATGTGGCCATCTGTCACCCTCTACACTACACCACCATCATGAGGGAGGAGCTGTGTATGCTTCTGTTGGCTGGATCCTGGCTCCTCTCTTGTGCCAGTGCTCTGACCCACGCCCTCCTCCTAGCTCAACTCTCTTTCTGCGCCAACAACATCATCCCCCACTTTTTCTGTGATCTCGCTGTTCTGCTCAAACTCTCCTGTTCAGACATCTCCCTCAATGAGATTTTTATCTTTGCTGTTGGAGGATTGGTCATTATCCTATCATTTATTGGTGTTATAGTTTCTTATGGCCACATTGGGGCCACCATCCTGAGATTTCCCTCAATCAAGGGGATCTATAAAGCCTTGATCACCTGTGGCTCCCACCTCTCTGTGGTCTTGCTATTCTATGGGACAATTATGGTGCTGTACTTTTTCCCATCAACAGGCAACTCCAATGGCAAAGACATCATTGCCTCAGTGATGTATACAGTGGTCACTCCCATGCTGAACCCCTTCATCTACAGCCTGAGGAATAGAGATATGAAAGGGGCCATGGGGAAACTTCTCAGAAGGGATATTTTCTTGTCTAAGTGATGTTTCCTTGCTTTTTCTTTTATTCTATCCACTAACCTTGTCAGAGAAGTCTTTGTGAAAAAGAGTAGTTACGTGCCCAAACTTGTTCCTTGCACTTTACACACTCTCCTTTCTTTTTCTTTTTTTAAAAAGAATTATTTTATTTAACTTTATCTATCCACTTATTTATTTATTTCAAGTTGAGAGAAACAGAGTTAGAGAGAGAGAGAGAGAGAGAGAGAGAGAGAGAGAAAATGAGAAAGCAAGCTGCCAGCTGCCAGGCCCAGGACTCGAACTGCAGTTGGCCATGTGGGAGTCCAGTGCCATTAACCACCACACCACCTGCTGGCCCCTACACACTCTCCGTTTGATAGTCACTCCTGCTTTAGGCATATATGCTCCCTGGGGTTAGGAGCTTGGAGCTTGAATAACAATTGTAGAGGTTAACTTCTCTATAAATTCTTCAGTCTCAAGTTGGACAAAGCTGAAATTGTCAAATGTGCTGTGAAACGGTACTTTTCAAATACAAAGTGAAATGTATATTTTGATCCATGAGTTAGTTTTATAAAATGCTGTTTTAGAAATTAAATTTACATAAAGTAGTTGTGTGACAATTAAGGGAAATCTATAGTTTATCTGCTTCTCCCCCAAACTATAAAAACATACGATGTTTTCTTTTTTTCCTTGTCTTCATATGCACTAATTTTGTTTGTTTAATTAGGGTATAGTATTTTCTTTCTTTTTAAAAGTTTATTTCTTCTATGAAAGAGAGGGTGTGTGTGGGGTTCCATGATGCACAGAAGGGCATACTCAGTATGTTCAGGTAGACTCAGTATTCATACCCAGGTGACTCCAGTATCATGCAGCTGCACCCTACCACCTGTACCATGGCTGGGTTTAGAGTACATTCTTTTAAAAAATAGAGGCACTTTACTCTTGTTGATTGATGTAAAGTGATGGCCCTGATGGCTGAGCTGCATCTGTCCTTTTTCCAGGCCGCCCACTTGAACTTGATTAACAGATACAAAATTGCACTGCAGTAAGAGGAATGCATTCTAGAGCACTAAAGTCCAAAAGAGTAACTATGCATAATAATTTAATATATATTTTTAAAAATCTAGAAGAAAAGATTTAGAATGTTCACAACACAAAGTAATGATAAATTTTACAGGTAATGGAGATATTTATTGCCTTGATTTGATTATTATAGATTGTATGCATATATTGAAAGATCGTGCTGTATCCCATGAGTAAGTACAACTACTATATGCCAATTAAAAAAAAAAGTATTTTCTAGTTTTCAAAGTAAGGAAATTCATGGCTGGCCCTGTACTCTAGTGGTTAAGGGAGTAGGCTCTCAAGTGATGGAATGCAGTTCTAATCTCAGCTCTGGTGGCTTGAAAAACTCTCTGGATACGTGTGCATGCACACCTCAAATATGAATAGAATGAAGAAATGGAAGAGAGGAGACTGTGGCTTGACCATACCTGATTTAGGGTATTTGTGCTTTCTACATTTTCCCCCTCTTTCTGTCCTGCAATTAAAACAAAAAGCAAGGAAGTTCAGTGTTTGTCTTCCTAGTGCAGTAGCTGACTAATAAAATGTTTTGTTTTCTCATTAAACTTTGTTTCAATAAGTCTCAAAATTCTTTATTTATTATTATCATTTTTTTTAATATTACATTTAGTCACAAGTATCTTTGCAGTGTATTATATTTCTTTTTCCAGCGCGATTACCATGCGTATCAGTCAAGACAAAGACATTATTATCCACATCATCAAAAGCTTTTTCATCATTTTTTCTGATTATGATTATGATTATGATTTATTCTCATTATTTTTTAAACATTCAGTCACTATATATCATTTGACTTGTAAAAAGAATTCACCCAACATGAAATACTTCTCAGACCAGTACAGTTGAGAATACTATACATGTTATCTTCAACAGGTAATAAACCATATCTGTGCCCCACTAATGTCATGCCTCTCTATTTGTTGTCTTGCTATCCTTCTTTATATTCTTCCCTTCTCCCCCTCCATTCCACACTGTCTTCAGCATTCATAACTATTTTCATTGCTGTAAGCCCTCCAATATTTTATTCTCTACCATAAAGTGTGGATAGTCGGTATGTATTAAGTGGATACATACAATATCTTCCTTTTATATCCTGACTTACTTCACTCAGCAATAGATCTTCCATATTCAACCATTTTCTATCCTATGCCAAGATCATTTTTTTTTTGGAGAGGTTTTTCGCTATAGGGCGCGTGTGCTCGCCAGACAGACAGAGAGAGACATAGAGACAGAAAGCGAGAAATCACCCCCCAGGGGGGATGGTCACGCCGCAATCCCTTCTCCTCCATTCTCCTCTCGGGATCTTGGGCACGCACGCACACGCGCCCGGCGTGAGTTGTAAGCCACCGGGTCCGAGACGCGAACCGCGGTCGACTACGTGGGAGTCCAGCGACATAGCCATTACGCTAACTGCTGGTTCCCAAGATCATTTTTTTAATGGCTGAATAGTATTCTATAGAGCATATGTGCCTGTGACAAATTTTTGATCAAATTACTCCCATTAAAAAGTACTGATTTTAAAAACTAATAACAAATGTATCATACACAAAAAACCAAGGTAGTCTAATGGCCAGTGTAGGCTTTCTTAAGAAGGAAGAAGTTAAGCAAAAAGTTTAAGAAGAGTATGAGAAGAAATGATTGCTTTTATCTGAGGGGAGGAACATTTTAGATGTGCAGACCATTAGGAGTGGGAGCTGCAAAATCTCCAAAATGAAGGCGTGCTTGGCATGTTAAAGAAACAGAAAGGTAGATAGTAGGACTATTGGTGAGTGAATAGTGTCCTGGGGAGGATTAGTAGGAGATTAAGTTACAGATAGCAAAGAATCTATTTGTGTAAGGCTTTGTAAGGAGTTATAAAGTCTTTGATTTAATTCTGAGTTATTTGTGAAACCCATCAATAGTCATAAGCAGAGAGTGATGTGAATTGGCTCAGTTTTTTGAGACATTAGTCATATAAAATATGTGCACATATATATTTTTATTGAAATTTCTGATTTACATCTATTTACATGTACATCCTTGTGGAATACAGTATGGCTTTTCTTTTCTAAATTTTATTTAATTTTTTATTTACATTTAACTGTTTAAAAGTCAAACTATTAAATAATCCATCAATCTCACTTCTAGGTAGATATACAAAAAAATAAAATCAGTAGGAAATTAGGAAAGGATAGTTGTGAGGGTATATTTGTGAACACTACTCCTCATGACTATCTAAATGAACAAGGAAATTAAATTAAGAAAAAAAAATCCAGCTGAAACACAGAGAGAAGAGAGACGGCCATACCAAGATTCACTAAGAAATAATTATTCAGACATGAAAGAATGCTCAGACATATACAAGATGGAGTAGTTTAAGCATACAACTACAAGGGAAAGCAATGCCCATCACAGTGAAAAATTCCATTATTGAGTATATTTCCTAGAGCACCTTTCATATCCTGATTTCTCAGACTATTAAATGAAGGGATTTAGCATAGAAGTGACTTGAGTGTACAATATAGCCACAATGACATCCTTTTCATTAGTGTTATTGGATGAGGGAAAAAAGTACAGTCCAATAATCGTTCCATAGTACAGAGATACCACAGACAGGTGAGAGCTGCATGTGGACAAGGCTTTGCAGATTCCTTTGGTTGAGGGGACTCTCAGAACAGTGGCTCCAATGTGACCGTAAGAGACTAGGATACATATGAATGGCAGGGTAATGACCACTACCCCCACAGTGAAGATAAACAGCTCATTGATTGTAGTGTCTGAGGTGGACAGCTTGAGTAAAGTGGAGAGGTCACAGAAGAAGTGGGGAAGAGTGTTATCTCCACAGAAAGAGAGATGGGCTAGGAGGAGGGTGTGCAAAAGGGCATTGGCAGAAGATAGGACCCAAGATATAATTACTAGCAGGAGACAGAGGCTCCGATTCATGATGGTGGTGTAATGGAGGGGGTGACAGATGGCCACATACCTGTCATAGGCCATTGAAGTGAGAAGGAGGCTGTCAAGACAGCCAAGCATTAAAAAGAAATAAACCTGGGAAATGCACCCTGCATATGAGATGGATTGACTCTCTGTCTGCATATTCATGAGCATCTTTGGAGCTGTGACTGATGAGAAAGAGATGTCAGTGAAGGCCAAGTGGCTGAGGAAGAAGTACATGGGGGTGTGGAGGTGAGAGTCCAGCCGGATAAGCAGAATGATGAGCAGATTCCCCAGCACTGTGGTCAGGTACATGACCAGGAAAAGAGCATAGTAAATGCCTTGATCCTCTGGCCAGATGGGGAGCCCCAGGAGAAGGAACTCAGACACACTGCTCTGATTATTCCTTTTCATGTTTTTCTTTTAGCTGGAGATGGAAAGAGATATAGAAGTTAAACAAAGATAAAGCATTAGGATCGTAACCTAATGAAAACACAGTTTTCAACTTGTCAATATGTGCATTTTAAAATTTTTATTTTACTTTTACATTCAATCACTGTATATCATTACAACATACAAAATGAATTTCTCAGCATTAAAACACTGTTTATTAGTCCAGTCAAAGATATTACCATACCCATTATTATCAACAGATAATTTTCCATTTTAATATAAATCAAATTAGCAATGAAACAGACAATATTACAATAGATATGACATAAATACTAAATACAAAAGATCATTAGAGAATACTATGAGTGACTATACACCAATGAACAAGAAAACCTGGATGAGATGGACAAATTCCTGGATGCATAACTTACCAAGATTGAATCAGGAAGACATTAAAAAGTATGAATAGACCAATAACAAACAATGAGATTGAATCAGTAATAAATAATTGATTTAATTTATTAAATTACAAAAGACCAGGTCCCAATGACTACCAAACTTTTAAAGAAGAGTTAACCCCCATTCTACTCAAACTGTTTCTAATGATCGGAAAGGAAGGAATCTTCCCAAGTTCATTTAATGAACCCTGCATCATCCTCACCTCCAAAACAGATAAGGACATAGCAAAAAAAGAAAACCAAGACCAATATCTCTGATGAATATTGATGCAAAAATTCTCAGCAAGATACTAATAAATTGTATCCAATAACACATTAAAAAGATTATACACCACGACCAGGTTGGCTTTATTCAAAGTATGCAGGGTGGTTCAATATACACAAAACCATAAATGTAATAAACCATATTAACAGAAAGAAAAATAAAAACCATATGATCATATCAACCAATGCAGAAAAAGCATTTGACAAAATACAACATCCTTTTATGATTAAGACTCTCAGTAAAATCGGCATAGAAGGGACATTTTTTTTCTTTCATTTATTTATTTTTACATTTTTCCACAAACATTTACTATACATAGCAAAAAATTTTAGCTCATACTCCATAATTCAGAAGGGACATTTTTCAACACAATAAAAGCCATATGTGCAAAACCCATAGCTAACATCATACTGAATGAGGGAAAGCTTTGTTTATGAAAAACTGGAAGAAGACAAGGCTACTCACTTTCTCCACTCTTTTTTAATATTGTACTGGAAGTCCTAGCCAATGACATCAGAGAAGAGAGTTAAATAAAACGTATTCAAACAGGGAAAAAAGGAAGTGATTTCTATTTGTAGATGACATGATTATATACATAGAAACCCCAAAATAATCCACAAGAAAATCCTAGAAGTGATAAATAAATATAGGAAAATGGCGGGATACAAAAATCAAAAATCAACATATAAAAATCTATAGCATTTCTATACACCAACAATGAGCAGATTGAGGTAGAATTGAAGAAAGCAACCCCATTTACTATAGTCAGAAGAAGTATAAGGTAACTAGGAATAAATCTAACCAAATAAGTCAGACCTCTACAAGGAAAACAGTATGTGCATTTTAAGTTGACTATTTCATTTTCCCCACTTAGTAATGGGCTAGTTATAGTCTGGCAACAGGATATTACATGTCTCCCTAGGAAACATCACAATCTCTTTTGTAGAAACTTTGAAACATCACAATGATTTTCAGACCAAGTTCAAGCTTGAGAAGTCCAGGAGTTCATAATGGAAATCTGAGATTAATAAATTAGGGTAAAAGTCTAAGTTAGCAACTAATTATTAGAATGTGTCAGCCAAATAGTCTAGTAGTTAAGAGAGTTGGGTCCCACTTGGCCAACCACAGTTCAAATTTCAGCTCTGGAGGCTTGAAAAACATGCCGAGCATGTACGTGTACATGCCCCAAATCCCAACAGGATGGAGAAATGGAAAAGAAACTGTGGCATGACCATAATTCACTGGGGGTGCTTTCTCCCTGCCCACCTGGGAGAACTCCCCATTCCCAAATCTCTCTGGCAAGCACACACACCCTCTGGTAATTAAAAAAAGAGAAAAGGAAGAGAGACTAGTAGACATGCTTCAGCTGGTCTATTGGTCTCTCTAAACCATGTCATACCTCTCACACATGCTTTGGTTAATGCTTTATTTCCATGCATTGGACCAAAATCTGAAAACTCCATTGCCTTCTCAAGATTTTCCAGAAATTTGGTTTTGAAGACTTGATAGAAACATCATATATAACAGGTGAAGGCAAAGGAATTAAGGATAAGAATGTCTATCAATAATGCAATGAATCTAGGGTCTGTCAGGTGGTGTCGTGATTAAGGGCACTGAACTCCCACATAGCCAAACACGGTTCAAGTCCTGGACCCAGTGGCTTGCTCTCTGTCTCTCTTGCTCTCTCTCTTACTCTGTCCCTCTTTGGTCAAGTTAAAATAAATATATTAAAGTTAAATAAAAATAACTTTAAAAAACATAATTAATATAGTGACATATCTTGTAAAATAGGTGTCAATTTTTCCCCTAGGAAAATTTCTTTCCATTCCTCATACTTTGAGTCTATCTCTACTCTTCCTAAAAGAATTTTTATAAAATATGGAGAAAAAAAATTCTGTTTATCTTTCCAATTCCCACCTATGTGTTCCCTCAGTTCAAACCAGATTGCTGCCTTGTTCTTATTCAACTCTTCTGAACATCAGAAAATACTTTGGTTTTTCCATTCATATCCTGGATCTTCCAGAGGTCTTTGTAAATGTCCACCTAGCATACTTTCAAAATAGTACCACATCCTTTTTTATGATTTCTAACCTTGGATTTTGCCAGTGACAACTAACTGATATTTTTCTTATCATATTTCTAATAGTTTTTTGTTTTGTTTTGTTTTTGTTTTTTTTAGATTTTCATTTCAGGGCATGTGAGCTCACTGGAAAGAGAGAGAGGGAGAAAAGGAAAGTGAGAAATCACTTCCCAGGGGGATGGCCATGCTGCCATCTCATTTCCTCCATTCTCCTCCTGGGATCTTGGGCATGTATGCATACAAATTGGCATGATGTTCAAGCCACCAGGTCTGGGACTTGAACCATGGTCAGGTATGTGAGAGTCCAGTGATGTAACCACTATGCCATCTATTGGTCCCTCTAACATTTTTTTAAATAAAAGAATTATTTTATTTAACTTTATTTATTTACTTACTTATTTTAATTTGACCAGAGAAGGAGAGGGAGAAGGAGAGGGAGAGGGAGAGGGAGAGGAAGAGAGAGAGAAAGCAAGCTGCCAGGTTCTGGACTTGAACTGTGGTCAGACATGTGGGAGTCCAGTGCCCCTAACCACCACCCACCAGCCCCAACTTCTAACACTTTTTTTGTACTTCAATAGCAGTATCAATTCTTTCCCTTTCTTCTTCAGGTCAGTTAGTCTTAGACCTGTCCATGTGAACACTTGCAAAATAATAGGGAAAGACCATAATATTCTTGTCTACAAAAAAAATAAAGACTTATTCAAACTGAATGCCTTTGTCTTTGAGAGTTAAAGAGATATAGGAATCATTATTCATTTTGGACATTAACTAAAGGTTACATCATGTACCAGTTCTCTCAATTTCACTAAAATGATCTTTTATTCTTCTTTTTATTATTTATATATTTTTATTATTATTCATACATTAAATCACTATACATCATTTTGAAGAGACTTTACCCAGAATGATACACACCTCACACACCTCAGTCCAGCCCAGTTGAGATCACCACACATATTATTCTTCAGCACACCATGTTAAAAATCCTATTAACTTAATCTTGTTATTTGAGATGAATTATGCATTCAGTTTTGCTAGTTACTGTGATGTTAACAACAGTTTATCACAATGAAAGTGCTTATCAGCTGTTGAACATTTAGTTTATTTCAGATATCTATATCGATCTATAGATATATCTTTCTATCTATCTATCTACCTATCTATCTATCTAGTTACTTTGTTAGAGAAGAAAAGTAAGAAAGCATCCCTCCATGGGAGGATGGCCATGCCACAATCCCTTCTCTATTTTCAGGATTTTGGGCATATGGATGTAGCATGTTTTTCAAGTTGCTGGATTCAGAATTTGAAACATGTAGTTGAATACTGGCTGGCGCAGTTTCTAATATTTTGTTTTTCCAGCAATTTTACAGTAAATAACATTATTCATATATCATTTTCATATTGCATGTATTTGACTTATACATGTATATGATTTATACACGCAATGTATACATTTATCTCATATATATGTGTATATATGTATATATGAGATAAACTCCTCGAAATGGAAATGGATATGTACTATCAAGATTTTTTTTCTTTTTTCTTTTGGAGAGGTTTTTGCTATAGGGCATGTGCACTGGCCAGAAAGACAGAGAGAGACAGAGAGACAGAAGGTGAGAAATCACTCCTCATGGGGGATTGCCACACCGCAATCCCTTCTCCTCCATTCTCCTCTCAGGATCTTGGGCATGCATGCACACGCGCCTGGCGTGAGTTTAAGCCACTGGGTCCAGGACTCTAACCGCGGTCGACTACATAGGAGTCCAGCGACATAGCCATTATGCTAACTGCTGGTCTCACTATCATGATTTTGATAGAGATTGTCAAATTACTAGAGGCTAATATGGTGAGCAAACCTGTTCTATGGTTATTAAAAATAAGTCCCAAATATAAAAGCCAATCATGTCAAGATTATGAAAATGAACGTTCTATTGGGTTGTCAGAAAAGTCATGATGTATTTTTCTATGCAAAAATGTGTCATGACTTTTCCAATGATCCAACAATGAAGATTTTGAAGGTAAATGACTAGGGATTAGAGAAACATAAAGTTCAGGAGTATGGTCAGTGTGGAAGGTTACGGGTTTGAGGAATTACCTAGGAGTGAGACTATGTAAGGCCTTTTCTGCTATGATAAGGTTTTGATTCTATTCTCAGAACAGCAAAACACACAAGAAAGATTTAAAGAAAGAAGTATCTGAACATTTTAAGTAGCTTGCTGACTCCTGGGTAGTGATCAGATTATAGTAAGGCAAGAGTGTGTGCATAAATCTGAATAGGAAGCTACTGTGGTAGTTCAGGTACAAAATAATATCTGTTTATACCTGGATTGTGGCAGCAGAGATGAATACAATTACAAATATTTGGAACAAAATTTGGAGAAAAGACCAATGAGTTTTAATGGAGCATAAAAGATAAGCAAGAACAGGCATGATTTTTCCTAACAGAATATCAGTTTGGCAAAGTTATTTTACAGGAAGATTTATTCTTGACCTGTTCTCAAAATTTAAGTTGATGATTAGTTCAAGATAAATTAACATACATGGAGCCATCTGCCATACTGTGGCATGAGGAAGGGTAGGGACCAGTGACATGCAATGGACACAAACACACACACCAGCACATATAATCACACAACTGGATGTAAATTTTACCTTTGCTCTGATATGATCTCTTAGGCGATGAGTACAGATACCTTCAGCTAGAAGGTGTGGAAAGATTCTTCCATTTTTCTCTTCAATACATAGTAGACAGTGAAGCAGGTGAAATCTCTAATCATGTCAAAGATGCATTTCAACAGGCAGAAGAATGATTGTGAACAAGCATTTGGTGAAATGGAAATGACTTCTAAACTTTAAAAGCCATGGAGAGTAGCAGCAGGGTGGTATGGGGGTGGTCATAGTAAACCCTTACCTTCAGCTCCAAATTAGAGATAAACAGGAAATAATTGCCTCAGTGTCTTTGGATCCCTTGGGGGAAAAGAACTGTTTGCTCACAGCAGGCAATTAACTGGAGCGTTTACCTTTGTAGGAATAATGGTAATAACCAGAAAACACTTACTAGGAACTTAGAGATTCACAAAATTTTTAACTTTCTCAGGTTACATGGAGTCAAGTCTTCTTAGGGAATATCTAAGTGATTGTGATTAAGTCTGACATAAGTGAAGAACACATACATGATTATAAAGTGAGAAAAAGTGACACTTGTTTCAAAATGGCAAAAATTTGACATGTGTTTACATATTAGTATTTTGTGAAAGATAGAATTTGTGAACAATGAGATAGGATATTTGGCTGATGAAATTTCTAAGCAAAATGTTGAAGGTGAAGCTTGGCTTCTCTCAAATTCTTATGGTAAAAATCTAAGAAGAGAGAAACAATCCAAAGATGAAATTTTTAATGAAAAGGGAAGCAGAACTTGAAGATTTGGCAAATTCTCAATCTTCCTATATTGTAAATGATGAAAAAAGAATGTTAGGGAGAAAATCCTGCAATTGTTTGATTAGGAAATTAAGACTGGTTAGGTGATATTCATCAAGACAATGGAAGAAAGACCCTGAAGACACTTCAGAGATCATCAGGGCTTCTATAGTCATGACAGTCCCAGGATGCAAACATTCAGAAGACAGAATGACTTTAAAGGCAAGGACATGGATTTCCACTGTCTGTTACTACTTCAAGGCTCTTTTCACTGTGCTCTATCACCATACTGCTCAGGTGCCAGAGATGTGGCTCCAGTGAATCTCCAGTGATGCACTCAGCAAAGATGTGCACAGAACAGGTGTCCCACGAATATCTGACAGATGAGGGAACAGAGTCTGTCTCCTGATGCATCTTTCACAATGCCCTAAAGGCATCTTAACCTGTAGCTTGTCATGGGGGTATCATGTGTGGGTCTTGTCTTTCCATTGATGCTATTCTAATATAATCCTAAAAGGAGGATGAGGATCCTGCTCAAACTCAACCTACATCTGAGCACACAGAACTAAGGCCCCAGACAGATTTTTGAGCAGCTTGCTCACCACAGGTCCTGGGGTTTGGAGAAAGAAGGAGACTGCTACACCTCTGGGATCAGCAGATTTGGGCCTTGGTCAAGTAGCTTCCCTTTTCTTGTCATCCTTTTCCTCACCTATACAATGAAGATAACAACAATGTTTCTGATATGTGAAGTGTAGTAGTTTTGTCAACACCCTACATGGGGCTTGACCCCTAAGAGCTCAAAAAGGAGTTGTCATAGTTAACATCATCACTTGAATTTTATAATTTCCAACTAAGACTAGATTCTCCTATCTGGTTACAATGGTAGTCTGATGGGCAGGTGGTGGTCCTTGCCCCTAACCCAATTTTCCTCCTATGCTGTAGTCACTGAGAATATTGTTCAGCAAATAATTGCTTTGCTTCTTCCAGAATCACATTATTGGGGCAGAGGGGACAGGCACTTTGGTGGCTCTTGTCACCCATGGCAAACAGTAACAGTGATTCACAGTGCCTCTATTGAACCAAAAATGTGCCTTTCACTGAGACAGGCCACCAAATCTTTGCATACCCCTCTTTGGGTACTCATCAAGTGAGCTACTTGCTGTTGTATTTTTTTTTTTTTTGGAGAGGTTTTTCGCTATAGGGCGTGTGCGCTCGCCAGACAGACAGAGAGAGACATAGAGACAGAAAGCGAGAAATCACCCCCCGGGGGGATGGTCACGCCACAATCCCTTCTCCTCCATTCTCCTCTCGGGATCTTGGGCACGCACACACACATGCCCGGCGTGAGTTGTAAGCCACCGGGTCCGAGACGCGAACCGCGGTCGACTACGTGGGAGTCCAGCGACATAGCCATTACGTTAACTGCTGGTTCCCATCTGTTGTATTTTTAATATGTGGCTAGGGACACTCTAAATACAGTCTTGTTTCACTTGTCTTCATAATCCCATGTAGGGTCAGCTGTTATCCTCATCTCAAATATATGGAAACTGAGGCTCAAACAATAATTTCTTTCAAAATCACTGGATATGTCTGACCTTAGAAGCCATGCCCCTAGCCATTATGCAGTACTGCCCCCAGTACATGGTAGCCATTCACAGTATTCTTTGACACTCTTTAGTCTGTTCCATCAGAGGCTTTTCTCTCTCTTAATCCAGGAATAACCCAGCTAGTTTTCTCCCTATGTTTTCTGCTTGGGAGACTCCATCTCTGGGCAGACAACAGACAGGTGTCTGAGCATGGCCTTACTCTTGCAACCTCAGGTCAAGCTGAATCTCACCTGACCTTACTTTTGAAAGCCTCTCTTCCATCCTTCCCATTTGGGTGGGAGGTAGAGTCTCCTACTACACACTGAATATGTAGATGTGTAAGGGTGGTTTAATACTAACATGGAGACAGTGAGTCACTGCTGGAGGAGCCTGAGATGTGATTTTGGTGCAGTTTCCAGCTATAAAGCACCCAGCCTGATGCACTGACATCATCACAGCTTCCATGAGCCACCCACTGTGCTTTGTAAGGTCTCTTCTGCTTTCAACAGCTCAGGTAGGTCCTGCTGCTGAAACAGAATTTATCTAGATGGGCACGTTCAAGGTCATTTCCATAACTCACTGACCTCCTTCACATGTACTTTCCTGAATGAGAGAAAGGGGTTCCACACTAGGTAGAATGGCCAGGCAGGTGCAGCCTGCTGTGCAACCCCTTCTGTCCAGAGTGACAGGGTCTGGCTAATCAGAAGTAGAAGGAACAGAACAGGAAAGGCTGGGGACCTGAAGTGGTGGGGCCTGTGGCAGAAGCAGGTGTGGGGACATGGCCAGGGAGGGACCGTCCTGCTCACTTTGAACTCCCAGGTACTGGGATCCTTCTATTTCTGGGTCTTCTACTTTCATCCCTTCAACTGCTCAACTGCCCTCCAGTCTTTGAAGCTCCTCCTATCCCAAGCAAGGCTTAGAGTAGACAGAGACCGCCCATATTGGAAACTCTGGCCAATACTATAGAAATGTATCTATGTTTTTTTTTTTTTAAATAATTATTTTATTTTATTTATTCATTCATTCATTTTTTAAATTTGACCAGAGAGAGACAGACGTTGAGAATGAGAGAGAGAGGAAGCGAGAAAGCAAGCCACCAGATTCAGGATTTGAACCCTGGTCAGCCATGTGGGAGTGTCCAGCGCCTTAACCACCACGCCACCTGCTGGTCCCTGATGTATCTATGTTTTGACCCAGAAATCTACTTCTATAGATCTGATCTAAAAAGCATAGATATTTAAGAATGCAGATGATATTTTGAGCATAATCAATTGTGGAAGGTAAAAAAAATCATAAATTGCTTAATGTTCAAAATCAGAGACTGACACTCTTAGTATTTTATGATGTGCAGCTAGTGAAAACATATGAAGAATTAAGAACATTGACTGGTCTGGTCATTGCCCACCTGTGGAAAAGTCAGGTTATAGAAGAGTATGCACTCTGTAATTCTTTCCAACCATCCACAGGAATGTACACACACTACCACACTCACCTGCGCACAAAGGGAAAGGACCAGAAAAATGAGTACCACGTATTAAGATCACTATTTCTGGCTAGTGATATTTTTTTAGAATTATTAATTTAATTTATTATTATTTTTAAAATTTGCTATAGGGCACATATGCTCACGGGAGAGAGAGAAAGTGAACTGCCAAGTCCAGGACTTGAACTGTGGTAGGTCATGTGGGCATCCAGAACCTTAATCACCACATCATCCGTTGGCCCTGAGGACTGTATTCTTTACTTAATTCTTAGCTCATATAGAATTCCTTGTTTTACAAAAAATACTGGATGTATTAGTAAATACAATAAATGAAATCTTTATTATCTGGCTACTAAATAACCTTTAAAAATAACTAGAGACTGGCAGGTATGGTAGTGGCTATGTTGCTGGACTCCCACGTGGAGTCCCACTTCTCAAACCCAGTGGCTTGAAACTCACTCCAGACATGTGTGCACGCATGCCCAAGATCCCAGGAGTAGAATGGAGGAGAAAGGATTGCAGCATAGCCATCTTCCTCGGGTGGTGATTTCTCATTTTCCCTCTCACTATCTCTTTCTCTCTCACAAGCTCATACACCTTAATGCAAAAACCTCTTAAATAAATAAATAAATACATACTTTAAGAACTTACAAATAGAACTACGATATGATCCAACAATTCCACTCCTGAGTATCTACCCAAAGGATAAGAGAATGCTCAGTCAGAAAAGTGCACATCTGTGTTTATTGCAGCATTATTCACAATTGCTAAGACATGAAACCAACCCAAATGTCCATGAACAGATGAATAAATAAAAACTATATAATATACTTATTTACTTAATAGATGAGTTATAAATGGATAAAATAGAATATATTATTTAATCCTTTTTAGCTGTAAATAATATACACATTATTAAAAAACCACATAAAGGAAAAAAAAAGTTTTCAAAAATTTCACCCACAGAGGTGATCATCATTAATGTGATATATAACTCTCAGGCTCATCTTCTCTGTCTCAGTCTTAGTCTATATCTCTCTCTGTCCTTTTTTCTTTCTCCCTCACACGCATGTAAACACACAGATTGTTTTCATATGTGTGTATGCGTGTTTGTATCATATATATATATATATATATATATATACATATATATATATATTTTAAATGAGGTCATAGACATAGACTGACAACTCTTGTTTTTATCTTATGAAACAGTATTCCTTAATGTCTTTCACTGTTGCATTCTACAAATATTTTAAAGAAGAGCTAACACCAATTTTCAATTTATTCTAAAAGGTCCAAATGGAGGGACTCCATCTAAACTCATTTTACAAGGCTACCATAATTCTAATACTAGAAGAAGACAAAGAAACAATAAAAAAAGAACACATAGACCAATATTTCTCATGAACATATGCAAAAACCCTTAGCAAAATACTATTAAACTGAGTTAAACAACACTTGAAAAAATTATGCACTATAGGGACCAGCAGTTAGCGTAATGGCTATGTCGCTGGACTCCTATGTAGTAGATCGCGGTTCGTCCTGGACCCAGCGGCTTGAACTCATGCTGGGCACGTGTGCGTGCATGCCCAAGATCCCGAGAGGAGAATGGAGGAGAAGGGATTGCAGCGTGGCCATCCCCCCTGGGGGGTGATTTCTTGCTTTCTGTCTCTCTCTGTCTTTCTGGTGAGCGCATGCGCCCTATAGCAAAAACCTCTTAAAAAAAAAAGAATGAAAAAAAAATTATACACTATAAACAAGTAAGATTCATTTCAGGGATACAAGGATTGTTCAACATTCACAGATTAATGAATGTGCTACATTGCACTAACAGAAGGAAAGACAAAATCTATATGATCATATCAGTAGATGCAAAAACAAAACATTTGATAAAGGACAACATCCCTTCATGGTTAAGACTTCCAGTAAAATAAGTATAGAAGGCATATACCTTAACAAAATAAAGGCCATACATGACCAGTCACAGCTAACATCATATGAATGGGGAAAAGTTGAAAATGTTTCCTCTGAAAGCTGGAACAATACAAGGCTGTCCGTTTTCTCCAGTTCTACTTAACATTGCACTGGAATTCCTAGCCAATACAATTAGACAAGAGAAAATATATAAAGTATTAAAATTGGAAAGGAATAAGCTAAATTGTCCTTGTCTACAGATGTGACATGATTATAAACATAGAAAAATTTAAAGAATCCACCCAAAAGCTTAGAATTAATACAAATGAATTCAGTACAATTGCAGCATACAAAATCAACATACAAAAATTCTTCTGTGCCAATAATAAACTGGCTGAGAAAAGAAATCAAGAAATCAATCCCATTTACAATAAACATACACACTCAAACCCACCTAGGAATCGATTTAATCAAAGAAGTGAAAGAACTCTACAATGAAAATTATAAAACAATGATGAAAGAAAGACAACACATATAAAAATTAAAACACATCCCATATTTATTGAAATATGGAAATTTTATGGAAAATTTGACATTGTTAAAATGTCAATACCCAAAGTGTCTACAAATTTGATATAATCTATATCAAAATACCAATGATATTCTTGACATAAATAGAAAAAAAAATCATAAAACAGGTCTGGAATCACAAAAGACCCCAACTAGTTAGCCAAAACAATTTTGTGCAAAGTGAGCAAGGTTGGAGGAAACACACTGCCACACTTCAGAATATATTACATACTCATAGCAACCAAAACTGCATTGTACTGACACAAAAACAGACACACAGATCATGGAACAGAACAAGGAGCCAAAAATTAATCTACAAACATATAACCAACTGAATTTGGCAAAGATTCCAGGATAATTCAGTGGGGAGAAGGACAGTCTCTCTTTAATGAAAGGTGCTGGAAAAGAATGAATATCCATATACATAAGAATGAAACTGGACCCTTAAGTCTCATCATATACAAACAGTATCTTAAAATAAATTAAATAGTATTCTTGGTGGAAATAGTCTTCTTTTAGTGTTTTGTATTTGTCTTCCCATTCTTTCTTTGCTTGCATTGTTTCAGTTGAGAGGTCCGACATTAGCATAATAGGATAACATTTGTAAATAACTTGATGTTTCATTTTTGCTATTTTTAAAAATTAATTAATTAATTTAAATTCATTCCCTGAGCATCATCATAGCATACAAAATGTGATTTCCCATCCAGCATATACTGCATAGTGGCTTAGTCACACATGTTATCGTCAATAATTTTCCATTTCTAGTTTCACATATATGTATTTCCCCCTATTTCTTACCTTCTGCCATTTCACCCCCTCCTCCCACACTATCTCAGGTGTGTACAGTTGTTTTTCCATTCCTTCCCCCCCCCCCATATTTTTAGAATATCATCTTTGATTTTTACCAATCTGCCTATGATATGCTGTAGGGAGGAACTTCTTATGTTGACTCTATTTAGTATTCTTTGTATTTCCTGAATCTGGATGTCTCAGTGTTTCTCTAAGTTTGGAAAGCTTTCAGGAAATATTTTATGGAATAGATTTTTGTATGCCTTTATTAGTTTATTCACCTTCTAAAATACCTATTATGTGGATATTTAGGTATTTAATATGAAAAGTGTTCAAAGGGAAATGCAAATCAAAAACCACAATGAGATACCATTTAATCCCAACAGAGAACTACAAGTGCTGTCTTTTGTTTGTTTGCTTGCTTGTTTTTGGAGAGGTTTTTGCTATAGGGTGTGTGCACTCACCAGAAAGACAGAGAGACGGAATGGGAGAAATCACCCTCCAGTGTGGATGGCCATGCCACAATCCTTTCTCCTCCATTCTTCTCTTGGGATCTTGGGCATGCATGCACACACTCCTGGCATGAGTGTAAGCCACCGAGTTCAGGACTTGAACCATGGTTGACTACATGGGAATCCAGCGACATAGCCATTACACCAACTGCTGGTTCCAAGAATGACAAGTGCTTTTGAGGCTGTGGTGAAAGGGAAACCCTCCTACACTGTTGATTGTAGTGTAAACTAGAACAGATGCTGTGGAGAACAACACAGAGGTTCCTCAAAAACCTACAAATAGAACTACCATACAACCCAGTCATACCTCTCCTGGGCATTTATGCAAAGAGTAGGAAAACAGTCAGAAAGACACTTGCACATCTATTTTTATTACAGAATTATTCACAATTACTAAGACATGTAATCAACCTAAATGCCCAAGAACAGATAACTAGATTGAAAAAATGTAGCACATATGTTCTATGGAATATTGCTCTGTCATAAAAAACAATTAGACTTTGTCATCTAATGCAAAGTGGATGAATATAGAAAATTTAATGCTGAATGAAGCAAGCTAGAGCATAGAACACAGACATTACAGGTTTTAGCTTAATATATACTGACTGTCTGTACCTTATGTAAGAAAATGAAAAATTGACAGATATAATAGCAGAGACGGCAAATGTAGATACCAGAGACTGTATAATCTTTTCAGGGATAAAAAGCACTTAACAGACACAAGAATGGGAGGTTATTGTGTACAGTGGTATCTTTGATTTGTTTGAAATACACTGCATTTATGCTTTCAGAACCCATGTCATATACTGTAAAGACATACAATGATAAAATGTACATTAAAAATGAGTTAAATATTTAAATGTAAGACCCCAAACCATAAAATTATTAAAAGAAAGCATGGGGGAAATGATTCAGGACATTGGCATAGGCAAATATTTTTTGAATAAGACCTCAAAAACACCCATCAATGCCACCAAAAATAGACAATGGGATTACAACCAACTAACAATCTTTTCTACAGCAAAGGAAACAATAGAGAAGAGAGACAATTATTGAATGGGAGAAAATATTTGCAAACTACAGTTCATTGGCTCCAGTCATCAATAACAAGATTATTTAAGAAACTCAAACATTTCACCAGCAAAAAACCAAATCAATGAAACAATTTTAAAACAATTATAAAATGGGTTATCAAACTGAACAAAAAATCCTTAAGGGAAGACATACAAATGACCAATAAGCATGTGGGAAAAAAATGTTCTGCATTTCTAATTATCAGGAAAATGCAAATTAAAACCACAATGAGATGTTACCTCATCCAGTTAGAATGTTAATAATAACAATAATAATAACCAAAAATAACAAGTACTGGTGAGGCTGTGGAGAAGGGGAAACTTTATTCACTGTTGATAGGAATGAGTACAGCCATTGTGGAAAATAATATAAAGGATCCTCAAAAAGCTAAATATAGAACTTACAATTCATTGATTTCACTACTGGATACAGACCCAAAGCAAAAGAAATCAATATGTTAAAGAGATAACAGCCTTTCCATGTATATCGTAGCATTACTCACAATAGCTAAGGTATGAAATAAACCTAAATGCCCAAATCTTTATGAATAGAAAGAAAATGTGGTATATATCCAAATGGAATGTGAATAGTCAGTGATAAGAAGGATGGATTCGTTTTTCGAGGCAAAATGGACAAACCTGGAGGGAATATCCTACACGAAGTAACTCTGGTTCTGAAAGACAAATATTGTTGCGTCCTCACTGATTAGCAGAAGCTGAAAAATTTGATTGCACGGAAGTAAGAGTACATTAGTGAGTACCAGAAACTGGAAACAGAAGGAGGGAGAGGAAGATGGGGAAAACTTGGTTAAGATCTACAACAGTACATGTAAATAAATGGAATCAGTTATAGACTAACATAGCACAGTAAATAATGTGACGATTTAATTTACATTTCTAGATAACTAGAAAAGCAGACTTTGTATATGTGTAACATAAAATAATGTAAAATTTTGGAAATGGTGGATATGTTTATTTCCCTGATTTGATCATTACACATGGTATATATGCTTGAAAAATCACATTGTACCCCACAAAGGTATATGACCATTATGTATAAATTGAAAATTATAATATAATTATTATTTTTTAAAAAGAAATCTTACAGAGTCATTGATTTTATTTTTATCTCTATGTATATAGGGAAAGGGGGGAGGTGCCAGTGATGATATTCTGGTTTGAGAAGGAAGATTTGTCAAATCTTAACTTTTAGGAAAACAGGCAGTTCAATGGTAGCCTTATAATCAAGTAATGCATTATCAACATGAGGATTCACAGGACCCAGAAACCTGAAGTTTCAATATCTTATGAGATTTCTTCATTCAAATAGCTATTTTAAGTACAGATTGATTGATTTTTTTAATACAAATAGAATCAAGTAATAATAGTAATGGATATTCACACATCATCTTGAAAGTGAGCACATGGTATTTATTACTTGCATTTGATGAAATGGAGCTGTGTAGGATGAATCTAAAATCAATTTTGTAATGGGTTTCTTTTTTAGAAAGAATTATTTTACTTAACTTTATTTATCCATTTATTTATTTATTTATTTATTTATTTATTTATTTATTTATTTCAATTTGACCAGAGAGAAAGTGAGAAAGAAAGCTGCCAGGTCTGGGCCTCGAACCATGGTTAGCCATGTGGGAGTCCAGTGCCCTTAACCACCATGCCACCTACTGGCCCCTCTAACAGATTTCTTGAAAAGCAAGTTTTAAATAGTTCTCTATGTTACTGTGAGAAATTTGTACAAAAGAATGCTGACTTCATAGCTTTTACGCAGGAGACCAAGATTTTAAAAAACTGTATTCCATTACTCAGGATCCAGTTGTGACATTTGGATATGTTTCCTCACTCTCGTTCAGAGTGAAAATATTGAGTATATCTAGTGTTCTTGAAATAATATGAGGTTTAGAAACAAGAGACTTTAGTTAACATACTCAGCCCCCACCTCGGTTCATTATAGACTGAGTTCATTATAGACACATTTTGCCAGTGTTAAAACTAAGAAAGCAAAAAGCTTTATGAATCCCCAAGTTCCTAATAGCTACCTTGAGGTTATTATCATTATTCCTCTAGGGGTGGATTCTCTTATGCCTGCTTCAATGAGCAGTTCTTCCTCCAAGGGAGGCAAAGGCGATGAAGTAATTATGTTCTGTTTGTATCTAATTTGGATCTGGGCATGAGGGGATTTCCTCCCAGGTCCTCTCTGTGGTTTGAAAAGTTAGAACTCATGCTGATTTCTTAAGAGCTATAAACAAGGGTGCATTGATATATCTATATTGCCCGGTTTTGAACTGGTAACTCTTCTGCCTATTGTAATGCAGCTTTGAACAACCCTTAGCAATGTCCCGGGTTTTGCAGTACTCTGTGTCTTCTAGAGAGAAATCTTCTCATGCCTAGTAACTGAAGGTATGTATGCCACCACCATGTATGAGGAGGAGTCATGTGACTGTATATGGTTGTGCCTTTGTGTGTCTATGTGCCCACCATATGCTGCTGGTTCTACTTCTGTTAAAAATAACTCTGGGAACCAGCAGTTAGCGTAATGGCTATGTCGCTGGACTCCCACGTAGTCGACCGCGGTTCATGTCCCAGACCCAGTGGCTTAAAACTCACGCCGGGCGCGTGTGCGTGCGTGCCCAAGATCCTGAGAGGAGAATGGAGGAGAAGGGATTGTGACATGGCCATCCCCTCTGGGGGGTGATTTCTCGCTTTCTGTCTCTATGTCTCTCTCAGTGGGTCTGGCGAGCGCACGTGCCCTATAGTGAAAACCTCTCCAAAAAAAAAAAAAAAAAACTCTGTACTTGGAATTGCTGTTTGAATGAAGAAATCTTGTAAGATATTTAGACTTCTGGAATGGTTTCTGGGTCCTGTGGATCATCATGGTTGATAATGAGTTACCCCGAGTATAATGCTACCATTGATCTGCCCATTTTTTTAAAAGTCAAAATTTGACCAAAAAAAAAAAAATCCTTTCTAAAGTAGAATAACATCATTTGTACTTCTCACACCAGAGAATGACAGATAGTTCCTTGTAGAGTAGCTATCTAAAGTTTGAATGAATAGGATGAAAATCTCCATGTGGAATAATTTACCTTGACTGATCTACCTAACTTTTGAGAGGATAATGGAAGGACATTTTTCCTTTTGTTTATTTTTAACTTCCATTAAGTCTTATTGGTCTTTCCTTCAAATATTACCCCAAGTAATATTATTTTAAGTTTTGCTTACACATTTGAGTTGTGAGGAGAGGTCTCTCCTAATATATAGCATATCCGTAGAAACCCACTGGTTTCTTTTATCTTGATCCAATCCATAAAAACAAAGCATTAGGCAAAGTATTTCAGGAGCTTGGGGATGGTTTAGAGAGACCATCAGACCATTAGCGATCTTATAGGAGTTTTTCTACTACCTAGCTATTGACCAAGTCTTGCACCCTAATTTCCTAATCTCAGATTTCCATCATAAATTCATGGATTCCTGAAGTTTGAACCTGGGCTGATAATCACTGTGATGTTTCACAGTTTCTCCAGAAGAGACTGTATTAGTTTGTAGGTGGACAAATCATATTGTTATGCTAGACCATCACGAGTCCATGAGTAGGGCAAGAAGCTTCAGATATTCAGACTAAAATGTACATAATGTCTAGTTCAAAACCATGTTTTCATTATGTATAGTCACAATGCCTTCTCATTCTTTCACATTCATCTCCTTTATTTTATCTCCAGCAAAAGAGAAGAACATGAAGAGGTATAATCAGAGCAGTGTGTCTGAGTTCCTCCTGCTGGGGCTCCCCATCTGGCCAGAGGATCAAGACATTTACTATGCTCTTTTCCTGGGCATATACCTGACCACAGTGCTGGGAAACCTGCTCATCATCCTGCTTATCCGGCTGGACTCTCACCTCCACACCCCCATGTACTTCTTCCTCAGCCACTTGGCCTTCACTGATGTCTCTTTCTCATCTGTCACAGCTCCAAAGATGCTTATGAATATGCAAACACACAGTAAATCCATCTCATATTCTGGGTGCATTTCCCAGGTGTATTTTTTCATATTCTTTGGTGACTTGGATAGTTTCCTTCTCACCTCGATGGCCTATGACAGGTATGTGGCCATCTGTCACCCCCTCCACTACACAACCATCATGAGTCAGAGCCTCTGTCTCCTGCTAGTAATTGTATCCTGGGTCTTATCCTTTGCCAGTGCTCTTTTGCACACTCTGCTATTAGCTCGCCTCCCTTTCTGTGGAGACAACACTCTCCCACACTTCTTCTGTGACCTCTCCACCTTACTCAAGCTGTCCACCTCAGACACCACAGTCAATGAGGTGGTTATCCTGACTGTTGGCGGGGTGGTCATTACTCTTCCATTCATATGTATCCTGGTCTCTTATGGCCATATTGGGGCCACCATCCTAAGAACTCCTTCCATTAAGGGAATCTGCAAAGCCTTGTCCACATGTGGCTCTCACCTCTCTGTGGTGTCTCTGTACTATGGAGCAATTATTGGACTGTACTTTTTCCCCTCATCCAGTAACACTAATGTAAAGGATGTCATTGTGGCTGTATTGTACACTCAGGTCACGCCCATGCTAAATCCCTTTATCTATAGTCTGAGGAATCGGGATATGAAAGGAGCTCTGGGAAATATACTCAGGAGATGAATAGTTTTCCCATGATGGAGGTTGCTTTCCCTGTTTATTGCATCCTTGTCTTTCTGAATTGTTTCTTAGTGAATCTTGATGTGTCACTCTTCCTTCAGCCTCTCTTTTAACTTGAACATAGTTTGTTTTTCTTTTCCTAGTTATTGATCTTAAAGTGATTTGGAAAAGTTTTTACAAACATACCTGTACAAACTGTCATTTTCTATATATATTTTTCTTTTTGCTATGGTATCCCTAGTATTGCAAGCATTTAAAATTTTAATAATGTAGTCACAAGTTTTAGATTTTTTTAATGGAGGAGTATAATTTATAGTTTTTCATAGCAAAGTTTGTCTATCTCAAGATAACCAAAGTGTTTCTTCTGAGAGTTTCATGCTTTTACTTTTGCATAATGCTGTCATATATTTGGAATTTATTTTGTTAGTAACCTTAAATAGAATACATTGTATATTGACTCAAAGATATTACCACACATATTATCTTCAACAGATAATTTTCCATTTTTTGTTTCTCAAATGTTTTGCTATCATACATTTGGAATTTATTTTGTTAGTAACCTTCAATAAAAATTTCAATAAAATATAGTTTATTTTTGTTTGCAATTTTTAAATTTATTTTTATTTATTATACTTATTCACTGTATATCATTACAGCATACAAAATTAATTTTCCCATATATATATATATATATATATCCCATCCACATACTGTATATTGGTTCAAAGATATTACCATACATATTATCTTCAACAGATAATTTTCTATTTTGTATTTTTAAATGTTTTGCCTCTTTTTTTTTTTTTTTTTTTACCCTTGATTCCCTCCTACTCACCTCTGCCATTTTCCACCCTCATCTCAAGATCATAAGAAATTTTATTGGAGCCTTCTAGGTCCTAGGAAAGTCAGTTAGTTGTAAGGTAGGGCAGTGAGAGTGGATATTTTAAAGTGGCTTTCCAGGCTGTGATGTGATTATGGGTGATCAGTTCATTCTGACTAGGAAGTTCACTTCTTCAGGGTGTAGGCTAAAGAAATGCTCGGTAGGATATCAGGAAGTCTGGGCAACCTGAACTGAATTCAAACACAATTTCAGTATAGTTTAATTTACCTTCACATTTTAAAAAAATAATAATAAAAAAGGGACTTCCTTGTCCAGTTACATAAATATTCATCCTATGTTTCTACCTGAAATGGCTAAGTTTTTTCTTTAGTCCTTGAGAAACTGCCTCTGCTCAAGGCAAAACTACCTAACATCATTTCTATAAGCTGATTATTTTGACAAATATTCCCATATCCACTGTTTTATTTAATTGATGAGGAGGAAATTTAATTTAAGAAAGGTTTAGTAACTAGCTCTGTGCCACTAGGCATTGAGTGGAAGTGGTCACCAAACTCTGTGTGAGATCAGATCCTGAGACATATAACACACGTGGATATTTTAAAAATCTTTCTCCCCTGCCCAAAGTGAACCATTGTCAGATATTAGAGAGTGGCCGTTGCAGAAATAAGAGCTCAATGGAGATGCTAGAGACCATGAAAGAATGGGTACAATAGGCTAATGGTAAAACCAGAGAGGACAGGGGCCGGCAGCAAGTGGTGTGGTGGTTAAGGCGCTAGACTCCCACATGGTCAACTGTGGTTCAAGTACTGAACCTGGAAGCTTGTTTTCTTACTTTCCCTCTTGCTTTCTGTCTCTCTCTGGTAAAATTTTTAAAAATAATAATAAATAAAATTTAAATAAAGTAATTATTTTTAAAAAGGAGGGGGTACTTCTTCACCTGCGAAAGTTACTTGTTAGGAGTTTGATCATGCCTTACTGTAAGGGCCATGTCCAAGAATAAAGGATATAGTGAAAAATATCTGCCTTATAAAAGAATAAAACAAACTTTGAAAGTCTGAAGGGACTAAAAGAATCTAAGTAATTTAATTGTCTGCCAGAACAAACATTGACAGCCTTTAAAAAGCAGAATGTGGGACCAGCAGTTAGTGTAATGGCTTATGTCGCTGGACTCCCATGTAGTCGACAGCGGTTCACGTCCCGGACCCGGTGGCTTGAAACTCACACCGGGCACGTGTGCGTGCATGCCCAGAATCCCGAGAGGAGAATGGAGGAGAAGGGATTGTGGTGTGGCCATCCCCCTCTGGGGGGTGATTTCTCGCTTTCTGTCTCTCTGTCTCTCTCTGTCTCTGGCGAGCGCACACGCTCTGTAGCATAAAACCTCTCCAAAAAAAAAAAAGAGAAGAATGTAAGATACAAAATACATCATCCAAGATTTCTAGCAAACATTGGAAAATTACTAAGCATATGAAGAAGTGGATAAAAGCACATCATAGTAAAAAAGGAGCAGTTAAAATAAGCAGTCTACAAGAAAACATACTGAAATTGGCCAAAAAAGACTTGGAAGTGGTGATCATAAGTATGTTGTTCAATTACATCGATGAAAATGTGATTATGAGTTAACACATGGCAAATTTAGCAGAAAAATGCAGAAAGATGGAAACACTAGTTAAAGCACTGAAAAATCATGCTCTATCCATAAATATGTACAATTATCATGTGCTGATTATCATTTAAAACTCTACAATTAACACATTCAATATCTAAAGGAAAAATCACTGGATAGGCTCAGTGGCAGATGAAAGATTTCAGAAAGAAAAGGTAAATGAAGTTTAAAAATCAGAAGAAATCATTCAACTGAGCAGCAGAGAAATACGATTGTGAGGAAAGATGAAAAGAGAGTCAGTGAGATCTGGCTTTAAAGCAAATTGTCTAAATTCTGTACATTTGAGTGACAGGAGGAAAGGGAAGAAATATAACAGGACAGAAAATTTATGTAAAAAAGTAAAAGTCCCACATTCCCCAAATTTGGTTAAAGGGATCAACTTATAGATCAAAGGATCAAAACAAACAGAAGGAAAGATAAGTTAAAAAATTTTTTAGAAAGCATACTTTGGACACTATAACCAAAAATGAATAGGAAAGCAATGATGAGAGAAAAACTTATAAAGATCCAGAGGGAAAAAACGATACACTAATAGAGGAAGAATGATAAAGACTGAATGTGACAAAGACAGGGTTGGAACAGGAGTGAAATGAGTGAGCTGAATGTGAAAGTGCTGGGTCAGGTTCTGTCTTAAACTTTTTTGATGTTTTCTTCATTATGTATTTTTGTATTAATTATGATTTCATAAAAGATTGCATTAAAATACTTATCTTAATTACTGATTTTTGACACCTCTTAAAGTTTGCACTTGAGACAAATTTTGCACATGTGGTTTATTTGCATCACCCTAATACCACCCTGATCAGCAATATTTTTTTTAAATATCATGCTTAATTGGAATGTAAGTACTAGAACTGACTCTTAGCTTTCTTCCAAAACAACTTAAATTATTGATATAATTTAAAACACTGATGGTGAATTTCTCCAGGTGTTTTAAACAAGGGGTGAAACTCCAAGAGACATTAAAAAGGTATGGGAGCTAAGGCATGGGAGAACACCAAAGAATGAATTACTTAAAGTTTCATATGCGTTTTGGTTTGTAAAGCAATAATAGTAATTTCTTACCTATTTTTTGGAAATTAATTGTATAAGAATTAGTTTATTTGCTTCTAGATACAGTGTGTAAATAAAAATTTTGTTCATACACACAAAAATAGGAATGGGAGCATTTATAGTTAGCTCAGCATTGGCACTGCCACTAGCTTTTGCAGGCCAGTGGTCAGGGATGCTAAATTGCTTGAAATGCACAGACATTCAGTTGAGGAAGAATAATCCTATTCAAATTGTCACTAATACTCTCATTTATAAATAATGACACTCAAACATGCATCTTTTCGTTTTCTAATTTTTTTTTCTGGTGTTACACAAAAGTTTGTTTGTTTCTTAAGTTTTTGTCTTAAGGCTTCTGGAAAGAGACAGAGAGAGAGAGTGAGAAGGAAAGTGAGAAATCAAACCTCATGGGGGATGGCCATGCTGCAATCCCTTCTTCTTTCTCCTCCCATGATTTTCAGCACGCTTGCATGTGTACCTGGTATGATTTTTGAGTTGCAGGGTCCAGGACTCAAACTGTAGTTGGCCATGTGGGAGTCCAGCACCTGAATCACCACGCCACCTGCTGGCTCCACATAAGAATTTTTATGTGTATCTTATGACCAATTTCAACGTTTTTTTGTTCCCTATATACATATGGGTTAAATAAATCAGATTCATAAATTATCTCAACTATATGAAAATGAGAAGTATGATTTATTAAAGCAACTTGTAAGATTACACTGATATCTGTACAACTATTATATTTCAACTCACAATTAGTAGATATTTGTACCTCCATTATAAGGAAATCATTATGATGATCAAAAAACTATCCATAATTATTTTAGATCACTGAAATGAAAACAAAATATTAAAAACAATTCTCAAGAACAGCCCATGGTAAAGATATATGTGATTACATTTAAATTAAAATTTAAAAAATTTTAAAAAGCAGTGAAGTATACGACTCTCAAGGAACAACTGACTTCTGTTTTCTCCCCCTCCACAAAGTCATTTCCACTAGTAGCCATTGTGTTTTTACTTCTATCATTGGAAGTTTGAGTTTGTAGTTAAGGTATCATTCATAAAGTATAACCGGTCACTAAAAAGTTGTCAAATCTTCTATTGCAAAACAGTGGATAGAAAATAGAATTGAAGGAATTTAGGAATTTAGAAATGGAGAAGTTGTCCATATTGTCCATATGTTAACATGACATAAGAACTCTGTCTATTAATATATTATACCTTTAAATTAACATATAATAATTGTTCATATTCTCAATGTATAATGTGGTTTTTCAATACATGGATACAATGTATAAAGATCAAATTGGGGGCAATAAACAGGTACACTATCTCAAGTATTTATCATTACTTTTTTGGTGAACATTCTTTTTCTTTTGGAATAACTTTAGACACCAGATACTGTAATCTATGTATCTCTGACAGATAAGTGAAATGACACAAATAAAATAGGTATGGTAGAGTCTGTCTATGTCTTTGCAGAATCTGTGATCTACCCAGGGAATGGAATGCAACAAGTAGAGAAGAATGATTGCTGACATGTTCTTTCTAAAACTTACACCTAGCAAATTCATTGATGACCCAGTTCAAAGTGTAGCTCTCCCTACAGCCTTCTCTGATTTCATGTTAACAGCTAATTATTCTGGAAGAATGTCCACAGGAATGACTGAGTAATGACATAAAATTTTTCGCTGTGAAAATTTTTCATTTCTTGGATTTTTCTCAGGACTTGGAAGTGATGACATATGTTTTGGCAACCAGGAACACTTGAAGGTAAATATTAGACAAAAAAAAATCTACAGAATTTTGAATTCATGGAAGTTCTCTCTTGTTCCATATAACCTAATGATTAATACTTTTAGAGGCTCAACCTATCATTCATAAAATTTACACTCCTTAAAATCACTTCTTTTTAGCAAGTGCTCAGAACTGATTCTCTGACATTTTCCTACAGCTGTGCCAATGAGTGTCCCTCAATCTGCGCTACTTGGTACTAAAAGAGTCAGATTACTAATGCAGATATCCCAGTTAAATCGAAGCATCTTGACTATAAATGAAAATACTAATCAGATAAGACTTAGAATTTCATCTATACTCCAAAAAATGATGGACAATTTTCAAGTGGAAGTGTATCAGCAGGACTCATTCAGGAGAGTAGAATAAACATGCTTGCTCAGACAACTATTGAAATATCTGGGTAACAGAGGTTAAGAAAGTTACTCTTAAAGATCAAAAAGAGCTAAAACTGGAGATTTTGGTCTAAAGCATAGAATATGTGGTTAATAGACAGATAGTGGCTATTTCAAAAGGTTAATAGCCTTTAGCTGCAAATCTCAAAAATCACCAAAAAACTCTTCCCAACTGTCTCAGTCTTCAGCAGAAAAGCAGGTGGCACTTAGGAGTTCAGTGAGAATGTACTGTAAATCTCAAGTCTATGTTTCTGGCTACAACTACCTCCAAAGAGCAAAGCCTTCTCCTCTTCTGTCATCTAAATCTCTCATAAGTTACCTTGTTGGAGAACATGAAATAAGAATGATAGAGAACAGGGAAATCTGGACAATGTAATTCCTGATCTCACCACTACAATGTGGAAGAGACTTTAGAGGTAGATGAATGTGATGCTAAGTTAATGACATACACCCTTGTACAGGGCATATGGACAGCAAGAAAGGAGGGATTGGTAGGAGAAGAGAGTGTGTATGCACAGGTCTTAGGAGTGTGATGAGGAATGTGTGGGACAAGGTCATCCCAGGTGAGGTCATTTTAAATAGCTAACCTGCTGATGGCCTCAGAAGCAGTAGTAAAACCAGCCAAGATTAATAAAACCACCATTCCACACTAGATCAGCCAAGCCCAAAACAACCTTTAGATTTATAAGCAACACAAAAGCTTATTGTTGAATGCTACTGAGATTTTGTGGCTTTTTGTCATTGTTTTTGCAAAATTCTTTTTTGAAGGGTGGGTCAAACAGAGATGCAGAAAGTTTGAAAAAGATGTGAGACACTGATAACATGTTGTTTACTGCCCAAGTTCAAGGTGAGCTCACAAAGCTCTTAGTAGTTTCTCAAAGCCCATAGCAGCACTCGCAAGCTTCCTCCCTCTTGGAGTTAGTAATGCAAGTGGAGAATACTCACAGAGCAGCGTCCTCCCTGTCAGAGCTAGTAATGCATGTGGAGAACACTCACAGAACAGCTTTCTCTGTCTCAGACCTCATAGCATGGAGCTGAGCTAAGCCAAGCCAAGGTCAAACCAAACCAAGGCCATCAGGGTTTACCAGGCTGAATCAAGGCTGAGCTGAGCAGGGTTAGCTAGCAGGGCAACCCACAGCTAGTTGACCATGTGCTCCTTTCTCTTAAAGGGGCTGCAGACAATAGTGGCTCATCGACAAGCCAAGTGTAATGTGCACACACATACATGTGCATTACATTCAATGGCGTAAACAGCAAAGTCATAATGATATAGTAAATTCAGTACGAATGATAACATAAGTGGTTTACCCTGTGGCCTTCAAACATGATAAGGTAGGAGGTAAGAGAGCCAGACTAAACCATCCTGAATCCATTTGTAATACGGTTATTCAAGTTTTTCTGTGGCAAGAGCTAAGTGACACACAAGGATATTCCATCATTGTGTTGCAAAACAAAAATAATGAGACTGGGTAACTTATAAAGAATAGAGTATTATTTGGATCATGATTCTGAAAAGTCCAAGAGCATAGGGTTGGCTCATGGTTAGACTCCAGAGCTATGTCACAATATGGTTGAGAGAAGCCCAGATCTGTGAGCATGTGCAGAGAGACTGAAAGAGGAATTAGACACTTCCACTTCCTCTATTTGTCCCTCCCTTGCTTCCAGATGATTAGTTGGTGCCTGCAATTCTTCCTCCCCCTGTCCATTGACTCACATGTCAATCTTGTTTGAAAGGTGTCTGCCCACATTGAAGACAGGTTTTCTTCTTAAAATGTTCACCACTTTCCAAAGCCATAACATAGGACCAAGTTATAACACATGAACCCTTGGGGAACAAACCGTTATCTAAACCAAAGTGAGCCCTCATATTCCAAGGGCAATGTGAACATCAAAGGAGTGGGAAAATGTAGTCCTATCAAGGGAGGAAAGAGGGAGGAATAAATATCTGTTTATACAATAATCCAGTCTATCACACCTAGTACTTGGAATATTGAAGAAGTGCTACTCAGGAGATATCAATATCTCCTGCTATTATTTCAAAATTTATTTAGCAGAGGATTGTTTTCCTCTTTTGAAGAATAAAAACTCTGATGAACCCCATACATTCTCTTCTAACTCTTAAACATTAGAAAGGATTTAGATTATTTTTTCACCACAAACCCTGTCTCAATTTGATTCTCTTCTCAGCAGCAGGCAAGAATTTGAGATCAAGAAAAGGATCATAATGATATATTATCTCTTTTGTGGCCCAGTTTTTCAGGGGGTTTGCAGATACTGAGCTCACTTTTCTGAGCTGGATCATGGAAAGCAAAAGAAAAGAAAGGAGTGCCAGAATGTGCTTCTCTGATCACCATCACATCAAAGACATTTTACTTCTCTCAGGCTGGATGATGGTTAAAAATAATTCATTCTCTTGTCAGTTCTAGATCAAAGGATATTAATAGACATCTGGAATGCCTTTTTACACACCCTCTGTGATATGGCTAAAATATATTTTCTTCCTGTGACCATTTTTCCTCACAGCCCATGGTTGTGTGGTAGTGAATTCCATTCAGAATTTTTATTCTATGTCTTGAAGTCTCATTGGCCTTCTAAAAAGTCTTCTTGGGAGGAATTAAAGTGGGTTCAGAACAATCCTCTCTCTCACATACCAATTTGTGCTCCATAGGGGAAAAAATAATTTCATTGTAATATCATGAAAATAAGTGAAGGTATTCTCCAAATACAATTCCATCACAATCTCTCTCTCTCTCTCTCTCTCTCTCTCTCTCTCTCTCTCTCTCTCTCTCTCTCTCTTTCCCTCTCTCTCATATTGGCTTAAGAATTTCATATACACTAAAAGGATAAGAAAGTAGCATGTTAATTATTAGGTAAGGAGAGTAAAATTTATTATTTTCTCCCTGCAAGTTCTAGAAGGGCTCAGGGTCTCTGGATTTGTGGGTTCCTGGGTGAAGGAAGAGTTATATCTTCACAAATGTGGAAAATTTCTTAGACATGGAGGTATGAAATAACAGAAACATTTTATAGCAAATTTAAAATCCAACTCCCTTTTAATGATACCAGCCAAAGTGACACAGCATCCTTAGAGTATTTAGAACAAAGAAAGTCCTGTAAAACATAACATATCCTGTTATACTATTTCTCTTAATAGATGTAAGAAAAATGTCAGCAAAGCCTTTCTGAGTAACAGCTATGAAATAAAGAAAAATGAGCTATAGATTCAATAATTTATATTTATATGTTGTTGACGGAAAAAGACTTAATGATTTTTTTTTTTAAGTAAGCATCAGTTGGAAGAATATGTTTTCTTACTAAAGAGTTTTCTTAAGGCTCCTTTCATGTCTTTATTTCTCAGGCTGTAAATAAAGGGGTTCAACATGGGAGTGACTACAGCGTACATCACTGAAGCAATGATATTCTTGTCATCGGTGTTGCTGGATGAGGGAAGAAAATAAAGACCAATAATTGCCCCATAATAGAGTGTCACCACTGAGAGATGGGATCCACAAGTGGACAAGGCTTTGCAGATTCCCTTGGCAGAGGGAACACGGAAGATGGTGACGCCAATACGACCATAAGAAACCAGAATGCATAGGAATGGAAGCATAATGGCTGCCAATCCTGCAGTAAAGATTACCAGTTCATTGAGAGAGATGTCTGAGCAGGACAGTTTGAGCAAGGCACCAAGGTCACAGAAGAAATGGGGAATGAGGTGGTCAGCACAGAAAGAAAGTTTGGCCAGGAGAAAGGTGTGCAAAAGAGCACAAGCACAGGCAATGACCCAAGACCCAGCCACTAGCATGACACAAAGACTCTGACTCATGATGGTGGTATAATGTAGAGGTTGGCAGATGGCCACATACCTGTCATAGGCCATTGAAGTGATAAGAAAACTGTCCAAGTCAGCAAAAAATATGAAAAAATATGTCTGTGAAATGCACCCCTTGTAAGGGATAGATAGGTCCTGGGTCTGCATGTTCATCAGCATCTTCGGAACAGTTACAGATGAGAAAGTGATATCAGTAAAAGCCAAGTGGCTGAGGAAGAAGTACATGGGGGTGTGCAGGCGGGAGTCCAGCCAGATGAGGAAGATGATGAGCAGGTTCCCCAACACCGTGGTCAGGTACATGCCCAGGAACAGGGCAAAGAACAGGCCCTGCTGCTCTGGCCGGATGGGGAGCCCCAGGAGGAGGAACTCAGACACGTTGCCATGGTTGTCCAGCCTCATGCTTAAAGGGTACTGGGAAGAAAAGTTGAAAGGAAAAAGGGGAATGTCTTGGAATAAGAAATGATGATTGTGTCATACTATAACAGAAATGTTATTTTTACTTAGGGAATGTCTTCATCTACTTTTTTTTTTTAATGTTTACCACCTCTTTTGAACTCAAATATGGTAGGGAAACAATGTAGTTTTAGACTATACAGCTATTTTCTTTCTTAATCTGGTCCCTGTCGCTGTAAATGATAATATTAGCAGTTAATGTTTAGCAAATATTTTTCAGATACACTCTTCTAATAGCTGATTTATAGTTATCAAATCAGTAGTCTTAACTATGTGAGAGAGGGAGACATTGTCATTGTCTATACTTTTCACATAATATGGCTGACACAAACATTCTCACAACATGGTAAAAAGAGAAGCTCAGGTTTGGACCCAAGTGTTTTAGGTATAGCATTTATTCTCTAAAGCAAAGCAATTATTCGATCTTAGAAATCTTATTTCCCTTTATAATTTTGTGTGTAATGACTTGTTTAATTCTGAATTTCCTGCTTGTCTACATATCCCATGATTATTTCTGATTTGTTCATTGGTTACAGACTCATAATATATCATAGGCAAAACAAAACAAAACAAAACAAAAAAACAAAGACACAACAAAAGAGGAAAACTATAGACTGATATCCCTGATGAATATAGATGCAAAACTTTTCAACAGGAAACTAGCAAACAGTATCTAGAAACACATTGAAAATATTATACAACATGATCTGGTAGGCTTTATTCCAGGGATGCAAGGGTGGTTCAACATACACAAAATGACAAATGTAATACATCACATTAACAGAAGGAAAAATAGGGGCCGGCAGGCAGCATGATAGTTAAGGGCGATGGACTCACATGGCCGACTGTGGTTCGAGTCCCAAACCTGGCACTTGCTTTCTCACTTTCCCTCTCTCTCTGTCCCTCTCTGGTCAAATTAAAATAAATAAACAGATAGATAAAGTTAAATAAAATAATTATTTTTAAAAATAGGAGGAAAAAATAAAACCATATGACCATATCAATAGATGCAGAAAAAGTGTTTTGTAAAATACAACATCCCTTCTTGATTAAAACCTTCAGCAAAATTGGCATAGAAGGAACATTCCTCAGCACAATAAAAGCCATATATGAAGACTGATAGCCTTGTATTGAAAGGGGAAAAGCTGAAAACTTTTTCACTAATCTTGTATATGCTATTTTAAAATGTATTGATCTGTATATATGTTTAATTTTTATGGGCAATTTTGAATATACATCAGAGTTTTAAGGCTATTACTCAACTAAAAATGCAAAGATATTTTAATGTGTGTTGGTATCTTTATTCAGAAAATGATATCTTGTCAAATAAGATTTAAGACTGGGTGAATTTGTTGATTATATGTTGAACTACATGGAAATTTTCACTTACCAAAAGCAAAGTACAAAATTTCTCTTTTAATACTGACAGTGTCCTTTGAAATAACTAGGGGAATTTGGGTTGGGGAAATATTGCAATTCAAATATCACTATCTTGGGATATAATCTGGGTTTTGTCTGGTTCGTCTTAC
Organism: Tupaia tana; assembly: GCA_026018925.1. Classification (NCBI taxonomy): domain Eukaryota; kingdom Metazoa; phylum Chordata; class Mammalia; order Scandentia; family Tupaiidae; genus Tupaia; species Tupaia tana. The sequence continues at coordinate 94,974,924 of JAKSZU010000013.1, forward strand.
ATAAGTATTGTTTTTGTATCAACAGAAAGAAAACAGAAAGACTAACTCTAGTACAACAAGGAATTAGACAGGGGATCACTTGCTGTCAGTTGGAGATGATTAATAATTTTTTTCTATTTTGAGATTCACTTAAATGGAACTTTATGAATATTTGCTATAGAAAATGGCACAACTCTTATGATATTTATGTCACTAACTGTTCACTCAACATTTTTATGTTCTTAGATTTGTTCCTTCAAAATTTAAGTATAAAAAGATAAAGTCCATGACAAGCAAGTAGAGTCATTTCCCCTCCTCTCCCATTTATTCTTTTCTTGGTAACTTTGTGTCACTCATTACTATTTGATTTTCAAAAATATTTATTTATAATTGAAAACTGACAAATTATACTTCAATTAATTTATGTGGCACAAAGAGATGTTGTGATTTATGAATATAATGTGGAATATTAAACAAAGCTAGAAAAAATTTTAAAAACTCAAATTAATTTGCAAATTCAGTGCAACTGTGATAAAATTACCAGAGATATTCTTCACAGAAATAGATAAAACAGTCATGAAATTTGTCTGGAATCATAAGAGGCCCATATCACCAAAACAATACTGTGCAAAAAAAAAATAATAAAGTAGGAAGTATCTCACTGTTCAACCTCAAACTATATTATGAAGCTGTGATAATCAAAACAGCATGGTAGCAGCACAAAAACAGACATAGACCAATGGAACAGAATAGAGACCCCAGAAATAAACTAAAAGACATAACCAACTGATCTTTGACAAAGGACACAAGACAATTTGGTGGAGAAAGGAAAGTCTCTTCAACAAATGGCGTTGGAAGAATTGGATATCCACCTGCAGGAAAATGAGACTGGACACCTATCTCTCATCATTAACAAAAGTCAACTCAAAATGCATCAACAATCTAAACATGAAGACTCAAACTATAAAACTCCTGGTTGGGATAAACTGTTGAAGATACTGGAGTAGGCAAAGATTTCTTAAATAAGATTCCAAAAGCACAAAAAATAATCTGAAAAATAGAAAGTGGGACTACACAAGGCTGAAAAGCTTCTGCATAGCAAAGGAAACAATAATCACAGTGAAGAGAATATTTGCAAATTATGCTTCACATAATGGTCTGATAACCAGAACATGTAGGGAACTCAAGCAGCTTACCTGAAAAAAAAAAAATCCAATTAAAAAGTGGGCAAATGAGCTGAACAGGCAATTTTCAAGGAAGACATATGAGTGGCCAAAAGGCATATGAAAAATTGTTCAACATCTCTTATTATAAGGGAAATGCAAATTAAAACCACAATACAATACCATTTAACCCGAGTTGGAATGGTTATGATCAAAACAATAAATAACAAGTGCTGGTGAGGTTGTGGTGAAAGGGAAACTCTCCTACACTATGGCAGGAACATAGACAGCCAATGTAGAGAACAATAAGGAGGTTCCTCAAAGACCTACAGATAGAGCTCCCATATGACCCAGTAATACATCTCCAGGGTATTTACCTTAAGGATAGAAAAACAGTCAGAAAGACTCTTGCGCATCCATGTTTATTGCAGCACTATTCATGACTGCTGAGACATGGAATCAACCTAAGTACTCAAGAACAGACTATTGTATTTAAGAAACAATCAAACCAAAAAGTTTAACAGGCACAAGACTAACAAGTTATTGTGTGTGATAATATCTTTGCTTGACATGCAATGAATTTATGCTTTGAGACTCTACATATTTGAGAATACTATAAAAAGTAGTGATTAAATATAAATGAAAAAAGAAATGGATAAGCAGATATTAGTTTACTATATAATTCTATCCATCAGCAAAAATGAATGAGCTCTATATCACATGTGTCTAAATGATAGATCTTTAAAATTAATTTTGAGTTAAAATAGGTATAACATGGGCAAGCAGGTGGCGTGGTGATTAGGGCACTGGATTCCCACCTGGTTAACTACAGTTCTAGTCCCAAACCTGGAGACTTGAAAGATCACACCAGGCGTGGGTGTGTGCATGCCCAAAATCCCAAGAAGAGAATGAAGAAAAAAGGATTGTGGCATGGCTATCCTTACTGATCCTAAAGAAAGGAGGAAGGAAAAATGAGAGGGGTGGGATGGTACTTTAGCTATGCCTACAATAGTCTAAGTTGTTTTAAAAAAAATCAGAAACAAGTAGAGCAGCATGTCAATATTCATTAAATCTGAGTGTGTATGGGTGCATGGGGTCATATTTATATTAATTAATTTTCTTTATTGTCGAAATGATAATTAAGAAATTGCTTTAAGTAAAAATAGAAATACTTCTCCCACCTCCTCCCCATCTGAAACCACAGAACCTATTTATCATGACCAGAAACAGGCAGTCACATAGAGAAAAAGCTCATATTATTATAATGTAGGAAGAAGTGTCCCTGCTGACAAACAAAGCCTTTAGCCTAGAGGGGAAAATGGGCCTGGAAAGACAGAGAAAGCAGGAGTGATGGTACAGTGTGTAAACCATTTTCCCAACTTGGGAGGGATATTAAATATTGGAAAAAAATATGGGAATACTTCTAAGGAAACATTCTCCAGACCAATTTTGGTTGAGGAGGGTGAGATAGAGGATGGAGAGTACACTGTGTGTTCACCAGGAAGCAGGATGTCAAACAGTAAGAATCTGGGTAAATCCAATTCACAATGAAGTGTTGTCCATTTGAGTAATGTACTCTGCATCTGGGTAATATTTACTTCCGTGAAAGAACGACTTCATGGGACAATCCATGTTAGAAAACCAGTGTGCCTCATTATGTTTGTTGTTGTTGTTGTTGTTGTTATTGTTAGTTTAGTGTTTAGGATTTTCTTATTCCTATGCTTTCCCAACAGACAAGATATATTTTACTATCATAGTTTAATGGAACTACTTTGGCCCAACTATATAGCCAATGGTGAAATTATTCATTACAAAGGCCTACAGTGAAGACCAAATCTCCTAGGCCAGCTTAATCTAAGGAGGTTATTGATATAAAGATGCTATAATGAAGCACAGAATTCATGCCCTGGCAATTTTCTTCTCTATAAAGAAGAGTAAAGATTGCTCATTCACACCTAGTCATACACAATAGGAAAAGAAGCAGGGACAAGAAGCATTATCCAGAACTTCTACCATGCACCATTATCTTCATTTCCTGACCTCCTAAATGAGTAAAATTTTCCAGTTGGTAAAAATTCATGTCAAATAATAACTTTCAGTGAAAACATCAAAATAGGTAACTGGTTTCATATAATATCTGGAAATAGAACTAGAATATTTATGTTTTACCATTAGATCTCCCAGAAACAGGTGCAAGATAGTTTGCTCCTTATTCCTAGAGTCTGAAGGATTTTTGCACAGATTCCAGCACCTCGGATCCAAACATGACCCTACAATCTTCACGCATTATGGAAAATGAGTGATGGGACCATCTCTCTAAATTTCTTGAGATTCTTCAGGTTGTCTGAGTCAGTTTTCCCCCAAGGGAATGTGAAAAACTATGCTGGTGTAGTGTGATTTCCAGAATAATACTGAGTCTTCCATACCCCTGCACAAAATATTGTACAACCCTCAATAGGTTCCTGACATCTAAAATTCTTCCAGCAATACAAAAAAGCCTTTAAAATTCCAATTAGAGATGACATTTAAAGGTAAATATTCCTGGGAAAGAGAGCCCTGTGGCCAGCATTAATGCTGAAATGGAATGGCTGAGAGTGGTTCACTTTGGGCAGGGGGGCAAGTTTGGATAGAAGAACAGGGACCGTGGCTTTCTCAAAATGATGAGGGGCAGGGTTGGGGATTACAGGCAGAATGAAAGGTTGCAGGCACTGGTTGACTCTTCCCAAATTGGTTGAGATGACAACTCTGTGGTTAGGGTGTCAAAATAGTCCCACTGTTAATAAAACCTTCTGTAGCACTTCATTTGCACCACATAATTTTAAATGCTACTCACTTGTCCCCACAGCCTTTCCACACAGTTATTCTGATCCTCACTTTAGGGAGGAGAGCACTGGTACTCAGTGATGGAACTCACTTGTTATTATACCAACAGTGTGTAGTAAGATGGGGATTTGACACCAGGTCTACCTGACTTTAAAAACTATATGCTCCCCAATATATTAAATGCCTGCCTTAAATATATGCTCAAATAAGATAGTATACTTATTACCTGAAAGCACCCAAGAATATCGATAAATAAGTCAGAAAACTGAAAATCTATGGTTTCAGAGTTTGTGCCTAGATAGTGATATATATATATATATATATATATATATATATATTAATGATAATTAAGAAAATAACCATTCATTCTTTCTTACGTTTTAAAAATTTGTATTTAATCACTTTACAGTATACAAAATTGTTTTTCCCAGCATGAATACAGTGTTTATCAATCAAGTCAAAGATATGTCATATTAAAAAAAGATATATCATATATATTGTCATCAACAGATACTTTTCATTTTGTATCTGTTAAATGTTTCTCCTCTCTTTTTTTTCCTCGATGCCCCCCACCCCTGATTACCTCCCCCCCATACTGTCTGTAGTATCTACAGTTGCACTCCCTGCCATTATTCCCTCCAATCTTTCAGTTTCTGCCATAGAGTACAGACATTCGTTATATACTAAGGGGGGCATACAATACCTGTCTTTCATAGTCTGGCTTGCTTTGCTTAACATGAAATCTTCCATATTTTTCCACTTTGTTAAAAGATAGGCAAATGGTGGGGCCAGCAGATGGCATAATGGTTACATTGCTGGACTCCCTTGTAGTCGACTGTGGATTGAGTCCCAGGTCCAGCCACTTAAAAAAACTCACATCAGGCACATATGCATGCATCCCCAAAATCCCAAGAGGAAGATGGAGGAGAAGGGATTGAGGTGTGACTATTCCATACTGGGGGTGATTTCTTGCTTTCTGTCCCTCTCTGTCTCTCCAGCGAGCACATGTGCCCTATAGCAAATTCTCTGTTAAGAAAAAAAAAAGGCAAATGAGCTGAACAGACAACTCTCAAAGGAAGGTAAGAATGGCAAAAAATCATATAAACCAAATTGTTCGCATCTCTTATCATAAGGGAAATGCAAATCAAAAACCACAATGAGATATCACTTAACCCCAGTCAAAATGGCTAAGATTAAAAAAAGAAAAAATTAGAAGTGCTGGCGAGATTGCAGTGAAAAGGTAACCCTTCTACACTGTTGGTGGGAATGCAAATTAGTACCATTCATTCTTTAATCACATAGTTGTGTGAAAAGTATATGCCAGCTGCTGTGACATATATTTTATATCATATCAACTGAACAGAATCATAAAAGGTATATTATTCTCATTTAACAAATTGGAAGCCAGAGCTTAGAGAGAGGTAGTAATTTGCCTAAAATCATACATCATGGAAAGTATGGAGAGGTCACTCGAACTCATATTTGTCTGATTTCAAACCCATGCTCCTAATCACCATTCTGTACTGCTTCCAGGAAATCATAATTTGATGGAAAAAAGATATCTGGATTTGCATTCCTCATTAAAAAGAAGGTGGGATCTATAGTTTCTAGGTGTGGAAGGGTAAATAAATGTATGCCTCAGTCCTTCATCAGATGATCAAAGTGAATAGAGAGAGGAGGATATAACCTACTAGATTTACAAAGGCTTTGGTCCAAAAATGAGTTTTTCAGGTCGCTAGGACAAAAGCAGGTAAGATCTGACCAATGTTTTCTATGGACTACCTAGTTTCCATCAATAAGGGAAAGGTGAAGGCAACTATGGTACATTTTAATTGGAAGTAATATCATTTAGCCTAAAACATGAGCTCATGAAAAGTTTATGATGTAATTTTTGAAAGGACATAACAGAATGTTGTATATAGACATATTTACAAAACGTTTAAGCAAATTATTATGCATCATAGGCGTATTTACAAAAACTGTGGATTATTAGTTTATAAACCTGCAAGGAGGTGCTCAGGGCTGGGATGTGGCAAAAATTCAAGGAAATCTTAAATGAAGGAGAGAACATTTTTCTCAAAATGAAAGTTAAAAACCCCAAGGAGATATAATTGTTATGTTTGCCTAAGTTATTTGAGATGGCATAAAGAAATTATATAAAGTGCCCGGCACATGCATACTCATCTATAAGATTCTATAGCAGACCCTTAACACACACATACACACACACACACACACACACACACACATTCACTCACTCACTCTTGAATGGAGGCTACAAGCACTGCCCTTACCTAGTTCAGTAAGTGATAAATTCAAATACTGCCAACTCCATGGTATGCACTAATTTTTCATTTTCTCCTCAAAAGATTAAGTCATGAGCTCGATTCTGAAGTGGGGAGAAGTACAGTCTCTCTTTTTCACCAGCTCCAAGGCAATGACAAGGGTCTCTCTTTTTACCAGCCAAGTTGGAAACTCAGGGGACCAAAGTCAAAGTTTCTGGTGAGATATAATTAGGGAGTAATTACTGCAGTTCCATTAACATTCCCAGAGGAGATGTGCCTTTGTTGAATACTAAAGGTAGTCAACCCCTTTGGGAACATAAATAAGGGATTTAATTATTTACATATTCATTTTTAAAGATTTTTCACATCTATGAGTTTATTTAACCAGCACAGTAATTCTTGAGAAGGTTATTTTTTTTCCATTTCATTGAATTTGAGTGTAATTTAAAAGGAAATAGTTAAATGAGGATTAATTAATTAGTTAATTAAAACACATTAATTGCAAACCTAAAGCCTACCTCCTTTGTGCCATGATGGCTTCCTTATATTGTGGGATCTGTATCATATGGTCTTCTTCCTTTCCACATTCAGTTTAGGACTGGGAAGGGAATTACTATTAGTCTCTGGGAGATAAAAACACTCATCAAGGAATAGAGATTCTTTTCTTCTTACAGAAATATCTAAATAAATCCAAAAAAATTTAGTTACAACACAAACTTAGAACTCAAAAAATTTTTTTTGGCCATAGAATTAGTTTGAAAAACTTATTCAGATTTTCAAGTTGGAGAAGAGACACAGACTCAAGTGGATGACAGAATTGCTTTTTTCTCTTTTTTAAAAGTTTATTCATTTCTTTTATGAAAGTAAGAGAGAGAAAGAGAGAGGGAAAGAGAGAGAGAGACAGCCCCTCTACAGAATCTTCCTTTACATGAACAGGACAACTGGGAAAGCAATCTGGAATCATCCATATGGATCCAGCATCATTGCTGTGCCACCAGCAATACCTTAAATAGTAATCATTTCTTTATCTTGATTACATGTAAAATCTTTTCTAGCTATTTGAATTATACATTGCATTATTGTTGTCTCTAGTTTCCCACTGCACGTTAGAGTATCATGGTTTGTTCCTCCTATCGAGCTATAGCCTTGTACTGCCCATTGTCCAACCTCCCCCAATCTCCCCCTCCTGTCTAGTGTCCCCAGTCTGTGGCAACCTCTGCTTTACTCTTGACTTTCATGAGATTAAATTTTTTTAGTTTTTACATATGAGTGAGACCACTTTTCTTTCTGTGCCTGGCTTATTTCATTTAATATAATGTCCACTGGACTCATCCATGTTGTTTCAAATGATACAATTTCCCCTTTTTAAAAATGGCTGAGTAGTGTTCCACTGTGTATATATACTACATTTTATTTATCCATTCAACTGTTGATAGGCATTTAGGTTGATTCCCAATCTTAGCTATTATAAATAGCACTGCAATAAACATGGGAGTGCGGATGTCTTTTTGATATACTGATCTCATTTCCCAGAAGTGAAATAGCTGAATCATATAGTAGATTTATGTTTAATTTTTTGAGAAATCTGGACACTGCTTTCCATAATGGCTGTACTAATTTACATTCCCATCAATACTTTGTGAGAGTACCCCTTTCTTCACTTCCTTGCCAGCATTTCTTATAATTTATTTATTTTTATAATAGCCATTCAAATTGAGGTGAGGTGATATCTCATTGTTTTGATTTCCATTTCCCTGACAGAGATGGTGAACATTTTTTCATATGTGCGTTGGCCATTTGTAAGTCTTCCCTAGAGAAATGTCTGTTTAAGTCTTTTGCCTATTTTTAAATCAATATTTATTTATTTATTGCTGTTGAATTATTTGAGTTCCTTATGAATTCTGAATATTAACTCTGTCAGTTTTTGATTTGCAAATATTCCCTTTTATTCTGTAGGCCTCTTCCTCTGTTGATTGTCTTTATCATGCAAAACCTTTTTCATTTGCTATAATCCCATTTGTTTATTTCTGCTTTGGTTTATTGTACTTTCAAGGTATTGGCTAAGAATTTTTTCCAGGCATATGTTATGTAGTGTTTCCACTACATCTTCTTTTATTGATTTTATGGTTTTGGAGTTCCCCGTCCATTGAGAAGGACAGACACTGTGTGTCAAATACCATAATGAAAGCAAAAGATGAGTGTATGGAGGCACAAAGGAGGGACATCAAACTCAAATTAAAAGAGCTAAGCAAGTTAGGCTTGTAGGAAGGCACAAGTAAGCAGAGACCAAAGACAATCAATTTAAGTAAAAGATGATGTGGAAAATATAGGGGCAAAGCATTTGGAAAGGAGAAAAATAGAATAGAAAAAAAATATATAGAAGAGGGTGGATAACAAATTTGGGAAACTATTATCAGGAATAGTTAATATATACTTCCACAAGAGAAGAGGTTCAGGATTATGCCAGAGAGATTAACAATATGAACCATGCAGAACATTGGAAGTGAAAATATTGAAAAATTTTTCACTTTTATCAAGAAAGAAAGAGGGAGCCATAGAAGTATGTGATCAGATTGACAGTGTCATATTAAAAACTACAAATATAGGTCAGGAATGGATAATAAGCATGTGTTTGCAGTGAGCAAGGCATATTGTAGGGCAGAGGCAGAGTAGTGGGATGCAAGATCAGAAGCAAGGAGACTAATTAGGAGGCAGTCACTGTCATTTGGGTTGGAGATTATGGAACTTTGTTTCAGAGGGACAATGGAGTTAAAGTGGCTACATTGATTTGTCTTCTTCAGAGTCAGAACCGAAAGATGTGGTAATTTTGATATAAGATGATTTTGATAAGACTGAAGAAAATGAGGAGAAAGGAGTTAAAAGTCTCTGTGAATTTATGACTTGGGTAGCTAAGTGGATATTTGTGCTATTTGCTGAGACAGGGAATACAGAAGGGGAAAGAGATTTGAGAAGTTTCAAGGTTTTTGTTTTGTTTGGATTTTTTTTTTCCATTTTTGATAGAGAGAGAGGAGAGAGAGAGAGAGAGAGAGAGAGAGAGAGAGAGAGAGAGAGAGAGAGAATAAGAAAGCACCCTTACTTTCATGGGACATGGTTATGCTCTAATTCCTTTTCCTCCATTTCTCCTTCCTTTTGCAGTGTTGGGCATACACGAATGAACACATGCCCAGCATGTTTTGTCAGTCTATTAGTCCAGGACTCATACCACATGACTGGCCATGTGAGATCCAACTGCCTTAATCACCAAGCCATGGGGGGGCAAAAAAAAGATATTTTTGACAAGGCATATGCCTCTATCTTCCTGCATCTGCATCCCAATTAACTAGGATTATAGGTCTGTTTACATTGTCCCAGGAACTGAATCTTAACATACTATCTGGCCTGCAGCCTCCGAAGTGGTGGTTCTATCTGTGTGCCACTGTATCATGGCAAGATTTGAGAATTTTTAACACATTGAGTATGAAGTGCCTAAGAGTCACCTTTGAGAAGAGATTCAATAGGCAGGTTGATATATTTTGTATATAGAGATTTATGACAATCAACAAAGAAAAGGATGATATTACCTAAAGAGAATTTAAAAAATAAGAACATTTTAGAAAAGAAGATAAAGAGAGAAGGGGAAAGGAGAGACAGGGAAGGGAAGGGATGCCAGGAAAGGGAATAGAACAGTCTCTGATAGTATTGACAAGAACATTCATAAGTAAGGAAATGGCCTAGAAGGAGAGTGCTCCATAAAAGACATAAAAGAACATTCAGATATGTGGAAGGAAAATATGAAAATGTGAGGTCATGAAAGCCAAGGAGAAAGAAGGTTAAGTGGTAAAACTATCTGCTGAATTTAATAATAAGAAAAAGAATTTTGATGAGACAACCAGGAGCAATATCAGTGAGTGCAAGAAACAGAATCTAGATTACAGTGGATTGAGAAATAATCAGAAAGTAAGGAAGTACAGAAAACAACTAATTAGATTGATAGAACATTGAAGTTTTGCTGCATGGGTGGGATAAAGGTCTTTGTGGTAAAGATTAGGCAAATTGGTAGGAGTCATAAACCATGAGATCCATGTATCATTTTACCCAGATATCAAAAAAAGGTAAAAATAAACCCTAAAATGTAGTTGCTTCAAATTATAAATACTTCTTTTGTCCTATATATTTTTTATATCTGAGAATTATGAAGGGGACAATAAATGAACATTTTCTTCAAGATTAATGTGAAATTAATTTTAAATTAAGATTAATTTTTTAAAAACTTGAAGTTTGAAACTTCACCCTCCAGACCCCAAAAATTAGATAGGACAGGCAAATCACAGGCCCTTTCAGAAGCCATCTACATCTCAGTTGTGCCCTGCCCCTTTCAGGAACTAGGGCAACTGAAGATTTTCTGCACCAACTCCACCCTTCAGACCAAAAAAATTAAACAGCCTCCACACACTGATTGTCTAGACAGGTCTAAGTGCACAGTAGCCAAACATCTGTATAGACTGCAAAGTGAGCAGTATGGAGAAGGAAAGAACTGCAGAAAGAGCATGGTTCATCTCCTCCCGCATACCTCTGAGCTCTCAGCTGAAGCCCCACAGTGTAGCTCAGGTGGGTTTATTCTCTAGAAACTGGGAGGCCTTTGTAATATCCAGTTTCAACAGCAAAAGTGAAAGTTGTGTGGTGAGCATCAGGGAAACAGAACTGCAGCAGATTGAGGATCACCTCCCTTCAAATGCCTCTAAATACTCAGATTTAACTCCAAGAAATTAGGAAGAAATATAGAATCCATAAGATGACCAGACACCATTGCAGAGGCACAAAAAATATGAGAACCAAGAAAGTATCTCTCCCCCAAGGGGAAAAAAAAAAACAACCCCTCATCATCCACAGACAGTACAATGGAACTTGTGGAAATGTCAGATAAACAATTCAGAATACTCATGGTGAGAAAACTAACTGAGATGCAAGAGAAGAGGGGCAATGAGCTCCAGAAGATGCAAGAGAAAAGAGACAATGAGTTCCAGGAGGTGAGGAAATCCTTCCATGATTTGAAAGAAGAAACACACACCATAAAAATGGAACTGTCAGAGATGAAGGCTATAATATAGGAAATCAAAACCTCCCTTGAATGTATGCAGGACCAGCAGTTAGCATAATGGCTATGTCACTGAACTCCCATGTAGCTGACCACGGTTCGAGTCCTGGACTCCATGGCTTAAACTCATGCCAGGTGCATGTGCGTGCATACCCAGGATCCAGAGAGGAGAATGGAGGAGAAGGAATTGCGGTGTGGCCATCCCCCCACCCCCAGAGGTGATTTCTCGCTTTCTATCTCTCTGTCTCTCTCTGTCTTTCTGGCGAGTGCACATAGCAAACACCTCTCTCAAAAAAAAAAAAAAAAAAAAAAAAACACAGTATGAAAAGCAGATTAGACCATGCAGAAGACTGAATCTCAGACATAAAAGACAAAACCTCTGACCTAGAAAAAAGTCACCTAAAAGACCAAAAAAAAAACCAAAATGAGGCTAATATATGAGAAATACTAGATATCATTAAACATCCAAACATCTGGATAATTGGTAACCCAGAAGATGAAGAAACTAATAAGGTCATTGATAGTCTATTCCATGAAATCCTGCAAGAAAACTTTCCAAACCTAGAGAGGCACTCAAATATCCAGACCCAAGAAATACAAAGGAGCCCTAATAGAATCAACCCAAGATGTTTTCCAAGGCACATCACAGTCAGATTGGCCACATCCACAGACAAAGACAAGATACTAAAATCGGTAAGAGAGAAACATCTAGTTACTTACAAAGGATACCCTATCAGGCTAACATTGGACCTCTTCTCAGAAACAATGCAAGCAAGGAAAGAATGGGAAAATATATTCAAAGTGTTAAATCAAAAGCAATATCCACTAAGATTACTACACCCAGCAAGATTATCCTTCATATGGGAAAAAAAAAGTTAAAAACATTCTCAGATAAACAAAACCTGAAAGAATTTACCAACACTAGACCAGCTCTTCAAAAAGTTCTGAAGGGAGTGCTATACCAGAAAAACTAAAGACAGACACACAGAAATAAGAGAACAAAAAACAATCAAGAAAATGGCCAACTAAATGGTAAGGACAAGTCCAGAAAGATCAATAATAACTTTGAATGTTAACTTCCAGAATTTAAACAGAAAGATATGACCACAGTAACACTGCAAATTTGACAGAAGAGAGATTAGTTACATGATACTGAACTGGTGAAGTAGAATTTTTATGACTTTTGACTAAAATATTACTGATTTTCTTCTATGCTTTGCTTTCCAGATTTAAGGATTTTTGTCTTCTTTTGAGTTGTTGATAGGTTCAGCAATTTGTTAATTTTTAAAAATTGAAACAGAAACTTTTCTCCCTTCCTGATGCTTCTGGATTTGAAAAATATCTGTGAGTATTCTTATTTTGTGGCAGAATGGTTATTTGTATAAGTTCAATAATACCTGTTGCTTTGCATCAGAAATTGTAAATATTGATTATTGCCAGGGCTTTGACAGGAATGTCATATGTGAAGATATGACCAGAAAGCTAAGGAACTAACGTACATCTTTAAAAAGCCAACAAAAGCTCTTGGAAAGACTGTCTGGTACCACAAACAGGTCTGCCTGGCAGGTAAACAAAGAACTCACTTCCTGACAATCCCCCCAAAAACTTCCAAGTACAGGTACTTAAAAGCACAATCTGATTATTTCTGACTTGGCTTAGTAGTCTTGGGAGGCTTTTAGAGTCTAATCTGTTCTTTATGAAAGGTTCCAGCAAAGCCAATTAAATCAACTAGTATTCTTACGGGGCTTTGTGCAAATAACAGGCCAAATTGAGACTAAACTTATTTTTTTGCAAATAAGTTAGTTTATGCCTGTCTTTGGTAAAAAGGAGGAATGGAGAGAGAAAAAATGTTTCAGAAGAAAATTACAGTGTACTTGTTACTAGATTTTAGCTCTGTCCATATCTGTTTTTTTAATTTTTAATATCTACCTACTGTTTGAACAGAATTCTAACCTTTTTTCCTGCCTTAAAGTCTTAGACAAATTTTTCTTAACAGTTTTTATTTTGATTATTAAAGCTAAAAGTGCTTTTCTTGAAATGAAAAACAAAACAAAACAAAAAATACGTACTTAATAACCACAGTAAGCTATATAGCCTCTGCAAGTTGCTACTTTATAGTATGTTCATTCTACTCACTGGGTGTTATGCTTAAAGTTAGACATATGTTCATAGATATGATTTTATCAGCTGCATTTGTTATTGAAAGTATTTAGATTAATTAACATCTTTTGTGAATCAATAAAATGTGAAAAAAAAGTATAGAAAGCAAATGTAGATACCAGAGACAGTGTGGGAGGAAGGTGGGAAATAGCAGAGGGTGAGAGGGAGGGAATCAAGGGGAAAAAAAGAAAAGAAGCAAAATATATAAGAAATAAGAAATGGAAAATTAATTGTTGACAATAACGGCAATATCCTTGATTGAGCCAATATACAGTGTTTTCTGGATGGGAAAATTTATTTTGTATGCTGCAATGATATACAGTGAATTACTATGAGATAAATACAATAATAATAATTAATAAAATTAAATAAAAACATAAAAATAAATAAACAGTAAATAGTATAAAAAACTTGAAGTTTCTAAATTTTGAGTCAATTTTTATGGATTTGGTTAACATTTTTCTACTTGAAAATTTGTTTTCTTTATATTTTGTTGCCTTCCTTTCTTCCTTCTCTTTATTCTTTACAAACTATTTTTATTTAATATAATATCACATAAATTTGTCAACAAATCAATTAAACCTCAAAAAACAAAAACAAAAAAGGGTATTGATTCCTTCTTATTCCTTTATATTTTTAATGATCACCAGAGTGGAGAAACACAAGTTACTTCCTTTGGGCTACCTGATAGGAAGGGCCCCCAATAAGATCCTTTTGAATGTGCTATGGTTCTACTTAAATTTCTCAGCCAGTCATATCTTTTGCTATTTGGACCTGGTTCTAGTCCTTTTTTTTTTTTTTTTTTTAATCTCCCCAGGGTTTATTCCATGCCAACATGTGATTAAGGCTGGAAAAGCAGAGGACAGAACAGAAGGGAGACTGAGGTGCCTGGAGATCCTTTCTCTATGGGCTTATCCTCTAAGGTTCCCAGGACAAATATTCCTCCCAAAGAGCACCTTTCCTTGAGGAATCAAAGGGAAAACTGCAATTGCTCAAAGTTTGATGGATGTGTTTAACTAAAAATTGTAAGTTCTACTCCCAACCCCCTAAGGTTCTTTCCTAGGTTAGTTCTAATCTTACATTCAAAGATCTGGGGCTGATAAATAGGATTGCATGTTCAAACTTGTGGCTTTTCTTCTTGATATCAGAGAAATTAGTAAGATTTTGAAAGCCGATTTTTAGGTACCATAAAGAGAACTTGAGGATATATTTACCTACCTGATCATAAACACAGGCAAGGTCAGTTTTTGAAATGAAATGTGTGTGTGTGTGTGTGTGTGTGTGTGTGTGTGTGTGTGTGTGTGTGTTTCCTTCAGCAACAGGTGGACTTATTTTATGTAGATATAGATGAGGAAATATCAGAAGGCAGATTATGACATGGGAAGAAGAGAGAATTTTTTAAAAGCCCAGATAGAATGTCAGAGAGACAAAGAGGAAAAGAAAGGAATCAAGGAACATTTAGTGACAGAAATATGGGGGTATCAGAGACAGAGAGCGTGAAGATTGACAGGAAAGGATGGAGAAAATGAGAGAAAGCAAAAAATGAAGGGTAGACAGGATTAGAGATGCAAAAAGAGGGAAAACTGTATGAGGAGAGACAGACATAAAGGAGGAATTCCTTCCACCTTGGATACTTAGGAAACTAGACCTGAACAGCACAGAACTCAAGCATTCCAAAGCTGCTTCAGTGCCAGTAGGATGAAAGCCATGGTGTGGGGGAGACCAGGAAAGGGTCTGGAAATGTAGGAAACACACAGATTTGGCAGGGTCTTCAAGGTATATTAAGGTTGTGAGATACAGCTTAAGATCAATAGAACTCATTTGAGAATTTTTAAACAGAAGTCATATTAAAATATTTGTTTTGAAAAAGTTCTCTTTGGCTGTAGTGAAGAGAATGGATTGATATAATCCATAATTTTTAGGGACTTTCTACTTAAATAAAAATGTACGCATATTGATGACTGTATTTTGAGAAATGCAGGGCTATACTTTGCCTGCTTCTATTTGAGACAGTCTCCTCTCATTTGAACTTTAAGAATAGATGCTGAAATCAGTTCTTCTAATGGTTGCTGTGTCATGATGGATGCAATATTCACCACAGAATTTTACTGGGGCAATAGCTTGGCTAAAATACCATTTTCCACAGTCTAATCCTCAGTGTCATAGAAGCAAAAATTCTATTTAGTCAGAGAGCCAAGAAATAATGGCTGTCATTAACATTTGTCTTACCAATACATTTGTAGTTCCCTACGTAGCGACATTTAAGAAAAAATATATAGACAGGCTAGATTTTCCACTTTCTGAAATAAAAAATAGATATCTTTTAAATATGACTGCTAAAAATGAATTTTTCAGAATCCCTGATACTCTCACTCAGTCTTCATCCCCATCACAGAAAGAACAGCATGAGGAAGGAGAACCAGAGCAGCGTGTCCGAGTTCCTCCTCCTGGGGCTCCCCATCCGGCCAGAGCAGCAGGGCCTGTTCTTCGCCCTGTTCCTGGGCATGTACCTGACCACGGTGCTGGGGAACCTGCTCATCATCCTGCTCATCCGGCTGGACTCCCGCCTGCACACCCCCATGTACTTCTTCCTCAGCCACCTGGCTTTCACAGATGTCTCTTTCTCATCTGTCATTGTCCCAAAGATGTTGATGGACATGCAGGTTAAGTGCAAATTGATCCCCTATGTAGGGTGCATTATTCAGGTGTACTTTTTCATATTTTTCACTGACCTGGACAGCTTCCTTATTACATCGATGGCATATGATCGATACGTTGCCATATGTCACCCTCTTCACTACACTACTATCATGAGGGAAGAGCTGTGTATCTTATTAGTGGCTACATCTTGGATTCTGGCCT